>CM065383.1:37540000-38275000 GCA_033060915.1 Euryodendron excelsum | reverse complement strand
CTAATTGATCTCATTCCATCTTCTCAATCCTATTCTCCGTCTCTCGAAGCTTTAGACTATTAATATGGCTCCCAAAGTTGATCAAGGACGAGAAAACCCTAAAGACTCCTCTTCCCAAAGTCAGAAACGAAAAAGGGTTATACCTCCAATCAGAGAATCAGTTGAAAGGGCTTCTTCAGAAAAATTGGGATGGGATGTGGTACACTTCAGAGATGCAATGGCTGAAGAAAGGTATTTGAATATTTTTGGACTCAGTAAAATTTTGAATGGACGTTGGATTGATTATGAGTACTTTGAGAATGAGAACTTCGACTTCCCTCACACTCTTACTAGTTTGGGATGGAATTCCTACACCTTGATTCGAGAGAATGTATACCCTAAATTGGTTGTGCATTTATACTCAAATCTCATGAAAAAGCAACAGAACTTACTAGCTATATGAAGGGAGTGAAGATCACTCTAAATAAGTTGACCATTTCTGAAATTGTGGGAATTGGGTATGGTGGAGAGACCTATTTTGAGACCATAAGCCGAAAGAGACAACTACATGTTCTCTATGGTCAACACATGCTTGAGTCTACCTAACCTGTAGCCAATGACCTTCTTGTTAAACTGAGATTGGTACACCATTTTGTTGCCAAAATGTTTTTGCCCAAAACTGGTAGTTTTGAGCATTTGAGTGAGAAGGATTTGTTTTTCCTATGGGCATTCCTTACAAACACCAAAATTGATGTCCCATACTATATTCTCACAAATATGGCCAATGCCTTTACCAGCTCTTCCAAAAATCTACCCTATGGTATGTTGCTCACCAAAATCTTCAAATACTTTCAAGTGAATCTATTGGGTGAGAATTACAGAAAGCCTGACCCCTTTCGTGATGAGTACAATAAGTACACTCTGGGGAGGGTGGGCTACCAGAAAGTCAATGGCCAATGGGTTCCATGGCCTAAGAAAGTTGCCCCTGGTAGCACTTCCCACAACAGAGCATCTGCTTCTAGACCTAGAAAATTCATAGCCCAATCTCTTAAAGCCATTCAAGTTGATGAATTTCTGGGCAATATGATGGACATGCTTCAAACCATGAACCAGAAACGTGATGATGGGTTACAACAGTTAAAGAGCCTTAAGTAAGATGTTATTCAATTGAAAAAGGCTCAAGGATTTGAGGAAGAGGAAGTAAAAAAAGAATAAGTTGATGAAGAAGAAAATGAGGCAGAAAAGGACTCTAAAACATAATATAGGACTCCAACCAGAACTCATGAAGAAAAGGAACCAAAAGAAGAATTTGATCATAAGGCCACAGAGGCTGAGTCTGAGGATGAGTTTGGGGATATCTTATTTGATGTCCCATGGAAGAAAGCTGGTTTAGCCAAGCAAATCACATCATTTGTCCCAGTTTCTAAACCTTTGCGTAGGCGACCATATTGTCTGAGGACTCGATCCTTTTCGGGCCCTTCCAATAATGCATCTAACCCAATTGAACTATCCCCTTCTCCTTCTCCATCTCTTTAAACCTCCTCCAAAATTCTCCAGCATCAAAGCCTTTACTCCATGGCCCTATTATAATTTATTTTTGCTGCACAGTTTGTAGATATTAACTGTAAAACTTTTTGTCATATTGTCTTGGATGAATGAAATATAATATTGTTTTTTTGCAAAATTGATGACTTGATGCCCTGTTACTTTCTTGCTTGATTGTTTGCTTTCCTAATTATACAATTTATTTTATTATAATATTTTTTGCTATTGTAACTGTCTATAATTTCCATTTTCTTTCTCTCTTTTTGATTAATTGACAAAAAGGGAGAAGAAGAATTGGACAAGAATGAGTAAACAATGAGTGCTTGTGTTTGTTGGAGAAGAATTGCACAATAATTAGAATTGGAAAAGAATTGGACAAGAATTAAAGTAAAATAAACAATGAATTGTTTGATGAATTAATATTGATTACTTAGTTGCATGTGGCATTGAATGTAAATGAAATAAGTGATAAATTGATAAATATAGAGCATGTTCTTAGGGGGAGTAACATGAATCATTTCCCTTAATTTGTTTTGAATTAACAAATAAAAACTCCTTGAAAGGTGTTTTTTTAAAAGTCTTTTGTCTCTTAAGCATCAGTTGCTTAATTATGAAACAAAGGGGGAGTTTTCTAGTGGTATGCAATTCAACTTTGTCCATTTCATTTAATCGTACATCAATTTAATTTGCAAAGGTTTTGTCATCATAAAAAAAGGAAAGATTGTTGACTCAAGGTTGATCCCTATGTTGATTTTGATGATAACTAAACCTTGTGTTATTTTACTAATGCATTTGCTTAGTGTGTAGATTAATAAAGATTATAATTTAGACTCAGAAGTTTAACTTTAAGTCTAATACATGGCAGAGTGAATGTACAACAAGATAAGAGCAAGCAATGCAGTACAAGAGTCATGCAATGTACCAAACTTAGTAATGACACCTATTCCAACTTCAAACAAATGATTTGCATTCGAAGAGATTGATGGTGTTCAAATGAAGATTTCATCAAGTATGCATAGACTCAATAAAGATGACTTGAATTCGAAGAGATTGAAGGTGTCCAAATAAAGACTTCATCTAAATGTGCAAAGATCAGTTGAAGATGATTTGATTAAGAAGAGATTGAAGATGTTTGACAAAAGAATTCATCGCAATTGCATAATCTCTACAAAGAATCTAAGTGAAGATTTCATTTGGGATGTAAAGACTTAATGAAGATGATATGTACTTAGAGAAAATGAAAGTGTTTAAGAATAGACTTCATTAAACTTATAGAAGTCTCATTGAAGTGATCCCAATGAAAGAAAGAGCTGGGCAACGAAAGAGAAAGCTCGGCAACGAAAGA
The DNA here is from genome assembly GCA_033060915.1 of Euryodendron excelsum. Classification (NCBI taxonomy): domain Eukaryota; kingdom Viridiplantae; phylum Streptophyta; class Magnoliopsida; order Ericales; family Pentaphylacaceae; genus Euryodendron; species Euryodendron excelsum. The sequence continues at coordinate 38,272,131 of CM065383.1, read as the reverse complement.
AAGAGCTCGGCAATGAAAGAGAAAGCTCGGCAATGAAAGAAATAGCTCGACAATGAAAGAAAGAGATTGGCAATGAAAGAGAAAACTCGGCAACGAAGAAGAAGAGCTCAACAATAATAAAGTGAAGTTTTAACAGTGTGGAAACTAAGAAAAGATTATTATTAAGTGATGAATTCAATCCAAACTGAATAGAGAACAACCCTGATGAATTAAAAACTTTGATTGATCATTATACCCCAAAGAGAAGACTCCTTGAAGATCTTATAGTAGTGCTGAAGCTGAACTTGATCATGGAAAGACAGAAGCAAGATTTCTGGGTAATGTGTCGACACATGAAAATGAAGAGTCGACACATGAAGACAGAAGTCAAAAATTTGAAAACAGAATGATTAAGTGTCGACATATGAAGTTGATGTGTCGACACATGGAGACAGTGGACAACATTTGAAAAATGCAAACCAGATGTGTCGACACATGGAGACAGTGGACAACATTTGGAAAATGTAGACTAGATATGTCGACACATGGAACTAAGTGTCGACACCTGGGAGATAACTGTCACGCCCAGATTTTTCGCACTTGAGGAATACACACACAAGCGGGAAAAACACTGTACTCTCTCGTTAGAACTCACCTAAGAAAACAGGTTGTTTAGCAACCTTTGGAAAACATTTAAGTCCTTTTTTTGAAAATAAACTCCATTTTGGTCTTTGAAAATAGTGATTCTAGGTTCGGAGGTTGGTTATATGTAGGGAAGATGCACTAAGCCATCACCCTACCCCATTCTTGCGGTACCTACATGTCTATTTACCCTAGATTCACCTATGAGAGTTTTCAACTAACAAATGTTCAATCTTATCCACTTTAGAAAAAGAATGTTTAAAAAGAATGATGCATGATATGCAAGTATAAGAAAGAGAGTTGGAAAATAGATTTGGAAATAGATTTGAAACGATAAATTTGAAATTGGAAAGTTTTAGAAAATGGAAATAGAGATTTGGAATTTGAAAGTTTGAAATAGATTATGGAATTGAAGATTTGAAAAAGGTTGGGGACATAGAAGTTTGAAAAGGTTGTGGAATTAGAGACTTGAAAAAGGTTGTGGAATTGGAGATTTGAAAAAGGTTGTGACCGCACCCATGAGGGTTGCCTACGTATCCTTTTTGAGGAATTAGGTCAGTCGTAGTTTGGATAAGAGTCCGATAGAAAATAGAAGGTTTGATTGGAAAAGGAAATTGAATTGGAATTTGGATTTGATTTGAATTTAGAATAGAAGATTGGAATTTGAAATGAAAGAATAGAGACCCTAAACCTAGGAAGATAGAATTTAGAAAGGACTCGAGATTAAGAAAGACTTGACTTGAATGTTGGACTTGGAAGATCGAAAAAAGATTGGATTTAGGAAGGGTTCGAATTAGGAAAGGTCCGATTTAGGAAAGTTTCAAAATAGAAAGTGTCATTTTTGGAAAGTTTCATTTTAGGAAAGTTTCAATTTAGAAAAGTGTTATTTTGGGAAAGTTTCATTTTAGGAAAGTTTTCGAATTAGGAAAGTTTTGAAATTAGGAAAGGTTTTGAAATTAGGAAATGTTTTGTTTTAAGAAAGTATTGAAATTGGAAAGTTTTGAATTTAGAATATTTTGAAATAGTTGAGTTTTGAAAGTTGGAAAGTTTCGAATTTAGAAAGTTTTAGATTTGGAAAAATTTGGAGTTTAGGAAAGTTTAGAATTTTAGAAATATTCAAAGTTTGAGTTTTAGAAATTTTTGAAATTAGGAAAGCTTTTGAGTTTAAGAAAGATTTGGAAACTTAGATTTGAAAAGTTAAGATTTGGAAAGGGATGAAATTAGGAAGGAATTGAATTAGGAAAGATTTGAAAGTTTAAAGTTTAAGGAAAGATTTAAAAGTTTAGGTTTAGGAAACTTATGGTTTAGGAATGATTTGAATTAGGAAAGATTTGGGTTTGGAAGGATTGAGATTCCTATTTCCTATAGTAAAGGATTAGATTTTGTTTCTAAAAAGAAATGTTTTGATTTTGTTTCCAACAACGGAGGATAGGATCTAGTTTCTTAAATGGGGGTTTGGATTTGGTTTCCTAAAAGGAAAATTGGATTTGACATGGATTTTGAAAAGGGAAGTTTTAGAAACTCTAGATTTTGAAGACTATAGTTTTGACATAGAAAAGAGGTTTTGGAAATATATATAGTTTTGATGTAAAAGACAAAAGGTTTTGGAAACCTAGGTTTTGAGGCCAAAATAAGGGATTGAAAATCATGTTTTTGGGAAAGAAAATTAGGGTTTCTTAATTGTTGGCTCTAGAGCTTGACTTCAACACCAAGAAAAAGGATTTTCGAAAGTGAATTTTTTGGAAAGAGGGATTTTTGGAAGGAAATCCTAGAGAGGAGTTTCGAGAAAGTGAATTTTTAGGAAAGCATTTAGAGAGTGTTTTTAGAAAGTGAATCCGAAGAAGGTGTTTTTGGAAAGAATTCTTGAAAAGAGTTTTTATAGGAAGAAGACCTAAGGAGCACTTTTAGAAAGTGAATTTCAAAGAGAGTGTTTTGGAAAGGAGTTGAAAAGGAAGCTTTGAAAATAGATTTTTGGAGGGAGGTTTTTGGAAAACTAATTTTGGAAAGGGATTTGAAGAAGGAGATTGGAAAGAGTTTTTGGAAAGTATGTTGAAAAAGAGGTTTTTAGGAGAGATTTAAAAAGAGAGTTTTTAAAAAGTATATATAAAATACCTCACTTTCCTAAAGCGATTCTAACCATAAGAAGGTTAGAACCACTTTAAGATAGTGGTTTTGAAAACAACAATGTTTTGAAAATATAGACCGTATTGGTCACTTTAAATGTAACACTTTTCTATAGTAACCCTAGCCATGAAAAGACTAGAATCACCCTAGGATTGTGATTTTGAAAACAGGTTTTGAAAAAGAAGATTTTACTGTAAGTTTTTGAAAACAAGTTTAATGTAAGCTTTTGAAAACAAGTTTAAAACAAATTTTAGAGGAATGCAAGATCATGATATGCACAATGCAAATTGGGGTCGTGAACATACAAGGTTAAAGGCTTTACCACATAATCAAGGGGGCTGAACCCACGTGGTCTCCGATTAGACTAAAAGAAAGCCCCCAACAGGGTGACTCTCCAATAGCCTAATCCTATACATGGACCGAGAATTTCCTTGTTTCAAGCATGCAAGAAGGGGGAGGGGAGGGGAAGAAGAAGGGGGATTAAAATAGAAGAAAACCCAAGTGGGTTCAGAGAGAGAAGAGAAGGGGGAAGATGCGTAAACGTAAATAAGAAGCTTACCTTGTGTATTCTTTATTTTTCTTAGCTTTGCGCGCTTTGCTTTGCTTGTGTTGCTTCGGTCTTCACTTCAGTCTTCGTCTTGATCTTCGAGTGTTTGGTTCGATCTTCAGGAGCTTCAGATTGCAGCACTTCAAGTCTTTAATGGAGGCTTTGGAGACTAGTGTATGAGTGTATAGAAGTGTATGTGAGTGTATAGGAGGCTAGGGTTTGTGTATGGAGGCTAAGGTTTGGAAACCCAAAGGAGACTAGGGTTTTAAGAGGTTACGAGCTCTGTATATCGAAAAGTAGGGTTTTTAGACTGAGTTTGCAGACCTCTTTCACGCTGGAGGAAGCTCTGTATTTATGGACAAGGGAATCACCTAGCGCCTGTTACAGTGGCGCCAGAGCAAATTTCCTCTTGGCGCCACTCAGGCTATATTTTAGCTTGGAGGCACTAATAGTGGCACCAGCAAATTAGGAAAGTTTATTGAATAGGCAAGCAACATATCTTGAGAAGATTTGGGCACCTGTACTAGTGACTACCATATAATTTTTAACTTGGCTTCACTAGGAGTGACTTTGGAAGGTCCGAGAAGCATTTAAAGGACCGGGAATGGCCCAGAAGGCCGAAAAAGGGCAGGAACCCTCAGAATAGGATCTTGGAGGTATTTGACTTGAAAAAGGATGACAAAATGTGTTGAAAGGGTTGACCGAGCCATTAGGGGCAAAATGATTAGCCGGGTTGGAAAGCTGCTAGGATGGACTCAAAACGTCCCAGAAGAAGACTCGAGATTTGGGAACATTCTAAATGGATTTACCAAAGTGTTTCTCCTTTGGGGCTAGTGATCTTACAATGTGGATCTACAAGTGTAGTCATGGCTTTGAGATGGATACGGTAAATAATGGAAAAAGGGATATTACCTGGTGATAAGTCATAACCAGAAGTTTTAATTTTAAGTGTGAGGACTTTGAGAATACCAGTATCTTGAAGACATACAACGTATCCGAGATAACAATCAAAATGGACTGGTCCACTATACAGACTTGTTTCAATTAGACCCAAAGTACTGTTGATAAATGTGGTGTGTCTTTTATCTTATAAGGTTAAAAGAATTGCAGTATTTTGACCTTGAAGAGTTAAGGAAACAACTGCTACTTGTATTAATCCTAAGTGTAAATAATTGCATTTTTGCTATTTGTATTTATTAACAATAGCTTGACTGAAAAGTTGAATTTGTTGAGTTGATTCTGTAAAACGAATTGTTTGTTCAACTATTTTGATTGTATAATTGAACAAAAAATCAAAAGGTTTAATTTGATAAACTTTTCAGACAGAGACACGAGGAGGTGTCCAATTGGGATGAGGAAAACATTGTTCTTCTTGGTGAAGTATTGTTGAGTCATTACTACTGTGAGATAGGGAGCCACCACAGAAGAAGCAGTAGAGGGGTGAGGAGCCACCCAAAGGCTACCGGTTTGATACCCAAAGTCGTTGTGGTTGGAAAAGGCGACCGGCCTACCAGGGGCAAAACTGTCATTTTGCACCAGGTTTGCCGGAACTAACTCGGAATAATCTAGAAAGATAAAGGAAGGTTAGGAATACTATAAAAAGAATTCTCAGGAGGTTACTGGTTTGATACCCAGAGCCGGTATGGTCCCCAGGGCATTCGAATGCCTAAGGGCAAAATGCTCATCTTGACTGGAAAGTCTCGGAACTGGCCCGAAACTGACTAGAAGGCACCAAATCATGCCGGATTGCTTTTAAGATAATCTTGGAAGGATGGACTTACCATTCTGAGGACTTAGGTATTATCTCGAGAAACATGCCGAAAAATGGCTATAGGTGCAGTTTGGTCATTTTTCACCGAAGTGGGCTAGCAGGCACCGATGTTGACCTGGGTTTTGAGTGTTTTCGCCACTCTGACAGCGGTCTTGTGATACAGGAGTTTGTTGGCAATTTCCTATATCGACCTACTTGTGAGTATTTCCGCTACTCTGACGGTTGTGATGTTTACGAGTACTTCCTCTACTCTGACGGTTTACGATCATTTCCGAGACTACCTGATCTCGGGAAGCTGCTAAAGGGACTTAGTGATTGAGAAGTCAAATTTCTCAGAAGGCATGTGTAAGCACCCCATTTTTGACCGCTCAACAGTCTACACTCCGTCCAGACTTGTTTTCAAGTCATTGTGGGCATATTCCTATCGAAACCAATTCTCTAGATCCAAATCTCATCTGTCCATCGCTTCGCGGGCCTGTCAGGCCCAAATAAAGGCAAAATGACCAAAATGCCCTTGGGGGCATTGTCCTTTCCTTTCCCTTTCCAATCCCTCTCTCGAGACAGTTTATTCCTCGAGACGGTTCCAACCCAAGCACGTCTCTTCGGAGACGGTAAGACCCCTTTCCAATCCTACTCTCAAGACAGTTTATTCCTCGAGACGGTTCCAATCCAAGCACGTCTCTTCGGAGATGGTAAGACCCTTTCCAATCCCTCTCTCGAGGCAGTTTATTCCTCGAGACGGTTCCAATCCAGGCACGTCTCCTCGGAGACGGTAAGACCCCTTTCCAATCCCATTCTCGAGACAATTTATTCCTCGAGACGGTTCCAATCCAGGCACGTCTCTTTGGAGATGGTAAGACCCCTTTCTAATCCCACTCTCGGGACAGTTTATTCCTCGAGACGGTTCCAATCTAGGCACGTCTCCTCGGAGACGGTAAGACCCCTTTCCAATCCCACTCTCGAGACAGTTTATTCCTCGAGAAGGTTCCATTCCAGGCACGTCTCTTCGGAGACGGTAAGTCCCCTTTCCAATCCCTCTCTCGAGACAGTTTATTCCTTGAGACGGTCTGAGTAGCGAAACTACTCATAAAACCGTTAGAGTAGCGGAAATACTCACAAATAGGTCGATATAGGGAATTGGCAACAAACCCCTGTGTCACGACGATTGCCGTTAGAGTGGCGGAAACACTCAAAACCCAGGTCAACACCAGTGTTTGTTAACCCACTTTGGTAAAAAATGACCAAACTGTCCCTTGGACCTTTTCCGAGACTTTTCGGTCAAGGTGACCATTTTGCCCCTAAGCATCCGAATGCCCCAGGAACCACACCGACTGTGGGTATTAAACCGGTAATGTCCCGAGAATACTTTTTATAGTATTCTCAACCTTTCTTTACCTTTCCGAATCATTCCGAGTCAGTTCTAGCAAACCCGGTACAAAATGACCGTTTTGCCCCTGGTGGGCCGGTCTCCTTTTCCGTCCACGCCGGCTCTGGAAATCAAACCGGCAACCTCTGGGAACATTCTAAATAATGTTTCCAGATCCCAAGTCTTCTTCTGGGACAGTCTGAGTTCGCCCCGGTAGCTTCCCGGTCTGATTGACCGTTTCGCCCCTAAAGGCCCGGTCAACCTTTCCGACACATCTTATCCTCACTTTTCAAATCAAATACCTCCAGGACACTATTTTAAGTGTTCCTGATCCTTTCTGGCCTTCCGGGTCATTCCCGGCTCCTTCAAATCATTCCCGGACTTTTCGGAGTCACTCCTAGTGAAGCCAGGCTAAAGATTGCATGGTAGTCACTAGTACAGGCGCCCAAATCTAGTCAAAGATACGTTGCTTGCCGACTTATAAAGTTTCCTAACTGGCTGGCACCACTAGTAGTGGTGCCAAGAGAAATTTTGCCCTGGCGCCACTGCAACAGGCGCCAGGTTTGTCCAACCTCTATAAATACAGAGCCTCATTCAACGTGAAGGGGGTCTGCAAACTTAACGTAAAAATCATATATTTCAATATACAGAGCTCGAGCACCTCCAAAACCCTAGTTTCCTTAGGTTTTCCAAACCCTAGCCACCCTACACAAACCCTAGCCTCCTATACACTCATACACACCCCCATACACTCATACACTAAACTTTAACCCTCTTTCGAAGACTTGAAGGGTTGTAATATGAAGTTTGAAGCTTGAAGACAACTCTTGAAGACTGAAGGTGAAGATCAAGACGAAGACCGAAGACCGAAGACTGCACGACGCGCAAAATAAACAAGATACAAGGTAGGTTCTCCATTTAAATTTCCGCACTTCCCCTTCTCTCTTCTCTCTCCTAACCCACTTGGGTTTTCTCTATTTTAATCCCCCATCTCTTTCCCCCCTTTCTTTGCATGCTTGAAACAAGGGAATTCTCGGTCCATGTATAGGATTGGGCTATTGGAGAGTCACCGTGTCGGGGGCTTTCTTCTAGTCTAACCAAAGACCACGTGGGTCCGACCCCCTTGATTATGTGGTGAAGCCTTAGCCTTGTATGTTTACGACCCCAAATTGCATTGTGCATATCATAGTCTTGCATCTTCCAAAATTCGTTTTCAAACTCGTTTTCAAAATCGTTTTCAAACTTGTTTTCAAAACTGCATCAAAATCTCTTTTTTAAAAACTTGTTTTTAAAACCATAATTCTAGAGTGATTCTAGCCTTTCCATGGTTAGGGTTGCTTTAGGAAAGTGTTACATTAGAAGTGACCTTTTTGGTCTATATTTTTAAATCTTATTGTTTTCCAAAACCACTTTCTTAAAGTGATTCTAGCCCTCTTATGGCTAGAATCGCTTTAGGAAAGTGAGACATTTTCATACTTTCCAAAAAACTCTCTCTTCAAAAATCTCTTCCTAAAAACCTCTTTTTCAGCATACTTTCCTAAAACTCTCCTCTTCAAGATTGTTTTCAAAAATTCCCTTCCAAAATCTATTTTTTTCAAACTCTCTTTTTCAACTCCTCTCCAAAATCTTTTCCTCAAAATTCACTTTTTAAAAACACTCCCTAGATTCGCCTTCCTAAAAACTCTCTCCAAAAACCTTTCTAAAAAAAAAACTCTCTTTCCAAAAATCTTCCTTCTAGAAACTCCCCTCTAGGATTTTTCCTCCCAAAATCTATGTTTCTAAAAACACACTTTCCAAAAACTCCCTCTTTCCAAAAATTTTTCCAAAAACTCTCTTTCCAAATTCACTTTCCAAAAACTTCTCCCTAGGATTCCCTTCTAGAAAACCTTCGTATCCAAAAATGCACTTTCCAAAAACTCTTTCCTTAGAGCCCAAGTCAAGCCCTAGAACTCACAATTAGGAAACCCTAATTTTCTTTCCGAAAACATGGTTTTCAAACTTTGCCCCAAACCTAGGTTTCCAAAATCTCTTGTTTTCACATCCAAAACTATACATGTTTCCAAAACCTCTTTTCCACGTCAAAACTATAATCTTCCAAATCTAGGGTTTCTAGAATCTCCTTTTCCAAATCCTTGCCAAATCTTATCTTCCTTTTAGGAAACCGAATCAAATCTCCCTGTTTAGGAAACTAGATCCCGTCCTCCGTTTTTGGAAATAAAATAAAATCTTTTCTTTTAGAGACCAAATCCAATCCCTTCCAAATCCAAATCTTTCCTAATTCAAATCCTTCCTAAACTTCCACTTTTCTAAACCTTAAGTTTCCAAAACTTGAACATAAAAATCTTTCCTAAAATTTTAGAATTTAACCCTTTCCTAATTTAACCACCTTTCTAAATCTTAACTTTCCAAATTCAAGTTTTCAAAACCTTTCCTAAATTCAAGCCTTTCCTAATTTCAAGACTTTCTAAAATTCAAACTCTAAAACTTTCTAAATCCTAAACTTTCTAAATTTCAAATCTTTCTAAAATCAAAACTTTCTAAATTTGAAACTTTCTTAAGTTAAATCTTTCTAAACTTCTAAACTTTCTAAATTCTAAACTTTCCAAAACTTCAAAATCTTTCTAAATCTAAGGCTTTTCTAAACTCAGAACTTTCTTAATTCAAACATTTCCTAAACTGAAAACTTTCCTTTTTCAAACCTTTCCTAAAACTAAACTTTCTTATTTTCAAAACTTCCTTGTTTTCAAAGCTTTCCAAATTCAAAACTTCCATTTTTCGAAACATTCCAAAATTCAAAACTTTCTTAACTTGAAACTTTCCAAATTCTAAGCCTTTCTTAAACTAAACTTTTCCTAATTCAAAACATTTCTAAATTCAAAACTTTCCGATTTTCAAAACTTTCCTAATTTGGGAACTTTCCTAATCTTAAAACCTTTCCTTTTTCGAAAACTTTCTAAACCCGAAACTTTCCTATTTTCAAAACTTCCCCATTTCAAAAAATTTCCTAATTTGAAAACTTTTCTAATTCGAAACTTTCTTAATTCAAAGCTTTCCTAAAGTTGAAACATTCCAAATTCAAAGCTTTCCTAAGTTGAAACTTTCCTAATTCTAAAACTTTCCTAAATCGAACCTTTCCTAATTCAAACATGTCTTAAATCCAATCTTCCCTAATTTTCTAAACCTTCCAAGTCAAGTCAAATATTTTCTAAGTCTCTTCTCTTTCCTAAGTCTAGGTTTCCTAAAATCAAGTTTTTCCAAAATCAATCTTTCCAAAGCAAGTCCAATCTTCTCAATTTCAATTTCCAATCTCCTCTTCTAATCTCAAATCAAATCCAGTTTTCAATTCAATCTCTTTCTTTCAATTCAATCTCTCTCTTTTCAAATCAATCTCTTTTCAATTGGACTCCGGTCCGAACTACGACTGACCTGATTCCCCCAAAGGGATACGTAGGCAACCTTCATAGGTGCGGTCACAACACTTTTCAAACTTTCAATTCCACTCTCATGGGTGCGCTCTCCATATTTTCAAATCTCTAATTCCAATCAATTTTCAAAATTTCAATTTCAAAATTTCAATTTTCAAATTTCTACTTTCAATTTTCAAACTTTCCAATTTCAATTTTCAAATCAAATCAATCTCTTTCTAAATCTATTTTTCAATTCTCTTTCCTTACACTTGCATACCATGCATCACGTTAGTTTTCAAGCATTGTTTTTCAAAGTGGATAGGATTGAACTATAGTTACTCGAAGACTCTCATAGATGAATCTAGGGTAGATTGACATATAGGTACCGAAAGGGCGGGGTAGGGTGATAGCTTAGTGCGCCTTCCCTACAAGTAACCAACCTCCGAACCTAGATCACTGTTTTCAAAGACCAAAAGGAGTTATTTTTCAAAAAGGGCTAAATGTTTTCCAAAGGTTGCCAAACAACCTATTTTCTTAAAAACTCTCTCTTGAGGAGATATTTTCAAAAATCGTTTTTCCAAAAACCCTAAGTGTAGTCTTTGGATTATTCTTAGTTTTTAAGTGACCTAACTCACCTTAATCAAGTCAGGTGGTGACTCCGAATCTTTTTTCAAAAGCCCTTTATTCAAACTAATTTTCAATTCGAACCTAGTCGCACTCATTCTTCTAGGAGGGTGAGTTCTAACGAGAGAGTACAGCATTTTTTTCCGCTTGTGGGAGTATTCCTCGAGTGCGAAAAATCCGGGCGCGACAACATGCCGAAACGGACATTTCTGCATTGGCGGGCTGGCAGGCATCAAAGGTGGACCATTCTACCATCTAAGGCGACTTGGGGTCTCGTCCCGGTCGACATGTTTAAAAGGGACTTACCGTCTTCGGAAAGACGTGCTTGATTTGGAATATGGAAAGGGGACTTACCATCTTTGGAAAGACGCGCCTGATTTAGAATTAGAAAGGACAATGCCCCTAAGGGTATTTTGGTCATTTTGCCTCTATTTGGGCTTGGCGGGCCCGCGAAGCAATGGATAGACGAGATCAGGACTAGAATTCTAGAATATGTCCATATTAACTTGAAATCAAGGCTGGACAGACTGTAGACTGTCAAGCGGTCAAAAATGGGGTGCTTACAATAATGGCTAGTTTTTCTAATGTTATAATTGACTAGACTTGTATTAAATAAGCCCCAACAACCTCCAACAAACGAAATCAATACAGGGGTTTATATACAAGCTTCCAACTGCATTTAAAGAGAAGAGATATAAGAAACACAAGTACCACTAACTGATCAAACTGAAAATTTTGAACATTTTTCTTGTCTTCATTGAAGTGAGCTTTTATTTGTCTATCCACTCTTGATAGAGAGTTTGTATTTTGTTTGTACATCTTTATACACCTGTAAGTGAGAGTTTGAGAGCTCTCTTGTTAAAGAAAAGCTCTTGTAAGTTTAAGTGGATATTAGACAAAATCACTTAGTAGCTGCAAGAACTTGGGAAGAAGTTCTTGTGTAAAAGTGAGCTGAGCACTTGGTAAATCAGCATTCATTTTGTAATTAGAGATTGCACAGTGGAGAAAGACTTCAAAGGGATCTTGGGGTGAGGACGTAGACTAAGAATTATGGTTGAACCTCGGTAATTCTTGGTGTACTTTCTATTGCTCTGTTTTTTATTTCTCTTTTGATTACATTGCATTATATATAGATTAATCACTGTTATATTGATTAAATTAATTTTAATTAATTTTATTTGCTATTAATTTTGAAAAACTCAATTCACCCCCCTCTTGGGTTGCCTTTTGGGCTAACACAAAATTTGAACACAAATACATGAAAAGTATCACTTAGACCAGTACACACAAGAATCATATATGACCCAATGTATAATTTTCTGTTGTAAATAATATAAGCCATGTCTAACCGCACAACACCCACTCAAGTGTATCAACAAAGCATAACAATTTTTTCTTTTAAAACAAGCCGAAAATATTTTTGGAGTTTTGCATATAAAAAACAATTCATAATAAAAAAAAAACACAATACAAAAAAAAAAAAAAAAAAACACTCTAGGAAGAATAGAATCACATGTTTAGATTTTGGGCTTTCGGTGCCATGTGGATAACTTGACACCTATAGTCAGACCTTCTAATCCATATTTTCTTAGTTTTAGGTTTAGTTTGACTTGGTGCACCCTAGGTGGAGCCATAGCGTTTTGGTTCATCGAAAATCTCTGTCTTAGTGGTTGAACCTGCATAGGCTTAGAGAGTACATTAAATCTATTATTGGTAAAATTATACTCATACCTAGGTTCATGGAATCCATTAGCTCTAGTCATAAGGTAATCAACTGGAAGACCATGGAGCTTATGGCATTGAGGCCTTATATGATCTTGAATTCCGCAGTTGTGGCACACTAGGATGAACTGTGCAATTTGTGACTACCATTTGGGCTTAGGTCTTGAGTTAACAGGTTTAAAGTTATGAATAGATGCATACCTATTTTCTTGTTTACCTTTCGGTTTCTGAACATTACCTTTTGGCTTTGCGATGATAGGATTAATTTGAACCTTCTCAGCACTTTCCGCTTTGGTACTTATTTCTTCAACATAGCTAATTCCTTGTCGATCACCACACATCTTCTGTGCATCAATCATCTTGTGAAGTTTCTCTAAGCCTGCATTCATTTTCTTAACACAATCTTGAGTAGTAGCTAAGTTAGATTCAAAAGAAGCAATCTTACGAACAAATAACTTTTTCTCTTCAAGATAAGCAAGCAATTTTTTTTCAAGCTCTAAGTTCTTGTTTGTAAGAGTTGATTTGTGTGCTTTAAGTTGGCTTATTAAAACAGTAGACTCAAAAACGTCATGGTAAAGAATGTCTCTTTTTTTTCAAAAGTTCTAAGTTTCACTATTACATCAAACTTATATTTCTCTAGTTTTAAACATTCTTCATTCAATTCAGAATGAGCAGATTTTAAGTCCTTGTATTTTCTGCCAATGTAACTCTAAATTTCACTGTGAGAGTCGTCTGATTTTTTCGACTTCTCACTCTTACTATCCCTATCAGTCTTAGGGGTTTCTACGTGCTTAGTTAATGATGCAATGATTGCAATGTAGTTACCCTCTTCCTCATCGAATTTAGATTCATCAGAGTCTTCAGACTCACTACTATCTTCCCTAGCAGCAAGGACCACATCTCCTTTCTTTTTCTTTTTGTTAGGACACTCATAAACTATATGACCAAACCCATGACATTCGTAACACTGAATGCCTTGGGGTTGGTGATTTCTATTACCCTTTTTTCTCAACCCTTTGTTGTAATTTTAATTTATCTCCACCATTATCCTTTTTGTTAAAACCACTAGTATTTTTACTCTTCTTATACTTAAGAAATTTTCTAAACTTTCTAACCATTTTGGCCATTTCATCAATGTCGAAGTCAGAGTCATCCTCGTCATTATCAACCCTATTTTCTTAAGTACATTTTAAGGCAATACCTTTACTTCTTTTAGGTTGGCGAGTGTTCAACTCAAAGGTTTGTAGGGAGCTAACAAGTTCTTCTACACGTATGTAGTCGACATTCTTGCTCTATTTTATAGCTGTCACTTTATCCTAAAATCTCTCAGGCAGTGACCTCAATATCTTTCTGACAATTTTGTTTTTAGGTATTCTCTCCCTTAGGTTGAAGCTAGTGTTCACCACATCACTCAGTTTAGCATAGAACTCATCAAATGTTTCATTCTCTTCCATCCTGAGTGTTTCAAAAGTAGTGGTCAGTCTATGCAATTTAGATAGTTTTACTCTAGGGGTACCCTCATGGGTTATCCCTAAGATATCCTATGCTTCTTTAACATTCTCACAATTAGACACTCTTCTAAACTCTTCAGGTGAGAGAGCACTATAGATAGAATTTAGGGCTTTGCTATTCCAGTTGGAATTAGCATAATCAATTGCATCTAATTGTTTATATGTCTTAGGGGCAATCACAGTTCCTATAGTCGTTGTGGGAATGCTTTAGCCATTAATAACAGCTAGCCAAGCCCTTTTATCTATGGACTTGATGAAAGCTCTCATCCAAGCCTTCCAATAAGAGTAATTAGAGGCATCTAACAGTGGTGATCTAACAGTAGATAGTCCTTCCTTAGGTAAATCCATGAATACAAAAAATAGGATCACACTCAATAAATAACTTGAACTGACTCGCTCTGATACTAATTGAAATTTCGTATTTCTTAGATTCACGACTAACCATTATCTATAGGAGTGCAATATGCAATGCAAGCAATTAATCATACAATAATAAAGAGACACAACAATATATCGTGGAAACCCAAACTCGGAAAAAAATCACGTCCAACAAGCCAAGCACTAAGTTGAGCAGTTTACATAAGTACAGCTTATAACCCTTAAAAATTGAACTACACAACTGCCGTTCAGATCCTCTCGAACTCCGGTCTAAGCCTACTTGCTCGACTCCTCAAGTTTTTACTCTCCGCGCTTCAACTTCAACATCGAATTTCCACAACATTCTCCGTCTTCAGAATCCTCTCAAGATGATTTCGATATGATTTGCTTCAGTTTAGAATCAATGGTGAAGACATACTGTATGTTTAGATAATCATCAAGATCTTCACCTTCTCTATTTATCTTCTCTGTATATTTTTTTTGTATTTCTTTCACAAGTCTAAAGTCCCATCTAACAATTAAATCTCTTGACTCTTATAGCATCCCTAGGATCACCAAGAAGGTAGACTAGAACTACCTCTTAATTGGCTGAAAAGATCTGGCTAAAGAGTTCTAAAAAATTAACTCACTTTGATGAGAGAGTATTTCAATTTGAACAAAATTTTTCCATACCGCTTGAGTAGACTTCTAGCAGATTTTGAGCGGGGTTCTTTGGATTTTTGCTTTTGTAGAATTTTCATGGATCGCTTGAGTGGATTTCTTATCACTCGAGTGGACTTCGTTCGAGCCATGATCTCTACATATTCAAATTGCTCTCGAAAAGTTACATGGAATTCATATATTATGGAGCTGGAACGGACATCTGAAAAAAAAAGAAATGACCTTCTAAAGTTTTAGCTCTGCATACTTTAAAGGGTTGTACTGCAGCTTGAACAGCTTGTACTTTGACAGCTTGAACTTGAATCTTAGAATTTTCAACTCAAATACAACTTAAAATAAGATTACAAGCAAAGTGTTTTTGTCTACGGAATTAGCCAATACTGAAAACCTAACACAATCAACTTTTAATATTTTTTTTACATTTATACATGACTCTGTGGCTATGTTGTCTTCCTTTGGGCATATCAGCCAACCAGTTACTGAGTTATCAAGATCATTCAGAAGATTCAGTATCTCTCACATTTCTTGAAAAGGGAATGAGGTCGCTCATTGTCTAGCTCGAATGGCTTTGGATTATGACTCTCAAAGAGTTTGGATGGAGGATGTTCCCTCTTCTTTAACATTTGTGATTTTTGCAGAAGTAGTTGATTATTTGTAAGTCGCTTTTGGTGTCCAAAATCTTTAAAAAAAAAGAACTTTTAATATTTTTATTTTAAGATTATATAGACTATTATAATTTAGTGTAATAAAATATTATTAGGGTATAAAATTGATAATTTAATTTTTATAAAATTTTTATGTTTAATATAATATTATTTTAACTCTGTACATAGCACGTGTTCATTGCTAATATATATACACACACATATATTGCGGCTTAAAAGCAATTTAGAGATTTTTTGCCAAAATAATGCTTTCCCTGAAAATAATGATCAATCTAACACTCTTTCAAAAATAATTCCTAAACTAATATTATTAGTGCCATCTATATTGCTTTAATAGAGTTAAAATTGACACGATGGCACTCTTTGAATTAAAAAAAAAAGAAGGAGAAATAAAAGATAAAAAATACAAAATAAGGTAAGACTTTTCACTCTCCCACTCGTTTTTTCACAACGACCAAAAGCTCTCTCTCTCTCTCTCTCTCTCTCTCTCTCTTAAGAGTAGAAATTGAACGAGCAAGCTCTCAATTAACTATTCAACTTTTTGTTTCTTCAATGTTTGCATATGTTCATTTCGCCAAAAAAAAAAAAAAAAAAAAACGAAAAGATAAAAACAAGTTTTCAGTAATTTCATTACATATATTTCTCAATTCATTCTGTTCTATTTCATAGGAGACTAACCATCTCTACAGGAAATAGAGAACTGAGTCTCTGGGACCTAAATGTCATTGTTGTCCAAACGAATATGATAATTTTAAATATGAGCAGCTGTTTCAACTAATAATTTATTGACTACCATATGCCGACCTATATGTAGGAGGTAGTGTTATTGGTCTTGCTCTTGCATATTCTTTTAATACAACCCAACCATCCAAGAACTTACTATCCATGCCCTTTATATGTTGCAACTTCTTCTACAGTGGCATATCGTATGAAACCAGACCCTTTAAAATATCTGAATACATCATCAATCACTACTCTAACATCAATAACTTGAGCAAACTTTGAAAGTGCTTCTTGAAGTCCTTCTTTGCTAGTACGTTTGTGAGGAGGTTGGTGGATGGTTTAGTCAGAGTACTTTTGGCTTGATCAATTAGTAGCGGAATAATAGAAGACTTCCTAACGAATGTCTCTCGTGACTTTTATCGTGATAAAGAGATCACCACTTTCTCAATTGGGGTTCTTTTGATTCCTTATTTTCTTCTCCTTTGACCAAGCAATTTTTTTGGCAAGTCTTTGATTGTAGAACATTTCCATTGCGTAATATTAGGTAATATATACATTTTTATTAATTTCTTTACTATCAAATTACGTGTAAAACCTTCCACCAAAGCAACATAGGTGGCATTAATAATATTAGTTTGAGAATTATTTTTATAACAGTATTAGATTAGAAATTATTTTTAGAGAGAGTATTATTTTGGCAAAACACTCAGCACTTTAGGGACCAAATTATGTGCATGCAAGATGACAAAAAAGTTACATACGAGAGAGAGAGATGCAATAATTTGACAAATGCTTTGGCAACCGGAATTAAACCACTGGCTGATGTGGCCATGCCATATTAGTTCGTAAACTTTTAATTTTTAATTAAAATTATAAAACAAAAAAGGGAATATTTTCTTCTTTCTCGGTCCGATTTTGTCTGTGTTGTTGTCTGTGTAATTGTATTTTGTTGATCAAGAGCTTTTCTCTCTGTATCTTCCTAAATACTCATTGATTTTAAGGATTATTATTGAAGTAGTGAAAAATTTCTTGAGGTAAGTTGATTTTTTCTTGATTCCTTGGTTGAGCTAAAGATTTGATTAACCATGGTTGACATACTTTTCTTCCTGTGGTCCATGGATTTACTGGATGCCCTTGTTTGTACAATATATATACCTATATATCATATACATACATATATATATATATATGAATGAATATACATTGGTCTGTAGATTATATGAATGTAAACCCATTTTTTGCAAAAACTATAGTCTCTCTCTCTCCTTCGAAATAGGATGAGATCTCCACTCACCATGACACACATAAAAGAGTTGACAGAATAAAACCTAGATGCAAAAGGGTTTTCTTCTTCTTCTTCTTATTATTATTTTTGTGATTGGTTTCGCAAGTTTCCTTGTGAGGCTATAGACCTATTCAAAATCAAATTGTAACTCACATTTTTTTGCCACATTTGCTGTCCATGTCAGCAGGTACAAGAATGCGGTAAATAAAGTCGTGCGCTTTAGCACCGCTCGTAATAATTTAGGTGGACATTGTTTGGGCAAAATATATGGAAGAGAAACACATGTTGGACAGGAGTGTGCACCGAGCAAAGGCATGTCAGGTACTATATATCGCCCCCTCTCCTTCCTTTATTTTTAGTTCCTAAAGTCCATTCCTAAATATTCCTTTTGAAATCTTGAAATCTTTATGCTGTGATATGGACTGAAGACAGTACGGCCATCTATGGGTTGTGTCTATCAAGATAAGAATCGAAGTTATATTTTGCACCCACCTTTTATGCATTCAGTGCTAGCTATACGAGCCTTATCCGCTAATTCACCTTTATAAAAACCTGCCATGCCTAACATCCAAGTAAGAAAAACAAATAAACAACTAAGCATGGTCATAGAATTTCATAGGAGGGGGAGTATTTGGACATGCCATAAAATTTTAAGAAAAGCATTAAAAAAGATGT
Source organism: Euryodendron excelsum (assembly GCA_033060915.1). NCBI lineage: Eukaryota > Viridiplantae > Streptophyta > Magnoliopsida > Ericales > Pentaphylacaceae > Euryodendron > Euryodendron excelsum. The sequence continues at coordinate 38,254,052 of CM065383.1, read as the reverse complement.
TATCAGGAATTTCATCATAATCGCCACTTTACAATTAACATGTGATAGTATGTCACACAAACACCATTAATATGCATCATTGTAGTCAAATTACTTGCAAAACATTTGCAAACATCACCATGTCATTTAATTTCTTGTCCTTCGTACTACTAATAAAATAATCATACGGTCCAATTTACATAATAATAAACTATAATCATTTTTTTTAATATTCACAGACACACACACACACACACACACATATATGTTAGTTTGTACAATAAAGATTAGAACTCCTTGTTACACTCCTTTGAGGGAATACAATGGAAATTGTTGAATTCTAAAAACAAGCGTTTCAGTAGGTCAAAGGTTGGTCTGCTCCGAGAATACTAATTGACAACCTACCATAGTAATCGGATGAACCACAGATCTGCACCAAAAGATTTCTCAGCTGATGAACTTTAAAATGTTTTGAAACTGTCAAGATACTGATACAAACCCACTAGCTACGAAGAAAAAAACCCACACAAAGCTTTCCTTTAATTGAAAGTAAACAAGTAACTTTTACTGAAAATATGATTGATCTGATACAAATGACTTTCTTCTTCTTCTCCTGTTTATATTTCGTACAATCAGTTTCTAACCAACTAACTAACACAGCAGCAAGAATTTAATTAACTAAATTCTGTGTGTTAAGAGTAGCTGAAAACAGAGCAATAACCCACTTGGCTCTAATCAGTTTACTACTAACTACTATATTTTCCTTCATTTGCTTTGAGCCTTCTCAGCCCCTTTCTACCTCTAATTCCAGTTCCTTTAGCTTTGTCTTCAGCCGGAATCGTATCAGATACGTTGTGAGAGATTCTTCCATTATATAAAAAGCAGATTTATACTATATTCCAATTCAATTGAACTAAATATAAACAACTAAGCATGGTCATAGAATTGATGCTGACTAGAAAAAAAAAATGGATTTGTAGGAATAGGTTTTCTTGTGTTGTGTATAATCTAAAGGGTGCTCCGTCAGCCATACATTAAGAAGACAATAATTAGAGGTTTGTGCTGTCTATTTGACAATGATCTTTAGTAACATGGCCTCTAGAATTTTTTTATTTTTTTTTGGCCAAAAAATATATATATATATATATATCAGACCAAATGCTTGCAGGAAAGGATTAAGGAACATCCTCCATTGATCCACACCTTTCCCCATCCAAATCAACCGGCAACCTTGTCAAAGGATGAGCCGCACAATTTCCTCCTCTATGAACATGAGAACAACTTCCTTAGGGTTGTTTGGACGGTAGATTATTTAATAGTTTATGAATTAAACATATGACTTTTTTAAATTGTGTTTGGGTCTTGTTGAAAAAGTGATCTTTTAGGCCTAGCTTAAGTTTAAACAAACTTTTGAAATAATTAACTTGTTATAACTAGCTTAACCTTATGAATTATGACTTTTTAAAAATGATGTCCAAACACCTACTTAGGGTCCGTTTGGTAGGGTTTTTCGACCTAGACTTTTTTTAACTTATAAATTAAAAAGTTAAAATTTTTTTTTGACTTTTTTGTTTTTTGTTTTTTTGCTTATCTTTAGTTTATAAAAGTAAAAAAGCAAAAAAATTCTAACTTTATAAGCAAAAAAAGTAAAACTAAAAAAGCTAAAAAAAAATTTTACCAAATGGGCCTTAATAGAAATACAACAGCTTCAGATTAGCTACGTCAATTTAGTGACCAACACAGCCACCAGGCATAAACATTGCCCTGCCAGTTAATGGCCTCTAGATATGCTGATAAACACTTTGTGATTAGTAACTTGTATTAAAAATAATCTTCCATTAGTTTAAAAGGTCATATCGCATAAACTGTGAATCTCCTAATTTTAGATTAGATAATCCTATGCTTTAGAAGAAGTAAATTTAAAATTTAGCAGAAAAATTAAATTTACAAAATTTTGAGCTGTTTCATATTTATGGCAATTCCAAATAGCTAATTTGTTACTTAGTCCACTCAAAATGACTCAATTCACAATTTGAGACAACAAAAATGCGCCGGCTTTCAAGTTTTGTTTAACCTAATGATAGACAAATGACAATCTACGACAATATCAAGTGTCTAGTTGGGGGCATTTAGAGAAACGAAAGAATGATTTGCAAATAAGGGATCGATGTATCATTTGGATGATAAACTTGAGAGAGGAATGAAAACATTTGAATAGAGAAAGGAGGGAGTCTTTGGGAAGACATGGAAAATGTTAAATAAAAGTCCATTCCTCGCTATTGGATGTCTCTATTTGTTCTTATAATTACCAAAGATTTCCAGTTTTACATTTTTCAACTAAGAAATTTTGTTTACTTTTTTGTTTTCTTCTTCCATCACCCGTTGTTACCGAAGAAGAAGAAATAAATTGCGTGTTTGGTTTCATTTTTTGAAATCTTTTTCCTATCGTAAAAAAAAAAATGAAAATGGCTAATAAAAATATTAAAGTGATATGAAATAAAGATGTTTTCAAACTTCTCATTGTTTTTTTTTTCAAAAATAGGAAAGATAAAAATAAAAAAAAAATTTTTTAGAAACAATACCAAACCTCGCTACCTTCTTTCTCCCCCTCCTTTTTTTTTTTTTTTTTTTCTCTCTCTCTCTCTCGTTGGTCTGAACACTATTTCATTTTAAATTAAAGCTGGTACGTTTAAACATGATCTATGATACTCCTTAACTGTTGGATAATTGATAACAAGACCTTCCATCATTTGAAAATGGATTGCTTAACAAATGATAAAACATTAAACTTTTACAAAGTTCTTTGTATATATTGAGGGTAATGTTATGTAGACTTTTACTTTCTTATTCTAAACACAAGATAATGAGACATACATTAATAAATACATACACGTGAGACCATTCATTTGTTTTTTCTATGGAGCGGGAAACATGATGGAAACTAGTTTTTTGTTTTTCTTTTTTGAGAGGTTGGAAAATAGACTATGGATAGCATTTTCTTTAATCATTGTAAAGTAATAGGAAAATAATTTGATTTCAATATAAGCTTTACCAACATGACATCTGGATCATTATAAATATAGTAATATACGCTATTTTTAATTATGTTAAAAAAATTAATAATCATGATTGAGCAAAATTTAGGTCAACAATACGTCATTTTACTTGAGTCATATTATTAGACAAAAAAATAAAAATAAAAATAAAAAGAAAGTATAAGAAAGTAAGGGTCCATTTGGTAATGCCGTCAACTTTTATTTTTTATTGTGTGTTTTTGTGGTCTGGTGATGGGCATTTGTAGGTTATTGTTATGCTAATAGTACTAGACTAATGTTTTAGTAAGAGAGAATACACTAATTTTAGTGTTTTTAGTTTTCTTTTTTTTGAATTTTGTAACAACTAAAAAAAAATTTAAGGGTCCGTTTGGTAATGCTGTTAATTTTTATTTTTTGCTGTATACTTTTGTTGTGTGTTTTTTTATGATTTTGTGATAAGTATTTGTAGGTTACCATTGTGCTAACAGTACTAAGCTAATGTTTTGAAAACAGAAAACACACCTATTTTAGTGTTTTTCATTTTATAAACAACTAAAAACAAAAGTAAAAAGCAAAATACAAAAAATAAAAACAAAAAACGTTTACCAAACGGGCCCAAAAAAAGTTGAAACTGTTTTTACAAGATATATGTCAAGCCATTTTAATCGTTATTGCCAGGGAAGTTAAAAGATAACTGCAAAATTAAAGCCTAAGTTTCCGAAAATACTATCGACCCAATGGTACGTTGTTTCTTGAATTCATACTGCCGACTCTATGTGATTGAAGATTAAAGATTGCTTTGCATTTCAATTGGATTCACGATTCAAAATTTGAGGAGAATTAAATTCATAAAGTGAATATAAATTGGGTATGACATTGAGATTTAGGCATGAACCTAACCAAAATATATGGTAGTTCTAAGTCCTATCAATTGAGGGATGTTTCTGACTTATTACATGTGCAAAATGATTTTGCAGCCTATAGCAGGACCATTTGGGAAGCTGGCAGAAGGAATCAAATTCAAAGCTATCCCATATAAGTGTGGCTCAAACAAAAGGTTCTGTACCTCGTGGTGCAAAGATTGCAAGTCTTCAAGTAGCATTTGTTTTTAAGTCCTCTTGACCCAGGCCCACAGGTGTTAGTGGCAACTTTTTAGGAGCTAAAAAAATGACGTAATCGAGAGCACAGGTCCTCGTTTGGTTGCCAAGAAAATGGAGGAAAGTTTAAAACAAGCATATTCCTTCTCATTCCAAGCCCAATCTATAGAGTCTTCCTTGTCAAGGTAATTCCGGAGTTTGGGAAGTTTTCTTGTCTTGTTCACTGTGCCGACAATAGAAAGAAAAATCAAAAGGTGCTTGAAATAGGCATTTTCTCCCTATTTCAAACAAAAACGAGGGTACACAAAAAAAATTTTATTTCTTTTTTAGCTAAGTCGCTGCTAGTTAAGCACAGAATAGTCTCTAGATTTAACACTTCTTTAATTTGAAGAATATTGTTTTCTCTGCAAAGAAGTTTCAAATATGTATTGGAAAATAAACTAGTAAAACTTGTTTAAGCCACCTATATTTTTGGACTATATTGTGTGCGTAACATGAATCACATCAACAAACTTCACTAAATTCTATGTAGTACCAGTTTTCTCTCATTTCTGGACGAGATATAGTGATTTAAACCACATATTTGCTTCCGTTCTTTCCTTTTGTTTTTGAAAAATCATAAAGGCAACAGCACTAGTTTTGGCAAAAGGAGTGATACTCCGTTGGATATGCTCGAAAAATGGCCAGAGTCCACACCACCCATCTTCTTACTGAGTGTGCTGGCGAACACTCGGTTTCGCTTTCCATTTTCACCTCACCTTTGCCAGACTATAAGGATAGTACGTATATTCATTAGAAAATCTATCAATGGCTGGGAAAATTGAAATTATAATTATGCCGTGTTTGGTTGCTAGAAAGACAACAACAACGAGAACCACCCTTCCCCACAATCCCCACAAAACAAAAAAAAAAAAAAAGAAAAAAAAAGAGAGAATTTAATATTTTATGGAGGAAAAATTGGAAATTGAAATTTTACACCCAATATTATCAGGGACCATCCATATATAGTACTGTAAGATTGTTACATTAGCACAGGTTCTTAATCAATCCCAACTTTGTCTTTTTAGATATCTTATGTTTTCAAGAAAGAAGAGTGAACTTTTACAGTATAGAGACTAGAGAGGGCACTCGATCATATATGACAATTTCACTAATCATCCACAAAAAAGCTGATTATAATTGTGATGGGTTGCTTCTTCTTCTTCTTAACTTTCCATTACTATTATAAAGAGAGAGAGAGAGAGAGAGAGAGAGAGAGAGAGAGAGAGAGAGAGAAGAATCATATTGGCAATAAATCTCCCCACTGAGCCAAAGAAAGATACTATAACTTGTATCCTTTAACATGGGTTGAAGGATAAAGAGGTAGGAAGATGGTGATGATAGTGGTGGTGGTGGTGGTGGTGATGGTGGTAGTTAGTCATCTCCTTCTCAATCTGCCACCGGAGATGAAGAAAATCATCAACCGAACATGGCAGCCTAAGCAGGCCGGAGGTGTGGTACCCATAAACCTCGTGAGTTTTCTCCAAAAGCCGCTTGAAGAGAGGATGGTAGAGGTATGATATTGGGATCACAAAACGTTGGAATCCACCATCTTCATCTTCCAATCCAACTTGGACTGCAAGCCATCCTTTCTTCACCTTCACCTTCTTTTCTTCCTGCATCTTCTTAAAGAAATTTAAGTCAACTTCACAACGAAGAAAGAAAAGAAAGGCTATATATTGAAGACTAAAGCTTTAGTTTGGAATTTTAGAAGACTGTGCGAGGAGCCAAGTATAGGGTAAGCGGGTTATATATAGCCATAGATGTTGGTTAGGGCTTGATTTTAAGTGATCTCTCTTTTCAACTTTTAATTTTATTTTATTTTTTTAATTTTTTTTTTCTCTTTTCTCCCACATATAGGTTTACTGATATTTGATACTTCGTAGTCCAGAGCTGGACAAGTGGAATGCTGTGGAGGAATCGAGCCAAGTCAAGTATTGTATTGATCAACTTCATATTTGTAACAACTTCAGAGAATCTTGAAATTGACTTGAGCTTGATTAGTCACTTCAAATTTTGGTTCCCTAAGTTATTAACCAGCTTAAGTTCTTTAAAGTTGAATTAAATTCCAAATCTAACATACATATCTTTGGCAATCTCAATATGCTACCAACTTAGCTAATTTATATTAATGATCATATCATATAGTCCAATCCATCTGGACAGTTGAGAGCAGTCAATGTGAGGAATAGAAATCAAATTTCTTGACTTCAATTTTCTAGACTGATATTGTACGTGCTTTAATTTGGTAGTGAAGGCATGCATATTGGGAATCAGTTCGGAATTGAAATGATTCAAGAACCTCTTAAAGTAACCAAAAACAAATAAAGATTCAATAAGATATTTTTACCTAATTCACAAATTAAAAGTATTTTCTTTTAATTTATACACACTACTGTCCCTTCGTACACACTACTGTTCTTCTCTTAAATGGTCACGATTCACTTCAAAGTTCTAAGTGGTCTATCTTTTTCATTTTTAATTTTAATCATTTTGTTTTTTTTTTGGTTATTTTCCTCCTTTTTTTTTGGCCCACATATAGGTTTACTAATCTTCGACACTTCCTAATCAAGAGCTGGACAAGTGTAATGCTGTGAAGGAATCGAGCCAAGTGGAGTATTGTATTGATAAACTTTGGATTAGTCACATTTGATTCCAACTTTAGGTAATAACCGTAAGATTGAAATTGACTTGAACTAAATTAGCCACTTAAAATTTGGGTTCCTTAAATTGTTAATTAGCTTTTTTTTTTTTTTTTACTCGATAGGAAATAATTACATCATAAGAAAATGTCAAATTGGGCACTTAATCTCTCTAAAAATGTCCAACAATCACAAGATTCACAATAATATAAAATAAATATAACAATTACATACTAACCACAATATAAATCGACCTCAACAATCGAGTACTAGAGTAGCCAACCGAATGCCACTGAAATTACATGGGAATTGAAAAATTAGTAACGAGCATGAACTTCTTTGAAGTTGAATTAATTATGTGTGCTACGTATGTATTGTAACATACATATTTTGGCAATCTTATTATGCTACCAACTTAACTAATTCAAATTAATGATTATATTATATAGTTCAATAAACATGGGTAGTTGAGTGCAGTGAAGGTGATGGCATAAAAATCAAATTTCTTGAGTTCAGCTTTCAAGACTGATCATGCGTGAGTTTTAGTAGTGACAGCATGCATCTTGGGGATTAGTCAAGAAGCTCTTACAGCAACGAATAAATGAATAAACAAATTTAATAACAAATAAACATTCAATAAAAGACTTTTATCTAATTCGCAAACTAAAATTATTTTGAGTTAATTAGTTTCTCAAAAACTATTCTCATGCTATTCAAGCATGGTTTGCGCAGCTATGGTGTTATAAAGTCAAGGCAGAACTTGGTTCATTTAATACTGTAGCTGATATAGCAAGATCAGTGCATGACCTACCATGCTATATAGGGTTACAAAATGTAAACGATCCCATTTTCGCTACCCATCAATCTTATTGTTGACGAAGTTTTATATATAATTTCATTTAAAATTATTTGAATTTACTTAAAAATATAGGTACAAAAATTAAAAAAATTGAAAAATTCTCAACCCTAGGAGCCTACCATTGTTATTAACCCTTATTTGGTCCCATGAGAGTTGGCTCCTCTACACTGCCCTTAATCACTGGATCATGGCTTCTGTGGAGTCTTTGGTGGACACAGGTCACAAAGGTATTTGGGGCCCTCCATGCAAGTGGGAATGACAAGGACTCCAAAGTCTTTTTCTTTGTAAGTGGCATGTTTAATGAGTGGTGAACTGGCTTCAAGTGAGCTCTTTATCTTCAACCTTTCTCTTATTTTTTTCCATTTATCTTAATACCAAGAACCACTTTGTTGAACTGGCACTTACTTGGGCTAGTGTAGTGTTAACACATTCTTGCTTTAACCAATACTAATAGTGATTAATAAACAAAATCGTATCGTTGTGATAATTGGAATGCAGATGCTACGTTAGTGATTGAATTGTCACACGCAGGACAGCACTTCTCAGGTTGGCCACAATTTGACGTTGTATCTAAATCGTCAGTTTAGAGCGTATTATCATCCGTACTAAAGGGACATGCAGTACCGAAAGTTGATTAGTCAACTGCCTTATAATCAGTACAGATGACATTGCATAAGTATTAATTTGTACTCTACAACCTGTACATGAGAGAGAGAGAGAGAGAGCGAGAGAGAGCGAGAGAGAGAGTGGTGCTAAGATAATTATAATTAGAAAATTGATAGTGGTTATGATTCAACAGGAAGTAATTAATTCTAGGTTGTGGTTATCAATGTCATGATCATTACACGGAAAATGATGTTTTGTACTAAATAAAATGATTATCTAATTTAAAAGAGCAGCATAGAGGTGCTTTTATTTTCTCTGTTTACTTAATTACGTTTTGGTGACAACTATTTCAACGTAGAAGATCGGTTGGTAAGGCTTTTTCTTTTAACTTTTTTTATCTTATAAATAAAAAAAGTTAATTTTTTTTGTTTACTTTTTAACTTTTTGACTTATCTTTAACTCATAAAAAAAGAAAATTAAAAAAATTCTAATCTTTTTACTTGTAAGTAAAAATTGTATCAAATTGTGCTAGTGTAAAAGACATTCAACATATAGTAAACTGTTTTGAAATGTTTTTTTGATGGGGATTGTTTGTTAGGGACTGTGAAATTTCTCATGATTCGGCCAAAGTGTATACACATAATATTAAAAAAACTGATCTGATTAGCAGAGACTAATTTACGTGATTAGAATTATACCTACGAGATCTTTTTGGTTTAATTCCGAATAGTAGCAGGTATAAACTTCAAAATTCTTCTGCTTTGATCTCGAACAATAAGCAACAGCGACAAGCACGAATCAATTGCTCAAACTCAACATTTGGGCTTTTGCTGTATCCCTCGTATACGCCTTACTCCAGAGAGAGTGCGCTCACAGCTATTAGGGTTTCTCTTCCTCATAAAAATGTGTATCTCTCAATTATGAGAAAGTGAAACCTTAGTTGCTCTTAGAGTGTATATATATAGAGACTACAACATGGAAGATAAGATTACTATAATTAAAGCTTTCTAGCAAAATAAGGATTCCTAATCTAACCAGAATTAATCCCTAATTACGTAAATTATAATTTATATCACTAATAAATTATAATTGCACTTCCTGTTATACTAAAAATTATGTTTTGAGATCATAATATTAAATACTTTTTTATCTCCCCATGTTAAAATTACAGATACCTCCGTCTATTAAATTAAATTACTGACAATTAAATTTAATAGACTTATTTAATTCCTTGAGACCTTTCACTTAATTTATTTGATATGTTAAATTCACAATCTACCTGCAGAGTTTGACATAATCAAAACTAATAAGTTTCCTCAATGGGGTATCATCAATCCCTATATCGGGACGTGAATTCTATCAATAATTAATATTCATCATACATGTAATGTTATTGTCCAACTCATTGAGTTTATTGATCCATAAAGAATCTCACTCTTCTGTGAATCAAAATAATAAACCCTACAAACACGTGTCTATTTATTATATTATGATTAAGAGCATAAGCACTCATAGTAATCATGATTTATTAATTGTTTTATATAGTCAGTATAAAAACAATTATCTCAATACAGTCATATTCAATACACACAAAGTGTACTAGTACAAGGAGTTAAAACTATATCGTTTCCTATAGTCAAGACAGACCTATTAAAATCTTGTGCTACAGTCCTACTAATGGTGTGTCTTGTTTCATCTAAGACTGAACGATAAGCTTGTATTCTATAATAATTAATAATATGATTTTCCATGTGTAATCCGTAATCTACATACCAAATCATTTACTATATAAAATAAGAGATATACATCCATAATCAATAAATAACGCAATACTAAATTACTCACACAAATTCTCATTAAAATAGAGTAACTAATTTATTAATAAAAACTAAAACCATTACACAACATATATCTTTTAGTATAAATCCTTAACATTGTTTTCAAAGATGCCTACCACCATGTTTGCTAAAGGTAGATAGAGATTTTTGTGCACATTGAGCACAAGTCTAAGTCACGCTTTAAACAGTCTTGAACTACCAGGATTAGCTTGGAACCTGAGCTTATATCTACTGGCTTCACAGATGAATATTCCCTCTCCAGGGCCGTTGTTTGTGGTTGAACAAAAGAGTAACCATTTTGAAGGGCCATTGTTTGTCGTTGAACAAAAGAAGTAACCATTTTGAGTTGAGTCGACGGCTCGACCCCAAGATACACTCTTTGGATTTATTGTGACTTTATAAAGACTAAATCTTAATATAAACTTAAACTTATTATGGTTTATAGTGATGTGGAGTCAGAATGAGAGATTGTATACTAAATTTTCAAAAAAATATTTAGATTGTAAGAATTTCCTAGTTAGTCTAGCTCAGAATAGTGATGCCTGAATAAAAATACCGTACAAGGTATCTACCTTAAAGTATGGCATCTAAGGGCAGCAACTTTAATACCACGTATTATGGAAAAAGTTTTGTGGGCAATTGGTCCCTCCAAAGTTTTGTTGGTCGATTTAACTGCAAGTGTACTGGCCGTTGTAGTTTAACTTGGTGAGAACCAAGATCATTTTCTCAAGAAAGCTTTCTAGCAAGTGACTTTGTCAAAACAACTCCCAAGTGAACCTAAATTAGCAACAATCCCTCACAACAAATTTAGAAATAGAAAAAATGAAAATCCTATAATGATGAGTTTGAAAAGTTGTTTGAAATGAAACTTAGAATTAAGAGAAAAAGAGTTTGGCAAGAATTGACCCCATCACCTAATTAGATTGTCGATTCCTTCAAGGTATCTCTTATCTCAACTCAATGCCAATGCCATTGATCCCTTCAAGGTATTTCTTATCTCAACTCAATGCCAATGCCATTGATCGTGGCATTGAATTGGAGAATTTAACAATAAAACCAAGTAGTTGGAGTTTAACACAATTCATTTAGATTTAACAATGTTTCTAAGTGTTCTTATCATGATTCTAAGCAATTTCTATCCCAAAACCCAATTTGTATATAGAAACTCAAAGAGATGATCAAGAGCACTTGAATTCTATAGAATCTAACATGAATTGATATAAACTCACTCAAACATAAGATTGAACTTACCAACCCAATTGATACCTCAATTCATCATCAATCCTCTTAGATTCTCTTCACATTCCTAGCCAAATGAGGAGTTTAGCTAGCCATAAGCATGAATTCAAAGCAAATGCAAGAGTACATCTCAATTAATTTCAATAGAATCTAAGCAATTCATGTACAATCCCACTTTCGAACTACTTTCTCTCTCTAAAAACTGCAGAAAATCCCTTTAAAACTAAGCTAAGAAGTCCCCTAATTGCAGACATTTCGCACATTTAAAAATTGGGGATCTAACAGTTTTCTGGGCGTGTTGTCCAAACGGGGTTGCTGCAACTGTCCGGACGACTGATTAGAAGGGAATTTAGATGTCTTTGAATCTTCAGTTGTGCAAACGGGGATGCTTTTCGTTCGGATGACTAAGTTTCTTCAGAACTGCAGTTCTATGAATCTTTAGTTGTCCAAATGGGGTTAAATCCGTCCAGATGACTGATGGCTTTAATGACCTCTTAGCTCTTTAAAAGATCCCTCTTAGACTTCTATTCCTGCACAAAGTACGAAACACTTTATTAGAAAGTAAAACTATACTAAATGAAAATATTTGCAATTAATCTAAGGCTAACACAAGGTAAATCTAAGGATTTGGATTACACTTTTGAGGTATAATTAGTAGTGCTTTACATTGTAAAGTTGATTTAAAGATTGAAAAAATGTTTAAAACCATGTCATGTGTGGAAGGAAATTTCATAAACCTTTAACACGTGTTTCTCGTTATTATTTTTCATTCATACAAAGTCATATTTGATAATAAGGTTTTGTTAATAAAATGTGTGGGCATTCTTACGTGCAAAATAAGAAAAACAGCAGAAATGTGGTCTAATTAAATAGGTTCAGAGTTAAATAGATTCTCCTAATTTTTGGACAATGTAAGGCATATAATTTGTTTTTGTTGAATGGTTAAATCTCTCTCGACAGTAAAATTGGAGCTTGTAGCATTTCTTGAGTGCCCAAATAAAAGTTTGGTTACGGGTTTAACTCTTCCTTGCCTAACCCTTCCCTAACATAACAAAAACATATGAAGTTCTTAAAACTAGTGAGAAAAAAATACTTCTTCTAAATATAAAACATAAGTTAAACACGTAAACTAAGTACGGTAATCATTCTTCTTTAGCTTCTTAAAAACACTTCATATACTATCACATTTCCATTAATCTATGATGGTGATATTTCCCTCTTTCTTGTACAAGTTCATTTAAAACAAAAAAAATCCATGGATTGTCCCAAGGCTTCCCTCTATAATTTCTTTCTACGATTTTTTTTCGAACAGTCACTTGTATACATGCTACGCATGGCAGGTTTGTAGTGCTAAATTAAAGGATCAAGTCTCAAAAGGTTGAAAGTAGAATAGGACGGTCGGTACAAATTATTTCGATTCTTATCTTGACAAAAAGCACAAAGGGCACTTGTCTTCCGTCCTTGTCAAACAAAGATTCGGAAGATTTCAAATCGAATATAAAGGAATGTGACCATTGCTCTTTTATTTAGATTTGATGACTACCTGCACTTGGCCGGTGGAGGTCACCCTCCCTCCCCGCATATGCCTCTCTTCCAAACTCAGTGCAAATAATATCCCCTTTATTCATCAAATCAAACTACCATAAACAGACTCTCTCTCTCTCTCTGTGGATCAAGTACTTAAGCTTGAGACAACTAGGCTTTGCCACAATTGGATAAGTTGATGAGGTATTGTTTGTTTGTGATTGATGTGATAAAGGCCATGTTTGGTTTGAATCATTTGACTTGATTAGATCCGTGAGAGTAAGTAATCGGTCTTTGGTTTGATAATTGTAGTTTTTAATTGCAGTACAATTGATTATTGTTTTGTAATTTTTTGTGCAATAAAAAAGATAAAGCTAATTTGCAATTAGTTGTTAAGGTAATTACTAATCAAGTTTTGCTCAAACTAATGATCTGATTGGTCAAAAAGAGCTGAGTTTTAATAATTCACTTGATAAAACATGACCACCGACGAAATAATTTAAATCGTAACATCAATTTCATTATCATAAAAACTTGTTAATTATACCAAGTACGTACAACTTGAAATTTCTTACACATGGGCTTTTTTTTTATTTTATAAAGTCTGACATGTTGTACATATTAGATTTCCACCTCGTAATATACCGTTTACAATGCCTCAAACATGATTTGCCGCGCAGGGAGCTAAGCCAGTGTATGTTTTGTGGCTCTCCTATAACATAGCTTATTCAAAATAGTTGTGAGGTAAGCTTGTCTAAAGGTTGGATCGTGCAGACATGCCATAAAAATCTAAATGTGGCTAAAAATTCTAACAATTAAAAACTCAATGCATGATTCAAGAGATTAGAATGACAGATTCATTCCCTCCACCAAAAACAAAGAAATACAATACATAAACTTATATTTATGTGAAAGGGATGCAACTAAAAAGAAAAAAAGGAGAAGAATCAACAACAATAATGTGGACTACCATTTCTTAAGTGGATTTCGACTTTTCTTTACTTCATCATTTTCATTTTTTTTTGGTAATTATTTTATCATTTTTATGACATGTCTCGCACCAGGTCCACTGGAATCCATTAGGTAGTTCACTAGAAGTTGTAGGTGACCTCACAAAATTGCCCACCTAGACAAAGGTGGTCTAAATTTTAAAGTACGAAATGTGAGAAAAGTCGACCCAACTCGCGTCATAATGAGTTGGCCAAATATTCCTCAATTCCCAAAAAAAAACAAGACTTTGCTGTCCCACATGGCTCTGTTAAGGTTTTTTTAGCATTGGTAGTTAGACCCTCCTAACCTTTTCATTTTTGAACAAGTTGTTTGAAATTGTGATTTTTTAACCCAGCGTGTTATTTGGTGTGTGTTGTGTCTTGTCTTTGTTAAAAAAAAAAAAAAAAAAGAAGAAGAAGAAGAAGAAGAAGAAGAAGAAGAAGAAGAAGAAGAAGGTGAGTTGGCCAAATAGAACCCGCTCTCTCACATCAAGCATATATATCTCTCTCTATCCCCCTCTCTTCCTCTCTCTCTCAAATGTCAAAGGTCACAACAAATCTAAGATAAGATTGTGGCCGTAGGTCTAGAATGCAATATAAGAATAAAAAAATTCTTTGTACACGTTTGTGTATGTAATTGAATTGAAAATGATGTAAGGGGCAGGAGGAGGGGAGGTTGAGGTTAAGACTGGGATGGAGGTAATTGTGCTCGAAAAGTGTAGCCACAATCCTTAGTTGTTGGCCTTAATTTAGTAGTATTTTATTATTTCAAGCTGTATTTTTTTTTAAATATTATTTTATGGCTGTTTTATATGTACTGATCTTAAAAGGAACAAATTAAAGCATCAGAGGGCAAAAGTGTAAAGAGCCCGTTCAAATAGCTCTTGAGGGCATTTGACCGTCTCTCAACCGTTCAAATAGCCCTTGAGGCCATTCGAACGCTTCTCAATAGTTCAAACGGCTCCCAAAGGCATTTTCTAGATACTAAAACTAGAAGAGAGTTTATGTGAAACCATTCAAAATTATAGAGGCTCAATTTCACTCGTTAGAAGCCCGTTCGAACAATTTACGGTAGCTCTATTTATTTTTAGCCTATAAATTTAATTTTTGTATTTGAAAGAAGGATCTATTATTTCTGTACATATTTTCTAGTTATAGTAGGTAGATTTAGAGCGTTATAGTAGGAGAGAGTCATTGTAATTCATTTAAATTTCAATTCTAATTCAATTTCTAACTTTGATTTCTCTTGTATTTCACTTTAATTTGTTGAATTCTCTATGGATATGAGTAGCTAAACTCCTAATTGGGAAGATCACTCAAGGACTTTAAGGTTTCAATGAAGTTACCTCATGAATTCATTGTCTAATCTTCCTAGATTCTTAATTCAAAGCAATTGGTTGTTAGATATCTTAGAACACTATTATTGATTATGTTTGGTAAATTCAATTCATGATTCTTCAATTGTGAATTGAGTTCATTCAAATCGATGGTATTAGCCTAAGGTCCTTTATTAGATTATGATTCTATCATCAATTGTTATAGAATCCTTGTTTATCTAAAGCTAAATTTTCCTAATCAAACTCTCTTGATTGAAGAGTTTGATTTGAGTTATAACTCTCTTGAAACCCTTGAATGAATTGAGTATTTGAAACAATTAAATTCAATCCTACCCTTTTTATAATCTAGTTCAATTTCCATTTGACTCGTTAATTAGTTAAATCCTATTTTCCAAACCCAAACAATTTTCAGTTGACCTTTTTATAGAGGTAATTAGCTTGGTTGTGAGTGATTTGAGGGGAGTTTATGTTCATTGTGCCATGGTCTATATTTGATCCCATTTCTTGAGAAAAAATATACAATATTCGATCTCATCGTATTTACCTACTTCGCCACTGTGCTCTTGTAGTACATTTTTGGAGGTAAACCAAGTTAATGGCGCTGTTGCTAAGGAACGAAGGCATTGGCAAGCATTCAACGAACATTGAATTGAAACAACAAGTGGATTGCTTCTTCATCAACTACAACAATGATGGAATCTTCGGCTTAGGCCTTGAGTAACGACGTTCAATCCTTTTATGTGTTAGTTTACCATAGTATAATTAGTTTAGAATTGATTGTGTTCGCTTAGTTGATTGCACTAGGATTGCATTGCATTATCCTTGGGTGGAATTACTAAAGGTGATTAGGTTTTTGTGCTTAATTAATTATCAGTTATCTTGTTTTGTATGTGGAAATCAGAGAATTGGTTGGTGAGAAATTGAGAATATTGAATCGATGGTATTCGTATATGGAGATTGGAGGTTCGGAATGAATGAATTATTGAGAATTGTTTATGTATGATATGTTGAAGCGCAGTGCCCTACATTTGATTATGCATTGCATCTATCATCCATTGTGCATGCCATTTTGGGGTAGAGATTCAACCAAACGACTTAGGAGAGATCTTTCCCCAAGTACTTCGTCCTTCCACGCATCTTATCTTCATATTAATTTAGGAAACATAGTTAATCTTCCACCAAATGCAGAGAATTTTCCTCCCATCCCACCAAACTTTCATCCGAATACCAAGAGAGAGGATAACATTTGCTTACATGGGAACGAGAGTGTGCATAGCTATAAGGAGGCACATGTGCCTCCAATTAGATCACTTGGGGATTATCTTAATCCCACTCATCAAGGTCAACATTCGTGCATTATCCTTCCTCCCAACCACCATGTTTTGAATCTAAAGTGAGGTATGATGCAATTAATACCACAATTTAAGGGATTGGACACCGAACATCCATATGACCATCTTAAGGAATTCCTTGATGTTTGTGTGACATTCCTTGACAACCAAAATCATTGCCAATGGAGGCCGTGAGGCTTAAACTTTTCCTTTTTCTCGCCCAAGGAGAAAGCAAAAACTTGGTTCAATTCTCTTCGTCGTAGGTCGATAGTGTCTGGAAGTAACTCTAAGGCAGTGAGTTCCTTACAAAAAATACTTTCCAAAGCATAGAATTGAGGCTTTTCATTCCCAAATTTTCCAATTCACCCCTCATGTTAACAAAACCTTTTATTAATGTTGAAAGAGATACAAAGAGTTGTTGAACTCTTGCCCTTACTATGGTCTAGAAATATGGAGAGTGATTAGTGGTTTCTTCACTTCTCTCACTTCAGACGTTAATAGATTCATTGAGATGATGTGTAACAGGGAATTCCATGAGAAAACGCCGGATAAGGCTTATGAGTTTTTTAACTTCTTAGCCAAATTTGCAAGAGATTGGGACACTATCGGGACACAAAATACTAATTCAAGATTGAATGTGCACGGGGGAGGGAAGTTCATGTTAAGATAGGTGCAAGCACCCCATTTTTACACACTTAACAATCTCCAGTCCAAATCAATCTTCCAGTAAAACATCACAGCACTATCATGCCCAAACTGGCTTTTCAAACTCCTGTTTAGTCAATTAGTTGCTTCCCAGGCCTAATTGAAGCCAAATGACCAAAAAGCCCCTAGGCATTCCGTGTAGCATTTCGAGATCGGGCGGTCTTTGAAACCAAAACCATCACATGTAGTTTTCTAAGATCGACAGTCTCTGAAACTAATCGCCGCCGTCAAAGTCACAAAAACACTCAAAAATTTTAAACAGTTCACTTTTGGCGTTTGCCAGTCCGCCAATATAGAATGTCCATTATGTCCTTTGGTATCTAGTAGCTTCTCGAGATCAAGCAGTCTCCAGAACCAACACCGAAAGGTTGGAGTGACCGAAATACTCACAAACCTTTAGGTCGTTGAAGTGACAAGAACACTCACTAGGTCGACACGGGTATGTCATCAAAACCCCTAGTGTCACAGGACCAAAATCGCCCCTTGGCCATGGCACTTTTTTGGAGAAAAGAGTGACCTCCAAAAACTAACCCATCATAACCGTCAAAGTGACGAAAACACTTGTAAACTTAGGTCAACACCAGAGACTACTAGCCTGACACGGTGAAAAATGACTGTTGAGTCCCAGTTTTTTGGGTCCAAGTCCTTTCGGCTCGGAGACCAAAGCACGGAACTCTGTCATTAGAACTCATCCTCCTAGAATGACAAGTGTGACTAAGTTTAACTTGAAATTGGTTTGATTAAGGGTTTTTTAGAAAAATAGAAGTCGCCACCTAACTTGATTAAGGTGAGTTAGGTCACTTAAAAACTAAGTATTAATCCGAAGATTAAACTTAAAGTTTTTGGAAAAGGTTTTGAAAGACTCCCTCGAGAGAGGGTTTTTAAGAAAATAGGTTGTTTGGAAACCTTTGGAAAGATTTAAGCCCTTTTCGAAACTGACTCCATTTTGGTTTTTCAAAAACAGAAATCTATGGCCCGAGGGTTGGTTACATATAGGGAAGATATCCTAAGATCATCACCCTACCCCGCCATTTCGGTACCTACATGTCTAATCACCCTTTTGTTCACTCACTAGAATAACCGGTTATCATTGTCCACTTAAGAGGGGGTTTAATCATCACTTTTCGGATAAATGATTGCATGAGGCAAGTTTTGGAAGAAGTTTGAAACCATGGAAATTTTGGAGGAGTTGGAAATAGAAACTTTGAATTGATAGAAATTTTTGAAAAGGGGATTGGAATTGAAATGGAAGTTATGACCGCACCATTTTAGGTTGCCTATGTATCTCATTTGGCGAGAATTAGGTCATTCGTAGTTCGAGCAGGAGCCCGATGGAAAATAGGCGCATTGGGGCCTTTGGAAAGCTTAAAAACACTTTGAGGTCTTTGGAAAGATGACTTGAGAATTTTGATTTGAAATTGGATGTTGAAATGTTTTGAAATAGAACTTTGAAACTCTTGAAATGGGATTTTGAAGTGCTTTGAAAAGCTTTTGGAACAACTCAAGAGAGTTTTGGAAGTGTTTCGAAGTAACTCAAGAGAGTTTTGATGTCTTGTTTTGAAAACCTTGGAGGTAGGGTTTTGAGATGTTTTTATGAACTTGTCTTAGAAAAAGCTTTTGAAATTTGTTTTGGAACCTTACTATGGACAACCTCGGAGGTTGTTCTTGATATATCACCTTCCTTTGGAGTCCCTAACCATGAAATGAGGTAGGGATGCCTTAGGGTTGTGAATTCTTGAAAACATTTTTGAAAATACTTTAAAGATGGAGTGTAGGAATATATGAAAAGATTATATAATTGGTTTTTGAAATCTCAAGGAAGTAGGAGGTCTTGGAAAAATGGGTTATGAGCATAGTTTAAACTTGAAGGACCATTTAAAAGAGGTTCATGAGTTGGAACCTTGAAGTATACTAACCTAAATTGAGTTGGCCTAAGGTTAAGGGTGACTCAAGGTTAACTAACTTGGGTTAGGTTAACCTAAGGTTAAGGTGACCTAGGGTTAACTAGCTTGGGTTAAGGTTAACCTAAGGTTAGGCAATTTGGGTCAACTACTAAGGTTGGGTTAGCCTAGGATTAAGGTGGCCTAGGGTTAACTACCTAGGGTTAGGTTAACCTAGGGTTAAAGCGACCTAAGGTTAACTAACTATGGTTTGGTTAACCTAGGGTTAAGGTGACTTAGGATTAACTAATTAGGGTTAGGTTAACCTAGGGTTAGACAACTAGGGTCAAGTTAACCTAGGGTTGGATAACTAGGGTCAAGTTAACCTAGGGTTGGATTGGAATGTGGTTTTATGCATTTTTGAAAAGAGTTCTAGGAAACAAATCATGTTATGTAAAGGACTTTGGTAGACAACCCTTTTGAAGATCATTTTCATGAAAATTTAACTCTAGCCAAGAATATGGTTTATATAGTTAGTGCTTAAAAACTATTCTAAAGAAGGTTTTCTTAGGGCCATTATAACCTTTATCTTGGCAAGAGTGAGGACTTCAAGAGTCAACATAATAATGATAACTTTTGGAAAACCATTTTAAATGCAAAGATGGAGAGAATAAATCTTTGAAAACCATTTTTAAGAAAAAAGTTTTGAAAACCATTTTTAAAGGAAACCATTCCAACACATTAGGGTTCCTATGGCCAATGTAAAAGGAGACCACTCAAGAGAGGGCTCCATGGGGCCATTCCAACCACTAAACTTGAGAGAATGGAGACCTTAGCAATCAAAGGGTTTGAAAACCACTTGTGTGCAAGAATAACAAAAGAAGGGAATCATTCTAACAATTTAGGACTCCTATAGCCAATATAAAAGGGAAACCACTCAAGAGAGGGTTCCATGGGCCATTTCAACCACTAAACTTGAAAGAATGGAAACCTTGGGAAGTAGAGAGTTTGAAAACTATTTTCATGCAAGTTGGAATATAATGATGCAAAAGTGAGAGTTAGGGGTTAATGGGGGATTTCTAAAGCATGATTTCTAAGGTTTCATTATAAACTTCAAGGGGCTAACTCTTAGAACCCTTTTGAAAGGAGTGTGGAGCTTAAAGATGGCAAGGAAATAAGAATGATGCAAGCTTTGTAGAACATGGTTATAATAATGAAAATGAAGCCAAGCACATAAGACATGATCAAGATAGCCAAATGCAAAGGGGGTCATGAATACATACAAGGCTTTAGGCTACACCACATAATCAAGCGGCTCTTAAGCCATACCATCTTAAAGTAAGCTAGTGAGAGATCCCCCTACACGGTGGCTCCCACTAGCTTTCTTCAAGGCATGAACTAAGAGTACTCTTGGCTCAAGCATGCAAGAATTAAGGGTTGAAGATGGAGATTAAAATAGAGAATAGCCTAAGTAGGCTAGGAGGGAGAAGAGAAGAGTGGGGGAAGAGAAAAATGTAAAAGAAATACCACCTTTAACCTTCAACACACCTGTAATCTACTATGGATGCTTTGACTTAAACTTAGATGGCTTTAAGTAGGCTTGAGGGGCTGGAAGGAGGGTTTTAATGGTGTATAGGGCTATGTAGGTGAAGTGTATGGGCTAGAGGGAGGTGGAATCTAGCCTAAGTGTTGGAGGAATGGAATGTATGTAGAGATTCAAGGTTCTAGAGCAGTTTCAGCAGAGCTTCGCATCAATTTTCGATCCTGAAATATGCAAAGGGGGAGACCTCTATTTATAGGCAACCTGGGAGGAGGCTGGCGCATGTGCTACATGGGCTTGACCAAATTTTGCCCTAGCGCATGTAACACATGCGCTAGTACTGTTCCATTGCCAGAATGCCATGTGGCACCCATTGTACTGGCTAAATTTTGACAGTTGATCAAACTTTGGTCGATTTGATCAAAATCTAGGCGCATGTAGCATATGCTCCGTCACCGGGAGTGTTTGTTTAAATTTTGTCTTGATAATTGAGCTAACTGGGAAGGTTTCGAGGGAATCGATTGCACCCACGATGTTCTCCTAGGGTTTTTTTGTGAAATTTCGTGTTTTTGAGCAGTTGGAATGGTGTTCAAAAGTGTGGGATATTATATCGGGAAATCTGGTTAAAATGACATCTTTGCAGAGCGTTTGTGATATGCTCCGTAGGGGTTCGAAAGTAGCTATTTTTGTGTTACATGATCAAGGCCTTCAAGAAGCGATCTCTTCGATCGGACCGTATCTATGGAAAGTACTTTGAAAATACTTTTGGAAATTCCCTAACGCACATTTCTCAAGTCGTTTGACGGTGCGTTGCAATTATGGAATTGGGGAAAAAGTCAATCTAGGGGGAGCGTCTGCCAGACGCTCTAAGGGTTGCTGAAAGTTGTAGTTTTTGAGGCATACCATGAAGGGCTTTAGGGAGCAATTTATCCGATTGAGTTTTATCGATGGAAAAACCTATGGACAAGCTCTCGGGAATTCCCTGGTCTATGCATTTCTCAAGTCGTTTGACGATGCGTTATAACTAGAGAATCAGGAGAAACGGGAATTTAGACGAAGCGTCACTTTTATCGAGTCATAGGTGTTTAGCATCGTAAGGCCTTTCTTAGGCTAAACAAAGGTGTACGACGAGATCCGCCGTTCAGTAACCTAGGTCTAGTGTTGTTTTGGGGCACGTTCGGGTTGTCAAGGGCAAAATGGTCATTTTGACTGGTTTGGACTGAAAATGGTTAGGAATGGATTGGAATGTCATGTTATGTGTGTCGAGTCATTTGGGGATGGTTTTGGGAGAGTCTTTTACAGTTCAGTGGGATTTGTGCGGTGCTGGGGCGTTCAGGGGCAAAATGGTTATTTTGACCACAGTTAGCTGAAATGGGACTGAAATTGGACAAAATGGCATGTGGAGTATGCCTAACTGCTTAGTAACACTTTGGAAAGGTGGACTTATTGTATTGAGAGATTTTGAATTTTCTCAAAACGTGCTTGGAGGTTCAAGGGGTAGGTTTGGTTATTAGGCCTCCATTGGGCCCAACGGGCCTGAGAAGCAGTTGACTAATTGGATAGGGGTTTGAAAGTTGATTTGGGCTTGAATATGCTTACAGAGTCTTGAAAGGGAGTTCAGTCAGACCAGAGATTGCCGAGCGGGCAAAAATGAGGTGCTTACAATGACCAAACTAGCCCTAGGGCACTTTGACTCGTCCTTGAGAAAATACGAAGTCGTCAAGATTATAAGTCCACCCTTTATGACTATCCGTCAACAGTCCGGCACGTTCAAGATGCTAATCAGACCAACTCCAATTCAACTTCGGTCAACTTCAGTCAAAATAACCATTTTTCCCTTAGGCACTCTGACATGTTCGATATGCCACTCAAATCCATCCCGGCCATATTCCGGCAAGCCTTAGTCCAAATGAGCGTTTTGCCTCTAGTGACCTGAGCATTTCTTAAACCACGCCGGCTCTGGGTGCCAAACCGACATTTATTAGGATACCCTGCTAAACATCCTCGTCCATTTCCAAGTGAGTGCCTTGACTCAAACACCTCTACGTCAACAAATGCTTCTTGGAGCGTCTGTGAGACACTCCGCTAGGGTTGTCTTTTTCTCTGATTCCCTGATTAAAACTCACCATCAAACGACTTGAGAAATTTGTAAATCAAGGAATTCCCAGAATCCTTTCCATAAGTCTTTCCATCAATACGGCTTGATTGAAAGGATCGCTTCCCGAAGCATCCAATTGCATGGCTCGAAAGTTATCACTTTTAAAGACCCTTGGAGTGTCTCAAAAACGCTCTGTCAGGGTTGACTTTTTCTTTGATTCCCTGATTAAAACACAATGTCAAACATCTTGAGAAATGCGTAAATTAGAAAATTTCTTGAAGGTTGTCCAGAAGACCTCCCATCAGTACGGTTTGATTGAGGAGGTTGCTTCTCGAAGGCCACGATCATGTGGCACAAAAATTGTCATTTCTAAAAATCTTCAGAGTGTCTCACAGATGCTCTGAAAAGCCTATTTTCATGCATGCCTCTCGATAAAATATCTCCAGTATCTAAAATCCTTTGAAGCTCCCCGAGAGCTCCCGGTTCATGATAAATAACGGGAGAACGTCGTAAACGTGATTGATTTCCTTAGATCTTTCTTGGATTGCACGAATATTAGGGCAAAGTCAGAATAAGAGTTTTCAGCAATAGAGCGTATGCTATATGCATCCAAAAAATGATTAGATTAAACAAAACTTCCCTTGCGGCCCAAGTTGGGGTAGTACAAGAAGTGCCATATAGAACTCAAATTGTGGCCTAGTATAGGTGCACTTGGCCAAATTTTGGCTAAGCGCATGTAACATATGCGCTAGCTTTTAGCTTGTTTGCCTATAAATACTAGGCCACCCTCAGTGTAATTCAGAGCTGAAATCAATGGCGAAGTCCTGCTAAAATTGCCCCAGAACCTCAAAAAACCTTATACATTCAGCCTCTTTCAATCCTCCAAGCATCCAAGCCTTTAAAGCAAGATTGAAGCCAACTCCGGCCTACTCAAGCTCCATTGAAGGCCTTCCAAGCTCAAGTCAAGCCTTCCAAAGAAGCATGAAGATGTGTTGACAACAAGGTAGTATTTTCTTTTACATTTTGTCTTCCCCCACTCTTCTCTTTTCCCTCTTGAAGTTCACTTGAGCTTGTCTCTGTTTTACACCACATCTTTTACCCCCTTTCTTGCTTGCTTGAACAAGAGGACCTTATGTCCATGCCTAGAAAAAGCTTTAGGGAAGCCACCAATTGGGGGCCCTCCCTTTAGCCTACCTTATCATGGTATGGCCCTAAGGTCCCTTGCAATGTGGTGTAGCCTTGAGCCTTGTTGTTTTCATAACCCTCTTACATATGGTTACTATGTTTATATATTGCATGCTTGGCTTTATTCTCTTGCTCAACACTATATTTCAAAAACCCTAACTATTTTCATTTCTATGCCTTTTCCAAACTCCATATTCAAGTGTTTTTTCAAAAATGGTTCTAAGAGTTGGTTTCTTGAAGCCTAGTTTAAAACCCTAAATTTTCATGTCCTAGGAAACCCCCTAACCTCCATTTTGCATCCCTTACATTTTCTACCTTTAAGTTGCATTAAAATAGTTTTCAAAACTTCTATTTCACTTTAATTTTCAAAGTTTTGCTCTCTTGAGTTTTGTAGTTGGAATGATCCCTATGGAGACTCTCTTGAGTGGTCTCCCCACTATATTGAACCATAGGATCCCAAACTCACTAGAGTGGTTTTCTCCCCCTTAAAAGTGGTTTTCAAAACAATCCTCTTCAAGAGAGGTCTTCAAAAACTCATTCTCTTTATTTTGCACCAAAATAGTTTTCTAAGATCACCATTTCCATATTAATTTTCAAAGCTTTCACTCTCTTAAGTTAGAGGTTGTAATGGTCCCCATGAAGCTCTGTTTGGAGTGACTTCCCCCATTATTGACCATATGAACCCTATACTTGGTTGAGTAAATTATCATGGAAAGGATCTTTTAAAATTCATAACTCTCTTGAATTGTTTTTCTAAAATATGTTCACATGAAATGATAAAGTATCCTTGCGTAAAATCATGGTTTCCAAAATCTCTTTTCAAAGTTCATGCATAAAACCCTTACCTAAAGGCACTTTTTAAAACCACTAGGGCCAAAACCAAAACCTAAACCACTCTTCAAAACCACCTTCCAAAACCCTAGGTGTGCCAAACCCTAGTTTGCCTAACCTAGGTCACCTAAACCCTAGTTAGTCAATATAACCCTAGTTTGTTAAACCCTAGGTCAACTTAACCCTAGTTTGACCAACCCTAGGTTAACTTAACCCTAGTTAACCTAACATAGTTTGACCAACCCTAGGTTAACCTAATCTTAACCCTAGCTAACCTAACCTTAGTTAACCTAACCCTAGTTGGCCTACCCTATGTTAACCTAACCCTAGTTAGTTAACCATAATTCATCTAACCCTAGGTTAACTTAACCCTAGTCGGTCCTAGGTTACCTTAACCCTAGTCCTCAACCAAGATTGCTTAACTTCAAGACTCCAATTCAAAGGCCCTTTTCAAATGACCTTTCCATTCAAAACTATTTTCAAAACATGTTTTCAAAAACCTATTACTCTCATGAGTTTTCAAAAACCCTAATGCAAAAGTCCTCTTAAATGATACCATACCCCTTTCAAAATACTTTCAAGAACTCACAACCCTAAAGTGATCCTAACCTTCTCATGGTTAAGATTTTCAAACGAAAAGTGATACATCAAATACAACTTTTAAGGTTGTTCATATTAGGGTTCTAAGATCCTAAGTATTTTCCAAAAACCCTTTTCAAAAAATAATTTTCATGAGTCAGATCCTTGAAAAAATCTTAGGCCTTACATGGTTAAGGTTGTTCAAGGAAAGTGAGATATCAAGTATCTATAACCCTAAAGTTTTCAAAACTCTAAGGGAAGTGTCTAATTAACCCTTTTTGCTCACAGTAGCTTTCCCAATCCAGGCTCCCTTTCAAAAATCCTGAATCAAGATTTCCAAAACGTTTTCAAAACTCTCTTGAGTTGTTTCAAACATTTCCAAAATTCTGTTGAGTTGTTTCAAAACATTTCAAAAACTCTCTCAAGTTACTTCCAAAATACTTAAAAAAATTCCCCAAGTTCTATTTTAAAAGCATCTTCGAAACTCTCTTGAATTGCTTCAAAACATTTCCAAGACTCTTAAGTTCTATGTCCAAAGACATTCTCAAAATCTCAAGTTCTATTTCAAGACAAAATTCTTGAATCTAAAGTCTCAAAGCCTTTCAAGACTCCCATGAGTTCAATTTCAATAAGGCCCTCACCCAAACTACAAATGACCTGATTCTCGCCAAATGAGATACATAGGCAATCTTCAAATAGATGCGGTCATAACTTTATTTTCAAGTCAAATACCCCTTTTCAAAATTTTTAACTTTTTTAAAAGTCTAGTTTCAAACTCGTTTCCAATCTTCCAAAAATCTTTTCAAAAGCATGCATAATGCATCATTCATCTAAAAATTGATGACCAAAACCAGTTTTCAAAATTCCAAAGTGGATAATAAGTAGATATTAGTAACTAGTAATTCAAGCAAGTGAAGTAAGGGTGAATAGACATGTTGGTATTGAAAGGGCGGGGTATGGTGATGATCTTCGGATATCTTTTCTATATGTAACCAACCCCCGAACCATAAATTTCTATTTCTAGGACCAAAACTAGAGTCTTGTTTTCAAAAGAGCTTTTAAAAGGTTGCTAAAAACCTCTTTTTCACAAACCTTCTTAAGAAAGACATTTTCAAAATACTTTTGAAAAACTTAAATTTAGTCTTTACATTATCCTTAGCTTTAGGTGATTTAGCACATCTTTAACTATGCTAGGTGACGACTCCAAAATGTTTTCAAAAAGCCCTTAATCAAATTAAGTTTTCAAGTTTAAACCTCTGTCTCACTTGTCCTTTTAGGAGAATAGGTTCTTATAGACCCCAAATCATAATGAATTACCCATAAAATAGACTTGCCCCGACAAAAAAATGATGCACATTCAAGCAATCTCTCATGACTCTTCTCATTGGAATGCCGATATAGCTAACTTTTTAGCTACCAGAGCCACTTCTGTCCATTGGTCTCCTATAGACAAGAGGAAGTTTTTTAGTCTTGTTAGAAACTTTTTTGGGGATGAACTTTTCCTTTTCAAGTATTTCCTTGACCAAATCATTAGAAGGTGTGTGCCTGATAGTTAGTTTGCGAATGTTATTGAGTTTTTCCATTCCAAGCATGCGGGGGTCAACTTTCCATCTAAGAAAACCGTTGTAAAGATCTTTTAATGTGGCTTGTATTGGCCAACAATGTTTAAAGATGTTCACCAATTTTGCATGGCTTATGATAGGTGCCAAAGGCTAGGCAGTCTTTTACAATGACACATGATGCCTCTTAGCCCCATTATTATACTTAAGATCTTCAATTGTTAAGGTATAAACTTCATAGGTCCTTTTCCTAGTTCCATTAGGTATCTTTATATCTTGGTGGCGATTGACTACCTCTCTAAATGGGTTAAGGCCGTAGCTAAGCACATAAAGTGGCAGTCAAATTCTTGAAAGATAACATCTTCTTGCACTTTGGTATGCCTCATGTCGTCATTAGTGATGACGGCTCTCATTTTTGTACTCACCTCATGGGTGCATTAATGTGCAAGTATGGCATAGTGCATAAAGTAGGCACCCCATATCATCCACAAACCCAAGGGCAAGTTAAATTAGCCAACTGTGAGATCAAGACCATTTTAAACAAAATGGTCAATCCTTCTTGAAATGATTGGTCATTAAGGTTAATTATTGCTTTGTGGGCATATCGAATAGCCTACAAGACCATTCTTGGTATGTCCCTATAGGCTTGTGTATGGGAAAGCATGTCACCTCTCAGTGGTGCTTGAATACAAGATTTATTGGGCAATATGCTACTTTAATGATGGTTTGGATGACGGGGGGACGCTTGAAAAGCTCCAACTCAATGAACTCGATGAACTTTGAAATGATGCCTTTGAGAATCAATGATCTCTGAGGCTAAGATGAAAGCCTACCGTGATCAACACATCCATTGAAAACCCTTTAGGGTTGGTTAAAAGGCGCTACTCTACAATTCATGGCTACATTTATTTCCAAAAAAATTGAAGAGTAAGTGATTGGATCCGTACTTAGTGAAGGAGGTCACACCATATAGAGCAATTGATGTGCAAAGGATGGACAATGGTTCCTCTTTTAAGGTCAATGGGCAAAGATTGAAGCCCTACTTCGAACCTTTCTAAGGTGTCATACATTATGTGGATCTTGTTATTCCACCAAAGTTTAATGAATAAGCAATGGTGTCATCTTTAGATTAGGAGTAGTTTAGGTGTAGGTAGTTAGTTCCTTGAGTGTTTAGGTAGTTTGTAGCCTTCGTTGGGGGTGCATTTCGACACCCTAACCTCTCTTCCGTCGCTATTTTGTCTCACTTCTTGCATTGAGGACATTACATCATTTTAGTCTCGGGGAGGGGGGGAGAGTAGTTTCAGAGACTTAACCTCTATTTTGGATTTTGTTTTGTTTGTCTAGGAAAATTTTAAATTTTTTTTAGCTGAAAGTCTTGGAAACTATTTGAAGGGGTTGTTAAGTGTTCAAAGGGGCTATTGACCATTCGAACAGCTTGTTAAAGCATTTGAATGGACACTTGGTAGAGTCTAGCTGAGGTATGCTTGGAAGCATCGTTCTAATGGGTGCCACTAGCTTCGAATATGTACTAGACCTATTCGAAGGCTTGTGACTAGCTTCGAACGGGCACTAAGGCCGTTTAAACGATTTAAGTGACCGTTCGAATGCTTTTGTGATGTCTATATATAGGTAATCTAATTACTATTCCAATTATTCAGCTAGAGAGAGAGAGAGAGTTCTAACGCGACGATGAAGCCCTGCCAACATTCGACCAGTAGTCTTATCAGTCTGAGCCCTGTTTCCCTACATTCCTAGGTATACCCCTTTTACCCTCCTTAGTATTTTCTTCATTTTCATTAGTTAGATAGGGTGGCGGGTAAGGGGGCTATAGTCCTTATTAGAGAGGGTAGAGAAGGTCAAAGTTGAGGGGACCCCATCCTACGACTACACTTGGTTTACTAGTCATAGAGCCTCTGTGGCTTATGAAGGGACTTTTAGGCATCGAGGTTTTGCCCGGGAGAGGCAGTGGAGTCTTGGGGATTATGAGGGGACACCATTTTTATGGCAGGACGTGTTTGCTTAACGAGGGTGGCTGGAGTTGGCCAGGTTTAGCGGTTCGTGTAGATTTACATTGATTACTAAACTCATGGCTAACATTTCTGTCACTTCTGCTGAGGCAGGCAAGGAGATGATTATATCTTGGGTTAGGGGGCATACTATAGAGATCACCCTAAAAGTTTTTGCTACATTCTTCCAGCTACTTAGGGAGGCTCAGCCTCAATTTAACTATCCAGCCATGGGAGGGTAAAGCATGATATAGTTGTAACTGAGGTTTGCTCCCCTGGTGAACAGTGGATCTCTTCACAGGTTACAAACAGGGTCTTAGTTATCAGGTACCGACCCCTATTTGTTTTCACCTGCCATTCCATCCTACACATCTGTCAGGTCACCATCAAGGTTAACATGATGTGGGCTGTAGATATGGGTAAGACTATCGACCTTCCATTATACATGTACAGGGCCCTTTATGCAGCCACTATTTCTACATCACATCAGGGTGCCATTCCTTTTACTGGCTTCCTTAAGAAGCTTATCACGAGAGCTGGAGTACCTTTGCCGGTAGAAGTCATGACTTTACCATCGATTCTACCGATTGAGAGATCCTCGGAGCATCGAGTAGAGGGTCAGTTGGTTGGGATCCAAAAGTATCTTAAACAGTCCTAGCAAGTTGAGTAGTAGACACAGTAGGAGCAGTAGGCCTAAGAGTAACAGCAAGGCCATCTCGATATAGTAGTCGAGGACCCTCAACTCTAGCATTAGGGTCCCACTATTCAGATGTTGTATGAGATGATACAGTAGCAGAGTGCAGTGGTACATCAATAGACTGTAGTGATCGAGCAGTAAACAACAGCTATAATATAGTTACAACAGCTAAGCATAACATTTCAAACTACTTAGGCTGAGTTTGCTAACCAGCTTATCGAGTTCAGATAGGATGGTAGAGTAGAGCAGCAATGTGAGGGTCAAATTTGGATGAGATTATGCCCATCTTTAGAGGCAATAGGTTTCACCTCTCGACGATGATGATGACTTCCTTGATTAGTGTTAGAGTTTAGATACCATCTTGTATGAGCATGTTATTTCATCATTTGTATCTAAAACGTTGTTGTTCATAGTGGATATCATTTTTTAGCTTCATTATATATATATATATATCTTGTTATACTTCGATCTTTTTATGGTCTTTAGATTATTCTCAAGTATTGCATTGTATGACTATCATTCGACTAATTGGGACCTTTGGTAGAGGTTGAAGTCTCTTTTGATTCCAGCGCTTTACTTATCTATCTTTAGCACGCCTTTCTATACTTTTCATTATTATCTCTTTGTTATTCATGATGGTCGTGTTGATGATTCTTATTTAGGATCATAGCATATTCATGAGATACCATCTTGGATTATTGGACATTTAGTGTTATGCATTGATTATACTTTAGTTTGATTGATAATTTATCATTGATCTTAATGCATTGTGAGATTTTATCACAAGTAGACATAAGGGAGGGAATTACACACTTTTGAGCACAAATCATGTCATATAGCAATATATATGCTAACTTATGCATTCTTAACCTTATATGAGTGGAGATCTTACCTTGTAAGCTTTAGAGCCATTTTTGTCTTTTTGGAGGGATTACATTTACTCAAGGGAAAGTTCTTTATTCTTGTCTCTTTCAATAGCTTCATTGTGTTTGAACTTGGTTCATATCTTAGATATTGATTAACAATGTTGATATTTATATTCTTTTGAGATCTATTCATGTATGTTTTGGAGATGATTTTAAGCCATCTTTTGCTCTTTTGAGCCACAGAGTTCCTTCTTGATTCTATTCCTTTGTAACCACTTACTTTGATCTTTTGATTGTGTGATCTTAATTGAAATGTTCATTATCGAAATATTCCTTTGAATTGAGAAACAAAAAGTTTTTACTTATGGAAAGCTCTTGGAAAGTAAGAAGAACTATTGTTCATAACAAATGCCAAGAAAAGTGAAAGATTGAAAAATGTAGCAAAGAAAGTGCAAGAAAATAAAGAGAAATGGAAGCTATGCAAAAGAAAAGAAAGAGAGAAAAGAAGTAAAGGGATTGGTCAATCATGGATACAAGAAAGTTGTCAAATGAAAATATTAGAAAAGTTAGAAAAGTATGTTCATTAAGGTCGCGCCCTAATTTTGCGTACTCAAGAAAATGAGTGAGAAAAACACAGTACTTTCTCGTTAGAACTCATTCTCCTAAAAGAACGAGTGTGACTAGGTTTGAATCAAACATTGATTTGAATAACGGCTTTTAGTAAAAATTTGGAGTCGCTGCCTAACTTTGTTAAGGTAAGTTAGGTCACCTAAAACTAAGTGTAATCCAAAGATTAACTTAGGGTTTTCAAAAAAGTTTTGGAAAACTTCCTCAAGAGAGGATTTTTTTTTTTTTTTTGGAGAAAACAAGTTGTCTAGCAACCTTTGAAATTATTTAAGCCCTTTTTTGAAAATAACTCCATTAATGGTCTTTCGAAAATAGTGATTCTAGGTTCGGAAGTTGGTTATGTATAGGGAAGATGCACTAGGTTATCACCCTAGGTTCTCTCGTTTAGAATCTTCGATTATCCAATGTCCAATAATATCCACTTTGAAAAGAATTATATGATATATGATATGCAAGAGTAAGAAAAAGATTTGATTTTTGAAAAAAGATTTGATTTTTGAAAATAACTCCATTAATGGTCTTTCGAAAATAGTGATTTTAGGTTCGGAAGTTGGTTACGTATAGGGAAGATGCACTAGGTTATCACCCTAGGTTCTCTCGTTTAGAATCTTCGATTATCCAATGTCCAATAATATCCACTTTGAAAAGAATTATATGATATATGATATGCAAGAGTAAGAAAAAAATTTGATTTTTGAAAATAGATTTGAGGTTTAAAAGAGGTTATGGGAATTGAAAACTTGAAGAAGGTTGTGAAAATTGAAAACTTGAAAAAGGCTGTGACCACACCTATGAGGGTTGCCTATGTATCTCTTTATTTGAAATCTAGTCAGTCGTTGTTCAGACTCAAGGTTTGATTGAAAATAGATAATTTTGAGGTCTTGTTTGATTTGAAAAGACACTCTGGGGCCTTTGAAAAGTTTAACTTGAGAAGAGTATGAATTGAACTTCAATTGGAAATTAGAAATTGAACTTCGATTTGAAATTGACTTTGATTTGAAATAGAACTTGGAATTGACTTTGATTTGAAATTGAACTTGAACTTGATTTGGGAAGATTAAGTTGAACTTTGAAATCAATTTGACTTGAATTGGAGTTTGAAAACCATTTTGATTTTAGAAAAGAGTTTTTAGAAATGTGTTGAAGCTTCCTAACTTTAGGGTTCGGGTTGAATTAGGGTTTTGGCCTCCTAGGGTTTAGACATACCCTTGAAATAGAAAGGTTTGATTTTAGAAAGTTTCGAATTAGGAAAGTTCTGTTTTAGGAAAGTTTCAAATTAGGAAAGTTCCATTTTAGGAAAGTTTTGAATTAGGAAAGAATTGATTTTAGAAAGATTTAAATTTGGAAAGTTTTGAATTTAGAAATATTTGAACTTAAAAAGATTTAAAATTTGAATTAGGAAAGGTTTGAAAGTTTAAAATTAGGGATAATTTGATCTCTATTTTCTAAAATAGAATATTGAATTTTAGTTCCTAAATAGATAATTTGATTTTGTTTCCAAAATTGAAAGATTTGATTTGAATTTCTAAATTGGAAGATTTGACATGGAATTGTAAAGTTTGAGTTTTGGAAATCTTACATTTATAAATCTATGATTTTATGTAGAAAAAGAGTTTTGGAAACCTATGAGTTTATGTGAATAGAAAGCCATGATTTTATGTGAGAAAACTAGGGTTTCCTAAACATGGACCTTAGGGTTTTGATTTGAACTTCAAGACAAAGAGTTTTTTAAAAGTGAATCTTTGAAAAGACCTTTTATGAAGTAGATTTGTAAAACAATTTTAAAAATGGGTTTGAATATAGACTTTTGCAAGTCTCTTGAGTATCTCACTTTTCTAAAACAATTCTAACCATGAAAAAAATAGAACCATTCTAGTGTTGTGATTTTGAAAACAACTAGGTTTTGAAATATGGATCATAATGATCACATTGAATGAAACACTTTCTTAAAACAACCCTAACTATGGAATGACTAGAATCACTTTAGGATTGTGATTTTGAAATTAAGTAGGACTTGAAACCCTAATATAGACCTTAATGGTCACATTGAATATAACACTTTTCTAAACCAACCTTAACCATGAAATGGCTAAAATCATCTTAGAATTGTGATTTTGATAAAAAGTTTGAAAGAATGAGGTTTTGAATGCAAGTTTTGAAAGAGAACTTTGGTGCAAGTTTGAAAATAACTTTGAATGTAATATTAAATGCAATGCATGAACATGATAGCCACAATGCAATAAGGTCGTGAACACACAAGGTTAAGGTTCACCACATAATCAAGGGGGCCAGACCTACATCGTCTTAGGTTGAACTTAAAGAAAACTCCCAGCACGGTGACCTTCAACAATTCTTCCTAGGCATGAACTCGGAGGTCCATTCTTTTAAGCACGCAAGAAACGTAAGTAGAAGCCAAGGATTAAAATAGAAGAGAACCCCAAGTGGGTGAGGACAAAAAAGAGAAAGGAAAAATTGCATACACTAAATTGAAAACCTACCTTGTCTCCTTATTTTGCTTTGATTGTTTTGCTTGCTTTGGTGGCTTCACCTTGAGAGTTTTAAAGATGCGGCACTTGATTTTCAATGGATGCTTAGAGGCTTTTATTTGAGTGTTTGGAATGTATAGAAGCTAGGGTTTGTGTGTATGGAGTGTAAAGAGGCTAGGGCTTAAAGGAGACTTAAGAAAACAAGGGCTTCGAAGCCTATTTTCGGTGACGCAGCATTTTTGGACTAAGATTGTGGACCCTTTTTATTAGGAAGAGGTTTGTATTTATAGGCAATTGGAATAGGAACTGGCGCTGTTGTAGTGGTGCCAATGTGTTTTTAACCTTGGCGCCACTAGGAGTCAAGCCAGGTCATTTTTTTGGCTTGGTGCCACTACCAGTGGCGCTAGTCCCTTTGGGAAACTTTTGAGGCAAAAGATTTGGACGCCTGTTCTAGTGACTACTAATGCAATTTTTAGCCTGCCTCCACTGGGAGTGACTCTAAAAAGTCCAAGAATGGTCCTGAAGGTTGAAGATGGACATGAACCATTGAAAGAGTGTCCCGGAGGTAACTGGCTTGGGAAACAGTGCTAGAATAGTTGAGAAGGGTGACCGGTCCTCCAATGGAAAAATGGTCATTTGAACAATGAAACACCAAAACTAGTTCTGAGTCAACCAAGATAGGATTCAAAGATTAGAAATACTATTAAGAGCACTCCAAAGGATTGTCGATTTGAGACTTAAAGCCAATATAGTTGAAAGAGGCAACCGGCCTACTAGGGTCAAGGGGCAATTTGGTCATTTTTTACCAAAATGGGCTAGCAAGCATTGGTGTTGACCTAGGTTTTAAGTGTTTCCGTCATTCTGACAATGTGTGACAATTTGGTTTCTAAAAATATCCCATTCTTCGGTAAACGTGTCACTGCCAAGAGGCGTGTTCGATCCCGTGACATAAGGGGATTGTTGGCAATTCCCAATGTCGACCTGTTTGTAAGTGTTTTTGTCTCTTTGACAGTTGCGATGTTTATGAGTGTTTTCGTCACTCTGTCTATGTACGTTTATTCCAGAGACTACCTGATCTCGGAAAGCTACTGAATGGTCTTATCGTCTCAAGGTCTTAGGTAATTTTTCAATTGACGTGCTGAATAGCAGACATTCTACATTGGCAGACTAGCAGGTGTCAGAAGTGAATCACTCTACCGTCTCGGGGACTTGGGTTCCATTCCGGTCGACATTTTTGAAGGAACTTATCATTCCAAGGAATTTTCTCAGTAAACATGTTGTGCTTGATGGACTTGCCGTTAGAGGGATCAACTTTCTTGAAAGATATGCTGGATTGAGTTTGACTGGTTTAGATTGGAATTGGGATTGGAATTAAGGTTAAAATATGGACTTACCATCTTTAAAAAGATGTGCCAACTAGAATTGGACCAAGCAATGCCCCAAGGGTATTTTTGTCATTTTGCCTCTATTAAGCCCGGTGGCCCGACGAAGTGATTGATTGAATGGATTGAGTTTGGAAAGCCGATTTGGACTTGAATGTGTCTGTGTCAGTTTGAATGAGTCTGGTCAGACCGGAGATTGCCGAGCAGGTCAAAATGGGGTGTTTACACCCTCTTTTTCTGTCTGTGCTTGTTAAAGATAGAAAATAATAAAGTAAGAGTTCTATGTTGGCCGCGAGGTGATCAAAGGGATGGAAGTTGGAAATTTTTAAAGACTGGAGCTTAAAAATTACAAATTAGCCCAAAGGGGCATTTGAAATTTGATTTTTGTAAGCACAAGGGCCAAATTAGCCAGAATTTGACTGTGGCACCACTCCTAGTGGCGCCTGGCTTAAAAATGCCTTGGGGACAACAGTGGCGCCAAGCCTGAGAATAAGAATGTAGTAGCCTCCTCATTCGGGGCTTGCGGGTTTGAAAGGGAATTTGAAGGTTTGAGAGCTTTTCTCGAGTTTTTTTTGCAAGGAAGGACTCTTGAGCATTAAAAGAATGAGTTTAGGGAACACCAGAGAGTTGCCAAAAGTAGTCACCATCGCTAGAGAAGAAGATTTCACTGGATAACTCCAAGAGGTGACTTTTTTAGTTTTGTGTTGATTTTGATATGTAGAACTTCGTTTGAGTTGAGTAAATAGTTGAAATTGATGTTTTGATATTCTTTGAATACTCTAGTGAGGTTATTTTGCATTTTGATGCTCATTTGATTGAGTTTGAGTAGTTTTGCATATTTATGTAAAAAGGGTTCCGATAGGAATTGAGAATTTGCTCCTACAGTTTTGGGTATTGGGTTTCTTAGCTAAATTTTTGCACCATATACTTTAGAAAAATATGTTAAATAACCGTATGAAGTTTCATGATTTTCTAAAAATATTTTGGGAATCAGGTCAGTCGTAGTTCGAACAAGAGTTCGATAAAAAATTTGATTTGAAAAGAGTTTGATTTGGAAAAGAGGTTTGATTTGAAAAAAGGTTTGATTTGAACTTTGAAGAGAAGATTTGAAATCGAACTTGGAATTGACTTTGAACCTGAAAAGCTTGTTTTTGGAGAGCTTGGTTTTAGGAAACCTAGACTTAGGAAAGATGGGACTTAAGAAAGACTTGAGGTTTAAGAAAGATTTGATTGGAAAGTTTGATTTATAAAACATGGAAAGTTGGAGTCTAGGACAGATTGAATTTAGAAAAGTTTCAAAATAGGAAAGTTCCATTTTAGGAAAGTTTTGAATCAGGAAAATTTCATTTTAGGAAAGGTTTTGAATTTAGAAAGTTTCAACTTAAGAAAGTTTCGAATTTGGAAAGTTTCCTTGTTAGGAAATATTTGATTAGGTTTGAGAAAGATTTGGAATTTGGAAAGTTTTAGAATTAGGAAAAGTTTGGGTTTAGAAAGATTAAGATGCTTAAATTTTAAGGAAAGATTTGACGGTTCAAGTTTTGGAAACTTAAGATTTAGGAAGGTATAAGATTAGGAAGGATTGGAATTTAAGAAAGATATGGATTAGGAAGGATTGGGATTAGGAAATGTTGAAATTAGGAAAAGGTTTGGATTAAGGAAAGATTTAATTTCTATTAAAAGATTGGATTTTATTTTCAAAAAGAGATGATTTGATTTGATTTTCAAAGACGGAGGATTTGATTTGGTTTCCTAAGTTGGAGGATTAGATTTGACATACAATTAAAATTATGAGATTTGAAAAACTTAGATTTAGAAAATATGATTTGACATTGAAAAAGAGGTTTAGGAAACCTAAGAGTTTGATGTAAGAAATAGAATTTTGGAAATCTATGATTTGAAATGGAAAAGGAAAGTGAAAATTAGGGTTTCCTAATCATTGACTCTAAGGCTTGACTTGGACTCCGAGAAAAAGAGTTTTCGGAAAGTAAATATTTTGAAGCGAGTTTTTTGGAAGGAAACTTGAAGAGAGGTTTTAGAAAGTGAAGGAATTTGAAAAGAGTTTTTAGGAAAGTAAGTTTTTTGAAGGGGATTTTTATAAAGCAATTTTTAAAAAGAAATTTTAAAAAGGAGATTGGAGAGAGTTTTTAGAAAGTATATTGGAGAAGAGATTTTAGAAAGTAGATTTGAAAAAAAGATTTTGGAGAGGATTTAAAAGAGGTTTTGGAAAGTAAGTTTGGAAAGTAATTTGGAAAGGGATTTGAATGTAGACATTTACAAGTCTCTAAAAATATCTCACTTTCCTAAAACGATTCTAATCATGAAAGGATTAGATCCATTCTAGGATTATGGTTTTGAAAACAATAAAGATTTGAAAATATGGACCATGAAAGTCACTTTAAATGTAACACTTTTCTAAAGCAACCCTAACCATAGAAAGGCTAGAATCACCCTAGGATTGTGATTTTGAAAATAAGTTCAGAACAAGAAGCTCTGATGCAAGTTTTGAAAACGATTTTTGATGCAAGTTTTGAAAAAAAACGTTTTGGAGAGATGCATGATTATGATATGCACGATGCAAGTTGGGGTTGTGAACATACAAGGTTAAAGGCTTCACCACATAATCAAAGGGGCCAAACCCACATGGTCTCCAGTTAGACTAAGAGAAAGCCCCTGACACGGTGACTTTCAATAGTCAAATCCTACACATGAACCGGTAAGTCCCTTGTTTCAAGCATGCAAGAAAGGGGGGTAAAAGATGAGGATTAAAATAGAAGAAAATTCAAGTGGGTTAGGCAAGAGAGTAGAGAGGGGAGAATTGCGTAAACGTAAATAGGAAGCCTACCTTGTGTCTTCTTTGTTTTGCTTGCTTTATTTGCTTTGTTTAACTTCGGTCTTCGAGAGCTTGCTTTAATCTTCGGGAGCTTCCAAGTTGCGGCACTTCAAGTCTTTAATGGAGGCTTCAGAGACTAGTATATGAGTGTATGTATGCTAGGGTTTAGTGTATAGGGGCTAGGGTTTTTTATGTGGAGGCTAGGGTTTTGGAGAACCTAAAGAGAGTTAGGGTTTGGAAGGGCTTTGAGCTTTGTACATTGAAGAGCAGAGTTTTTAGACTGAGTTTATGGACCATTTTTATGCTGGAGGAGGCTCTGTATTTATAGAGAGAAGACTGAACTGGTGCCTGATGCAGTGGCGCCGGGCAAAACTTTACATTGGCACCACTCCTAGTGGCGCCAGGCCATTTTTAAGCCACTTAGAAAACTTTTAAAAAAACTTTACACGGGTGCCATCCACTTAGGAAACTTTTAAGATCGACAAACAACGTATCTTTCAGAGATTTGAGCGCCGTTACTAGTGACTATCATGCAATTTTTAGCATGGCTTCACTAAGAATGACTTCGGAAGGTCCGAGAATGATTTAAAGGGCTGGAAATGGCCCAGAGGGCTGGAAAGAGACAAGAACCCCTAGAATAGTGTCTCAGGGGTAGTAGACTTGAAAAATGATGTCAGGATTTGTTGGACGGGTTGGCCGAGCCAATAAGGGCAAAACGGTCAATCGGGTCGGAAAGTTGCCGAAATGGACTTGGAATATCCCAAGGCTTAGAAACATTACCTAGAATGTTCTAGGAGGTTATCGGTTTGATACCCAAAGCAGGCATGTTTAGAAAAGGCGACTGACCCACTAGGGGTAAAACGGTCATTTTGTATCAGGTTTGCTAGAATTGACTCAGAATGATACAGAAATGTATCAGGGGCCAAAGGTGGGCCATTCTACCATCTTGGGGGTTTGGGGTCTCGTCCTTGTCGATGGGTTTGAAAGGACTTACCGTTTCGAAGATTTTTCTTAAAAAACGCGCCGGACTGGATGGACTTACTACCTTGAGAGATCAACTTTCTCAAAAGGTGTGCTGGACTGATTTGAACTGAAACTGGACTGGAATTGGATTTGAACTGGATTTGAACTGGAATTGGATTGGAAATGGGACTTA
The DNA here is from genome assembly GCA_033060915.1 of Euryodendron excelsum. Classification (NCBI taxonomy): domain Eukaryota; kingdom Viridiplantae; phylum Streptophyta; class Magnoliopsida; order Ericales; family Pentaphylacaceae; genus Euryodendron; species Euryodendron excelsum. The sequence goes on along the minus strand of CM065383.1, from coordinate 38,215,110 downwards.
CTATCTTCGAGAAGACGTGCCCATTGGAATTGGACCAGATAGTGCCCCAAGGAAATTTTGGTTATTTTGCCTCTACTTGGGCCCAATGGGCCCGCAAAGCGATTGATTGACTGGATTATGTCCAGAAAACTGGTTTGAACTAAAATATGCCCACATTGACTTGAATACAAGTCTGGACGGACTGGAGACTGTCGAGTGGGCAAAAATGGGGTACTTACAAAGAGGATCAGGTTAGCCATAGTTCAGACAAGAGTACGAAAGAGTTGAAATTTTGAGATGGGTTTCTATTTCTAAAAAGTTTTCATTTTTAGAAAGTTTCCTTTTTAGGAAAGTTTGAGTTTGAAAATGTTTCCTTCTTAGGAAAGTTTGACTTTGAAAGGTTTCCTTTTCAGAAAAATTGGATTTTGAAAATATTTCATTTTTAGGAAGATTTGAAAATGTTTCTTAGTATTAGATTTTGAAAATATTTCTTTTTTAGGAAGATTTGATTTTTAAAGTGTCTCCTTTTCAAGAAGACTGGATTTGAAAAGATTGGGATATAATTTGAAAAGATTTGATTTGATTTGAAAATATTAAATTTAAAAAGATTTGATTTGAGACTGGATTTGATTGAGATATGTTTTGTTTCCTTTTTGAAAAAGATTTGATTTGCTTGAAAAAGGTAAGTTTGGATTATTTCCAAAATGGGAGGAGTTGATTTAGGGTTTAGATTTGAAAGGTTTGAAAATGAAGTGATGTAAGGGATTTAAAATGGATGGTTTGAAAAAAGAGTGATTTGAGAGATTTGAAATGAAAGGTTTTGATTCGATCGATTTGAAAAGGAAAGTTTGAAAAGGAAAATTTTTGATTAATTTGAAAATTGAGTATTTTGAGAGTTTTGAAAAATGTATGACTTTGGTTTGAAAAAGGAAGGTTTCTAAGTTAGCAAAAACAAGATTTTCCTAGGATTGAACTTCTAGGGTTTTGACAAACACCAATTTTGTAATTAGTTTAAAACATAAGTTTTTAAAAACATGTTTTAAGGCGCGAAACCCTAACTTGAATTTTAGACATCCAAATGAATATCACACTTTGCCTAAAGTCATTCTAGCCATTAGAAGGCAAGAATCACTTTAGGCTCGTGACTTTGAAAAACAATAAAGGTATGAGGCCAAAAATGTAGGCCTTTTTGGATCGTTTTAAATGTCAAACGCTTCCCCAAGACAACCTTAGTCATGGAATAACTAGGATCGTTTTGAGATTGTGTTTTTTGAAAAGAAAACAATATAGGCTATTAGAAGCCATTTCAAATGTCACACTTTTCTAGGAAAATCCTAACCATAGGGTTAAGATTAACCTAGAATTGTGATTTTTAGAAAGCAACTTTGAAATCGATTTTAAGGGATAAAGAGATGACAAAAAATGAAAATGTATGACAACGATAGTAACGGTATGAATCATACAAGGCTAGGTATCACCGTATTGCAAGAGGGCTATAAGGTCATGCCATGAAGTAAGTGAAAGTCAAGAAAAGAGTCCCTATAGGTATCCTCCTCCCACTCACTCTCGACATAGACTTAACATCCTCTTGTTCCAAGCATGCAAGAAAGGGGGTTTAGAGAAAGAGGGTTAAAAATAAGAAGAACCCAAGTGGGTTCGGAGGGAAAAGAGAGAGTAGGGGAATACATAAAGTTAACAAAGGATTTACCTTGACTTCTTTCTTCTTTCTTCAATGGAGGCTAGGGCCTTGAACTTGAGAAGACCTCGAGAGCTTCCGAGCAACGGGGGATGGCCTTTAACGGAGCTCGAGAGCTAGGGCTTCGGAGCTTTAGACTAGGGCTTGGGCGCCATGACTTCAAGAGAGAAAGAGAGAGGGTTCTAGGAGCTTTCTTAGCAGAGAGAGAGAGTTTTTAGAGAGATTTTTGGACCCAAAATAGTGAGGGTGGGAGGTTTATATTTATAGTGCAAAATCAAAGGGGTTGTACGCCACTCATAGTGGTGCAGAGGCATTTATGAGGGCTGAAAAAAGGCTGGATAGAGGGCTTGTTGGGTGCTGGTTGATTTGTAAATGCTTTTGATAGCCTGGGAGGTTGGTGTGCACTTTGAGAAGTGGCTCAAGGACAAAAATTGGTTGTGCTACACTCGAAGTGGAGCAGGGAGGTTTTGGTTCAAAAAGAAAAGTGCTGGACGGCGAGGCCCAGCTAAAAATGGAAGAGAATACTCTGGAAAGTGCCTTGGAAGTTACCAGTTTGATTCCCAGAGCAGGTGTGGTTGAAGAGAGTGACCGGATTACGGTCACCTCATCCCGGGAGCTCCAGGGTTGACCAAGATTGGCTGGGGTTGGCTGGGGTTGACTAAGGTTACCCAAAGTTGACTACGTTGACCAACGTTGACTGGGGTTAACCAGAGTTAATTGAGGTGAACCAAAGTTGACTGGAGGTTGACCAGAGTTGATTAGGTTGACTAGAGTTGATTAGGTTGATTGGGGTTAACTAGAGTTGACTAGGATTGACCATAGTTGATTGGGTTGACCAAAATTGACTGGGTTAACCAGGGTTAACTAGGGTTAACAAGAGTTGACTAGGGGTTAACCAAAGTTGACTGGGGGGGTTGCCAGTTTGATACCCAAAGCTGGTGTGGTTTTCTAGGGCATTGGGATGCTTAAGGGCAAAATGGACATTTTAATCGGGGAACCTTCACGAAAGGACCGTAGTTGACTAGATGGCACTGGACACGTCGGACCGTCTAGGGACTACCTAGAAAGGTGGTCTTGCCATTTTGAGGACTTGAAACTTTCTCAAAGAACGTGCTCCGTTAGGGGCAAAATGGTCATTTTTCACCGGAACTGGCTAGTAGGCGTCGGTGTTGACTGGTCTGGATTTGGTTTGAACTTCTGTGTAAGAAATTAGTACTTTCTCGGCGAACAAGTTGAAAGGGTCTTACCGTCTTGAGGGATAAACTTTCTTGAAGGTCGTGTCGGACTCAAGATGGTCTTCCTTTCTTAAGGGGTTTGTGCTTTCTCAAAGAATGTGCCAAATTAACGAACATTCTATATTGGCAGGCTAGCAGGCATCAAAAGTAAACCGCTCTTTCATCTCAAGGACTTAGGTACTTTCTGGAGATGAGTGTGAAAGGGCTTTACTGATCCAGGAAATAAATTTTTCCATGGATCGTGCTGTAGTGGGTTGAATGGTCTTACCATCAATGAGGGATCAACTTTCTCGAATGACAAGACAATTAGTTTTGACTTTGAATTTGAATGGACTTTTCGTCTTATGAAAGACGTGCCGGACTTAATTGGATTGACTATTGTACGAGAGGCATTCTGGTCATTTTGCCTCTATTGGGCCTAGAGGGCTCGCAAAGCAGTTGTTTGATAGGACTAGACCTGGAAAGCTGATTTGGACTTGACTATGCTTGTGTTGGTTTGTAAGTGCTTCCGTTCTGACTGGAGATTGCTGAGTGGCTAAATTGGGGTGCTAACAACAGTGAGGCCCCTGTATGACACCGTACTCGCACATAGTAGTGCCGGGAAACATCCAACCATAAACTGACTCTTCCACCTCTAATCTCAAACTTCAAACATTAGTGAAGGCCCCGAATATGGCATATTTAAATAGATTCAAATATTGCATGCAAAGCTTTTTGTTTTTAGGCCATTTCACTAAATACTACCTTTATTTTATTAAAGCACCAAATTAGAAAGGAATGACCAAACCTTTGCATTATAATAAGGCATCACCTGGCTACATGCATGGCCAAGTGAGTGCCTCTTTACATGTATATATATAGAATGCACCAATTATACATTTTTAGTTAACAATTCTTAACACACACATACACTCCACTATAACACACCCACCTTTCACCATAACCCACATACCATAAATATATATATTATATGTAAGCCAACTTGTGGCTGGATGTAGAGAAAGAGAGAGAGAAAGAGCCTGTAGGAGTGGGAGAAAACTCCAAACACACCCAACCAAACCCAAGCATGCACTCGCAACACACCTATTACATAAATTATGCCCTTACAAAGCCCCTTGGTGGCTGGTTATAGAGAAAGAGAGAAAGAAAGAGAGATATAGAGAGAAACCATGCGAAGAGGGAGTGCACCCCCATGCTCGACAACACATGCACCTACCCCACTACCTCTATATATATGCATATGAATAGAGCTAGAAACTCCTTCCCAAGGGTGTTACCCATTATTAGTTGAATTAGAGGAGTGTAGAGAGAGAGAGAGAGAGAGAGAGAAAGAGAGAACCAGGGAAAAAGAAGTCAGGAAAGAGAGACAGCGAAGGGAGACCAGTCGAGCAAAGGTAAAGGGCCTTTTCCTCCACCCTCCTCCATCCCAAACCCACTATAATCCAGCCCCCAACCCTGTCATAACCTATTTCACGGCTAGTTGAGCAAAAAATGATTGAGTCAGGGCCTGAGGCCTGCCACAGGGGCATAAGGCACCTTCTAGACCTCCAAGGAGTCCTAGAGATGCCTTACACCTCTGTGTATGTGCCGGAATGGCCCTGAAAACCGAGGTTCACCGAAAAAATGAGAATATACACAACTCCGGCCACCGGCAACCATTTTTGACAAGACTGATTAGGTCTTCTTTGTCTCACTGTCAGAAACAACTTCCATGAAGAACACATCTCCAGAAAATCATGGGAAGAGGGTTGAAAACTCAGTTGCAGGTCTGGAACCCTAGGGTTCTGCCATGCAGCTGAGTTTTCTGACCATAACGGCCACCTCCGGCCATCGTTGGTCAATCTCTGGCCATGAGTGTGTAGCCCAGGTCCTTACCTATCTCTAGGACACACATGCATGGCTAGGAGGACCAGGGATTAACGGCAATCGGCAAGAGAAGCCCCCAGCCTCGCGAGGAAGAAGATGAAGGCACTGTCTTCCTTCCCCACGTGCAGGTGGTGATGCATGTGGGCGTGTCCCACACTCTCTCGACTTGAAATTTTTATGATGTGTTGGTGACACCAAATTAGCCCTTCCCCTAATTTTTTGGAATTTTCTAATCTTTGTATTATTTTTTGTGGATTAAAAATAGAGTTTTAGCATGGAAAATCATAGAAATTAAAATAATAAAGGGAATAATCTGAATTTTTGCCAAAATACCTGAAACAATATGAGGAACCCAAAAATGGGAGACTAGAGGTCACTAGACCTCTCGGCATAAATTCCAGATTATCCCCTTTGGTTCTGACATTGGGAAATTCTATCCCTAAGAGAGACGAGAAGGATTCCAAGGACTAACCCCCACTAAACTACCCATTGTACTATGATTATTTCCTTTACTTAACACTGCTAAATTAATTGTAAGACTGCAACCCTTGAACACCTAGAAAATGGGCAATTGTTATAATTATCGATAACTGAACAAGAAGGCTAACTACCGGCTCTTTGTCCAAACAGATAATACATGAATTAGAGATAACTTAATTTAGAAATATCATCAGTGTAGGAAACTATGCATTCTTTAATATGCATGCTCATTTTTGTTTTATGAAATATTTTGTTAACTGCTTTATCGATATATTTCTGCCATAATGATTTCAAAGTTGCATTATGAGATTGCTTGCATCACTGGAGAGGAATAAGGGAGGAATAACCGAAATGTGAAAGACCCCAGATTTATATCATGGATGAAACTTGACCAACTAGTAAATTGGGCTACCATAAGTCAGCTTTCACTAGGCTTGATACGAACTAGATGATCTTGAATGGGATTCATAATTGATGAACGAGGAGTATCATGGGTGAACCCATTGGCTTGAATTGGCCTGGGTAGGACATACCTGTAGGACCTTGGTATTGATAAAAAGAAACTATAAGCGACATATACATGATATATCAATTTTTTTATTGCATTGCATTTAAACTTATGTATTATGGAAATCATGAAATTCCTATTGAGCTTCATAGCTCACTCTTATCTTATAGGACATTTTTTAGGAGTTGAGGCATATATAGGATTTCCAAGGAAATGAGTAGGGAAACGGGTCCCACTGCTATCTTGTCTCTTTGGGAGAATATGAGTTAATTTGTCTATTTTGGGCTGTGATTGTAATGAGACTTAAAAGCAGAAGTTTTACTAGCTTTCTTTCATGTTATAATAATAAACATGACTTTTTAAATTGTGTTAAGATCTATGCATATGACATATTGTTATCTTTAACCCCCTAACCCCCTTGTCTCGACCTAGAGAGAGTGAATTGGGTAGTGACAATTTTAATACAAAGAGGTAGAGTTGTTGCTTATGCTTCCAGATAGTTAAAGACTCAAGAAAAAAACTATCTTATTCATGATTTGGAGTTGGTAGCAATGGTGTTTGCTTTAAAATTTTGGAGACACTATCTATATGGTGAGCCTTGCAAAATATACACAGATCATCCGAGTTTGAAGTATTTATTTACCCAAAGAGATTTGAATCCAAGACAACGGCGATGGATGGAATTGATTAAAGATTATGAATGTACTATCCATTATCATACGGGAAGAGCTAATGTAGTAGCAGATACTTTAAGTCAAATATCGTCAAGGAGGTTAGCATGTATGAGGTGTCAATGAGTAGAATTATTTGCTGAATTGACTTCTTTGAGGGTGAAATTTGAGATGATAGGTGTTAATGTAGTGTTAGCATAGTTCTAGGTAAGACTATTGATATTTGATCAAATTCGAAAATTACAAATTCAAGATCCACAACTTAAGAAATTCAAAAAACAGGTAAAGGAAGGAGTGAAAATAGATTTCTCTATTCAGAAAGATAGTACTTTAATGTTTGGGACTGGCTTTTGTGTACCAAATAATGAAGCTTTGAAGAAAGAGTTCTTTGAGGAGGCACATCAATCTTTATATGCTATGCATCTACGGAGTACCAAGATGTATCATGATCTTTGACAAGTGTATTGGTGGCCAAGTATGAAGAAAGAAATTACAAAGTTTGTGGCTAACTGTTTGACTTGTCAACAGGTAAAGGCAGAATATAAAAAACCAGCAGGATTATTGCACCTCTTCCTATTCCATAGTGAAAATGGGAGCACATTATCATTAGATTTTGTGGTGGGATTATCAAGGACTCAAAGCAGATTTGATTATGTTTGGGCGATTGTTGATAGGTTAACTAAATCAGCTCATTTCTTACCCGTTAAGATTACTTATACTCTTGACAGGTATGTAAAGTTATATGTTGATAAGATTGTTAGATTGCATGGAGCTGCAGTATTTATAGTTGCAGATAGGGATCTAAAATTTACTTCTAGATTTTGGCCCAATTTACAATAGGCTATAAGTACAACTTTGAAATTCTTAAACTAATGGACAATCAAAGAGCACTATTTAGATTCTAGAGGATATGTTGAGAGCTCGTGTACTTGATTCGAAAGGTAGTTGGGAAGATCATCTAATTTTGATGGAGTTTGCATATAATAATAGTTATCAATCCAGTATAGGGATGGCCCCATTTGAAACTTTATATGGGTGTCGGTGTAGAACTCCAGTGTGTTGGAGTGAGGTGGGAGAGAGATAGTTATTAGGTCTTGAAATGATTCAAGACACAATTAAGAAGATTAAAATTGTTCAAGAGCACTTAAAGGCAGCACAGAGTAGACAAAAAAGCTATGTGGATAATTGAATAAGAGCATTAGAATTTTATGTTGGTGATCAAGTGTTTTTTAAAGTATCTCCGTGGAAGGATACTTTGAGATTTGAAAGAAAAGAAAAGTTGAGTCCAAGGTACATTAGGCCTCATACTATTGTTGAAAGAGTTTGTATAACTGCTTATAGACTAGATTTGCCTCCAGATATGTCTAAGTTGTATGATGTTTTTCATGTTTCTATGTTGAGAAAATATATGATGGATCCTTCTCATGTGTTGATTCGGTAACCGATAGAGTTGGAAGATAATTTGAGTTATGTTGAAGAACCTATTCAAATATTGGAAAGTAGAGACAAGTTCTGCATAACAAGGTGATACCATTGGTGAAAATGTTGTGGAGGAGTCATTGAGTGGAAGAGGCCACATGAGAAAGTAAGGAATCAATAAAGAATCAGTATCCTTATATATTCTAGTTCGGTAAATGAATATCGGGACGAAATTCTTAAAGGAGGGAAGAATTGTAAAACCCTAACTTGCTTAGCATCATATTTAGCTTAATTGTATATGTTGTTGAGCATGATTACACTAATTAACGAGCTGCATTAACATGTTTTAATGAGGGCATGCTATGGGAGATTATCATATTTTTTAGCATAATTAGTGGGTTTAATCCATGATTAATTGGCCTAATTAATCTATATGCTTAAATTATGTTAATGATGATTAATTATCATAAGTAAGATTAATTAAGTTAATCACGGGAATTAGTGGTGGATTAGTGAAATGAGGAGGCGCTAGGTTAGAGTTTAACCCTAAGTCACCTATGTCATACCCCATAACCCGGCCTATGTAGATTTAGAGTACATGACCGGCCAGTAAAAAGGTTACCCAAGGCCACATTATATAAACTGGTTGATCACCAGTGCATAATCATTTAAAATTTACGGAAATAGAATATTTTATAACTTGAAATATGATCCGTGTCATACATGGTAGAGCTGTGCCTAATCCAAAACATAAACATTCCATAAGAAGGGCCTATCAAAGGCCACCATAGTTATAACATGATAATAACACAAAACATTAGGGTCCAGTCCAACCCCTATATCAGTACATAACATAAGGCTCATGGGCCGCAGTCTAAATATCCATGTAATAGGCATCCCTCAAGGACTCCCAGTTTGGTCACCTGAAAATATTTTTAGAAAACGTATGCTAATGCTTAGTGAATAACAATAATGCATGAGTATAAAATACCATAGACTAACATTTATATTTAATGTACATGACAATAAGGGGACCTTTATGCATGTGTGACATGAACTTAGAAACGTATAAGTGAAATTTTAAAATCACATGAGTAATAGGCTTTTGTATTAAAACATTTCATCATTTCTAAAACATAATATTAAAGAAGAGAGTCAGGCATGTTGTAGCAAGAACTATTCGAGTGTGACATGACTGGTCATAAGCGTAATGTATCATATCTGGTAAGCGTACAACTTAGCTCACCACCATAATATCAGGCACATTAAATATTATCATTCTTAGTAACTTATAAAGCGTAGCTTTGGAAACGTAGGCAACATAAGTATCATATTGAAATACTATAATATTTCGAACATAGCATTATATGAGTGAGACACAACACATAACATGATTTTGTAAGGCATAACGTAGCTATCATAAGCATGCCGTGGCATGATATTGTAAGGGCATGTCATAATATCGTAGAAAGGAGAGATATATTGTGACATTAGTACTTGTGGAAACATACGTAACTTGTCCTGAAGTATTTGAACAAATCGTATTTCTCATTCTAGAGCATAAGTGTGTTATATCTCTATATCAAAGCTAAGCTCCGCATTAATAACCTTAAAGGTCATATATAGGGCTTTTCAGGCTAAGATCTTAACCATGTACAATATTGCCCACTTTGGCGCTTCATGTCACGTATGTGCCTACCTCACGATTTTAAACGCATTGCAACGGTAACATTTTGCCCTGCCTACTCCCTCGAGAGCGCTTGAGCTATTCAAGTACACAACACAATATTGTCCGTTTTGGCTTGCACCTGCCTATCCCCTTTCTGGGTGCTTGGTCTCAACCGCACGGTACACATAAGGCTCTTTAGGCCAACATTAGATTGTCCGTTCTGGCTCGCACCTGCCCACCCCCTTTCTAGGTGCTTGGTCTCAGCCGCACAGTACACATAAGGCTCTTTAGGCCATCATTAGATTGTCCGCTCTGGCTCGCACCTTCCTACCCCCTTTCTGGGCGCTTGGTCTCAACTGCACGGTACACATAAGGCTCTTTAGGCCAATATTAAATTATCCGCTCTGGCTCACACCTACCTACCCCCTTTCTGGGCTATTGGTCTCAGCCACACAGTACACATAAGGTTCTTTAGGCCAAAAGGGACATCTCCTAACTTGGCGGTAGATTATTTCAAGTCCCCTACCGTAGGACCATCGTTGCTAGTTTAGGGTCTTGCCACGAAAGACCTTACATGTCAATATTTATTCCACGTCCCCCATCCTAGGACTATCGGGCTAGATTCAAGTCTCACCACGAGAAGGCCTTTCAAGGAGTCATACGTTAGGAATCTTACATCTACTTTATGTAAACGTTCTAGTCCATGGGTTGAAACTAATATCATAGGTAAGGTTCGTTTGTAATTCAAAGTATGACATTTATACTTGTACGTAATCATTGATGCATTGAAATAAATAGAAAGAAATGAATGAAACGTAATTGAACTTGAAAGCATTTGGAGAGTAATAAGTCTTACTCATGGCATATCGTTACTCACCACTATCTAACGGAACGGCGTTAAGCAAGGTGTTCCTACACATAATTCACATAGAAGCATGGAAACATTCATATAAGATTCTAAGGCAAAGCAATAACACGTAAACTGAGACTAAGCACATAAGTTCCTTAAGCCCGACTCATCAACACTTCACTCTCACAACGAGAAAGCGATGCTAAAGTCTAAGACAAAGCCCCAACGTAAAATGAGATCATAAAGCTGAGGTTTGAACAGAAAAGCCGGGACATCGACTCTTTTATCGCGTCCCAACCACCTCTCAATGATGAGTTCATACTCAAGACTAGTTCTATTTGAAAATAAGCTTAAAGTCCTTTAATTTGATAGGTCATGGGTCAAAAACACATTTCGGGTGAAGAAGTTAGGTCTCACGAAAAATAGGGTAACACTTTGGAAAAATAAGGTTTTTGACATAGTTTAAAGTTAACTTTAAACTTTCATATCTCTCAATCTATAAAGAATTAGATAAAAAAAATTTATATGAGTACAAAGGTCTATAAGTCTACTTTCTAATGCTTTAAACGGTGCCTCAATCTGAGTTTTCTAGAGAAAGTGATGCCCGTTTTACTAAACATTGCCGAAGTTGGCAGTTCGTTCGAACGCGCAACCGGGCTATTCGAATGCCAGGCAAAAATGGAAAAACACCCTCTCAGGCTGTTCGAATGCCCGAAAAGGCCATTTGAATGCCAGGCAAGGTAGAAAACTCTACTCTCGGGCCGTTCGAACGCGAGGACGGGCATTCGAACTCCAGGCCTGCGCAGTAGTAAAAATTCGACGAGAAACCTCTCCTAGCCTCACCAAAATGCAACCCAACTCTTCCAAAGCTCAAAGGGCTTGAAGGTGGACTCAAGGGCACAAGAATAACTCAAAATAGGGGAGAAAGAATAATTAAAACAAAAGGATCTAGAGAAGGCATTCAAAACCTTAACATGCCCTCAAATTGGGGGTTTTCTCAACCCCATCCCCAAACCTCAACAATGAGCTTCAAGCTCTCAAAATCAAAGTGAATGGGATGCAAGGGTTCCTCCAAACTCAATAACAACTCTCCTAAATGCACATACACAATTACCTAACATAATTACACAATTACAAGGGTGAAGTGCTTAACTTTCTTCAAGCTTACCAAGCTCCAACAATGGTGGCTCCTTATGAGGGCTCCTCAAGCTTTAATCTTCTCTTGCTCTTCTTCCTTTCCTCCTTCTTTCTCTTCTTCTTCTCTTCTTCCTTTCTCCCTCTCTCTATGGTTGTGATGTGTGTGGCTATGAAAGTGTGGGTGTATATAAGTGTATAAGTATGATACACGTGGGAATAATCCTATGTGTCTCACTCCATGGGCTTAAGTTACAATATAGTCTCTTATTGGTCATTTTTGACCCAAATGATGTAATAACTAATATTAAACAATACAAACACTAGAAATTCATACTAATTTAAATAAATAGAGGTTTTGGATATTACAACCTAGGTGTGTGCTCTTTATGTGAGATGTGTACTTCATTTTTATTTGCTAGCATTGTGTGTGTGTGTGTGTGTGTGTGTGTGTGTGTGTGTGTGTGTGTGTGAGTGAGTGTATGGCATGTGGCATGTGGCATTATAGATACACTTTGTATCTATAAATGGATTGAAGTTAATGAGGGAGAGAAATAAGAGGATCTTATGTAGTAGTTGTGTTTGCTAAAAGAGAAAGTGAGAGAAAAAAGAGAAAAAAGAAAAGAAAGGAAAAGGAAGAAGAAAAAATTGAAGGAGAATGCTTGAATTTTCATTGTTGAGGTGAGAATCTTCATGCTTAAGCTTGATTCATAGTATTCTTGTTGATTATCGCATGCTAGCATACCCTATCATATCATGGAGGTGAGAATTGAGGTGAGGTGAGGTGAGGTGAGGTGTGGGGAATTGTTTAGCGTTTCTAAGAAGGAAGCCTTAATTCTTACATATTTTACATGTATTATGTTTTATATGTTGTTAGGGGCCTTAGAGTTTCATTTTGGGTTTTTAGAGAAGTTATGGTTGTGTTGGGATGGCATAGGAAGTTTTAGAGTCAAGTTGGGAGATTGTATTTTTAAGCCACAGGGGGCTCTAGTCATCAGGACGGTCCCTAGTGTCATTCTAACGATGGGCTTTGAAGGGGTGGATTTGGTCTCTGGTCGTCAGGATAGAGGTTGTGACCATCTTGTCGATGCGTTGTTGGGGGCGATTCTTGAGCTCTAATCTTGAAGACGGTGAGGTTGTCCATCCTAACGATGGGATATCAATGGCTCTAGTCATCAGGATAGAGTTGGGGACCGTTTTGACAGTGGGTTAATTTGTGGTATTGTATCCCTCTGGTCGTCAGGACGATGGGAAGGACCATCCTGACAATGGACCTTTGTGAGTTATTTTTCTTCTTCGGTCATCAACACGGTGGGAAGAACCTTCTTGACGGTAAGCCAATTTTCATTCTTGTATGTTTAGTCATCTTGAATTGCATTTAAGAAGGGTTTAACATGTCACATTATATTTCTAATGTATCATTGATGTTCTAAATCACATGGTTAAGGAGAAGAAGCTATAATCATGCTTTGGTTATTAATTATAATATCTATTTCATCAAACTTGATGTAATGGTGTGTTTTGGTTCAAACGTGGCACCAGACATGCCTGTTCAACTAAGCAGTGGCTTGATCTTGTGGTTGTAAAGCGGTAACAAGTGGGGATATAAGATATTCTTATTCATATTGAATTGAATGTCTTATTGTGAATGTCAACACTATTTGTGGGAAGTTTAAGATATTCTTACTTATATTGTATTGAATGTCTTATTATCTATATTGATGGTGATTGGTGGATTACGAGATGATATTTGCATACAAGTCATATTGTGTGCATAACTTGCATTACACAGGAGAAGGTTCGGTCATGTGGGATTAACCTAAGGTTTAGTCACGGTGAATTAACCTAATAGGATGTCATGGTGGACATTTCTTGATAACAAGCCATCAATATATTGGGCCAATGTTATCTAAATTACGCGTATATTTGTAATGTATCATTCATTGTATCACAAGAGATATTATATTTCAATTTTGGTGATTTATCTATTGGCATATTATTCATTGATTATTTATAATTCAATCATTATGAATTTGAGTATCTTATTAAGCATATTGATATATAGTTCACACCCACATAATTTGTTTTGACAGGTAAAATTGAAATGAAATATTAATTCACTACACTAATCGTTATGACCATAATGGCTTTCATCCTTGTGGTTGATGTCGAGTTGAAGAGTTTCAAGAAGCTCTTGTTGATGTGTCGATGGTCCTTGACTATGTTATATATGAGATGATAGAGTTTGAGCTTTATTTGCAGTTGGTTTGTAATTATTACAGATTTAATTTAGTAGTCTTTTTTAATGTATGGTGGATTATGAGATAGTTTATTCATATAATGATATTGTTTATTCTTATAAGATTTCTATCTTTAGGATTATGTTGAGGTTTTGCTTACATGTTAGTGACCTGTGTGACCACATTCATCCTAAGACAACGTTAATGATGCCTGATTAGGAGCGGGCTTAACAACGATCCTTTACTTTCAGTTGTTGATATTCGGATCTCAAGTCAATCTTGAAAAACATTTTAGCTCCTTGCAATTGATCAAACGAGTCATCAATACATGGTAACGGATACTTGTTCTTTATAGTAACTGTATTTAACTGCCAATAATCTATAAATAATCTCATTGTTCCAAATTTTTTATAACGAATAAGATAGGAGCTCCCCACGGTGGCACACTAGATTGTATAAATCCCCGATCTAACAAGTCTTGTGACTAAATCTTCAATTCTTTCAACTCTGTTGGACCCATTCTATAAGATGCCATAGAAATTGGAGTAGTCCCCGGCAACAACTCAATAAAGAACTCCACTTCCCTATCAAGTACAATTCCTAGAAGTTCATCCGAAAACACATCCACAAATTCTAGCATCACTAAAAATCTAATAACTTCAATTCTAATTTGGTGGTGTTAATCACATGAGCTAAATACCCTTCACACCCTTTTTGTAGCAATATTCTGGCTTCTAAAGTTGATATCAAACATATAGGGACCACATCTTGCTCTCCTTGAAATCTGACCTCTAATTCATTAGGCATTCAAAAAAAACTTCTCTATTGAAACAATGTATAGAAGCATGATAAGATAATGACCAATCCATATCCAATATCAAGTCAAAATCATGAATTGCTAAAGGAATAAAGTCCACAGTCAACTCTTTTTTCCCAATTTTCAATACACGCTATTTATGCATCACATCCACCAATACCACATCTCTCGCCGATGTTGAGACAAGTAAATGATGTGTCATTAAAGTGTGTGGTCTATCTAGATACACATTAAATATAGTAGTTGTCACGCCCTGATTTTTTGCACTCGAGGAAAAAATACACACCAGTGTAAAAAACACGGTACTCTCTCGTTAGAACTTATACTTGTAGAAGAATGAGTGCGACTAAGTTTGAATTAGAAATTGATTTGATTCAAGGCGTTTGGAAAAGATTTAGAGTCACCACCTAACTTGATTAAGGTGAATTAGGTCACCTAAAATTAAGCACAATCCGAAGATTAAATTTAGGGTTTTTGAAAAGATTTTGAAAACTTCCTCGAGAGAGGGTTTTTAAGAAATAGGTTGTTTGGCAACCTTTGAAAAAATGTAAGCCCTTTCTGAAAATAACTCTATTTTGGTCTTTAAAAATAGTAATCTAGGTTGGAAGGTTGGTTATATGTAGAGAAGATGCACTAAGCCATCACCCTACCCCGCCCTTGCAGTACCTACATATCTATTCACCCTAGCTTCACTCATCCGGAATCTTTGATTAATAAATGTTCAAAACAATCCACTGTAGAAAAGAATTTTGAATAGAAGTTTGACATGATGCATGTTATGCAAGTGCAATAATTTGATTTAATTTGAAAAATAGATTTGGAAGAAAGATTTAATTTTGAAAATAGATTTGAAGATTTGGGAGAAGGTTTTAGAAATTGGAATTGGAAGTTTGAAAATAGATTTTAGAATTAGAAACTTGAAATAGATCATAGAATTAAAAGTTTAAAAAAAGTTATGGAATTAGAAACTTGAAAAAGGTTATGGAATTGGAAGTTTAAAAAAGGTTGCGACCGCACCCATGAGGGTTGCCTACATATCCTTTTTTGAGAATCAGATCACTCGTAGTTCGGACAAGAGTCTGATTGAAAAATAAACACTTTGAGGTTTTTGAAAACGGGGCTTGAAATTGGATTTGAGATAGAAAACAGGGCTTACCGTCTCTAGGAAGACGTGCCAACTGGAATTGGACCAAGCAATGTCACAAGGGTATTTTTATCCTTTTGCTTCTATCGAGCCTGGTGGGCTTGCGAAGCGATTGATTGATCAAATTGAGTATGGAAAATTTGATTTAAACTTGAGAGTGTCTGTGTCGGTTTAAATGTGAGTCCAATCAGACCGGAGATTGTCGAGTGGGCAAAAATAAGGTGCTTACAGTTGCCCTTCTTTTTCTATCTTTACTTGACAAAGGCAGAAAACGATAAAGTAAGAGTCCCATGTTGACCGTGAGGCGATCGGAGGGATAGACTTTGAAAATTTTTGAAGACTAGAACTTTAAAAATGGATATCCGGCCTAAGAGGACATTTGAAATCGAGTTTTGGTGGGAAAAAGAGCAAAACTGCCCGGAATTTAACATTAGCGCCACTAGCAATGGCGCCTGTTCACAACAAGAGAGGCTTGAGCATTGAAGAAGTGACTTTTGGGGACCTCAGAGGGTTGTCGGAAGTAGTCCTAGCCGTCGAAAAGGTCGCTGAAGAAGGAAATTTCGCCGAAGAACTTCAAGAGGTAAATTTTTTGTTTTTTGTTGATTTTGATGTGTAGAACTCCGTTTAAGTCATGTAAATAGTCGAAATTGATGCTTTGATATGTTTTGCATGCTTTGGTGGAGTTATTTTTTTTATTTTGGTACTTGTTTGATTGGATTTGAGTAGTTTTACATGTTTTATGTGAAGAGGGTTTCTGCAGGAATTGGAGATTCACTCCTACAGCTTTGGGTATTGACTTTTTCAACTAGATTTTTATGTTATGTGCCTTAGAAAAATGTGTTTGACAGCCATATACAATTTTGTAATTTTTTGAAAACTCTGTGAATTTTTTATTTTTTAAAAAATAAAAAAATAGGTTAAAAATAAGAAAAATTAAAAAATGATGGAAACATCTAACTTTAATCCCTAGAAAAATGTGAGAATATTTTAGAAAATATTTAAAGTAGTTTTGAAAAACTTTTGCAACGATCTTGAAATCTTTGAATTTTTAAAAATTAGAACAAATTTTTGAAATTTTAAAAATCTTGAAAATGTGCGCAGATTCTTTTGTGTGTATTGGCATTATGTGATTGTGATATTGTGAAATGCATTGTTTGCGTTTTGTTGTAGTGTCATAGGCATTATAGGGACCATTTTTAAATAGAACTCTGCTGAAATTTTTTGGAATTAAGGAAATAGTTAAGGAGTTTTTTGAAATGAAATATTTTTTAAGGAAAAAATATAAAACCTTTAAGGGAGGGGTCTTTTTGACTGAGAAGACCCCGAGAAACTCGGGGGCCCTAAAACTATTGGAAGACAAAAATTAAGAAAAGGTTTTTAAAAAAACATAGAAATTTGAATAAAACTTTTGAGGGAGACACTTAGAAGAATGTTGAAAATGGCTTTTGAAATTGGAAACCTTAGAATTTGATGAGAATTTTTAAAGAATTGAAAACTTGAGAATTTCTTAGAGAATTGATTTTTGAACAGGAGGTTTTGAAGCAAAAAGAATTTTGAAAAGTCTTGAAACTTGATTGGAATAGAAATCTTTTTGAGAAAGAAACTTGAGATAGAATTTAATTGAAAATTTAATTTGATTTCAAATGAACCTTTAACTTTGGATCAGAAACCATTTTGATTTAAAATTTGGACAAAACATTTAGAAAATTTGTTTTGCCTTGAAATTTAACTTCTTGAAAGAAAAATGTTTAGAAAATTCATTTTGATTTAAAACTGGAAATCTTTTGAAAGCAACAAATATAGGAAATTCTTCTTTACTCGAAACTTGACAATTTTTATGACAAAATGTATAGAAAATTCATTTTGATTCAAAAATTAAATTTTAAAATCAAAATGTGTAAGAAATTCATTTTGACTTGAAACTTGACTTTTAAAATCAAAATGTGTAGGAAATTTATTTTGACTTATCGCTTGAAATCTTTTTTCCTTTTTTTTCCTTTTTCCTTCTTTTGAAATCTTTTACGTTTTTTTAACTATACTTACCATATGTCGATATTCTTACATTGATCTTTAGGATGACAGATGCAGGTGATAACGGTTCGAAGAGGAGGCGCTGATCCAAGAAGGGTGCCTGCACAGATTCAGTAGGTAGCTCTAATCCTTCTAGAGATAGCCAAAGGTCCACTAGCTGAGTGTCCTCTAGTTAGAGTAAAAGGGGGAGTAAACCTCCAATCGACCCCTTCCCTTTAGTTGAGCCAGCCTTCAAGGAGGAGATGGATGCAAAGGAAGAAGTACCGGGCATTGGCGATTGGTTGACAGGTTACGGGCGGGCCTCCTCTAGGCATATACAGATAGATGCAGATCTTGGCAACTTGGAGATACCAGATATTCCTCTGCTAGTGGATTTAGCCTATCATCCTAGCGTACACTCTCGACAGCATTTGCCTCCTCCACGGGTACACGCATCATTCAGAGGGGCCGTTCATCTTATCTTCATCATTATGCAGCGAGTGGCTCCATCTTACCATGCCTTCTTAGCGGAGATTGGGTTTGAGGAATTTATGGGACTTCAGGCTAACCGCTTGAATAGACATTTGGTGTTGGCCTTGATTGAGAGGTGGTTTGGAGAGATCGGGACTTTCAATTTTGTGGGCTTCGAGTTGATACCTACTCCCTTAGACTAGGCCATCATCACAGGGCTTTCCTTTGTCGGTTGGTGGATCACTCTACAGTTAGTCAGCAGGGCCGATGCGTGTGTCTTGTTGGACTTGCCTCCTCCTGAGCGTTTTGCCTTTCCAGTCGTTTGGCTTAGTCGGGATAATAGTACCTTTGTTGTTGAACCACCACCTACTCAGCGAGACATCATGAAGCGGCGACTTGTTTTTTACATCTTTTTTAACTGCTTCTGCAACAACAACAAGTCGCTCGTCCCTTTTCAATTGGTGAGCATAGTAGTTGATTTTGGGGCTTTATCTGAGTTGGATTGGGGTCCTTTTCCTTTGGTTGCTTCCTTTGATCCATACGAGTCCAGACTTCTTTTTTTTTGGGTAGTGTGATTCGTTTTTGGCCCTTTCTTGTTTGGGAGAGCTATGAGTACCTGCTAGTTCGTCGTCTAGAGGTTATTGAGGCTGACCTTTATCCTCAGGTCTTGAGGTGGGCTCGTGACCGGGTAGGTTTAGCATCCTTAATTGTTTTTCCAACAGGTTTAGCATCCTTCTTCCGTTTTAGTAACACATCTAGCTCATTTAGATCAAGCAATCTGTTGTCAATTGAAGTGGACTTTAACGGGGTTGTAATGTAGGCCATGATTTTAGGGTTTCACAAGAAAAGGTAAAGGCTTGAACCTATAGCTTCTATTGGGTTTCTTTATCACCTAGGATCACCTTTGGATTTTCTTTCTTACCTTTGCCATATATTTCTCAGGAAGCCATGAAATAGCTCCTTTCTCTTCTGGCTTTTCTATATGCTTTTCAAGATGGCACAAACATGACTCTTTTCAGGCCTTTTTTGAGATATGCCTTTTTCTTTTTGCCTTTTGCCCTTTGGCAACTCTTTCTCTTTGCTTTTCTTTTTCTTTCATTTTTTTTTTTTTTGCTTTTTTTCTTTTTGTGAGACGAACATTTCTACAACTTCTTTCTTTGGCTCTTTTCTTTAGCATTTCAATTTAACTCATTGTGGGCGGTAATCCCTATGTTGGGGTTTTTCTTGAAAAGAAAAGTAACCGCCTCAACGGGTTTGACAAAGGTTGTTTTTTATTGTATAGGAAATGAAATGAGGGCCTCTCTTCATTTTGAACTAGATTGCTTAACCCGTAGTGCCTTCATGTTGCTTCAGCTTGATGGAGGATGAATAACACTCTTTGTGAAGACCTCAACTATCCATTTGCCCTAGTATAGGGGGATGGTGTTGAATCAGGGTTGACAAAAAATCTGCGCTTTCTGCGAGACACTAGTGGGTTAAGCAAAGGGAATATAAATTTTTTTTTTTGGTCGAAAAATAAAAGATGGCTCCTCTTCCTTTTGATAGTATGGCCATACATTGCTTGGCTTCGGTGTCTTACAAGTGTTGCTTTTGGGGTAGTTTTCTCACTCATCTTCATCCTCTCTCTTTTTGAAAAGTTAATCAATCGGCGAGTGGTTAATTCATGCTATTATACCCCTCAGGTCAGGTTCTTCATTAAGATAGACCATGCCCCTTGTGTAGGAAAGATTTACCATTCACAAGAAAAATATGAGATAACAACAATTTGAACGAAGACTAACATGTTATTATTTTAATGAAGTGCAAATATAGAGTTCTTTAGAAGCAATAGAAATGCAAATTTAATGACATAAAAATAAAGAAATAGAAAGAAAGTGGGTGAAAACACACCTCTCTTGTACGCTTTTGATGGGAACCCCTCTCAATAGGGCTTTGGGACGATGCCCACATTTCTGACGCTCCATCCATGGTTGCGGTCTTCGACTAAGGCAAGGTAGGCAAAGGCTTCCTCTAGAGCCACATGTGCGTTGACGGTGATTGTGTAGTTGTCAGCTTCATTGGCCCTTTTGTTTTCCTTAGTTGCCTTTTTAATTTCTTCAATAAACATGTTAGCTAACTCTCCTCCCCCTAGTTCGATTGGTTCCATAGGTGTCTCTAGCTCTTGATATCCCCAGCCCATATCTTCATAGTCAAACTTAGTCGTGCGCCATGTGTTCTCTGATAGATGGGGTTTAACCGCGGCATACTTAAGGTGCAGAAATTTCTGAACCCAACCATCAGCAATCATTTCTTTGGAAGGGACCCCCTCCATGGGTGTGGATTCTTCAACAAGCCATTCAGAAGGATCGTGTACCTTGTGAGGATTATAGAGATAGATTGGGCATAACTGGAAATCCTCCTCCCGATCGCTCTCTTCATTAGTCTCCCAATCTTCTTTGTAATCGTCAACCATGATTTCATCCAACTCCCCCTCATCTTCTATTTTCACTAGTATCACATTGACTATGTGGTCCGGCAGAGGGTTTGTGGTCACATTTGGGGCAGAAGCATGGTTCACCGGTTGTAGGTCAATGGTCTTGTTGTAGATCAAGTCGTGGATTTTATGTTTGAGGGAGAAGCAACTCTCGGTGTCATCCTCTTAGCTGCCAAAATGATATTCACAGGTGAGGGTGCTATTAAATTTTGGAGGTAGAGGACTTGGCAATAGACGGGCCAGTATGGATTTCAGGATGTTATTCTTTAGGAGGTTATGGTAGGCTTCGATTTGGGAATAAGCTAAGGCATCAGAGTTACAAAAGCATCGAGCCGGCCTATTGAAGTTAGGTCGTGCCCCAGCAGGGCCAAAGTTGGGTACTTGAGCAGGTATGTCTAGAGTGGGCATGGGTAAGATAGGGTGAGATTGAAGTGGGGGATAGTATTGGGGTGGTTGAACGGGTAAGATGGCAGACACCTCGCTTTTCTTCTTGATTACTCCCCTTGTAGTAGCCACCTTTTTAGCTATATTGGCAGAACTTTCTCCAGTTTTTGCATAGGGATCAGTAATCCTCCCCGTTTTAAGGCCATTTTCTATCATCTCCCCTTGCATGATGAGCTTGGAAAAGCTTTTCCCTACACTAGTGCAAAGCTTCTCATATATATGCCTTGGAACGTGTATACAAACAATTGCACATACTTTTTTTCTTCAAGTCAAGGATTGACTTACGCAACTGCTTCTCTTTACCTCAAGGCATAACTGTTGAAGTTCTCTTTTTCTCCTTTGCTTATGGTCATTAAGGACCACCGGTCAGAGATGAGATCAATGTTGTGGTGATATTGGGCTTTAAACGCGTTGACCAACTCGATCCAAGTTATGATCTTCCTTAGGTCCAGTCGAGCAAACCATTAGAGAGCGAACCTAGTAAGACTATGTTGGAATAGTTACGTGAGGAGTTTTGGATAATTTTTATGGCCACTTAATGCCGCAACATAAAGGCGAAGATGGGCAATAGGATTACTAGTGTCATAGTACTTTTGAAAGTCAGGCATTTTGAACTTGGCAGGTCTCGGATGGTCTGGGAAGAAACATAACTCGTCATAAAAAGCAAGCCCAAAGAAGTTATGGCCATGAAGGCTTCGTAGTGAGCCCTTCAAACCTTAGATTTTCATATTGAGAGGGTCTATGTGAGTTCTTTTCATAACAGACGAGAGCAGTATGATTTCTTCTTCTTCAGTATTGATCCCCTTGGTGTCTTATTTTTTCCCAATATTATCAAATGCTAGAACAACCCTTGGGTTAGCAGGCTCGGGGTCCTTGGGAAAAACAGTGGATGATGACGGAGCCAAAGCATCTTCCTTTATGGCCATAGACTGGATGAGCTTGAACATCTCATCGATCTTGGTTCTCATTTTGTTGACTTCCTCACGAGAAACAGAAGATGACTGGTCAGAATTGGTGGCCATTAGTACAACTCTTTGTCGGGTAATGATGGGATCTCTAGGTGGATGTTGGTCTTTCTTAAGAGCAATGATGACTTCCTATGATGTAGTTTTTGTAAAAGAAAAAGAAAGGAAAGAAAAACAAAGACACAAACCACAAGTTAGTTTTTGATATTAGAGGAGCTTTATGCAATGAATGCCCTAAAGACGTCCCTTATTGAGAGGAAGACTAAACATGATGAATTTGGCTCACTTTTTGGAGATAGGGGGTTTGCTCCTGTATGCAGACACCTTACTGTTTGGGTGGGAACATTCATTCATTCGTTGAATCATACATGAAAGGTAAAGAAGTACATTGAACTTTAGAGTTCAAATATAACGGAATTGAAATACACTTTAATAGGGGGAGAGGGAACAATTTCCTTGGGACTTCCACCTATCTACTTTTACTTTCTCTGATGTTGATGAGGTCGTTTAGAGACTTTGTTTGATTGCCCCTTATCTTCTTGGCAATCCTATCTCCATAAGCATAGAAGGATTGGGGCTCTTATGAAGTGACTTGAAATGCATGCTATGAGTCCTTAAGGTTTCATGGGAACCCTTAGGATTTTGGTCAGTTTAATGCAAGAGAGAGTGAACTTGGTGCCACTCTCTTTGGGTTGATCATATACATGAATATACAGTGACTTGAGTTACTTTGAAACTCTTGTCTTGACATGGAATATTAAATGCATGAATATGGATGCATAGAGTAGAGCGAGAGAAAATGCAATTGTAAAGTAAACATGGATGCGTGAGCAGTTATACATGCATTATAACAACAAGAATACAAGCATTATAACAACAAGAATAGACAAGTTTAAAGGAAAGTAGAGCAATCGCCCTTTCCTCTATGGTTTTGAAAACAACATGCATGTCTTAAATCTGGCAGAGGTTCGGTTATCCATGGTATCTATATGAGCATGAGGTTGAGGGTTTACTAATACTTCCTAAGAAGGCTCGATTCTCATATCTTCAAACTTAGGCCCACTCCTCGAGGTGGTGCTATTATCGGTTGGTGATACGAGTAGGGGAACCATCAAGAGGCCGTAGGCAAAGAAATTGATACAGCATCTTGCCCACAATAAATATACCATTCCCCGTTCTAACTAGAAGCGACATTTCAGGTAAAGAATGTAAATATGCAAATTATTGTGTACGTGCAGTGTGTGTGTGTGTCAAATTTTGAAAAGTAGAGGAAACGGCCTAGCAACTCACATTCATCCTGTCCATTCCATACATTCACGACATACATAGCAGTTAATATAATATAAAAAAATGTGAATAAAGGTGCACCTACAAAAATAAATATGCAAAAGTCAATACTTTGGATGACAAACTTAATGCAAGATTGAATAATGACATTTTTTAAAAACAATTTGGAAAACTTACTTTGAAAGTTTTTGAAGTGGATATAATTGGACAAATTAACCAAAGACTCCAAATGGGTGAAGGTGAATAGACATGATAATCGCCTAACCCTCTAAGCATCCCTAATGGAGTCACCAACTATACCCCCCCCCCCCCCCCCCCCGATTTTTTGCACTCGAGGAAAATACACACAAGTGTGAAAAACATGGAACTCTCTCGTTAAAACTCATCCTCCTAAAAGAATGAGTGCGACTAGGTTTGAAATGAAAATTAATTTGATTAAGGGATTTTCGAAAAGATTTGGAGTTGCCACCTAACTTGATTAGGGTGAGTTAGGTTACCTAAAACTAAGCACAATCCGAATATTACACTTAGGGTTTTTGAAAAGATTTTGAAAACTTTCTCAAGAGAGGGTTTTTAAGAAAAATAGGTTATTTGGCAACCTTTGAAAAAATGTAAGCACTTTTTGAAAATAACTCAATTTTGGTCTTTGAAAACAGTGATCTAGGTTCGGAGGTTGGTTACGTGTAGGGAAGACGCACTAAGTCATCACCCTACCCCACCCTTACGGTTTCTACATGTCTATTCACCCTAAGTTCACTCATCCAGAATCTTTGATTAATAAATGTCCAAAACTATCCACTTTAGAAAATAATTTTGAATAGAAGTTTGACATGCATGATATGCAAGTACAAGAATTTGATTTGATTTGGAAAATAGATTTGAAGAAAAGATTTGAAGATTTGAGATAAGCTTTTAGAAATTGGAATTGGAAGTTTGAATATAGATTTTAGAATTAAAAACTTGAAATAAATTATGGAATTGGAAGTTTAAAAAAAGTTGTGGATTTAGAAACTTGAAAAAGGTTGTGGAATTGAAAGTTTAAAAAAGGTTGTGACCACATCCATGAAGGCTGCCTACGTATTCCTTTTTGGGAATCAGGTTAGTTGTAGTTCGGAAAAAAAAGTCCGATTGAAAATAGACACTTTGAGGTTTTTGAAAAGTTTGATTTAAAAAGGTTTGATTCGAAAAGAGTTCGATTTTAAAAAAGGATTTGACTTGAGTTTGGAATAGAATATTTGAAATTGAACTTGAAATTGACTTTGATTTGAAAAGATGGAACTTGGAAGAGGAACTTGGACTTGATTCGGGAAGATAGAGTTGAGTTTCAAAAATATTTTAACTTAGATTGAAGTTAGAAAACCATCTTGGTTTAGAAGGGAGTTGAAACTTCCTAACTTCGGATTAGGGTTGAACTATGGTTTAGACCTCCTAGGGTTTAGGTAACCTAAGATTGGAACATGTAGTTGAATTGAAAAATTCGATTTTAGAAAGTTGGATTTAGGAAAGGTTCCAAGTAGAAAAGTAGGATTTAAGAAAGATTTGAAAAGAGATTTAATTTGATTTAGAAAATACTTGATTATTTGATTTGAAGGAGTTTAGAAAACTTAAGGTTTAAGAAAGATTGGATTTAGAAATCTTTGAATTAGAAAAGTTCCATTTTAGGAAAATGCCAAATTAGAAAAGTTTCATTTTAAGAAAGCCTTGAATTTAGAAAGATTTGAACTTAGGAAAGTTTTGAAATTTGGAAAATTTGAAATTTAGAAAGGTTGGAATGAGGAAATGTTTGAATTAGAGAAGATGTGAACTTAGGAAAGTTTTGTATTCAAAAAGATTTGTTTTCTGTTTCCCAAAGTTGAAGATTTTATTTTATTTTCAAAAAGAGAAGATTTGGTTTGGTTTTTAAGATTGAAGGATTTGAGCTAGTTTCATAATTTGAAAGATTGGATTTGACATAGAATTGGAAAGGTTGAATTTTGAAAATCGACGATTTGGAAACCAATGATTCTGGTGAAAAAAGAGATTTTAGAAACCTAAAATTTGATGTAAAAGATAGTTTTTGAAAATTTTGATTTGAAGCAAAATTGGAAGTCATGATTTTAGGAAAGAAAATTATGGTTTCCTAACCATAGGATCTAGGGCTTGACTTGGACTCCAAGAAAGAAAGATTTTGAAAAGTAAATCTTTTGAAGAGAGTTTCTAGGAAGAAGACTTGAAGATAGTTTTTAAAAAGTGAATCTTTGAAGAGAATTTGTGGAAAGAAGTTTGAAAACAACTTTTTGAAAAATAGATTTTTGAAGGGAATTTTTTGGAAGGAGTTTTTTAAAAAGTGAATTTTTGAAGAAAGCTTTTAGAAATCATTTTGAAAAGCAATTTTGAAAAGGGTTTGACTATGGGCTTTTGAAATATTTTGAAGGTTTCACTTTCCTAAAACAATTCTAACCATGAAGAGATTAGAATCATTCTAAATTGGTAGTTTTGAAAACAACATGGATTTAAAATATGGACCAATTTGATCACATTGAATATCACACCCTCTTAAAAGAACCATAACCATGGAATGGCTAGAATCATCTTAAGATTGTGGTTTTCATGAAAAATAAGCTAAGGTTTACATCCAAAATATAGACCTTGATGATCACAATGAATATAACACTTTCCTAAAACAACCCTAACCAAGGATTTGCTAGAATCACTCTAGGAGTGTGATTTTAAAAACATGATTTTGAATGCAAGTTTTGAAAGATGATTTTGATGCAAACTTTGAAAACAACTTTTGAAAACACTTTTGAAGAGATGTATGAACATGATATGCACAATGCAAGTAAGGTCGTGAACATATAAGGTCGACTTCACCACATAATCAAGGGAGTCGAATCCACATGGTCTAAGGATGAATTAGAATAAAGTCCCCGACACGGTGACTTTCAACCATCATTCCTACACATAAATTGGGGATTCTGTTGTTCCAAGCATGCAAGAAAGGGGGGGGGGGGAAAAGATTAAAATAAAAGAAAACCTAAGTGGGTTAGGAGGAAGAAGAGAGAGGGAAAAGTACGTAAACATAAAAAGAAAGCCTACCTTGTTTTCTTCTTATTTTGTTTGCTTTATTTGCTTTGCTTTGCTTGATCCTTAAGAGCCTCCAAGTTGCAACACCTTGAGTCTTCAATGGAGGCTTGTGTATGAGTGTATGGAGTGTGTATAGATATTAGGGTTAAGTGTATGGTGGCTAGGGTTTAGAAAGACTAAAGAGGCTAGGGTTTTGGAGAGACTTCGAGCTCTATAATTCGAAAAGTAGGGCTTTTGGACTGAGTTTGCGGACCCTTTTAATGCAGGAGGAGGCTTTGTATTTATAGATAGAAGATTGACCTAGCAACTATTATAGTGGCGCTAGGGGAAATTTCCTTCTGGCGCCACTAGGAGTGGTGCCAGGCCAATTTTTGGCTTGACACCTTTGCTAGTGGTGCCAGCCACTTAGGAAAGTTTTAAAGTCAACAAGCAACGTATCTTTCAACCCTTGATATGCAAGGTAAAAGATTTGGGTGCCTGTATTAGTGACTACCATGCAATTTTTGGATTGGCTTCACTGGGAGTAACTCCGAAAGGTCCAGAAATGTTTCAGAAGGCCGAGAATGGTCCGGCCACCTAAAAATGGGTAAACACCCTTGAAATAGTGTCCCGGGGGTAACAGACTTGAAAAACAATATCAGGATGGTCGACCGAGCTATAAGGGGCAAAACGGTCAACAAGACCAAAAAACCACCGGAATGGATTTGGAATGTCTCATGAGAGGACTTGAAGATTGGAAACACTATTTAGAATGTCCCCAAGGATTACTTGGTTGATACCTAAAGCTTGTGTGGTTGAAAAAGACAACAGGCCCCCACGGGTAAAACAATCATTTTGTATCGGGTTTGCTGGAATAGACTCGAAATGTTTCGGAAAGGTAGTAGAAGCTTAAGAATACTATTAAAAGTATCCTTCGAAGGTAACCAATTTGATACCCAAAGCCGGTGTGGTTCCCGGAGGTGCTCGAATGCCTAGGGGCAAAATGATTATTTTGACCAAATATTCTCGGAATTGGTCCAGAATCGACTGGAAGGCACTTAAACATGCCGGATCGTCTTGGGAATGATCTTGGAAAGATGAACTTACCACTCTGAGGACTTAGCTACTTTCTTGAGGAACATGCCGGAAAAGCCTAAGGGATAGTTTTGCAATTTTTCACCAGAGTGGGCTAGCAAGCACTGGTGTTGACCCGAGTTTATAATGTTTCCGTCACTCTGACAATCTATGATGAGTTGGTTTTCAAAGGTCTCTCGTCTTTTGGTAAACATGTCACGGCCAAAAGGCGAATTTGGTCCCTTGATATAGGGGGTTAATTGACAATTCCCAATGTCAACCTGTTTGCAAGTGTTTCCGCCACTCTGATAGTTACGATGTTTGCAAGTGTTTTTGCCACTCTGATGGTGCGTGTTTGTTCCAAAGATTGCCTAGTCTCAGGAAGTTGCTAGATGGACTTATCATCTGAGAAATCAACTTTCTTCATTGGTGGGCTAGCAGGCGCCAAAGGTGGATCGTTTTACCATCTCGGGGACTTGGGTTCTGTCGCGGTCGATGGGTTTGAAAGGACTTACTGTTGCGAAGAGTTTTTCTTAAAAAAACATGTCATACTGGACGGTCTTATCATCTAAGGATCAACTTTCTCGAAAGGCATGCCCGATTTGATTTGAATTGGAATTGGACTTGAAATTAAATTTGAGATTGAAAAGGGGGCTTACCGTCTCTAGGAAGATGTGCCAATTGGAATTGGATCGAGTAATACAACAAGGGCATTTTGGTCATTTTGCTTCTATTACCAGGCCCTACGAAACGATTGATTGATTGGATTGAGTCTGAAAATTTTGATTTAGACTTGAGAGTGTCTGTGTTAGTTTAAATGTGAGTTTGGTTGGACCGGAGATTGCTGAGCGGACAAAAATAGGGTGCTTACAGTAGTTACATATGAATGAGTAGATCCAGGATCTATCAATACATATGCATCTCTATGAGCCACAGATATCATACATGTTACCACCGTAGGAGTTGCCTGAGCATCCCTCTGTAGCATGGCATACACTTAGGCTTAGATCTATGGTTCTGAACTTTCCTTTCCCTCGTTGAGTATTTCCAGATGCTTCTCTTCCACCACTAGCAACACTACATATAAAGAAGCTATTGTAGAACTCTGAGTACAATTCTTGGCTATATACCCTAGTTGTCCACGTTGGTAACATTTATCACTCCACGGTATTGGACAGTCTCTCAACACATGTCCCGTTGTTCCACAAATATAACAAACAACTCTTTCACTTATACCACCAGAAAATCCAGAACCTGAAGATCTCACTAAAGATCTCCAAGATCCACAACCTTTTGGATTGCCCAATCTTGGACTTCCTGATCTTTGACTGGGTTGTGCTTGGCCCAGTCCACTAATCATTACAAATTCTAATGGTTTTTGCTTTGAAGTGCCAGCCCCCACATTAAAATTTCCCTTTTTGAATTGCTTTTTTCTTCCAGTTAACTCCTTCACATCTTGTTCCACAATCTTTGCTTTGTTTACTAAATCAGCATACTTCGTCATTTCAAGAATTGAGACTCAATATTGAATACTTAACTCCAATCCTTGTTGAAATCTCCTGCATTTAGTTTCCTCAGTACGTACTAGATTAGGTGCAAACCAAGATAATGATATGAATTGCTCATTATCTCAGATACTAATATATTTCCTTGCTTTATATTGATAAACTCATATTCTTCTGGTATTTATAAATAAGAGGAAAATATTGTTGATTGAATACCTCCTCAAATTGCCTCCAAGTAATAGGTACCCTGGATGCCTGAGAATCCAACATTTGTCTCACAGCTTCCCATTAATTCCTGGTCTCCCCTCCCAACATGAAAACAGCTAGCAATAATTTTTGTTTATCAGTTACTGCCATTACTTCGAAAATTGCCTCCAAATTTTTCAACCATTCCTTTACTACCGAAGGATAAACTAATCTAGTGAACTCTGGTGGATTCAACTTCATAAACTATTCATGTAGAGTACTAACATACGGCGTATGCCATGTTGACTGATACTCCATATACTAAGCCGGAACATTAGCCACTCTGTCAGCTAGATTTGGTGGATTCTGAGCACTCTGTTCCTAGCATCCTTGCTCCCTAGCCAGAGTTGATGACGCTTCTTCCTCCACTCCACTAGGTGGATCTCTTTATACCATTCTTTCTGTATCACTTCAAGGTTAGCCCATAATTTATATGACTCACACATTCCTACCAACTTAGACCAATTCAATAACACCCTACAGTCCACTGCAACTCTAGACACCAACTCAATAACATAGCATCGGTCTTAAACCTTGGCCTTAAAACTACTCGATAATAGAACCTTGGTCTTAAACTTCAACTCTGATACCAATCTGTCATGCCCACTTCTAATTAAGTGTCATTAACACCTTCTTAGGGTGAGTGTAATTCCACAGGTTCCCAACCTGTGAATGATACCTCACATACATCCCAAAGATAAGAATCATGCAAGGGATAACAACATCATTGTATATAATCATCCCATAATTACCATACAAAAGTAAAGAAAACTATTAATCTAAAATTGTGAATAATTACAAGCTCATTGTTGGACCCCGATTTTCGCCCAAGCCCTCTTGGCTTGGAAGAAGCACGGTGCTCTTTCTGTTAGAACTTACCCTCCTAAAAGGACAAGTGCAACGAGGTTTGAAAGAAACTTGGGATTGGATTCTGAAAAGGTATTTTGAGTTTAAAAATGGATTATGACCACACCTAGAAAGGTTACCTACACATCTCATTTGGCGAGAATCAGGTTAGTTGTAGTTCGGGCAAGGGTCCGATTAAAAATAGACTCGTGGGAGTGTTTGAATGTTTTGAAACTTGAACTCAAGAGAGTTTTGATGTAAAACTTGATGTTGGAGTGTTTTTGAAATAGAACTTGAAGGTTTTTGGAAGTGCTTTTGAAATGGAATTTGAAGTGTTTTGAAAGGTTTTTTAACATAACTCAAGAGAGTTTTGGAAGGTTTGGAAACTTGATTAGGGATTTGAAAGTGGGATTTGGACTTGTAAAAGCTCTTGTGAACTTGTCTTGCAAAGACTTTTAGAAATAGTTTTCGAACACCTTAAGGAATATATGTTGATGTTTCATTACCTTTGAGAGGTTAGCTATGTGGGAACTAAACTTTTTCAAGGCTATGAGTTTTAGAAAACATTTTTTAGAAAAATGGGTTAGAAATGTTTCTTGTTTGAATATCTCACTCAATCTTGGACAAACCTAACCATAGAAGGCCTATGGTTGTTTCAATAATGTGATGTTTGAAAATAGTTTTTAAAAAAAAAGTTTGCAAAACATTTAGGGTTTGAATAATATGAATCTTATATGTTTCATTTGATGTATCACTTTTCTTAGGAAATCCTTACCATAAAAAGGTTAGAATCACCTTAGGTTTTTGAACTTTTTAAATCATATTTTATAGTTTTTTTTTAAAAAAATGGTATATGCTAGCTATTTTAGATTGAGACAAGCTTGAGAGAGCATGTGAAAACATTTTTAAGTGGAGTAAAGGAGTATTTTGAAAAGACTTTTGGATTAGGGTTTTTGGAACTTGAAAGAGTAAGAGGTTTTTGAAAATATGCTTTGAAAAGATCATTTGAGTTGAAAAGATAGTTTGAAAAGAGGTTTAGAATTGAATTCTTGAAGCCAGCTAACATTGGTTAAGGTAAACTAGGGTTAAGGTAGCCTAAGGTTAGGTTAACCTAGGGTTGGACCACCTAGGGTTTGGTTGATCTAGGGTTAGACGTCTAAGGTTTGGTTGACCTAGAGTTGGACCACCTAGGATTTGATTCACCTATGGTTAAAGCAACAAGGGGTAGTTTGATCTAGGGTTGGAGCACCTAGAGTTTGGTTTACCTAAGGTTAGACCAACTAGGGTTTGGACGGTGGCTACTTGCATGAAATGGAAATTGTGAAAGATATTATTTTAATTGAAAATCTTTATGATTTTTTTGTGGGAAAAGATAAATTTTTATGCAAAAGAAAATATTTGATTTGATGTTAAAAAATGAAAGATTTGATTTTATAAAGAAAGAAAGGTTGGACTTTATAAAAGAGGAAAGGTTTGATTTTATAAAAATGAAAAGATTTTATTTTATTTCCAAAATGGAAAGATTTGATTTTTCTTTCGAAAATGGAAGATTTTATTTGATTTGAAATTGAAAATGATAAGATTGGATTTGAAAATCTTATAATTTCATGTAAAATTTTTTTTGATTTTATGTGACACTTTTTGAAAAGCATAATGCAACAAGGACTTTGAAAACCATTTTGATGCAATAAAAGTAGCAAGATACAAGAATGGAAGTTAGGGGGGTGGGGGGGGGGGCTTAAGGAGGGCTTTTAAGGCATGGAAATCCAGAGTTTCAACTTAAGCTTCAAGAAACCAACTTTTAGAGCCAATTTCTGAAAAAACATTTGAATATTCAATTTAGAAAACAAAATAGTGATTATGACCAATAGAGTTTTGAAAAGGATGTTTAGGGTTCAAAACCCTAATATGGACTTTGAAAGTCGCATTGAATGTTTCATTTTCCGAAAGCAACCCTAACTATGAAAAAAGTTAGAATCACTTTAGGGTTGTGATTTAGAAAAACAAATTAGGCTTTTGAAACCTTAATATGGATTTTGGTGGCCACTTTTTATTTGACACTTTCCTAGGGAAACCCTAACCATGAAAGAATTAGAATTACCTTAGGATTATGAGTTTGAAAGCAAAGCAATTCTAAACACTGCATGATCATGACAATTATATTGCAAATGGTCGTGAACATACAAGGTTTAAGGTTTCACCACATAATCAAGAGGGCTCTAGACCACACCAAAACACGGTAGACTATAGAAAGGCCCCCAACCGGTGACATCCCTAAGGCTTTACCTAGGCATGGACCCAAAGTCCTTTTGTTTCAAGCATGTAAATAAAGGAGGTAGAAGATGGAGATTAAAATAGAGAACAGTCCAAGTGAACTAGGAGGGAAAAGAGAAGAAGTGGGGGGTTGCAAAACTAAAAGAGAAACCCTACCTTATCTTTAATCTTCTTCAAGCTTCTACGAAGACTTGGTCTTCGACTTAAGAGGACTTCAAGAGCTTTGAAGAGGTTGAAGATGGCCTTGAATGGTACTTGGAAGTGTATAGGGTAGGGTTTGATGGAGGCTTGGAAGCTAGGTTTTTGGGGATTTTCGAGGGCTGTCATGAGAGTTGCAAAGTTTCTTTTCTATTTTTTGAATCTAGAATATGCTTTGGGGGGGGGGGGGGGGGGGGGGCGCAGTAATTATACACAAAAACTAGAGGTGGCGCCACTACCAAAGTTTGGCCAGGTGCTACTAGGAGTGGCGCTAGGCTCCAGATTCTATGCAGATTTTATTTGATTCGCCCTTAGGCTGCAAGGCAAAGATTTGGGTTCCCAACCATTTGTTGGCTAGGCTCCATTACAAATGGTTCTGGTTCGATTTAGACAGCTATCGGGTTATGGGGCCTAGCTAAAGAATAGATAAAGGCACTCAGGATTGTCCTGCGGGTTGCAGGTTTGATATCCAAAGTCAGTGTAGTTAAAAAGAGTGAATAGCCCACTAGGGGTAAAATGGTCATTTTACTCGAGAAACACTAAAATTGGTCTGGAGTCACCTAGAATAGAATTAGAGGGTCGGCGACACTATTAGGAGTATCCCAGAAATTACTAGTTTGATATCCAAAGCCGGTGTAATTGAAAGGGAGACCAGCCCGCTAGGAGCAAAATGGTCATTTTACTCGACACAAAATGGTCATTTTACTCGACAAATACCAGAATGGTCCTAGAATGGATCAGGACGGAATTTAGAGGTTGGGGATACTCGTGGGAGTGCCCCGAAGGTTTACCGATTTGATACCCAGAGCTAGTATGGTTGACGAGGGCGATCAAGCGCTTAGGGGTAAAACGGTCATTTGGACTAGGTATCACCAGAATGGATCTGGGGTTGGCTGAAATGACATTTAATCATGCCCGACTATCTTAGGACAATCCAGAAAGGGGTGACCTTATCGCTCTGAATGCTTAGGTACTTTCTTGAAGAACGTGCTAAGTAGGGCCCACTGAGAACAATTTGGTCATTTAGCTTCTATTAGGCCCAATGGGCCAAGGAAGCAATTGATTGGTTAAATTGGAGTCTAGAAGGTCGGGTTGGGGCCTGAATGTGTTTGTGAAGTTTGAAAGTGACTCCAATCGAGCCGAGATTGCTAAGCGGGCTAAAATGGGGTGCTTACACTCATAATATAAACAAACCCCAAAACGAAGCGTCTTTTCCCGTCTTATATTGTTGACTTTTAGTACCTCCAAGTTTTAGCTAATTTATCTTACATTTTGAATTGACAAAAAAATAGACAAACATTTCTCAAGATAAATTGTTCCATAATCCTGATGAGAATATTTTTAGATTACCTTAAATCAATAACCTTTCAAATACCTATCAAAAGAGAACTAAATGTATTACAAAATTTTCAATTTTACAAATAAATATGTCAATATGGAATTTCCCATTTTTATATCATTGTTTCTCAAAATTTTTTGATATCTTGCCCTTCGCAAACATTTATATGAGAAATGAAATAAAATTTTAGACTAAGGCTTTGTTTGATTTGACATAAAATATTTTACATCGGAATATACTTTTCTACTTGAAAAATTATTTTTATTTTTATTTTTGGGTTTTTGGTTAACATTGTAAACTAATTTTCTAGAAAACAATATTTATATAATACTATTTTTTGTGGTGGGAATAGTGGTGGTGGGTGGCTCTTCTCTCAGTCGCTAGCTGGTGAAAGAAGAATAGAGGGCTTTTATTTGTGTCAATAATAAAAATGTGATTGAATCTCGGAAGTCATTTTTATTCTTTTGATGTAAAATATTTTTTTAAACTTTTTGTTCAATCTAGCAACGAAAAATGAATAAAATTGTTTTAAAAAAGAATATTGTACATCAAATCAAATAGAGCCTAAGTATTCTCATTTAGTACAATTATTTACCCATCTTTTTTTAATTTTCTTACACTCTTGCCTTGGGAAAAAATATATATGAGATACGAATAAGATTTTAAATTATCTACATTCAATGACAATATCTGATCATTAAATATAAAAAAAATACCAAAAAAGGTAGGTTAATATTTTATAATCAATATTACTAATTAAAACATGATTAAGTATGATTGTAGGTCAACTAGTCAAATGACTTATTAAGTATTGCAATTTTATTTTTCTGTATTTTGTTTCTTATAATATTGGGTAATAGGGGCAAGATACTCTGACATTTTCAAGCTTATTTAATGCCACGTAGGGCTGTTAGAAAAATAGACCAACCCGACCAACATGGTTCGACCCAACCCAATCACCCAATGGGGTGGATAACGGGTGAATTTCAATTAACATGACCATATATGGTTCAGATGTTGAGTATTTATTTCTTCAACCCAACCCAACCAACATTTTTACACTAAAATTTGATTTTTTCTCCCAGCCCGATCATCCTATGGATCAAGTGCGATTTCAAAATTCTTCAACCCAATGTGATTGGGTCGGTGGCAGGTGACTCCCTAACCCGACCTTTGAACACCCCTAATGTCACGGGTTCGACGTTACCTCGATGTTTTTACCCAAGTTTAATCTTGTTACACATTTAATGTCCAAGCCTACAATTATTAGCCAAAATATATTAATCTTAAACATCCCCAAATTACGGATGTAATTTTGAAGGGCATTGCAATTTATTTGTCTCTTAATAAGTTTTACCTTAGTAATTGAGGTCTTCAGTTTGACTCTCCCTTTCGTGGATTTATATAGTTATTGTTGAGTTTATTGTAGGGTAATGCTATACAAATAGAAAAATTTATACAGAATTTATCACTAGAATGATGTGGTTGAATGATAGCCATTTAATTAAAAACATGAAACCTATCATAGTCGCTTTTATTTACAAAATGCCACTACCACATTATTCTGGTGGTTTTTTTGGAAAATAGCATTTTCCTTTATTGTAAGGTTGTGTTTGTTTAAATTTGTCAACGAGATGAGTGTCCACTATAATATGTTTCTTATAATGTAATTGTTGGCTTTATGGGGGGTAGCAATCGATCTTTGACTTGGTTGGATCTTATGGGGGACCCATATAGAGTACGTGACAGACCAACCCGTGGCGCTTACATGGCACATGTTGGCCAAAAAAGCAACCCAAGAGGACTGGTGAATTAGGTTTTTCGAAGATTAATGACAATTAAGATTAATTAAAATTAATCTAATCAATCCAACAGTGATCAATCTATCTACAATGCAATGTAATCAAAGTAAGAATAGAAAACAAAGCAATAGAAAGAACACAAAGAATTACCATGGTTCAACCACAAACCGTGGTCTACGTCCTCACCCCAAGATCCCCTTGAAGTCTTCCTCCACTATTTAACTTCCAATTACAAATGGATGCTGATTGACTAAGTGCTTAGCTCACTCTTTACACAAGAACTTCTTCCCAAGTTCTTTAGCCACCAAGTGGTTTTGTCCATGATCCACTCAAACGTATAAGAGTTTTTCCTTCACAAGAGAACTGTCAAACTCTCGCTTACAAGTATATAAAGATATACAAATGATTTACAAACTCTCTAACAAGAGTAGATTAAACACTCAAAGCTCACACAATGAAGACAAGAGGAATGTTCAAAATATTCAGTTTGATCAGTCAAGGGATGTTTGTTTCTTATGTCTCTTCCTCTATAAATGCAGTTGGAAGCTTATACATAAACCCTTGTATTGATTTCATCCGTTGGAGGTTGTTGGGGTTCATTTAATTCATGTCCAGTCCGTTATAATGTTAGAAAAACTAGCCATTATATCCCAGGGGTTAACTCTTTCACTTAAAGGGTTAACTCTTCTGGTCTGCATTTTTCATATGTTGTCCACTATCTCCAAGTATCGACTCTTCATATCCATGAGTCAGCTCATTGATCATTCTATCTTTAAGTCATTGGCTTCTGTCTTTATAAGTCGGCTCTTTATTTCCATGAGTCGACTCTTTGCACTAAAATCTTACTTCAGTCTTTATGAGTCGATTCTTTATATTCAAAGGTCAGCTCATTGATCATTTGGTCCTCAAACTTTTGCTTCTGTCTTCATGAGTGGACAATTCATCTCCATGAGTCGGCTCGTTACTTATTCTATCTTCATGCTTGTGCTTTTATCTTCATGAGGTGACTCTTCATTTCCATGAGTCGGCTTATTGCCCAGAAATCTTCATTCTGTCTTTCAATGACCAAGTTCATCTTCAGCAATAGTATAAGATCTTCAAGAAGCCTTTTATTTGGGATATGATGATCAACCAAAACTCTTTTAACTTATCAAAGTTAACTTCTATTCAACTTGGATTGAATCAATCACTTGATATTCATCCTTTTTCTTAATTTCCAAACTGTCAGGGCTTCACTCTATCAATGCTAAGCTCTTTTGCCGATCTTTCTCTTTCATTGCCAAGCTCTTTCTTTCGTTGCCTAGCTATTGCTTTCATTGCCGTGGTATTGCTTTCATTGCTATAATCACCCCATTTTTACCCGCTCGGCAGTCTCTAGTCCATCCAGACTTGTATTCAAGTCAATTTGAACATTTTCTAATCTAAATCAACTTTCCGAGTCTAATCCAGTCAATTAATCGCTTCGCGAGCCCTTTAGGCCCAAATAGAGGTGAAATGACCAAAATGTCATTGGGGGCATTGTTCGGTCCAATTCCAATAGGCACGTCTTTCTAACGACGGTAAGTCCCCTTTCCAATTCCATTTCTAATTCCAATTCCAATTAAATCCAGCATACCTTTTGAGAAAGTTGATTCCTCAAGTTGGTAAGACCCTCCGATCCGGCACGCTTCCGAGTGAAATCTTTAGAACGATAAGTCCCTTTAAACTCGTCGACCGGGATGAGACCCCAAGTCCCCTAGATGGTAGAACGGTCCACCTTTGACCCCTGCTAACCCGCCAATGTAGAAATGTCTGTTTTAGAATGCCTTTCAAGAAAGTTGATTCCTCAGGCGCTAAGTCCATTTAGCAACTTCCCAAGATCAGGCAGTCTTGGGAATGATCGCGAACCGTCAAAGTAGCGAAAGTACTTGTAAACAGGTCGATAGAGGGAATTGCCAGCAAACCCTTATATCACGGGACCACCGTCAGAGTGGCGAAAACACTCAAAACACAGGTCAACACCAGTGCCTGCTAGCCCACTCCAATGAAAAAAGACCAAACTGCCCCTAGGGCCATTTTCAGCACGTTTCTCAAGAAAGTATCTAAGTCCTCAAAACGGAAAGTCCACCTTTCTAAGATTATCTTAAAGGTAATCCGGCATGATTAGGTGCCTTCTAGTCAATTTCAGGCCAATTCCGAGACATTCCGGTCAAAATGACCATTTTACCCTAGGCATCCGAACGCC
Source organism: Euryodendron excelsum (assembly GCA_033060915.1). Taxonomy (NCBI): domain Eukaryota; kingdom Viridiplantae; phylum Streptophyta; class Magnoliopsida; order Ericales; family Pentaphylacaceae; genus Euryodendron; species Euryodendron excelsum. The sequence continues at coordinate 38,177,199 of CM065383.1, read as the reverse complement.
CTGGGAACCACACCGACTCTAGATATCAAACCGGTAACCTCCTTAGAATACTTTTTATAGTATTCCCAACCTTTTATTATCTTTTCAGATCATTCCAAGTCAACTCTGGCAAACCCGGTGTAAAATGACCATTTTGCCCCTAGTGGCCTGGTCGCCCTTTTCCGACCACACTAGCTCTAGATATCGAACTGGTAACCCTTGCGAACCTTCTACATAATGTTTCCAAACATCGAGTCTTCTTTTGGGACATTCTGAGAGCATCCCGACAGCTTTTCGGCCCGGTTGACCGTTTTGCCCCTAATGGCCCGGTTAACCCTCCAAACACATCCTGTCATCATTTTTTAAGTCTAATACCTCTAGGACTCTATTCTAAGGGTTCCTATCCCTTTCCGGCCTTCCGGGCCATTCCTGGTCCTCTAAATCTTTCCTGAACCTTCCGAAACCACTCCTAATGAAGCCAGGCTAAAAATTACATGGTAGTCACTAGTATAGGCGCCCAAATCTTTTGAAGATACGTTGCTTGCTGACTTAAAAACTATCCTAAGTGGCTGGCGCCACTACAAGCCAAAATTTGGCCTAGCGCCACTAGGAAGGAATTTTTTTTGGCGCCACTGCAACAAGCGCCAGGTCATTCTTCTCTCTATAAATACAAAGCCTCCTCCAGTGTGAAAGAGATCCACAAACTCATTCTACAAACTCTCCTCTTCGACATAAAAAGCTCGTAGCCTCCCTAAACCCTAGTCTTCTTTAAGTTTCCCTAAACCCTAGCCTCCATACATAAACCTTAGCTCACATACACTTCTATACACTCATACACTAGCCTCCAAAGCCTCCATTAAAGACTTGAAGTGCTGCAACCCGAAGCTCTCACAGATCAAGACAAGTTCCCAAAGATCAAGACAAAGACTGAAGCAAAGACCGAAGCAAGCAAGAAAAACAGAGTGTGCAAAGCAAAGCAAAACAAAGAATACTCGAGGTAGGCTCTCTATTTAAATTTACGCATCTTCCCCTTCTCTCTTCTCCCTCCTAACCCACTTAGGTTTTTTTCTATTTTAATCTCCCATCTTCTTCCCCTCCTTTCTTGTATGTTTGAAACAAGGGACTTCCCTGTCTATGTGTAGGATTAGGCTTTTGGAGGTTACCGTGTCGGGGGTTTTCTTTTAGTCCAATCGGAGACCACGTGGGTTCAGCTCTCTTGATTATATGGTGAAGCCTTAACCTTGTATGTTCACGACCCTAACTTGTATTGCGCATATTATGATCTTGCATTCCTCCAAAATTCGATTTCTAACTTATTTTCAAAACTTGCATCAAAATTGTTTTCAAGCTTGCATCAAAATCTTCTTTTTCCAAAACTTATTTTCAAAATCACAATCCTAAGGTGATTCTAGCCTTTCTATGGCTAGGATTGCTTTAGGAAGGTACTACATTTAAAGTGACCAATATGGTCCATATTTTCAAATCATTATCGTTTTCAAAACCACTATCCTAAGGTGGTTCTAGCCTTCTTGCAGTTAGAATAGCTTTAGAAAAGTAAGACATTTTTATGGACTTTCTAAAAAGTTTCTTTCCAAAATCTGTCTTTCTAAAAATCTCTTTTCCAATATACTTTTTGAAAACTCTCTCCAATCTCTTTTCCAAAATTATTTTCTAAAAACTCCCTTCAAAAAATCTATTTTTCAATACTTCTTTTCAAACTCCTTTCCAAAAAGCTCTCCTCAAAATTCACTTTCTAAAGACGTTCCTTAAATTTCATCCCTAAAAACTCTTTCTAACAATCTCTGTCCAAAAATCTCTTTCCTAAAAACTTTTTCCTAAAAGCTTCTTCCAAAATCTTCTTTCTAAAACTCCTCTCAAGTTTACCTTTCAAAAAAAACTCCTTTTTAAGATCTCCTTTCAAAAACCTTTTCTTTCCAAAAATTCTACTTTCCAAAATCTCTTTCCTTACAACTTAAGTTAAGCCCTAGAACTAACCATTAGGAAACCCTAATTTTCCTTCCTAAAAACATGATTTCCAATTTCTTATTTTGGCCTCAAAACGTAGGTTTCCAAAACCTCCTCTTTTACATCTAAATCCTAGGTTTCCAAAATCTATTTTCTACATCAAAACTATAGTCTTCTAAATCTAGGATTTCTAAAACTTCACCTTTCAAATCCAATTTCTCTTTAGGAAACCAAATCCAATCTCCCATTTAGGAAACTAGAGACAATCTTCCGTTTTTAGAAACAAAATCAAAACACTTCTTCTTAGAAAAAAATTCAAATCTTTCCTAAACCACTCCTTCCTAATCCCATACCTTCCTAAACCTTAGGTTTCCAAAACTTGAACGTTTAAATCTTTCCTTAAACTTTAAGCTTCCAAATCTTTCCTAATTCCATACCTTTCCAAATTTCGACTTTCCAAATCTAAGTTTTCAAATATTTCTTAAACTCAAACTTTGAATCCTTCTAAAATTCTAAACTTTCCTAAACTTCAAATCTTTCCAAATCTAAAACTTTCTAAACTCAAAACTTTCTTGCTTTCAAAACCTTGCCTGTTTCAAAACCTTTCCTATTTTAAACTTTCCTAAAATGAAACTTTCCTATTTCAAAACTTTCAATTTTGAAACTTTCTTAAATTGAAACTTTCCTAAAATGAAACCTTCCTAAAACGGAACTTCCCTATTTTGAATCTTTACTAATTTGAACCTTTCCTAAATCCAGTTTTTCCTTAATCTTCCAAGTCCAACATTCGAGCCAAATATTTCTTAATCTCAAGTCCTTCCTAAAATCCTATCTTTCGTAAGTCTAGGTTTCCCAAATCTCAATATTTCCAAAACAAGTCTAAATCTTTCTTCTAAGTTCTATCTCTCCAAATCAAAGTCCAATCTTTTCAATTCCAAATTCCAATCTTTTATTCTAAGTTCAAATCAAACTCCTTTTTCCAATCAATCTCTTTTTCAAATTAAAATCTTTTATTTTCAATCTGACTCTAGTTCGAACTGCGACTGACTTGATTCCCCCAAAAGGATACGTAGGCAACCCTCATGGGTGCAGTCATAACTTTTTTCCAATTTCCAATTCCATAACTTTTTTTTTTTTAAACTTCTAATTCCATGATCTATTTCAAACTTCCAAGTTTCTATTTCTTTTCCAATCTCTAAAACTTTCCAATTTTAAATCTATATTTTCAAATCTCTTTTTAAATCAAATCAATTTTTTTTCAAATCTATTTCCAAATCAATTTTTCAACTCCCTTTCCTATTGCATTTACATATCATGCATCATGTCTTTTCAAAAATTTTTTTCTGAAGTGGATAGGATTGGACATTTGTTAGTTGAAGACTCTCATAGGTGAATCTAGTATGAATAGACATGTAGGTACTGCAAAAGCTAGGTAGGGTGATGGCTTAGTGCGTCTTTCCTGTACGTAACCAACCTCTAAACGTAGGAACACTATTTTCAAAGACCAAAATGGAGTTTATTTTCAAAAAAGGGCTTAAAATTTTTCCAAAGGTTTCTAAATAACCTGTTTTCTTAAAAACCCTCTCTTGAGGAAGTATTTTCAAAATCGTTTTCAAAAACCCTAAGTGTAGTCTTCGGATTGTGCTTAGTTTTTAAGTGACCTAACTCACCTTAATTAAGTTAGGTGGCGACTCCAAATCTTTTCCAAAAGCCCTTCATTCAAATCAATTTCAATTCAAACCTAGTCGTACTCATTCTTCTAGGAGGATGAGTTCTAACGAGAGAGTACAATATTTTTTCCGTTTGTGTGTGTATTCCTCGAGTGCAAAAAATATGGGCGCGATAATTGTCGATTTCTTCTCCTTGCTAGCAATTCTTATTTCTTCTTTGGAATCACTTTAATGAGACTTTTTATAAGCTTGATGAAATCTCTTCATGCATATTGTCTTCATTGATTCCTTATATCTTAAAAGAATTCTTCACTTGGATTCCATGTAGAGATTAGGCAATCAAAATGAGTCTTCTTCTCATGCAACTTCTAATCACATTATTTTGAATCGACCTTTTGCACACTTGATGAAGTCTTCTTTTAAGCTTTTTCAATCTCTTTATAATTAAATCATCTTTAACTGACCTTTGCACACTCTGATGAAGTCTTCAATTCCTTTGAGTGCAATACAACTTCATTGAGTCTATGCATACTTGATGAAAGCTTTATTTAAACACCTTCAATCTCTTCGAATGCAAAATATCTGTTTGAAGTAGAAATAGGCATCAATGCTCTGTTTGGTTCATTGCATAGCTCTTAGGGTTCATTGGTTGATCCTGAGCTTGTTGTGCATTCACTTTGACATGTATTAGACTTAAAGTTGAATTTCAAGTCTAAATTATAAACTTTATTAATATGCACACTAAGTAAATGCATTTGTAAAGTAACATAAGGTTTAGTTATCATCAAAATTATCATGGAGACCAACCTTGAATCAACAATCTCTCCCTTTTTGATGATGACAAAACCTTTGCAAAATAAGTTGATATATTATTAAATGAAATAGACAAAGTTAAATGGCATACTAGTAGAGTCCTCCCTCTTTGTTTCGTAACTAAGCAAATCAAGCTTAAAAGACAAAAAACTTTTCAAACACAAATTTCAGGGAGTTTTTGTCAGGTAATTCAAAAAAAAAAAATTTTGAAGGAAATGATTCGTGTTACTTCCCCTGAGAACATGCTCAATATTTATACACAACATTTCATTTCCGTTCATCAATCAAATATACTCTATTTCTTGTCCAATTCATTTCTAATTCTAAAATATGTGCAATTCATTCACATTGTACTTTATACATTCATTGTTCAATTCTTCTCCCCCAAACATTCTTAACTAAGATTAAAAGAAATCTTGTCTAGTTCTTCTCCAATTCTTCTCCCCCCTTTTTGTCAATCTATCAAAAAGAGAAAGAAATTGAAAAATATAGACAGGTACAATAGCAAAAAATATTAAAACAAGATAAAATGTATAATTAGGAAAGCAATCAAACAATCAAGTTATCAAGGAAAGCATTGTGGCACCAGAACAAAGATCATATTTCATTCATTCAGGACTAAGATTACAAAATGTTGTACATTTAATATCCACAAAAATTATGCCATAACAGCAAAACCAAGAAAATGTTATAACAGGGCCATGAGTGAGGCAGAATGATGAGGCAAGAGGGAATATGAGATGAAGAAAAATAAAAGAGGTAGAAATAGATAGGATGAGGAAAGGAGAGTTTAGTGAGCATCAGATTCAGTGGCTGAAGAGTCCTCTTCTCTAGCTTCTTCCCCTTCCTGTTCTTCCTCCGCTTCTTCATTAACTTTTTCTTCCTCTTCTTCTTCTTCTTCTTCTTCTTCTGTAATTTTCTCTTTGTCATTTCTCAACATTTGTACTTCCTTTTTGAGTTCTCTCATCTTTCTTTCTATAAACATCATCCTTGTTGCTGCAATATCTGCCTTGTTATTCAATTTGTCCAGAGATTCCATAACTTGAGTCATAAAAGTATTCAAATCCCCTGTACTCTCCTGTAATTCAGAACTCAAAATTCTTTTTGTGCTTCTCTACTTGGATGTGCTCCCAGATGGAGCCTTTCCTTTTGAAGCACTTTCTCCTCCTATTTTCTTTGGAGTCCATTTGTTATTCTGTAGAATATACTCCATTCTTTTGAGTGTGTTCTCATTGTATTCATCACTAATGGCCTTGGAAATTCTTTTCTTCTCATTCTTCAGATCAATATCAAAATGCTTGAAAACTTTTGTCAAGAAAATTCCAAAAGGCAAACTAATTTTAAAGATGGTAGCCTTGTATATATGATCCAGAATAAATAGAGGCAAGTCAAGCCTTGAATCAGTTATGTATGCCCACAAGAAAAGTAACTCCTCCGAAACATAATCATACTTTTCAGTTTTAGGAGTAAAGATGGTGCAAGTAAAGTGATGAACTAGACTCAATTCAAGAGACAAATCAGTAGCAAGGGGTTATACATGTTCATCCACATCCCTTCCATAGAGAGTTTTCATTTGATCTTTCCTAGAGACCTTATCTCTATAAACTTCTCCACCAAGCCTGATTCCAAGAATGTGTTTAATTACTTCTCTAACTAAAGTGATGGTAATACCCTTAATATAACTATTGATGGTCACTTCTCCAGGTTTCCTTTCAGTATTAGAATAGAAGTGAGCAACCAGATCAGGGTATACATCATCCCTGAGTGTTGTCATATATTTCTACCCTAGGTTCCCAAATTTTGCTCCAAATTCGAACTTATGATGATCAAAGAATTTATAATCTATCCACCTTCCATTGAATACTTTTCTAAGAGAAAAACTCAAATTATACCTTTCCTGAGCTTTGCCCTCACTGAAATATAGTTCATTGCATTCTAGAATTATTGAAGATGTGATTTCTCCAGTTTTACTCTTCTTTCGCTTCATTTTGTCCTTGCTAGACTCCCCTTTTGATTTTCTCTTTGGTTCTTTTGAAATAGGGGCGGTTGCTACGACTAGGGCTTTAGACATCTTTTTCGGCTTAGAAATTTTGGGAGCCATTGTAGGATTAGGAATAGTTGAGAGAGGATGGAATGGAGTCGATTAGGGTTTATAATAGGATTGAAATGAAGATTGGTGATGCTTCAGTGGTGACGGTTGGGCTTTGGTGCGAACAGAGGAACAGGAGAGAAATAGAGTGAGAGTAAGAGAGAGAGAGAGAGGAAAATTTTGAATGTTTGTAAAAGTGGGCTTCATTAAGATATATAGGCCCGACTCATGAGGCGAGTCATGAACTTAATGAGCCGACACATGCCAGTTAATGAAATAATTTGAGTCAACTGTAGTGATATGTTGACCCTTTGAAATGGAATGTCGACTCATGCGACCAGACTGGGCATGTCAATTATAAAGAATTCAGAATATGACCTTTTTCAAGTTTTGAGATAATAGATATTTTAATATGATCATACAATGAATCATAAATTCAAGAAATGCAACTCATATGAATGATAATCACATTAAAAACATTCTAAATACAAATTTCACTCGAATTAATCAAATTTTAAGGCATAGGATCACTCATCCCTAATTCTCTTCTTGTCATACAAAAATGATCTCCACTCAATGGTTTAGTAAAGATATCAGCCAATTGCATGTTGGTGCATACAAAGTCAAGTTCAATATCACCCTTTTGTATATGGTCTCGTATAAAGTGATATCTAATTTCAATGTGCTTTGTGCGAGAGTGTTGAATAGGAAATTTAGTCAAGTTTATAGCACTCGTATTATCACACTTAATAAGAAAATGATCAAACAAGATTTCATAATCTTCTAATTGTTGTTTAATCCACAATACTTGAGCACAACAACTGCCAGCTACTACATATTCAGCCTCAATTGTGGAGAGTGTAACTAAATTTTGTTTCGTGCTATACCAAGATACAATCATGTTACTTAGGAGTTAGCAAGAGCCACTTGTGCTCGTCCTTTCAACTCTACTCCCCGCATAGTCAACGTCAGTGTAGGCATTTAAATTAAAGCATATACTATTTGGATACCATAATCCAAGATGTGGTGTGTGCTTAAGATAACAAAATATTATTTTTACAGCAATTACATGAGATTCTTTAGGATGGGATTGCTTCTATAAAGTTTAGTATCTACTGACTTACCTTTCTCATCACTATCCAGTTTTGTTGTAATACTCATTGGAGTACTTATAGGCTTTGCATCTTCTAAGCCAAACTTTCTAATGAAGTCCTTGATGTATTTCACTTGGTTGATAAAGATGTCTTCCTTCGATTCCTTGATTTAAAGTCCGCCCATCATACTCATCTCGAATTCTCCCTACATACACTTAGCAAATTATTCGCAAAACAATTCGTTAGTAGCACCGAATATAATATTATCCACATAAATTTGTACTACAAGTATATCACCGTTCTTGATTTTGATAAAAAGAGTGGTATCTATTTTTCCTCTAGAAAAACCTTTTTCAATCAAGAATTTACTTAATCTTTCATACCAAGCCCTTGGGGCCTACTTCAAATCAAATAAAACTTTTGTGAGTTTGAAAACATGGTCAGGAAATTTTGGATCTTCAAATCCAGGTGGTTATTCAACAAAAACTTCTTCAGTGATAAAATTATTTAGAAATGCACTTTTAACATTCATTTGGTACAACTTAAAACATTTAAAACAGGCAAATGCAAGTAATAATCTAATGGCTTCTAATCTAGTTACCGAAGCATAAGTTTCATCAAAATCAATGCCTTCCTTTTGGCTATAACATTGAGCAACAAGTCTCCGGGCTCATCCATTTTATTTCTAAATACCTATTTAGTTCCAATGACTGGATGAATACTAGGTCTAGGAACAAGGTGTCATACCTCATTTCTTTCAAATTGGCTCAATTCGTCTTGCGTCGCATTTATTCAAAATTCATTATTTTCAGCATCATCAAAACATTTAGGCTCTATTTGTGATAAAAATGCAAGATGATTACATACATTTTTTATAGAGGATCGAGTTCTTACTCCTTGTGAAGGATCACCTAGGATTTATTCTGTAGGAGGTTGTGCACAAACTTCTACTCTTTAGGTAGATCTTCATTGATTTCTTGTTTACGGGTAGGAACTTCTTGTACCTCTCTTTTGTTTTGAGGTTCTTCATTTGAGCTTTGTTAGATGTCCATCCTTTCCAAATCTGGTTCTAGCTTATCTACATCATTACTTTCAACATTCTTTGAAGAAAGATTAAATTCATCAAAAGTAACATGAACTGATTCTTCAACCATTAGAGTTCTCTTATTAAAGACTCTATAAGCCTAGCTATGTGTTGAATAACCAATAAATATACCCTCGTCAGATTTTGCATCAAACTTGCCGAGGTTATCTTTATTGTTATTCAATACAAAGCATTTACATCCAAAAACTTTAAAGTATGAGACATTCGGTTTCTTATCTTTCCAAAGTTCATAAGAGGTTTTGTTCAAAAACTTTCTAAATAAAATTCGATTTAAAACGTAACACGCTGTGTTAACAGCTTCAACCCAAAAGTATTTTGGTAAACCATTTTCGCAAAGTATGGTTCTAGCCATTTCTTCTAAACCTCTATTTTTCCTCTCAACAACCCTATTTTGTTGAGGTGTTCTAGGGCCTGAAAAGTTATGATCAAAACTATTTTTATCACAAAACATTTCAAAGGTTTTGCAATAGAATTCCCCTCTATGATCAGTCCTAATAGAAGTGTTTGAAAAGCCTTTTTCATTTTAGACCTTCCTACAAAATTTTGTGAAGAAAACTATTGTCTCATCCTTATGAGCTAAGAAGAATGTCCATGCAAATCTAGAATAGTCATCAACAATAACAAACGCATATTGTTTCCCACCAAGACTTAGAGTCCTAGTTGGTCCAAATAAGTCCATATGCAATAGTTGTAGTGACCTAGAGGTAGTGAGCATATTTAAAGATTTGAAAGAAATTCGAGTTTGCTTTCCTAATCGACAAGCATCACAAACTCTATCTTTGTCAAATTTTATTTTAGGAAGACCTTTGACCAAATCATTTTTAGAAACCTTTGAAAGTATGCTCATACTAATGTGACCAAATCTTCTGTAATACAACTAACTTTTATCACTATTCATAGCAGCAAGACATTCTACTTTGTAAGAAGATAAATCATTAAGATTGAAAACATAAATATTGTCTTGTCTATATCCAGTGAGAATTGTCTTGTTATCATTAATGTCAATTACATCACATTTAGAAGATTCAAATACAACCTTACATCATTTGTCACAAATTTGATTAATGCTCAAAAGATTTTCTTTGAGACCCTTAACAAGTAATACATTTTTTTATAGAGGTAAAGGAATTCTTACCAACACTACCTATACCGATGATCTTCCCTTTGCTATTGTCACCAAATGTGACAAGACCTCCATCCTTTGGTGAGAGAGATGTGAATTGTGTTTCATCTCCCGTCATATGCCTTGAGCATCCACTATCCAAGTATCAATGGTCTTTCTTAGATTTTTCTTGAAGGCAAACCTGCAAAAAGGATTTATCTGACCTTAGGTACCCAAACCATCTTGCGTCCTTGGGGGTTAGTCCTCAATGATCTTCTAGAGACCCATGCATTGCTAGGAACATTTGATTTTTGTAAGGCATAGCACTTACTAGCAATATGTCCTATTTTATGACAATAAAAGCATGAGACTTGAGGTTTTCCAATTGAAGCAATAAATCTGCCTTTTGAAAATTTCTTTCTTTTGAAAGGATCAAAGCCAAGACTAGCTTTGTGTAATGAACATTTTTGTTTTCCTAAAATAGCATCCAGTATTTCTTTTCCATTTACACATCTAAACATAGTTGTTTCCAAGCCTTTAACTTTATCAAGTAAGATCTGATTTTCTTTTGAAGAATCTTTTTGAAAGGAGTTTTTTTTAATCTTATCCTTCAGGACACTAACTTCATTTTTCAAAACTTCATTTTCATCAGTAATAGTAGAAACCATCTTTTGACGGAGTCCATTTTTAATTCCAATTTTTCTGAATTCACAAAGTAAATCATCAAATGTATCTTGTAATTCATTAAAAGTAAATTGAGAAGAGTCTGATACTTCACTATCATCCTCATGAGACATAGGTTAGCCACTTCTTGTGGTTAGGCTTCTTCTTCGAAGCTTGATTTTTTATCATCACTCCATGTCGTGGCTGCCATGGCCTTCTTCCCTTGATATTTCTTTCCTCTCTTTCTGAGTAAAGGACACTCTGCCTTTATATGGCTAGGTTTCTTACATTCATAGCATGTAATGTTTGATTCCTTACTAGGTTCTCCTTTGGATTAATTTTTCTTTCCACCTCTTCATTTCTTTTTCATGAATCTTTTGAATTTTCGAGTGATTAGAGCGATTTCATCTTCATTCTCATCATTTTCTGATTCATCATCTTGACTGGTGGATTTGAATACAACTACCCTTTTCTTCTTTTCTTCATCCTCTTGGGCATATTGCTTTTGAGTGAGCTCATGAGTCATTAAGGAGCCCAAGAGTTCTTCAAGAGGCAGGGTGTTGAGGTCCTTTGCTTCTTGGATTACTGTGACCTTTGCTTCCCAAGCTTTTGGCAAAAACCTTAGAATCTTCCTCACCTGCTCACTGTTAGGATACACCTTTCAAAGAGATTTTAAGTCATTAATAATATCAGTGAATCTGGTGAACATTTCTGTGAAGGACTTGTCAGGTTTCATTTTAAACAGTTCATAACTATGTACTAAAATATTGATTTTAAATTCCTTAACCTAATTGGTACCTTCATGTGTGACTTCTAATCTATCCCATATTTCTTTGGTTGATTCATAAGTGGAGATATGATTAAATTCATTGGGATCAAGTACACAATAAAAAAATATTCATGGCTTTGGCATTAGCTTGTAGCATTTTCAAATCATCTTCATTCTATTTAGATTATGGTTTAGGGATATCAGTTCTATCCACTCTAGTTGTAGGTGTTTTGGGACCATTTACAATGAGTCTCCATAATTCATAATCTACCGATTGGATATAGATTTTCATTCTATTTTTTCAATAATTGTAATTAGTGTCATTGAACATAGATGGTCTATTTGTGGATTGACCCTCATCGAGAGAGCTTCCAAAATTAGTTGTCATGGATCTATTCCTAGAATGTTAAGCCTTAAAATAGGAATACAAGCTCTGATACCAATTGTTGCCCCAAAAGGCAACCCAAAAGGGGAGTGAATTGGGTTTTTCGAATATTAACGACAATTAAGATTAATTAAAATTAATCTAATCAATCTAACAGTGATCAATCTATCTACAATGTAATGTAATCAAAGTAAGAATGAAAAATAGAGTAATAGAAATAACACAAAGAATTACCGAGGTTCAACTACAAACCATGGTCTACGTTCTCACTCCAAGATCCTCTTGAAGTCTTCCTCCACTATGTAATTTCTAATTACAAATGGATGCTGATTGACCAAGTGCTCAGCTCACTCTTTACACAAGAACTTCTTCCCAAGTTCTTCAACCACCAAGTGGTTTTGTCCAAGATCCACTCAAACTTACAAGAGCTTTTCCTTCACAAGAGAACTCTCAAACTCTCACTTACAAGTGTATAAAGATATGCAAATGATTTACAAACTCTCTAACAAGAGTGGATTAAACACTCAAAGCTCACACAATGAAGACAAGAGGAATGTTCAAAATATTTAGTTTGATCAGTCAGTGGATGTTTGTTTCTTATGTCTCTTCCTCTATAAATGCAGTTGGAAGCTTGTATATAAACCCTTGTATTGATTTCATTCATTGGAGGTTGTTAGGGTTCATTTAATGCATGTCCAGTCTATTATAACGTTAGAAAAACTAGCCGTTATATCCCAAGGGTCGACTCTTTGGCTTAAAAGGTCGACTCTTCTGGTCTGCATTTTTAAGATATTGTCCACTAACTCTAAGTATCGACTCTTCATATCCATGAGTCGGCTCATTGATCATTCTTTCTTCAATTCATTTAGCTTCTGTCTTCATAAGTTGGCTCTTCATTTCCATGAGTCGACCCTTTGTACAGAAATCTTGCGTCAGTCTTTATTAGTCATGTCTTTATATTCAAGGGTCGACTCATTGAACATTTGGTCTTCAAGCTTTTGCTTCTGTCTTCATGAGTCGACTCTTCATCTCCATGAGTCGGCTCATTACTTATTCTGTCTTCATGTTTGTGCTTCTGTCTTCATGAGGCGACTCTTCATTTCCATGAGTCGGCTCATTGCCCAGAAATCTTCATTCTGTATTTCAATGACTAAATTCATCTTCAGTAATAGTATAAGATCTTCAAGGAGTTTTCTCTTTGGGTTATGATGATCAACCAAAACTCTTTTAACTTATCAAAGCTAACTTCTATTCAACTTGGATTGAATCAATTACTTGATATTCATCTTTTCTTGATTTCAAAACTGTCAAGGCTTCACTCTATCAATGTTGAGTTCTTTTGTCGATCTTTCTCTTTCATTGCCGAGCTCTTTCTTTCGTTGCCGAGCTATTGCTTTCATTACCGAGGTATTGCTAGCAATTCTTCTTTCTTCTTTGGAATCACCTTAATGAGACCTTTTTTTAAGCTTGATGATATCTCTTTATACATATTGTCTTCATTGATTCCTTATATCTTAGAAGAATTCTTCACTTGGATTCCATGTAGAGATTAGGCAATCAAGATGAGTCTTCTTCTTACGCAACTTCCAATCACATTATTTTGAATCAACCTTTTGCACACTTGATGAAGTCTTCTTTTGAGCTTTTTCAATCTCTTCATAATCAAATCATCTTTAACTGACCTTTGCACACTCTAATGATGTCTTCAATTCCTTTGAGTGCAATACAACTTCATTGAGTCTATACATACTTGATGAAAGCTTTATTTGAACACCTTCAATCTCTTCAAATGCAAAACATCTGTTTGAAGTAGAAATAGGCGTCAATGCTCTGTTTGGTTCATTGCATAGCTCTTAGGGTTTATTGGTTGATCCTGAGCTTGTTGTGCATTCACTTTGACATGTATTAGACTTAAAGTTGAATTTTAAGTCTAAATTATAAATTTTATTAATCTGCACACTAAGTATGTGCATTAGTAAAATAACACAAGGTTTAGTTATCATCAAAATCATCATGGAGACTAACCTTGAGTCAACAACATAGACCCTCATGCCCACCTATCACTTAGTGCGGGGCTCTATGCTACTAAGATATAAGGAAATAAAGTTACGCTTTGACTAACAGCAATTGCTTTTAGTGTAGTGGTAAGCGCTTGATCCTAAACTTGGTATCAGAGCGAGGTCACGTGATCGAGTTCTAGGGTCATTGCTGGGCGGGGGGGGTGGGGGCAAGGGATTGTTGGCTTTATGGAGGCAAGTAATTGACCTTTAACTCGGTTGGGTCTCATAGGGGACCCACTGTAAGCACCCCATTTTTGCTGGTTTGGCAGTCTCAAATCCGTCCAGACTTAAGTTCAAGTCAATATGGGCGTATTCTAATTTTCCAATCTAAATCCAGTTAATCCATCGGTTCGCAGGCCCACTAGGCCCAAATAGAGGCAACATGACCAAAATGCCCTTGTGGATATTGTTCAATCTAATTCCAGTAGGCACGTCTTCTCGAAGATAGTAAGTCCCCTTTTTCAAGTCCAATTCCAATTCCAATCCCTCCCTCAAGAAAGTTGATTCCTCGAGGCAGTAAGTCTATCTTGTTTGGCACGTTTTTCGAAGAAAATTCTTTGAAACGGTAAGTCCTTTCAAACCCGTCGACCGAGACGAGACCCCAAAGATGGTAGAATGGTCCACCTTTGGCTCCTGCTAGCCCGCCAATATAAAAATGTCCATTTTGGCACGCCTTCTGAGAAAGTTGATTCCTTAGGTGCCAAGTCCATCTAGTAGTTTTATGAGATCATGTAGTCTCGGGAATGATCGCGAACCGTTAGAGTAGCGGAAATACTTGCAAACATTACAATCGTTAGAGTAGCGGAAACACTCGTAAACAAGTCGATATCGGGAATTACCAACAAAAACCTGTATCACGGGACCACCATCAGAGTGACGGAAACACTCAACACCCAAGTCAACACCAATGCCTGCTAGCCCACTCCGGTAAAAAATGACCAAATTGCCCATAGGGCCATTTTCTGGCACGTTTCTTGAGATAGTACCTAAGTCCTCAGAACGGTAAGTTCACCCTTCCAAGATTGTCCCATAGACGATCCGGCATGATTAGGTACCTTCTAGTCAGTTTCAGGCCAATTCTAAGACTTTTTGGTCAAGATAACCATTTTGCCCCTAGGCATCCAAGTGCCCCGGGGACCACACCGACTCTAAGTATCAAACCGGTAACCTCCTGAGAATGGTTTTTTATAGTATTCCCGACCTTTCATTATCTTTTCAAATTATTCCGAGTCGATTCCGACAAACCTAGTGCAAAATGACCGTTTTGCCCTTGGTGGGCCGGTCACCTTTTCCAACCACACCAACTCTAAGTATCCAGTCAGTAACCTCCTGAGACATTCTAAGTAATGTCTCCAAACATCAAGTCTTCTTTTGGAATATTCCGAATCCATCCCGGCAGCTTTCTAGTCTGATTGATCGTTTTGCCCTTAATGGCCCAGTTGACCCCTCGAACAAACCCTGACATCCTTTTTCAAGTCTCCTACCCCGGAACACTCTCCTAAGGGTTCCTGCCCTTTTCCGGCCTTCCGTGCCATTCCCAGTCCCTTAAATCCTTCCCGGACCTTTTAGAGTCAATCCTAGTGAAGCTCGGCTAAAAATTACATGGTAGTCACTAGTACAAGCGCCCAAATCTTCTGAAGATACGCTACTTACTAACCTTAAAACTTTCCTAAGTGGCTGGTTCCACTAGGAAGGAATGTTGGCCTAGCGCCACTACAACAAACGCCAGGTCATTCACCTCTCTATAAATACAAAGCCTCCTCCAGCGTGAAAAAGGTCCGCAAACTCAGTCTAAAAGCCCCACTCTTCAATATACAGAGCTCGTAGCCTCCCTAAACCGTAGTCTTCTTTAGGTTTTTCAAAACCCTAGCTCATATACTCCCATACACTCCTATACATTCATACACTAGCCTTCAAAGACTCCATTGAAGACTTGAAGTGCTGCAACCTGAAGCTCTCGAAGATTAAGACGAAGACTGAAGCGAAGACCGAAGCAAAGCAAGAAAAACAAAGCGCGCAAAGCAAAGCAAAATAAAGAAGATACAAGGTAGGTTCTCTATTTAAGTTTACGCATCTTCCCCCTCTCTCTTCTCCCTCTGAACCCACTTGGGTTTTCTTCTATTTTAATCCCTCATTTTCTTCCCTCCCTTTCTTGCATGCTTAAAATAAGGGACTTCCCGGTCCATATGTAGGATTAAGCTATTGGAGGTCACCGTGTCGGGGGCTTTCTTTTAGTCTAACCAGAGACTATGTGAGTTCGGCCCCCTTGATTATGTGGTGAAGCCTTTAACCTTGTATGTTCACGACCCCAACTTGCATTGTGCATGTCATGATCTTGCATTCCTCCAAAATTCGTTTTCAAACTTGTTTTCAAAAAGCTTGCATCAAAATCGTTTTCAAAACTTGTGTTAAATTTTCTTTTTCAAAACTTGTTTTCAAAATCATAATCCTAAGGTGATTATAGCTTTTCCATGGCTAGGGTTGCTTTAGGAAAGTGTTACATATAAAGTGACCAATATGGTCCATATTTTCAAATCATTATTGTTTTCAAAACCACTATCTTAAAGTGGTTCTAACCTTCATATGGTTAAAATCGCTTTAGGAAAGTTGGATACTTGTATAGACTTTCTAGAAAACTCTCTTTTCAAATCTCTCTTTCTAAAAGATCTTTTTTCCAACATACTTTTTAAAAACTCTCTTCAATCTCCTTTCCAAAATTGTTTTCTAAAAACTCTCTTCAAAAATCTATTTTCCAAAACTCTTTTCGAACTTCTTTCCAAAAAAGCTCTCTTCAAAGATTCACTTTCTAGAAACATTCCCTAAGTTTCCTTCCTAAAATCTCCTTCCTAAAAGCTCTTTCCAAAAATCCTTTTTTAAAAACTCTCTTTTCAAAATCACTTTCTAAAAACTCTTTTTCTAGATTTCTTTTCAAAAATCTTCTTTCAAAAATTCACTTTCCAAAATCTCTTTTCTTGGAGCCCAAGTCAAGCCCTAGAGCCAACAATTAGAAAACTCTAATTTTTCTTTCCAAAAACATGATTTTCAATTCCCTATTTTGGCCTCAAAACCTAGGTTTTCAAAATCTCTTATTTTCTATATCAAAACTATATATTTCTAAAACCTATTTTCTACATAAAAAAATATAGTCTTCCCAAATCTACGATTTTCAAAACTCCATCGTTTCAATTCCATACCAAATCTAATCTTCCTTTTAGAAAACCAAAATCCAATCTCCCCATTTAGGAAACTAGATCCCAACTTCCGTTTTTAGAAACAAAATCAAACCATCTCTTTTTAGGAACAAAATCCAATCTTTTGTTTTAGGAAATAGGAATCTCAATCCTTCCTAGTCTAAATCTTTCCTAATCCACTCTTTCTTAATCTCATACCTTCCTAAATATTAGGTTTCCAAAACTTGAACTTTTAAATCTTTCCTTAAGCTTTAAACTTTCAAATCTTTCCTAATTCCAACTTCTCTTAATTCTATACATTTCCAAATTCTAAACTTTTCAAATTCGAAACTTTCTAAAGTTAAAACTTCCAAAATTCTAAACTTTCCAAATTCGAAACTTTCTTAAGTTGAAACTTTCTAAATGCTAAACTTTCTAAAATTCTAAATCTTTCTTAAATCAAACTTTTCCTAATTCAAATCTTTCCAAAATCAACTCTTTCCTAAATTTTAAACTTTCTCATTTCAAAAACATTCCAATTCTGAAACATTCTAAATTCAAAACTTTCCTATTTCAAAACTTTCCTAATTCGAAACATTTTCTAAATTGAAACTTTCCTAAAATGTAACTTTCATATTTCTAAACTTTCCTAATTCGAACTTTTCCTAAATCCAACTTCCCTAATCTTCCAAGTCTAACATTCGAGTCAAATCTTTCTTAAATCTCAAGTCTTCCCTAAATCCTATCTTTCCTAAGTCTAGATTTCCTAAACCTCAATCTTTCCAAAATAAGTCCAAATCCTTCTTCTAAGTTCTATTTTTTCAAATCAAAGTCTAATCTCTTCAATTCCAAATTTTAGACTCCAATCTTCTATTCTGAGTTCAACTTCAACTCTTTTTTAAATCAAAACCTTCTATTTTCAATCAGACTCTTGTCCAAAGTACGACTGACCTGATTCCTCAAAAAGAATACGTAGGCAACCCTCATGGGTGTGGTCACAACCTTTTTTAAGCTTCTATTTCCACAACTTTTTTTTTTTTCAACTTCCAATTCCATGATCTATTTCAAACTTCTAATTCCAAATTTCTATTTCCAAATCTCTATTTCCAATTTCAAATCTATCTTTTCAAATTTAATTTTTTTAAATCAAATCAATTTCTTTTCAAATCTATTTCGAAATCTATTTTCCAACTCTCTCTCTTGCAATTGCATATCATGCATCATTCTTTTAAACATTCTTTTTCTAAAGTGGATAATTTTGGGCATATATTAATTGAAGACTCTAATAGGTGAATCTAGGGTGAATAGACATGTAGGTACCGCAATGGCGGGGTAGGGTGATGGCTTAATGCGTCTTCCCTACACGTAACCAACCTCCGAACTTAGAATCATTGTTTTCGAAAGACCAAATGGAGTTATTTTCAAAAAAGGGCTTAAAAGTTTTTCAAAGGTTGCCAAACAACCTGTTTTCCTAAAACCCTCTCTTGAAAAAGTATTTTCAAAATCGTTTTCAAAAACCCTAAGTGCAGTCTTCGGATTGTGCTTAGTTTTTAGGTGACCTAACTCACCTTAATCAAGTTAGGTGGCGACTCCCAATTTTTTTTAAAAGCCCTTTATTCAAATCAATTTTCCATTCAAACCTAGTCGCACTTATTTTTCTAGGAGGGTGAGTTCTAAAGAGAGAGTACAGTATTTTTTTCGCTTGTATGTGTATTCCTCGAGTGCGAAAAATCTTGACACGATAGCTGGCGACTCCACTGGAGACACTTAGAGGGTGAGGCCATAGTCATGTCTCTTTACCCTTCACCCATGTAGAGTCTTCGATTAACTTGTCTACTTCTATCCACTTTTAATTTTCAAAATCAAATTTTCAAAGTTGTTTTCAAAAAAAAAAAACATGCATTTAACTCTATTCATATTATCTTGTATTAAGCTTGCTATCCACATACTAACTCTTGCATCTTTGTTTTGTAGGTACGCCTTTGTTTACAATATTTATTTATTAACTGTTATGCATGAATGTGATAAACAGGATGGATGAGAGTTGTTGGACTCTTTCCTCCCCTTTCAAAAAATCACATGCACACTGCAGATGCACTTACATTCTGCATACTTGCATTTTTATCGTGATCTGTCCCTTCTAGTTAGAAGGGGGAACGGTATAATGGTTGTGGTCAAAATGTTGTGTCAATTTCTTCGCCTACGGCCTCTTGATGGTTCCCCGGCTCGAATCACCAACCGATCATGGCACCACCTCGGGGAGTGGGCCTAGGTTTGAATATCTGGGGACCGAGCCTTTTTAGGACGCATTAGTAAACCTTCAACCTCATACTCATATAGACTCCACGCATAGCCGAACCTCTGCCGGATTTAAGACTCGCACACTATTTTCCAAAACCATGGAGGAAAGGGTGACTGCTTTTACTTTCATTTATACCTGTTTATTCCTATTGTTATAATGACTCTATTGTTACTGTTATAATTCTTGTCTAACTGCTCATGCATACATGTTTACTTTACAAATGCATTCTCTCTCTCTTTATTTTATGCATCTATGTTCATGCATTTGATATTCCATCCCAAGACGAGAGTTCCAAATTAACTCAAGTCACTACATTCTTATGCATATGATCAACCCATTGAGAATGACACCAAGGTCACTCTCCCTTGCATTAAACCTACCCAAACCCTAAGGGTTCCCGTGTAACCCTAAGGACTCATGGCATGCACATCAATTTATTCCATTAAGAGGGGCCCCAATCCCTCTATACTCACAGAGATAGGGTTGCCAAGAAGACAAGAGGCAACCGATCAACAAGGTCTCTCACCGACCTCCTTGACATCAAATCCAAAGAAGACAAATCTGAAGACTCAAGAGTAGTTTAGGAGTTCTTATATAAAATTAGATAAGTGGAAATCCCAAAGAAAATTGTTCCCTTTCCCCCATTAAAATGTATTTTGACTCTATTATACTTAGATTCTGAATTTCGATATATTTCCTCATGTTTTAATGAACGCATGTCCCTACTCAGACGGTAAGTTATCTGCATACAGAGGTAAACCCCCTATCTCCAAAAGTGAGCCAATGCATCATGATTAGTTGCCCTCTCGAGTAGGGACACCCTAGGACATGGATTGTATAAAGCTCTCTAAAACCAGAAACTGACTTGCGATTTGTGTTTTTGTCTTTCTGTCTCTTCCTTTTTTATTTTATAGAAATCCTACCATAAAAGTTAACATTGCTCCCAATAAAGAACAACATCCACCTGGAAGCCTCATCACTACCAGACAAAGAACTTTGCTAATGGCAGCCAACCTCGATGAGACCTCCCCTATCACTCGCAAGAAGATTAATGAGATAAAAAGCAAAATAGATGAAATTTTCAAGCTGATGCAAGCAATGGTGTCCAAAGAGCCCACTTCAATAATGCCCGCAACCTCAGTGCCACCCAATTGACCACTCAAGCAAGGGCAGACCCGAATATTGGAAGAACAGGTGAAACTCAGAAAAAGGATGATGAAACTGGAGACCACGATCCCTCCATCTCGCACAGAAATGACCAATGTGAGAAAAGAAGAAAAGTCAACCTCTCACCAAAAGATCATTCCCCCGCCACAACCTCAACTCCATGTTGCTAGAGTACTCCACCCTCAAACTCCTACCAACCCCTCCTAGGATGCGGATCAGACACAGATTGAAGTCGAGCATACTCTTTCACAAGAGAAGGTAAAAATGGAAAGTCAAAGCTTCACCCCGCCTGAATGCTCTGGAGATACAACTTACTGGCAACTTTGTGAATCCAGGCGCCTGGTCATGGTACCTCCAAAGCCCATTCTTCATAAAGATCTTGAACCTAAAGGTTATAACAACGGAAGTTGCCATACCCTAAAACAGAAGATGCAAAGTCCCAGCGAATCCCAAGCAGCGAACTTGGCAGGAATTATTACCACAACATTCAACCCTCTGCCCTTGTAACTGTCTGCACAAGTAACACCTAAGGTACCTACTTTTGAGTTGGTTTATGCGTCGTCGTATACTAGACCTAAAAGAGCAAGAGGGCAGAATCGACCATTTACCCAATTGGTCAGCACCCAAACAGATGCTTACAATAATTTGCTGAAAGCTGGATACCTGCGCCCAATACTAGCTATACCACTAGTTAAACCTCTACCATCCTCTTTCAACTCAACACTTAAGTGCGCATATCACTCAGGCGGGCTAGGCCACGACACAAAAAGTTACCGATTTCTAAAGCATAAAATCCAAGATCTAATAGATGATAAGATCGTCAAAATTAAGGAGGTGAAACCAGTCCCCATTGTCCCCACCAGTCCGTAACGCGATCACACCATTAATACAATCATGGAGGAGGAAATCAACAGCAGTACTATCTTCGGCAGTTCCCCAAGCGTCGCAAAAGATCTGTTAATCTACCCTATGCTATTTGAGGATACGTCTGGCGAATGGAATACCAAAGAGATGGGCATAGTCCCAAAACCCTATTAGGGGTTCTCATTAGAAGGTCTACAAGAAAAGGGAGATTTTCACAAAATTCCTTTGTTTTCTTTTCGTTTTTATTTCTCGCATATTTTTTTTAAAGAAATACTGCATGCCATGTAATCATATTTTTAAAATGAAAATGAATAGTTTCCAGTTTATCCCCTTTATCTCATACTCTTGTGGATGAATATTACTTTTTGGGATTCTTTTCCATTTGGTAAATGACTCGACTTAAAAGATGGGATAGCATGGGCAACCCATTCAAAGAGAGTTAAGACCTTGGATAAACAAAGAGAGCATGACAGATATAAAGGAGATAGTGTGGATTTTATTGAAAATGTGACATTTGCATGATATCCTGGCTAAGCGATGGGCAACTGAGTACTCAAAATGATGAGGATCCATTATTTTATTTATCCCAAATAAACATTATCCATTGCTCAGCCCACTAGAGTCATTAGTGATATCTTTTTAGATATCTCCAAACCTATAACCATCCCCCACACTGGGGTAAGCACAGAGTAGTTGATTTGGCAGAATCACACCATTTTTTTAGAAACATTGCCTAAATTTTGTATAAATGCTTTATGGACTAAGCAATTTAACTTAAAGTGATGAAAGACCCTCATTTCTTCTACCATACATAAACAAATCCCTGTGCAAAGCCCACTTGAGCCGGTTACTTTCCTCAAGAAAACCGATCAGATGATCACTGCCAATACTGGGTTAAGGCAAAAGTCATAAGTAAGAATTAATGAGAAATGATGAAAAGGGTGATTTCCAAGAAGAAATAATGAGCAATAATGAAAAGGGTGATTTCCAAGAAGATATAATGAGCAACGATAAAACTAGTGATCTTCAAGAAGTTATGGCGTCAAAGGCATCTCTAGTAAAGAAGATATTGTGTTCGTGGGGGTCTTCAAAAGAAGATATTGTCATCCCAATGTAAGCACCCTATTTTTGCCCGCTCGGCAATCTCCGGCTCGACTGGGCTTGGTTTTAAGCATCTCAACGCATGCAAGCTCAAGATAAGCCTTTCAATCTCCAATCCAATCAATTGGTCACTTCTCGGGCCCACAAGAACCCATGGGAGCTATAAGCACCATTATTCGAGGCAGCTTTCCGGACCGGGCGATCCCAGAAACCAACGCCATCTAGGTAGCTGCCCGGGATCGAGCAATCTCGGGGACCAACACCTCATCAAGTTACAGACGGTTCACTTCTAGCGCCTGCTAGCCCGCCAATGTAGAATGTCCGTCATTTGGTAGCTTTCCAAGACTAGGCGTTTTCAGAGACCAACACTACCCTTACAGGTAGCTTTTTAGGACCAGGCATTCCCAAGAACCAACACCACCCTACAGGTAGCTCTCTAAGACTAGGCATTCCTAGGGACCAACACTCCACAGGTAGTTTTTCGAGATCGGGCGGTCTCGGGAACCAACACCTAGGTCAACATCGGCACCTGTTAGCCTGACTTGGTGAAAAGTGACCAAACTTGTCCCTTGGGCCTCCAGGCACGTTTTGAGAAAATTTAAAATCCCTCAAAACGGTAAGTCCACCATTCCAGAATGTTACTAATCAGTTGGGCGTATTTTACACGCCACACGGTCCCATTCCGGTCCCGTCCCGACTAACTTCGGTCAAAATGACTGTTTTCCCCATAAACACCTCAGCACAACACAAACCCTGCCGAACGGCGAAGGACTCTCCCAAAACCATCCCTAAATGACCCGGTATGCTTAACACAACACACCAAACCATTCCGAACCATTTCCAGCCAATCTTGGCCCAAAATGACCATTTTGCCCCTGGCAATCCAAACATGCCCCGAGACAGCACCGGTCTTAGGATTTTGAGCAAAAGGTTTCACCATACACCTTTGTTTAACCTGAGGAGAACCTTACGACATTAAATGCTCACGGCTCGATAAAAGTACCCTGAAGCGTCTCGCAGACGCTCTGCCAAGGTTGACTTTTTCACCAATTCCCTTATCGAAATGCACCGTCAAACGACTTGAAAATGCGTAAATCTGGGAATTCCCAAAAGTATTTCCAAAGTACTTTTCATCGATACGGTCCGATCGAAAGGATTGCTTCCCGAAGGCCTTGATCACACGAAACGAAAACAGCCACTTTTGAACACCCTCGGAGCGTATCATGGACGCTCTGCAAAAGTGTCCTTTTATGCACGCTTCCCAAGATGATATCCCATGCTTCCAAACACAATTCAAACTTTCTAAAAACATAAAAGTTCACCGGAAGCCCTAGGAGAACATCCCAAGTGCAACCGATTCTCCTAAAACCTTCCCGATTGACTCTATTACCGAGATAAAGTTTGGACGAACCTTCCCGGCGATGGAACGTATGCTACATGCATTCAAATTTTGATCAGATCAACCAATTTTCGATCAACAGTCGAGATTTAACCAGTACACAGAGTGTCACATGTCATTCTGGCAATAGAACAGTACATGCGTATATCCTACATGCGCCAAGTCAAATTTTAGTCAGGTGCATGTACTACATGCGCTAGGTCTGTTCCAGAATATCTATAAATACCAGACCCCCCCTTTGCATATTCCAACTCCAATTTCTGATGCGAAGCTCTGCTAAAGTCACTCTAAAACTGCGAATCTCTATACACACTTCATCCCTCCAACACTTAGCTTAGATTCCATCATCCCCAAGCCTATATACTTCACACATAAAGCCTTATACACCATCAAACACTCCCTACCAGCCCTCTAAGCCTTCTTGAAGTCATTCAAGCTCCAATCAAAGCATCCTTGGAAGACTACTAGTGTGTTGAAGCCAGAAGTTAGTATCCCTTTTACATTTGTATTTTCCCCCACTCTTCTCTTCTCCCTCCTAGCCTACTTCGGTTATTCTTAATTTTAATCCCCATCTCCACCCCCCATTTCTTGCATGCTTGAGCTAAGAGGGCTCTTAGATCATGCCTAGAGGAAAGCAAGTGAGAGCCACCGTGTAAGGGGACCTCTCACTAGCCTACTTTGAGATGGTATGGGCTAGGAGCCCCTTGTTTATATGGTGTTGCCTAAAAGCCTTATATGTGATCATGACCCTTTGCATATTGCTATTTTGATCATGTCTTGTATGCTTAGCTTCATTTTATGCTTATTGTCATGTTCTACAATGCTTACATTGCTCTTATTTTCATGTCATTTCCAAGCTCCATATTTCTTTCAAAAATAATTCCAAGAGTTGTCCCCTTGAAGCCTAGGATAAGACTTTAGAAATTATGCCTTAGAGAGTTCCCTATTAACCTCCTAACTCCTACTTTGGCATCATGATATTTTAACTTGCATAAGGGTTTCTTTCTAATTCTCCAATTTTCAAGATTTTCATTCTTTTTAGTGTAGTGGTTGGAATGGCACTATGGAACTCTCTCTTGAGTGGTTTTTCTTTTATTTTGCCATAGGAACCCTCTCTTAATGGAATGACCTCCTACAAAAATGGTTTTTAAAAATCTCTCCAAAGATGATTTTCAAAAATTCATTCTCTCCATCTTTGTATTAAAACTGGTGCCTTAAAAAGTTGTCATTATCATGTTGATTTTTGGATCCCTTACACTCTTATCAAGATTATAGTTATAATGGCTATGAGAAAACCTTCCTTGGAATGGTCTCCAATCACTAACCATATAAACCATACTCTTGACTAGAGTTAAAATTTTCATAGAAATGATCTTCAAAAGGGTTGTCCACCAAAAGTCCATTGCATAACATCTTTTGTTTTTCAAAACTCTTTCCAAAAGTGCATTAAACCAACTTTCAAAATCATTTTCAAATCCAACCCTAGGTCAACTTGACCCTAGTTATCCAACCCTAGGTTAACTTGACCCTAGCTCACGAACCCTAGGTTAACTTGACCTTAGTTGACTAACCCTAGGTTAACTTGACCCTAGTTGACTAACCCTAGGTTAACTTGACCCTAGTTGTCTAACCTTAGGTTCACTTGACCCAAGTTATCCAACCTTAGGTTAACTTGACCCTAGTTCACTCACCTTAGGTTAACTTAACCCTAGTTAGCTAACCCTAAGTCACCTTAACCCTAGGTTAACCTAACCCAAGTTAGTGAATCTTAGGTCACCCTTAACCATAAGCTAACCCAACATAGGTTAATATGCTTCAAGGTTCCAACATATGAGCCCTTTTTGAATGATCTTTCAATTTTAAACTATTCTCATTATCCATTTCTCCCATACCCCCTACTCTCATGATTTCAAAAAACCAATTCCATAAACTCTTCAAATGTTCTTACACTCCATCTTCAAGACATTTCCAAAAATGCTTTCAAAAGGTCACAAACTTAAGGTATCCCTAACCCCCTCATTGTTAGGGATTTCAATGACAAGTGATAAATCAAGAACAACCTCTAAGGTTGTTCATATTAGGATTGCAAACCCTTAGCCATTTCCAAAAACCACTTTCAAAAACTAATTCATCAAAACACGCCTCCAAGGTTTTCAAAACAAGACTTCGAAAACACTTTCAAGTTCTCTTGAATCATGCCAAAGCATCTTTTTCCAAAACTCCCTTAGGTTGATCTAAAAACATTTTCAAAATACTCCACCATCCAATTTCAAGTCAAAAGTTCCAAGACCACAAAGAGTCTTCAACTTCCAAAGAACTTAAAGTATCTTAAACTTTTCCAAAGACCCCAAAGAGTCATCAACTTCCAAAGATCTCAAAATGTCTCAAACTTTTCCAAAGGCCTCAAAGTGACTTAAATTTTTTCAAAGACCTCCAAATGTCTTAGACTTTTTCAAAGACCTCAAAGGGTCTTAAACTTTTTCAAAGACCTCAAAGTGTCTTCAAACTTTCCAAAGGCCCTAATGCGCCTATTTTCCATTGACCACTAGCCCGAACTACGAATGACCTGATTCTCGCCAAATGAGATACGTAAGCAACCTAAAATGGTGCGGTCATAACTTTTATTCCAACTCTAATCCCTTTTTCAAAAATTCTAATCAATTCAAATTTCCTATTCCAAACTCTTTCAAAACCCTTATTATTTTCAAACTTCTTCCAAAAACTTGCATCATGTATCATCCATCCGAAAAGTGATGACTAAACCCCGTTTTCAAAATTTTAAAGTGGATATTAAGTGGACAATGGTAACCGGTTATTCTAGTGAGTGAATAAAGAGTGATTAGACATGTAAGTATCGAAACGGCGGGGTAGGGTGATGATCTTAGGATATCTTTCCTATACGTAACCAACCCCCAAACCATAGATTTTTATTTTCAAATGACCAAAATGGAGTTATTTTCCAAAAGAGCTTAAATCTTTCCAAAGGTTGCCAAATAATCTATTTCCTTAAAAACTCTCTCTTGAGGGAGTTTTCAAAACCTTTTCCTAAAAAACCCTAAGTTTAATCTTCCTATTAACACTTAGTTTTAGGTGCCCTAACTCACCTTAATCAAGTTATATGGCGACTCCTGTTTTTCTGTAAAGCCCTTAGTCAAACCAACTTTTAAACTTAGTCGCACTTGTCCTTCTAGGAGAATGAGTTCTAGTGATAGAGTTATGTGCTTTGGAGTCTCCGAGCCGAAAGGACCTTAGACACCCAAAAACCGGGGCGCAACAGCTGGCGACTCCACTGGGGATACTTAGAGGGTTAGGCCATTGACATGTCTCTTCACCATTCACTCACACAGAATCTCCGATTAAATTGTCCAATTTTATCCACTTTTCAAATTTGTCTAAGTTTCCAAAACAAATCTTATTTTCCAAAACGATTTTCAAATAAGTGTCATCACTTGCATTCATTGCTTACATTCACATTCTTACATTAATCATCCATTTTATCTTGCATTGAGTTTTTTGAAAAGTTACTAACTTTTTGCATTTGTCTTTTGTAGGTGGACCTTTGTTCACATTTTTGTTTCATGTCTTATTACATGCCATGTATGAATGGACAGGATGTGATGTGTGTTGTTGGGTCATTTCCTCCATTTTTGAAAATTTCACACACACTTGGTGCGCTCACTTGCATTTGCATCTTGCATGTATTACTTGGCCGCTACCCTTCTAGATAGAAGGGGGAACTGTATATTGACTGTGGGCAGATGCTATGTCAGTTTCTTAGCCTATGGTCTCTTGATAGTTTCCCCGCTCGAACCACCAACCAAAGATGGAGTTCACTTTTCCGGGGATGGACGCTGGAGGTTTAAAGGTGCGGGGACCGAGCCTTTTTAGGAAACATTAGTAAACCCCCAACCTCATGCTCATGTAGCACCCCATGCATGACCGAACCTCTGCCGGATTTAGGACACGCGCGTCAATTTCAAAACCAAGGAGGAAAGGGCAACCGCTTTATTTTCCCTTATATATTTTGTTTAATCCATGTTGTTGTGCTAATTAATTCTTGTTATTTCCATGTACATGCATCATAACTACTCATGCATCGGAACTCATTTCAAGACAAGAGTTCTCAAAGTAACTCAAGTCATTATATCTTCATGCATCCAATCAACCCTTAGAGAAAGGCTCAAAGACCTTCTCGTCTAATTCAAGCCAACCCAAAACTCCTAAGGGTACCACAAGACCCTCAGGATTCATGGCGTGCATTAAAGTCATCTCATAAGGAGAAGCCCTAATCCCTCCCTGCTCATGGAGATAGGGCTGCTAAGAAGGCGAAGGGGCAATTCAAATCAAGGTCTCCCACCAACTTCCATCCAAGAAAGCAAACCTGAAGACTCAAGAGTAGTTTAGGATCCCATGATGTAAATATAGAATAGGCGAAAGTCCCACGGAAAATGTTCCCCTCCCCCTTCAAATGTGCTTTCAATTCCATGTATAAAGAAAGAAAAAGAATCAAATGCAATAAAACTATCCTTTCTACTTTCATCGAATGAATGTATGAATGTATGAATGAATGAATGAATAGGCTCGCACAAGTATAGTATTACATGCAGGGGCAATCCCCTATCTCCAAAAGTGAGCCAACACATCATGCTTTATACCCCTCTTAAAGTAGGGGCACCCCTAGGGTATGTATTGCAAAAAAATCTTCAATCTAAATGCAATAACTTCTCCATTTTGTTTTTCTTTTTACATTCTCATTGTCTTCTCCCTAGCCTACAAAGGCCAAGAGAGTCAGAGGGTGAACCAAAAAGAAAAGGGAGTCTTCTAAACTGCTTATTCATTGCCATTATGTTGTCCATATAATTATTATTAGGCGCATGCATTAACATCCATCCCAAGACAAGAATGCCAAGAAACTCTCGCCATTGCATTCTCATGCAGTCAATCAACCGTAGAGTGAAAGGAATGATCCAATCTCATGATAATTAAACCTACTTAAACACCTAAGGGTTTCTCCAGCCCTAAGGATTCATGACATGCATAGAATCATATCTCAAGAGAGGCCCAAATTTCTCTCAATCCATGGAGGCGGGATTCCCTAAATAAAGAAGTATCAACCGGCCCATGCCAAAGAGGTATTGTATTGCACACAGGGGTAAAATCTCACCTCCAAAATGGACTCAACATCATGCCTAGATTCCCTCAAAGAAGGAACCTCCATAAGACATGCATTGTATAAAACCTTCAACTCAACATGCTAACTGTATTTTGTTTTTCTTTTTTTCAAGTCCAAGAGCAAAGTCAAACCGATAGAATCCCTCCGGCATCCCGCCTAATTCATAATTTATGCAAAGCCATGATCTCAACACTATGTTGCCACTCTACCAATCCTCAAAAAAGCCATCCCTGTGCAATCGGATGACACTCATGGAAAATGGAGTGTGAAGGATGCCAACGTGATTCCAAAACCAGTCTGAGGGGTTTATTCTGAAAAAGGGAGATTTCTTTCAAACCCATCTATCAATTTTCAATTCGAATTTGAGCATGAAAATAACATTATCTAAATGAAAGGGATCCAAAGTTTTCATGTTTATATCATTTTCTCATGGCTTTTCATGAATGATGTTCTTCTCCAATAGTTTTTTCCCGAAATGTTTTATCCCAACTTGAAGGATGGGATAACATAAGCACCACCTTCAGCAGAAACAATCTTTGACTCCAAAAAGAGGGGAGAGAGAAATAGAAAATACAGAAAGAGGGGAAATACAGAGAGGTGAGAGATGAGGATCAATCACATATCTCATTGAAGTCCAAAGAGTGACCCCCGAAGGATGCCCTAGCAAAGCAGCAAGCAGTTAAACCCTCAAAATGAAGGGGAGCCATCATTTCATTCTCCCAAAAAGAAAGCAATCCGTTGGTCAGCCCACTAGAGCTGCATATGATTTCCATTCAAAAGCTTAAACCAGGAGCCACCCCCCACACTAGGGAAAATGCATGCAAGGAATGAATCTGCGAACTAACATTTACCATTTTTAAGGCGTTGCTAAAATTTTGAAAGAGCTTTATAGACTAAGCAATTCAACTTGAAATGAAAAGAGGCCCTCTTTTCTTCTACCATATAGTTAAATATAACCCTTGCAAAGCCCACTTGAGCCGGTCGCATTCCCATCATTTAGCCGACCTAATGATCACCGCCCACACTGGGTCAAGGCAAAACCATCAACGCGTGACGATTTCTAAGAACACCTGCAGCGAATAGTACCCTCCAAGAGAACGAACAATAAACAGATGGTGATTTCCAATAGAGCGCGCGATGAATGAATGGCAATTTTCAAGAAAGCACGCAATAAATGAAAGATGATCCCCAAGATAATGCAGTATTTATGACATCTGTAGGAACCAACATAATAGCAAGTTTTTCAAAAAAAAAAAGATGATGATGATTGACAATGATTTCCAAACACGATGATGATTTCCAAACGCAATGATGACTTCCAAGAGAAGATAGAGTCATCGCACACGACAACAGAAGCACAAAACAGAAGCAAGCTTCTAGACAAAGAGAAAAGTCCAGAAGGACGACAAAGGTAGGAGCCACTTGCCAAAGATTATCATGGGTCTTCAGGAGCCTAGCAAATATAATAAGTTTTGAGCCTTTATCCATCCTTTCAAATACCCCATCACCTGGCCTACATTACGGTCCAAATTAAAGTCCTCTTAGATCAAGAAAAATTGTTTAGTCTAAATGAGCTTGAACAAAGAAACAACAACGTCTAAAAAGAATGATAAATACAGGGGCAAAATTCATTCCGTGCAAAAGGTGGTTCTAGTTCATATAACCCTCGCTAAATTTAAAGATTTGGGCATATGCATCCCTTCATTTCTTACAACCCTTAAACTTGGCCTACATTATGATCCCAAGTAAAGTCTTCTTTGATTGAGGAAGGAAGCTACAGGTTGCTTTGCCAAAGGGAAATGTCGGTTGTCGCTCAAGAGGTCCACTCAGAGAAATCTTCCTTTTCAACAAAAGAGAGAGGGGGGAAACGAGTCAATGGATCGAATCTCTGAGAAGGTGCAAGTGCTATCATATCCTGACAAGAAAGGGGCAGAATTAGAAAGGGGAATTTCGAAAGAAGAACAAAAGTTCAAAAGACTGCCTAATTCTGAGACATGGCTCCTACTGATGAACACAAATCCTGGGGCCTTCATTTATTCATAGTCCTATCTAAGTTGCGCATCCATCAATATAACATACATCTTTCTAACTTTCTTTGAAAATTTTTAATAGTTTTATCTGACCTTTTTCAAACAATGAAGACTAGGGCAACGTCCCACCCTCGACCTCCCTAATTCATGCAGTACTTGTGCATTCATGACATGTACAACCTGTGCATCCATGCAATTCATGCATAGTTCAATTTTATTCATGCATTCATCAAAAAGTATGACATGCATCCAATTCTATTCCTATATGTGCACTCAATCAAAAAGTATGACATACATTCAATTCCATTCTTGTGCATGCATTCATCAAAAAGTATTATATGTATTCAATTCCATTTACGTATGGGCATTCATCAAAAAGTATGACATGTATTCAAAATCCATCTCTATACATTCATAAAAAAGTATGATATGAGTTCAATTTCATTTACGTGCATTCATAAAAAAGTATGACATATATTCAAAATCCATCTCTATGCATTCATCAAAAAGTATGAAATGCATTCATGTATATGCATTCATCAAAAAGTATGATATGCAATCAAAATCCATCTATATGCGTTCATCAAGAAGTATGACATGCATTCAATTCCATCCCTGCATGAGCACCCATAAAAAAAAAAATGACATATGTTTAAGTCTATCATTACGCATTTATCAAAAAGTATGACATGTATCAGCCTGTGTATTCATCCAAAAGTATGATGTGCATTCATTTTAACCTATGGTGGACTTATACAGTATATACCAAATGACATGTCTAACAAAATACACTAATAAATGTTCAAGTGATCACAAAAGAAAAGCTATTCTGAAGTAGAAGCACAACATTCCGAAAAGTCTGTCATCCAGAATCTAAACACTCTGCAAAAGAAATAGTGTCCACCCCAAAAAACCCGAACTGTCATCCATAGACAACAAGAAACAGAGAATGGGGCAGTGAATCACCCTCGACCACCCAATTAATGTCAGCCAGACTTGAACTCTTCGAATCATAAAAACTGGGGCAATGACCCACCCTACACCTTCCATTCAATTGCAAACCAGTTAATCCACTCAAGGCAACTAACCTATAGATGTTCGACCTTCTGAATACCTCAAACTTTTGAAAATGAGGCATTACCCCCTCCAAAACCAAATTCAAGAACCTTAGGAAACACCTCATCCAGAATTCTGTCATGCCAGTCAAAGGCAAAAGTTAACAATCAACACATCAAAGGATTATTGCTCTCCAAAAATCTCAATCCAAGAAGCAGCTAATGTCATCTTCTCCAACATTCAAGACAAAACAACTACAAGCAGATCCCTTATATCAGTAAAGATTGGGTTTCAGAGCTTCCCTCGAAAAAGCAGATTGGGTTTCAGTGCTTCCTCCAAAAAAGTGGAATTGGGTTTCATAGTTTTCCTCGAAAAAGCAGATTGGGTTTCAGAGCTTCTTCTGAAAAAGCAGATTGGGTTTCAGAGCTTCCTCTAAAAAAACAGATTGGGTTATAGAGCTTCCTTCGAAAAAGAAGATTTGGGTTTCTAAGCTTCCTCCGAAAAAGCATATTTGGGTTTCAGAGCTTCCCCCGAAAAAGCAGATTGGGTTTTAGAGCTTCCTCCGAAAAAGCAGATTGGATTTTCAACCTTCCTCCAACAAAGCAGATTGAGTTTTAGAGCTTTCTCTAAAAATGCAGATTGGGTTTTAGAGCTTCCTTCAAAAAAGCATATTACATTTTCGAGCTTTCCTCTTTAAAAGCAGATATCAACCTTGAACCTCCCCAGAGAAGCAGCATTCCGTCAGACGGAGCGTCTATTCAAGAAGATTCAGTTTCAGGATATCAACCTTAAACCACCTCTCAGAAGCAACATCAGCAAAAATCCTATTTTGCCAACAAAAGCAAAACTCGACAGCCAAGCAAACACCGAGTATTCCAATTTCAAGAAATCTCAATTGAGGAGGGCACAAATGTCCCCTTTTCAAGCTCTGAGACATGAGAATTACAAGCACGGAACAATCTTTGATGATTCCACAAGCTTAACCATCTCCAAATCTTCAAGGTAAAGCCCAGGTATAATTCTAACTGAATTGTCTCAAAATCAATTTAAAAAAAAAAAAACAAAAGCCCGTGCTTTCTTTTAAATCCAAAAATTCAGTTTTCAAATATCTAAAAATTTGCAATGTTTCGTCCATAAAAACTTTCAAATTTTAAAGTCAATTTCAGAAGCTTTCAAAACTATTTCTACAAAAAGTTTCAAACTCAAAAGATCAAAGTTCTTGCTTACTTTCAAAAGTCAAAATCAATTTTCATATCCAGAAAAAACAATTTTTTTTTTTTGCTAAAAGTTTCAAATTTCAACTCAATTTCAAAGAGAAAAAGTCATGTTGTCTTTCAAAAATACCATCAATTTTAAAAACTTTCAAAGGTTCAAGTTTCGAGTCAAGATGAATTTCCTAAATATTTTGTCTTCAAAAAATTTAGATTTCAAGTGAAAACAAATTTCCTATACCGAAAGTGTCGAGTCAAAATGAATTTTCTATACATTTTGTCTTCACAAGTTCAAATTTCTAGTCAAAATGAATTCTGTACACATTTTGTTTTCAAAAGTTCAAAGTTTTGAGTCAAAATGAATTTTCTATACATTTTGTCTTCAAGAGTTCCCAAGTTTTGAGTCAAAACAAGTTTTCTAACCCTCGCAAAAAAAAAAAAACAATTTATAGAAGTTTTTGAATTTTGAGTTCAAATGAATCCCCTTCAAATGGTTTTCACCTTTCTAGGTTTTCTAACTTTTCCCTTCAAAAAGCTTGATTTCAAAGTACCTTCTAGATTGTCTAACTTTTTCCTTTAAAAAGTTTGACTTCAAATCATTTCTTGGGTTTTCCAAAAACTTTTTCCTTCAAAAAGTTCAATCTCAAAAAAATTTATTGGGTTTCTTGAGCTTTTCCTTCAAAAGCTTTGTTTTCCAAAAAAATTTTGGGTTTTCAAGCTTTTGCCTAAAAAAAGCCGAGCTATCCAACATTTTTGGAGTTTCTTGAGCATTCTCCTTCAAAAGCTTCGTTTTCGAAATATTCTTCGAGTTTCTCGGGCTTTTTCCTTCAAAAGCTCTGTTTTTCAAAAAATTTTGAGTTTTCAAGCTTTAGCTCAAAAAGCCTAACTTTCAACATTCCAGGTTTCTCGAGCTTTTTCCTTCAAAAACTCTATTTTTCAAAAAAAATTCCGTGTTTTCTAGCTTTCGTCTCAAAAAGCTTAACTTTCAAAATTTCGGGTTGTTTAGCTTTCGTTTCAAAAAGCTTAACTTTCAAAATTCTGGATTTTCTAACTTTCCCCTCAAAAAGCTCAACTTTCAAAATTTTAGGTTTTCTAGCTTTCGCCTCAAAAAGCTTAAATTTCAAAAGTCCGGGTTTTCTAGCTTTCGCCTCAAAAAGCGTACTATCAAAAAAATGTTCGGGTTTTCAAAACTTTCTCCACAAAAAGTTTAATTTCAAAATCAAATTCTAGGTTTTCAAACCTTTTTCCTCAAAAGTTTCATCCCAAGTTTTAAAGTTTTACAAACCCTTCCAATTCAAATTCAAATCCCTCCTTTACAGAAGACCATTTCAAAATCATTTTAAAAAAAAATCCTATTCAAAATTCAAAAATCCTGAATCTCCCTAAAGGAGTGTCATTCCATTGGTCGGAATGTTAGTTCAGGAAAAATTTCAAAATCATTTCAAAATTGAGTTTTCAAAATTCCAAAATTCATACAATCTAGTTTTCAAAACTTAAATTTCCAAATTCCAACAACTTCGGTCCCTCTGATTGCCTCGCGGTCAACATGGGATCCTTCCTTATTATTTTTCTGCCTTCAACAATAAAGACAGAAAATGAGAGGCAGCTGTAAGCACCCCATTTTTGTCCGTTCGGCAATCTCCGACTCGACTGGGCTTGGTTTCAAGCATCTCAACACATGCAGGCTCAAGATGAGCCTTTCAATCTCCAATCCAACCAATTGGTCACTTCATGGGCCCACAAGGACCCACGGGAGCTATAAGCACTATTATTCCAGGCAGCTTTCCGGACTAGGCGGTCCCGGAAACCAACGCCATCCAGGTAGCTTCCCTAGATCCGGCGATCTCGGGGACCAACACTTCATCAAGTTCTAGGCGGTTCACTTCTAGCGCTTGCTAGCCCACCAATGTAGAATGTCCATCATTTGGTAGCTCTTCGAGACCAGGCGTTCTCAGAGACCAATACCACCCTTACAGGTAGCATTTTGGGACTAGGTGTTTCCAGGAACCAACACTCCCTACAGGTAGCTC
Source organism: Euryodendron excelsum (assembly GCA_033060915.1). Taxonomy (NCBI): domain Eukaryota; kingdom Viridiplantae; phylum Streptophyta; class Magnoliopsida; order Ericales; family Pentaphylacaceae; genus Euryodendron; species Euryodendron excelsum. The sequence continues at coordinate 38,142,002 of CM065383.1, read as the reverse complement.
TCTAAGACTAGGCGTTCTTAGGGACCAACACCGCACAGGTAGTTTTTCAAGACCGGACGGTCTTGGGAACCAACAACTAGGTCAACACCAACGCCTGCTAGCCCGACTTGGTGAAAAATGACCAAACTTGCCCCTTAGGCCTCCAGGCACGTTTTAAGAAAGTTTAAAATCTCTCAAAATGGTAAGTCCACCATTCCAAAATGTTACTAATTAGTTGGGTGTATTTTACACACCACACGGTCCCATTCCGGTCCTGTCCTGGCTAACTTCGGTCAAAATGACCGTTTTTCTCCTGAACACCTCAGCACAGCACAAACCTCGCCGAACGGCGAAGGACTCTCCCAAAACCATCCCTGAACAACCCGGTATGCTTAACACAACACACCAAATCATTCTTAACCATTTCCAGCCAATCCTGGCCCAAAATGACCATTTTACCCCTGACAATCCAAACATGCCCCGAGACAGCACCGGTTTTGGGATTTCGAGCAAAGGGTATCACCATACACCCTTGTTTAACCCGAGGAGGACCCTACGACATTAAACGCTCACGACTCGATAAAAGTCCCTTGGAGCATCTTGCAAACGCTCCGCCTAAATTGTCTTTTCTCCCGATTCCCTGGTTATAACGTACCGTCAACTGACTCGAGAAACGCATAAATCAAGGAATTCTCGAAAGCTCGTTCATAGATCTTTCCATCGATACAGCTTGATTGGATAGATCGCTTCCCGAAGCCCTTCATCGTATGGCTCAAACCCATTTACTTTTCACTATCCTTGGAGCGTCTTGCAGACACTCTACCAAGGTTAACTTTTTTCCCAATTCCCTTATTGAAACGCACCGTCAAACGACTTGAAAAATGCGTAAATCTGAGAATTCCCAAAAGTATTTCCAGAGTACTTTCCAACGGTACGATCCGATCGAAAGGATCACTTCCCGAAGGCCTCGATCACACGAAACGAACACAGCCACTTTCGAACACCCTCGGAGCGTATCACAGACGCTTCGCAAAAGTGTCCTTTTATGCACACTTCCCGAGACAATATCCCATGCTTCCAAACACAATTCAAACTTTCTAAAAACATAAAAGTTCATTGGAAGCCCTAGGAGAACATCCCGAGCGCAACCGATTCTCCCGAAACCTTCCCGTTTGACTCAATTATCAAGACAAAGTTTGGACGAACCTTCTCGGCGATGGAGCGTATGCTACATGCATTCAAAGTTTAATCAGATCAACTAATTTTTGATCAACAGTCGAGATTTAACCAGTACACAGGGTGCCATGTGTCATTCTAGCAATGGAACAATACATGCGGATGTCCTAGATGCGCCAAGTCAAATTTTGGTTAGGCGCATGTAGTACATTCGCCAGGTCTGTTCCAGAATGTCTATAAATACCAGACCCCCCTATTGCATATTCCAACTCCGATTTCTGATGTGAAACTCTGCTAAAGTCACTCCAGAACTGCGAATCTCTATACACACTTCATCCCTCCAACACTTAGCTTAGATTCCATCATCCACAAGCCTATATACTTCACACATCAAGCCTTATACACCATCAAACACTCCCTACCAGCCCTCTAAGCCTTCTTGAAGTCATTCAAGCTCTAATCAAAGCATCCTTGGAACACTAGAAGTGTGTTGAAGGCAAAAGTTGGTATCCCTTTTACATTTGTGTTTTTCCCCACTCTTCTCTTCTCCCTCCTAGCCTACTTAGGCTATTCTCTATTTTAATCCCCATCTTCAACCCCCCTTTCTTGCATGCTTGAGCCAAGAGGGCTCTTAGATCATGCCTAGAGGAAAACAAGTAAAAGCCACCGTGTAGGGGGACCTCTCTCTAGCCTACTTTGAGATGGTATGGCCTAGGAGCCCCTTGTTTATATGGTGTAGCCTAAAAGCCTTGTATGTGTTCACGACCCTTTGCATATTGCTATTTTGATCATGTCTTATATGCTTGGCTTCATTTTATGCTTATTGTCATGTTCTACAATGCTTACATTGCTCTTATTTTCATGCCATTTCCAAGCTCCATATTTCTTTCAAAAATAGTTCCAAGAGTTGTCCCCTTGAAACCTAGGATAAGACCTTAGAAATCATGCCTTAGAGAGTTCCCTACTAACCCCCTAACTCCTACTTTGGCTTCATGATATTTTAACTTGCATAAGAGTTGCTTTCTAATTTTTCAATTTTCAAGATTTCCATTCTTTTAAGTGTAGTGGTTGGAATGGCACTATGGAACCCTCTCTTAAGTGGTTTTCCTTTTATTTTGCCATAGGAACCCTCTCTTGATGGAATGACCTCCTACAAAAATGGTTTTTAAAAATATCTCCAAAGATGATTTTCTAAAATGCATTCTCTTCATCTTTGTATTAAAAATGGTGCCTTAAAAAGTTGTTATCATCATGTTGATTTTTGAACCCCTTACACTCTTGTCAAGATTATGATTATAATGGCCATGAGGAAACCTTTCTTGGAATGGTCTCCAATCACCAAGCATATAAACCATACTTTTGACTAGAGTCAAAATTTTCATGGAAATGACCTTCAAAAAGGTTGTCCACCAAAATCCATTGCATAACATCTTTTGTTTTTCAAAACTCTTTCCAAAAGTGCATTAAACCAACTTTCAAAACCATTTTTGAATCCAACCCTAGGTCAACTTGACCCTATTTCTCCAGCCCTAGGTTAACTTGACCCTAGCTCACGAACCCTAGGTTAACTTGACCCTAGCTTACTAACCCTAGGTTAACTTGACCCTAGTTGACCAACCCTAGGTTAACTTGACCCTAGTTATCCAACCCTAGGTTAACTTGACCCTAGTTCACTCACCTTAGGTTAACTTAATCCTAATTAGCGAACCCTAAGTCACCTTAACCCTAGATTAACCTAACCCAAGTTAGTGAACCTTAGGTCACCCTTAACCATAAGCTAACCCAACATAGATTAATATACTTCAAGGTTCCAACTCATGAGCCCTTTTTGAATGATCTTTCAATTTTAAACTATTCTCATTATCCATTTCTCCCATACCCCCTACTCTCATGATTTCAAAAAACCAATTCCATAAACTCTTCAAATGTCCTTACACTCCATCTTTAAGACATTTCCAAAAATGCTTTCAAAAGGTCACAAACTTAAGGTGTCCCTAGCCCCCTCATGGTTAGGGATTCCAAAGACAAGTAATAAATCAAGAACAACCTCTAAGGTTGTCCATATTAGGATTGCAAATCATCAGACATTTCCAAAAACCACTTTCAAAAACTAATTCATCAAAACACGCCTCCAAGGTTTTCAAAACAAGACTTCAAAAACACTTTCAAGTTCTCTTGAGTCATGCCAAAACATCTTTTTCCAAAACTCTCTTAGGTTGATCCAAAAACATTTTCAAAATACTCCACCATCCTATTTTAAGTCAAAATTTCCAAGACCATAATGAATCTTCAACTTTGAAAGACCTCAAAGTGTCTTAAAATTTTCCAAAGACCCCAAAGAGTCTTCAACTTCCAAATACCTCAAAGTGTCTCAAACTTTTACAAATACCTCAAAGTATCTTAAACTTTTCCAAAGACTCTCAAGTGTCTTAGACTTTTTCAAAGACCTCAAAGGGTTTTAAACTTTTCCAGAGACCTCAAAGTATCTTCAAACTTTTCAAAGGCCTTAACGCGCCTATTTTTCATCGGGCTCTAGCCCGAACTACGAATAACCTGATTCTCGGCAAATGAGATACGTAGGCAACCTAAATGGTGCGGTCATAACTTTTATTCTAACTCCAATCCCTTTTTCAAAAATTCTAATTAATTCAAAGTTCCTATTCCAAACTATTTCAAAACCCTTATTATTTTCAAACTTCTTCCAAAAACTTGCATCATGCATCATCCATCCAAAAAGTGATGACTAAACCCCGCTTTCAAAATTCTAAGTGGATATTAAGCGGACAATGGTAACCGGTTATTCGAGTGAGTGAACAAAGGGTGATTAGACATATAGGTACTGAAAGGGCGGGGTAGGGTGATGATCTTAGGATATCTTCCCTATACGTAACCAACCCCCGAACCGTAGATTTCTGTTTTCAAATGACCAAAATAGAGTTATTTTTCAAAAGGGCTTAAATCTTTCCAAAGGTTGCCAAACAACCTATTTCCTTAAAAACCCTCTCTTGAAGGAGTTTTCAAAACCTTTTCCCAAAAAATCATAAGTTTAATCTTCGAATTAACACTTTGTTTTAGGTGCCCTAACTTACCTTAATCAAGTTAGGTGGTGACTCCTGTTTTTCTAAAAAGCCTTTAGTCAAACCTACTTTCAAACCTTGTCGCACTTGTCCTTCTAGGAGGACGAGTTCTAGTGACAAAGTTCCGTGCTTTAGGGTCTCTGAGCCGAAAAGACCTTAGACACCCAAAAACCGGGGCGTGACACCCAAAATATAAATGAAAAAGTTGGCATCTCCAAAAGTCAACTTAGCAACAAATTTCTTGATGAAAAAAAGATCTTAAATTAAAAGGCAGAAATCGATCTAGAAGAATAACAAGAGTATGAAGGAAAAAAGAAAGCAGTGAATGGAAGTTAAGTTGCCAAAGGTGATCATTGGTCTTTTAAAACCCCACAAGTGATAATGTTTGAGCCTTTCTACCCTTTTCATTCATAAACCCCTTAACTTAGCCTACGTTACGATTCAAATTAAAGTCCTCTCTGATAAAAAAAAATTTCTTAGTCCAAATAAGCCTGAACAATACCAAGACAAGTAGGATGAGAAAGGAGAACTGGGGAGGAATGCAGGGGCAATCTCATGCTCCAAAGTGTGCTCAAATGGTTTTGGTTTAAACAACCCACTAAAAGAATATCTTTGAGCCTAATTATCCCTTCGTTTCTTACAACCCCTAAGTCCAGCCTACATTTCGATCCTAAAAGAAGTCTTTTCGAATTGAGGGCTTAGTTGTTTATCGCTTTACAAAGGATATGCGAGAGTTGTTGCTCGAGCCATGGTGGCATTTTGGAGATCTGAGAGAGAAAACCAAGTGAATTAGAAAAATCCCAAACAGTAACCCTGTAGAAAGTAGGGATAGAATAGCAAACCGAAACGTCAAGATCCCTAGAGAATGGTGCAAATGCTATCACACCCCGATGAGAATGGAACAAAACTAAATGGGGCAAAATCCTAGAAAGGAAACAGAATCTTGAGAGTATGGGCCCTGGGGCAATCCTGGGACATTCTTTATAAATAGCTTATATACATGTATTACTAATGCATCCCTAGCATGTATAATAAATACATCTATTTAAATTTATGTGTAGTTTGTATCTATTCATGCATTCATCAAAAAGCATGGCATGCATTCAATTTCATTATTGTATGTACATTCATCCAAAAGTAAAACATGCATTAAATTCCATTCCTGTATGAACCTGTGCATTCATAAAAAATATATATACAAAAAAAAAAAAAAAGTAGGACATGCAAAATAAGTCAGACATCTAATTCCATGTGCATTTATAAAAAATAAAAAAAGTATAATATGTATAGATAAACTATTTTTATACAAAAACTAACTCTGTCTTTCTCTTACTCTCAAATTGGAAATAGGGAACAAGGTAAAACACAAAAAAGAACTAAAGCCACCCCTCAGACATCTCCAACACCGACACCCCACCTCAGAAAGCTCAGATTCCCATGGTCGACGAGAAATAGAGAATATAGCAATGGCCCACCCTCGACCTCCCCAATCAAATGGCTTCTGACTCGAGAAACCATGTATGCTGAAAAAAGGGAGTAACGAATAAGTGTCCGTTCTCTCAAAGTTGGAATAATGAAGCATATCCCCGAAAATAAGCGTCGAACCCTGCTAGAGTTTTGTAAGGCTCACGAAGGTCTCTCTCACGACCATAGGAGCATGGGAATGCCCCTCATGAATCTTGACAAGTAGCGCACATAACCGACAGTCGACCAAGTCATCCCTCCAGGCAGAAATATCAACAAGTTCATGAGAAGCAAAGCTAGGGCTACCGTGGAGAAATGGACCAATCTTGAGAAGTATGCCAATCCCCTATCTGTCGCAAACTCAAAATGAGAGAGACAAGAACTTCACTGGGACATAAGAAAACTAGGGCAACAGATCAGAAGAAAAGGCCGCACAACGGAGCCTAAGCTGAGAAGAGACAATCGTGACGCAGCTATCAGGAAAAGTAGGTCCCATAATGTCAGCTGAACCATCCTGAAGACCTAGGAGGAAGCCATACTCATGTGGAATAGGGGCTTACTCACATTCCCCAAAACGAAAGAAAGACAGGTCAGGTGGCCAAAAGGGAACCACTACCAGAAAACAAGCTGCACCAATAGAAGAGAGCCATGCAACCAAAGGACTAGCGAAAAATGTCTCGCTCATTTGGAGGATACCCATCATACCAAACCCGTAGTCAACTTAAAATAGCGTCGACCATCCTAAAAGTCAAAAGTGGGAAATCTCGGCGTCCATCTCATTCTTGAAGGCTGGCTCAACTGGAGGGAAGGGGTCGACTGGAGGCCTACTCCCCCTTCCATTCTGGCTAGAAAATGCCTTGCTAGCAAATTTGTGACTACCCTTAAATCAATTGGAACTGCTAACAAAATTCGTCCGAGCCTCCTTCCCGGAGCGGTGTCTCCTCTGGGAACCATCATCATCGGCGTCTGCCATCCTGAAAAGGTAAGCCAAGGTAAGAGGTGTTAATATACGATATATGCAGATAAAGAAAAAATAATAATAAAAATAATAACATAATAAATAATAAACAAGGAATAAAAAGATTTCAAGTAATAAGTCAAAATGAATTTCCTACACATTTTGATTTTAAATTTTTCATATTAAGTCGAAATGAATTTCCTATACATTTTGATTTTAAATCCAATTCTAAGTCAAAATGAATTTTCTACACATTTTGATTTTAAATTTCTCATTCTGAGTCAAAATGAATTTCCTACACGTTTTGCTCAACAAATTCCAAAATCTTCTATTCAAAATTCATCCCAAGCTTTTTCTATCATAATCAAGATTTTCAAAAACTTCTTCCTCCAAAACGTTTTTTCAAACTCAATTCTCAAATTTTCAATCTTTCGAAATTCTCAATAAAATCCCTAATTTTTCAAAGTCAAAATCCGTTTTCAAATCTTTCAAAATAAAATCTTCCTAAGTTTTTTTCCTGTATTTTCTAGGCCCCCGAGTTTCTCGGGGTCTTCTCCGCCAAAAAGGCCCCACCCTCATTAGTTTTATATTTTTTCCCTTCAAAAAGATTTTATTCCAAAATTTTTCCAACCCCTTTTTCTGAATTTCTAAAAATTTCAGCATAGTTTTGTTTAAAAACAGTCCCTACAACACCTACGACATCAACACAAAACCCAAATCGTATACTTTACAACGTCATAATCACATAATATTAACACCCGCGCATAATCTTCAAATCTTTGAATTTTTCAAAACACATGTTTTCTTTTTCAATAAGTTAACGATTTTCAAAGATGTCCTAAAATTCCTCAAAATCATTTCAAATGTTTTCTAAAATATTCTCAAATTTTTCTAAATTTTAAACTCTAAAATTTCTTCAATTTCCTAAATTTTCTTAATTTTTTGAGTATTTTTCTATTTTTCAAAAAAATCAAAATTTCACTGAGTTTTCAAAAAATAACGAAACTTCACACGATTGTTAAACACATTTTTCTAAGGCACATAGTACAAAAATTTAGCCAAAAAACTCAACACCCAAACCTGTAGGAACAAACCCCCAATTTCTACAAAAATTCCCTTCACATAATCACGCAAAATCACTCAAATTCAATCAAATAAGTTTCAAAACGCAAAAATAACATCACTATAGTGTTCAAAACATATCAAAACACCAATTTCCATTGTTCACACGACTTAAACGGAATTCTACATGTTTAGATCAACATAAGATAGAAAACTCACCTCTTAGAGTTTCCTGGTGAAAACTTCTCTTCTGGCGACTTTTCTGGCGACGGTGTCTACTTTTAGCAATTCCCCATGGTCCCTAAAAGGCGCTCCTTCAATGTCCAAGTCGGTTTCTTCGCAATGCCTCTTGGTTTTGCGAAAATCCTTTAAATCGCGCAAGTGTTCAAACCAGAAATGTTTCTGGTTTTTTATCCCAAGCCTGGCGTCACTGCTAGTGGCGCCAGTTGCAAATTCCGGGCAACTTTGCCCTTTTTTCCGCCAAAACTCGTTTTTAAAGGCCTTTGCGCCCAATATCCATTTCCAAGCTCCCGTTTTTGAAAATTTCCAAAGTCCGTCCCTCTGACTGCCTCACGGTCAACATGGAACTCTTACTCTATCGTTTTCTATCTTTGACAAGTAAAGACAAAAAAAGAGGGGCAGCTGTAAGCACCCCATTTTTGCCGATTCGGCAGTCTCCAATCCGTCTAGACTTGAATTCAAGTCAATATGCGTGTATTCCAGTTTTCCAATCTGAATCCAGTCAATCCACCTCTTCGTGGGCCCGCTACGCCCAAATAGAGCCAAAATGACCAAAATGCCCTTGTGGGTATTGTTCGGTCTAATTCCAGTAGGCACGTCTTCTCGAAGACGGTAAGTCCCCTTTTTCAAGTCCAATTTCAATTCCAATCCCTCCCTTGAGAAAGTTGATTCCTTGAGATAGTAAGTCTATCCTGTTCGGCACGTTTTTCAAAGAAAGTTCTTTGAAACGGTAAGTCCCTTCAAATTCGTCGATCGGGACGAGACCCCAAGTCCCTGAGATGGAAGAATGGTCCACCTTTGGTGCCTGCTAGCCTACCAATGTAGAAATGTCCGTTTCAGCACGCCTTCTGAGAAAGTTGATTCCTCAGGCGCTAAGTCCATCTAACAACTTCCCGAGATAAGGCAGTCTTGGGAATGATCGCGAACCGTCAGAGTAGAGAAAATACTCGCAAACATCGCAACCGTCAAAGTAACGGAAACACTCGTAAACAGGTCGATATGGGGAATTGCCAACAAACCCCTGTATCATGGGACCGCCGTCAGAATGGCGGAAACACTCAAAACCCAGGTCAACACCAGTGCCTACTAGCCCACTCCGGTGAAAAATGACCAAATTGTTCCTAGGGTCATTTTTTGGCACGTTTCTCGAGATAGCACCTAAGTCCTCAGAACGGTAATTCCACCCTTCCTAGATCGTCCCAGAGACGATCCGGGATGATTAGGTGCCTTCCAGTTAGTTTCGGGCCAATTCTGAGACTTTCTAGTCAAGATGACCATTTTGCCCTTAAGCATTCGAGTGCCCCAAGGACCACACTAGCTCTGGGTATCAAACCGGTAACCTCCCAAGAATACTTTTTATAGTATTCCCGACCTTTAATTATCTTTTCGGATCATTCCGAGTCGATTCCGGCAAACCTAGTGCAAAATGACCATTTTGCCCTTGGTGGGCCGGTCGTCTTTTCTAACCACACTGGCTCTGGGTATCGAGCCGGTAACCTCCTGTGATATTCTAAGTAATGTCTCCAAACATCGAGTCTCCTTCTGGAATATTACAAATCGATCCCAATAGCTTTCCAGTCTGATTGACTGTTTTGCCCCAAATGGCCCGATCGACCTCTCGAACAAACCCTGACATCCTTGTTTATGTCTCCTACCCCCGGAATACTATCCTAAGGGCTCCTGCCCTTTTTCAACCTTCCAAGCCATTCCCGGTCCCTTAAATCCTTCTCGAACCTTCCAAATCCACTCTTAGTGAAATCAGACTAAAAATTACATGGTAGTCACTAGTACAGGCGTCCAAATCTTCTGAAGATATGTTGCTTGCCGACCTTAAAACTTTCCTAAGTGGCTGACGCCACTAGGAAGGAAATTTGGCCTGGCGCCACTGCAACAAGCACCAAATCATTCTCCTCTCTATAAATACAAAGGCTCCTCCAGCATGAAAAAGGTTCGCAAACTCAGTCTAAAAACCCTACTCTTCGATGTACAGAGCTTGTAGCCTCCCTAAACCCTAGTCTTCTTTAGGTTTTCTAAAAACCTAGCCTCTATACACAAACCCTAACTCATATACTCCCATACATTCCTATAATCTCATAAACTAGCCTCCAAAGACCCCATTGAAGACTTAAAGTGCTGCAACCCGAAGCTCTCGAAGATTAAGACAAAGACGGAAGCGAAGACCGAAGCAAAAGCAAGAAAAACAAAGCGTGCAAAGCAAAGCAAAATAAAGAAGATACAAGGTAGGTTCTCTATTTAAGTTTACGCATCTTCCCCCTCTCTCTTCTCCCTCTGAACCCACTTGGGTTTTCTTCTATTTTAATCCTTTATCTTCTTTCCCCCCTTTCTTACATGCTTGAAATAAGGGACTTCCCGGTCCATGTGTAGGATTAGGCTATTGGAGATCACCGTGTCGGGGGCTTTCTTTTAGTCTAACTAGAGACCACATGGGTTTGGCCCCCTTGATTATGTGGTGAAGCCTTTAACCTTGTATGTTCACGACCCCAACTTGCATTGTGCATATCATGATCTTGCATTCCTCCAAAATTCGTTTTCAAACTTGTTTTCAAAAAGCTTGCATCAAAATCGTTTTCAAAATTTACGTTAAATTTTCTTTTTCAAAACTTGTTTTTAAAATCACAATCTTAAAGTGATTCTAGCCTTTCCATAGCTAAAGTTGCTTTAGGAAAGTGTTACATTTAAAGTGACCAATATGGTCCATATTTTCAAATCATTATTGTTTTCAAAACCACTATCTTAAAGTGGTTCTAACCTTCTTATAGTTAAAATCGCTTTAGGAAAGTTGGATACTTATATAGACTTTCCAGAAAACTCTCTTTTCAAATCTCTCTTTCTAAAAGATCTCTTTTCCAACATACTTTTTAAAAACTCTCTTTAATCTCCTTTCCAAAATTGTTTTCTAAAAACTTTCATCAAAAATCTATTTTTTGAAACCCTTTTCAAACTCCTTTCCAAAAAAGCACTCTTTAAAGATTTACTTTCTAGAAACATTCTCTAAGTTTCCTTCCTAAAATCTCCTTCCTAAAAGCTCTTTCCAAAAATCCTTTTTCAAAAACTCTCTTTTCAAAATCACTTTCTAAAAACTCTTTTTCTAGATCTCTTTCCAAAAATCTTTTTCCAAAAACTCACTTTTCAAAATCTCTTTTCTTGGAGCCCAAGTCAAGCCCTAGAGCCAACAATTAGGAAACCCTAATTTTTTTTCCTAAAAACATGATTTCTAATTCCCTATTTTGGCTTCAAAACCTAGGTTTCCAAAACCTCTTATTTTCTACATCAAAACTATATATTTCCAAAACCTATTTTCTACATCAAAACTATAGTCTTCCCAAATCTACGATTTTCAAAACTCTATCATTCCAATTCCATACCAAATCCAATATTCCCTTTAGAAAACCAAAATCCAATCTCCCCGTTTAGGAAACTAGATCCCATCTTCCATTTTTAGAAACAAAATCAAACCATCTCTTTTTAGAAATAAAATCCAATCATTTGTTTTAGGAAATAGGAATCTCAATCCTTCATAGTCTAAATCTTTCCTAATCCACTGTTTCGTAAACTCATAACTTCTTAAACCTTAGGTTTCCAAAACTTGAACTTTTAAATCTTTCCTTGAGCTTTAAACTTTCAAATCTTTCCTAATTCCAACTTCTCTTAATTCTATACCTTTCCAAATTCTAAACTTTCCAAATTTGAAACTTTCTTAAGTGGAAACTTCCAAAATTCTATACTTTCTAAAATCGAAACTTTCTTAAGTTGAAACTTTCTAAATGCTAAACTTTCCAAAATTCTAAATCTTTCTAAAATCAAACTTTTCCTAATTCAAATCTTTCCAAAATCAACTCTTTCCTAAATTTTAAACTTTCCTATTTCAAAAATATTCCATTTCCAAAACATTCTAAATTCAAAACTTTCCAATTTCAAAAGTTTCCTACAACGAAACTTTCTTATTTCAAAACTTTCCAATTTCAAAACTTTCCTAATTCGAAACCTTTCCTAAACTGAAACTTTTCTAAAATGTAACTTTCATATTTCGAAACTTTTCTAATTCGAACTTTTCCTAAATCCAACTTTCCTAAACTGAAACTTTTCTAAAATGTAACTTTCATATTTCGAAACTTTTCTAATTCGAACTTTTCCTAAATCCAACTTCCCTAATCTTCCAAGTCTAACATTCGAGTCAAATCTTTCTTAAGTCTTATGTCTTCCCTAAATCCTATCTTTCCTAAGTCTAGATTTCCTAAACCTCAATCTTTCCAAAATAAGTCCAAATCCTTCTTCCAAGTTCTATCTTTCCAAATCAAAGTCTAATCTCTTCAATTCCAAATTTTAGACTCCAATCTTCTATTCTAAGTTCAACTCCAACTCTTTTTTAAAATCAAAACCTTTTATTTTCAATCAGACTCTTGTCCGAACTATGACTGACCTGATTCCTCAAAAAGAATACATAGGCAACTCTCATGGGTGCGGTCACAACCTTTTTTAAGCTTCTATGTCCACAACTTTTTTTTTTTTAACTTCCAATTCCATGATCTATTTCAAACTTCCAATTTCAAGTTTCTATTTCCAAATCTCTATCTCGAATTTCTAAAACTTTCCAATTTCAAATCTATCTTTTCAAATTTCTTTTTTTTAAATCAAATCAATTTCTTTTCAAATCTATTTTCCAACTCTCTCTCTTGCAATTGCATATCATACATCATTCTTTTAAACATTTTTTTTCTAAAGTTGATAGTTTTGGGCATATATTAATTGAAGACTCTAATAGGTGAATCTAGGGTGAATAGACATGTAGGTACCGCAAGGGCGGGGTAAGGTGATGGCTTAGTGCGTCTTCCCTACACGTAACCAACCTCCGAACTTAGAATCACTGTTTTCGAAAGACCAAATGGAGTTATTTTCAAAAAAAGGCTTAAAAGTTTTCCAAAGGTTTCCAAACAACCTGTTTTCTTAGAAACCCTCTCTTGAGAAAGTATTTTCAAAATTATTTTCAAAAACCCTAAGTGTAGTATTCGAATTGTGCTTACTTTTTGGGTGACCTAATTCACCTTAATCAAGTTAGGTGGCGACTCCCAATTTTTTCTAGAAGCCCTTTGTTCAAATCAATTTTCTATTCAAGCCTAGTCGTACTCATTTTTCTAAGAGGGTGAGTTCTAACGAGAAAGTACAGTATTTTTTCCGCTTGTGTGTGTATTCCTCAAGTGCAAAAAATCTGGGCGCGACACCCACATTGATACATGAGTGGCCAACCCATGGTGCTTAGTGCAGGGCTCTGCGATGCTAAGACATTGGGAAATAAAGTTGTGCCTTAGCTAATAGCAATTACTTTTGGTGCAGTGGTAAGCGCTTAATTCTGAACCAATTGTTGATCCAATGCCTTGATTTTGATGATAACAGAACTTGGTTTAGTTGCCCAATGCCTCTACTTAGTGTGCAGATTATGATTGGATCATGACTTAAAACTTGTCACTTTGAATATATTGAAGAACTTGTGTCTTGAAAAGCTTGTCAAGAATAAGTTAAAAAGCATGTGAAGATCTGAATTTTAAAAATACATCGGCATCATTGAAAAGGATTTCGGTAACAAAAAGAAGAAGGTCGACAACTTCTTTGGAAGAACTAACACCTTCTACAATATGGCATAATAAGATTAGAGAAGAAGATCGGCAATAGTTAAAAAGAGATCGGCATCAAGTTCTGAAGCATATCTCCGAGATGCTGACACTTCAAAAGAAGATCAGCATCAAGTTCTGAAGAATATCTTCAAGATGCTGACTCTTAAAAAGAAGATCAGCATCAAGTTCTGAAGCACAGCTTAGAGATGTTGACACTTAAGATCGAAAAGGAGATCAACATCAAGTACTAACACAGAGGTCGGTTGAAAGTACCTTTAGAGGTTACATCTTCTAAAGAAGGTTGGCAGCAAAAGCTGACGCCTTCCATGATATGGCACGAGAAGATTTGGAGATCGGCTGAAGAGGATATCACAAGACGTGGAAGCTTTCTTGAAGATTTTAGTAAAGTCTTGGAAGGTTTGATGAATTCTCAACATATCAAGTGAAGCCATGATTGATTGAAGAAGTTCTTGAAGAACAACATACATGGAATGAGACATTTCAAGTCTCAGAAACTTATTTGAAAAATCATTTGAGTGCTTGAAGGTTTGGATGAAGGTTGAAGAAGACCTACAAAATTAAGCTTATTGAATTGGCAAAAGTCAACATATTGAGACAGATTACATAACTTTGAAAATGTCCTTAAAGGAGTCGACACTTCATTTGTCAAGAGTCGACACATAGAGGTAAATTGCTTAAAGAGATGTGTTCAGAACAGGAAGGTGTCGACATATACAGCCGAAGGGTCGACCCATGCCACTGTAACAGTTATATTTTTAAACATACTGAAGCTCTGATCTTACATTAAATGCAACCTTAACTGCCTCCAATAGCTAAAATAAATTCTAAGGCATATATAAAAGACTCCCACAGCAGTTATACAGAAGAAGATACAAATTTAAGTGCTAAATCGAATCTAAAAGCCTTGAACCCTAACTGCTATAGTTATTTCGCTGAGATATTGGGGCATTTACTAATCTTAACTTGCTTTATCCACTCTTTGAGAGAGAGAGAGATGCTTCATGTAAAACCTCATTTACTCCATTTGGGTGGGTTTCTAAACCTGTTAGTTTGAATGTTCATGTTAAAAACACTTGTAAAGTTTGATGAAGTTTGGACAAAATCACTTGAGAAGTTTGAAAGCTTGGGAAGAGCTCTTATAAGAAGTGAGCTAGGCACCTGGTCAATTAGCACCTGCTTTGCAATTCTTCATTGTATAGTGGAAGGGCTTTCAAGGGCGTCTTGAAGGTGAGGACATAGGTCACGAGTAATGACTAAACCTCAATAAATTATTGTGTTCATCTTATGCTTTGTTTTTCAGTTTTTGTTTGAGATTGTCTCACCACATTGCACAAACACTTTGATTCTGCTTTTATATTACTTAATCAGTTTTTAGTTAAAATTATTTATGATTATTTTTTGAAAACCCAATTCATTCCCCTCTTGAGTTGCACTTTTAGGCCAACAGTAATTATTTCCTATGGATTAACAAACAAAAAAAATTATACAATGTTTTTGGTCAATGAATTACAAAATCCAAAAATGATATGCGTGTAAGGTAATAGCCCATACATAAGTGCTATACAAATTGGAACAACATATCTTTGTAAAATCTTATTTTCAATATATTTTTTATTCGTGCAGTGCACAAGTACACTGCTAGCAAAGATATAAGATTTTGTATAACAGTAATGGTTTATATACTAGTTGTTTTGCACAAGCAATGCGTGTGTAATTCTCTATTTGCAAAAAGAATAACAATAACAACTTTTGTAATTCAACCAAAACACAGTTGTTTGTATATTATATTGACAACCATCTAAACGTCCATATCCATACCAATTCCCCAGCCTTCTCTTGATACATGAAATAACAAACCCTTAACTCAACTGCTTTATATCTATTTTTATATATCACTTAATTAACATCTAATAAAATAAATAAAACTGAACTGCTCTATATCAACATAAGCACATTAAAATCTTAATAATCTGACCATCCTATCTCAATATTAAAAATCATTAATTACTAGTGAATTGTCCCCCAACATCCCATAATAATTGATTTTGAGGTATATAATCTCCAACCAAATAAGAATTTTTTTTTTAAATCATTAACTAATTTATTCTCTTTGTATGTAATTCTCTATTTTGTTGGCCCAAATAGGCAACCCAAGAGGGGGGTGAATTGGGTTTTATAGAATTTATACCAAACAATGCAACTAAAAATTGATTGAGTAATATAACAATGACTAATCAAAGTATAACTCAAACAAACAGACAATAGAATGCAATACAAGCAGTGAGCAGTCAAACTAGCAAACAAATACTAAGATGTAATGCAAGGAAGTAATATGTGCAAAGAGATGAAGAACACCAGATTTATAGAGGTTCGGCCAAACCTTGCCTACGTCCTCTCTTCCTCGATCCTCTCGAAGGTATGTAAACTTCCCTTACACAGCTGCTAGTTTTTCTCCAAGTGCCTAGCTCACTCTTACAAGAGCTCTTCCCCAAGCTCTCAAAACCCAAGAGATTTTGTCCAAGCTTCTCTCAAACTTACGAGTGATTTTGTCCAAGCTTCACTCAAACTTTCCAAGTGTTTTTTCCCAAGCTACACCCAAACTCACAAGTGTTTTTCTCAAGAACACTCAAACTCACAAGTGTTTTTCTCAAGAACACTCAAACTCACAAGTTTACAAACCAACCCAATAATAGATGAAGGTTGTACAATGAATAACTCTCTCTCAAAGAGTGGATAAAAAAATTTTCAGCTCACTCAAGAACCCCCCAAATGAATAAAAACAGTGTATAAGATGTAGAAGATGAAATATCACTTTGTAACACTTAATCTTGAGTTCTTCTCATGTTCTTCTTGTTCTTCATCATCATATATGTGTTGGGGATCTTGTATATATAGCCTTGAGTTGATTATAGCTGTTGGAGATGGATGGGAGACCATTTGATACGAAAACGGCGGAGTATAACGTTCAAAAAACTAGCCGTTACCTTAAATGAGTCGACTCTTTTGCTGCAGGGGTCGACTCTTTTTGTGTTGCAAAAGGTTCTGCCCAAATGAGTCGACTCTTTTGGTCCAGGGGTCGACTCTTTTGGTCTAAAAACTGCACAATCAACTCTCTGTTGGAATGAGTCGACTCTTTTATGCTAGGGGTCGACTCTTTTGATGTTCCACCAGAATTTTCAGCCTCTGTTTGAATGAGTCGACTCTTTTGCTTGAGGGGTCGACTCTTTTTAGGAAAATCCTTAACTTTTGCAATACTTCTTCAATCTTCTTCAATATCTTCAAGCTCTTTAAGGATCATCCAAATAAGGTTTCTAAGGCTTGAAAAGACTTCTTCAAGGTATGTTGACTTCAAGAACATCTTCAACTCTTCAAGATAAAATCAATACACTTTTGATTATATTTAGAGTTCTTCAATCAACATCACTTATTCCATTGATCTAAGTCTTCTTCAAAATCTTCAAGAGAGCTTCCAAGACTTGAGATCTCTTTTCTTCAATTGATCTTTCATGCTTATTGAACATCTTCAATCTCTTTACTTGATCTTCATCAAATTGATTTCTTCTAGGATTCTTTAATCAATATAACTTCTTCCATCAATTCAAGACTTCAACATAATCTTCAATGAAGCTTCCAACTCTTGTGATTTCTTATCAATACTTTCAAGACATCTTCAAATCTTCAAGGTGAGCTTCCATGTCTTGTAAGAGTCATCTAAATGAGGTTGCAACTATGAGATTGCTGAATGTATCAACTCATCATACTTCTTGTCTTCATTGTTTCATGACAAGCTTCTCACCACAAGTTCTTCAATATCTTCAATGTGACAAGTTCTCCACTGTTACTTGACAAGCTTCAACTTGTTGCTCCCCCTTTCTTTTATGCTTTATGCCTCAATGCATTTTCCAGATTTAGAGTAGAAAAATCAACCAATTTAGAAGTTCATAGCATGCATGATGATATAGTGGACTTGATATGGCCATGAGGATCGAGGGTCTTCATAGTGAAGTGTAACCATATTTGTATGGTGCCAGCTCTTCGGTCTTCAATTCTACTTGAAATCCTTTGTTGTATTTGCACTTCAATTTGTACTTTAGTCTTCAAGAATTGATTCCATGTCAACTTGAATACTCTTCAAATAATCTTGCTTGAGTGCTTTGCTTCTTTGAATAACTTCTTGAATCATCATAAGATCTTCAGTCACTTGCATCCTTCTTTTGAATACTTGTTGAACTCCTTGAGCATCTTCAATTTCTTCAAGAATAAGATTACCTAAGTAATCTTCTTGTTTGATACTCAACCGATTAACTCAATTATTTTCTTGTTATCAAATGATTATAATCTAATCTGCACACTCAAGTGAAATCATTAGATAACAACCACATGGTTTTGTTATCATCAAAATCAACATGGGGATCAACCTTGAGTCAACATATTTGACAGAGAAAAAATAACAATAACAACCCCCATAATTCAACCAAAAAAATTTGTAAATTGGTTGTCAAAATTGCCAGTTTAAGTAAGCCAAAAAAAAAAAAAGATTTTATTAGTTAATATGATACTATTCTAAAACCATCAATTCTTTTTAAAAGCAATACATTTTATAAAGAGATACATGCTGAGCCAATTGTATATTGAACTAAAAATGAAAAAAAAATGAATGTAAAGAGAGATTAAAATCCTAAAAAACTTAATGAAAAGAGAGATATATGGTCATGGACATATGGTGTTATTTCCCAAAATGTGATTGTTCAAACTTGCACCCTATAAAAAAAAATACATACAACTTAAATGTATTCAGAACTTTACCATAATCAATTTAGTGATATACAAAACTTCAACATGTTATATTCAGCATACCATATATTAGAAAAGAGAGCGAGATATGCAAAAGAGAATGTATTGCATTGAGTGAGTTGGATGTACATAAAGACTCTATATCTATAGTACAATAGAATGGAAAAGAAGTGGTGATTAACCGATATGGGATATGTGTAAACTAAGAACTATGCTAATATATACACTAACATCCCCCCTCAAACTCAAGGTGGTTAAGCAAAAACCAAATTGAGTTTGGAAACCAGATCATGAAACTGTCCTGGAGGATGAGATTTGTTAAAGATATCAGCAGTCTGATCAGCAGAGGTAACAGAGAGAAGCTAAATAGTACCAAGAGCAACATGCTGTTGAATGAAGTGACAATCAATTTTGATGTGTTTAGTGTGATCATGAAACACATCATTGTGAGCAATCGTAATAGCACTGCAATTGTCATAATGAAGTATAGTAGCACCAGAATGAGAGACACCCCTGTCATGAAGTAATTATCGAAGCTAGAGAAGTTCTTGAGTGATGTCAGCTAGGGCACAATACTCAGCCTCAGTGCTAGAGCGATCAGTAAGGGTTTATTTCTTACTATGCCAAGAAATGAGAGAATTGCCAAGAAAAAAACAAAACCCAGTGGTAGAACGGTGATCAGTAGGATCACCAGCCCAATCAACATCAAAATAGGCATGGAGCTGTAGAGAAGAGTGACGAGAATAGTGTAGACTATGAAATATAGTTCCTTTAACATAATAAAGAATGCGAATAATTGCAGCATAGTGAATGGAGCGAGGTGAGGACAAGAACTGACTAACAAGGTGAACAGCATGGATAATGTCAGGACAAGTAATAATGAGATAGACAAGACTATCAACAAGCTATCTATGAAGAGTAGCATCAAATAGAGGCTCACCATCCAGAGAAGTAAGATGTACATTAGCTTTAAGAGGTGTAGAAGCAGTCTTACTATCAGTAAAACCAGCACAAGTAAGAAGATCTAAGGCATACTTGGTCTGATTAAGAGAATAACCAGTAGAGCCAAAAGAGATCTCAAGGCCAAGAAACTAGCTGAGAGGACCAAGATCTTTAATCTCAAAATGGTTGTTAAGAAATGACCTAAGCTCATATATGCCATGAGCATCATCACCAGTGAGAATCGTATCATCCACATAAAGAAAGAAAAGAACAGTGTCATGTGAAGACTTGCGAACAAAGAGAGTAGAATCATAATCACTAGAAAAAAAACCAAGGTCACTGATGGTGGAACTAAATTTGACATACCAGGCATGAAGAGCTTGCTTAAGACCATATAAAGCACAACGAAGCTTGAAGACTTGTCATGAAGAATAAGAAAAGCCAGGTGGGGGCTGCATATAGACTTTCTCAAAGAGATCACCATTGAGGAAGGCATTCTTAACATTCAACTGATATAACGGTGTAAGCACCCCATTTTTGCCCGCTCGGCAATCTCTGAGCTGACCAAGCTCACTTTCACACATCACATGCATATTTAGACTCTAAGCCCGCCTTTTTAACTTGAATTTAGTCCACCAGTCGCTTCTCGGACCCGTAGGGCCCACTTGAAGCTAAATGACCGTTTTATCCTGGGCATTCGAACGCCCCGGGAACCACACTGGCTCTGGGTATCAAACCAGCAACCTTCTGAGATTACTTCTTATGGTATTCTCAACCTTCCTTTACTTTTCCGGTTCATTCCGAGTCAGTTCCGGCCAATCCGGTACAAAATGACCGTTTTGCCCCTAGTGGGCCGGTCTCCTTTTTCGACCACACCGGCTTTGGGTATCAAACCGGTAACCTCCTGAGACTACTTTTTATAGTGTTCTCAACCTCCTTTACCTTTCCGGATCATTCCGAGTCAATCCCGGCCAACTTGGTGCGAAATGACCGTTTTGCCCCTGGTGGGCCGGTCTCCTTTTCCGACCACGCCGGCTTTAGAAATCAAACCGGCAACCTCTGGGAACATTCTAAATAATGTTTCTAGATCCCAAATCTTCGTCTGGGATAGTTCGAGTTTGTCCCGGCAGTTTTCCGGTCCGATTGACCGTTCTGCCCCTAAAGGCCCGGTCCACCTTTCTGACACATCTTATCCTCATTTTTCAAAGTCAAATACCTCCAGGACACTATTTTAAGTGTTCCTGCTCCTTTCCGGCCTTCCGAGTCATTCCCGGCTCCTTCAAATCATTCCCGAACTTTCCGGAGCCACTCTTAGTGAAGTCAGGCTAAAAATTGCATGGTAGTCACTAGTACAGGTGCCCAAATCTAGTCAAAGATACATTGCTTACCGACCTTAAACATTTCCTAAATGGCTGGGTCCAAGCCAAAAAATGGCCTAGTGGCGCCAGTGTAAACTTTGGCCTGGCGCCACTGCAACAGGCGCCAGTGTTGTCCGACCTATATAAATACAGAGCCTCATTCAACGTGAAAAGGATCCGCAAACTCAACCTAAAAATCATATAATTCGATATACAGAGCTCGAGCACCTCAAAAACCCTAGCCACCTTAGGTTTTCCAAACCCTAGCCACCCTATACAAACCCATACACACCCCCATACACTCATACACTAGCCTTCAACCATCCTTTGAAGACTTGAAGAGCTACAATCCAAGGCTTGAAGACAACTCTTGAAGACTGAAGGTGAAGATCAAGACAAAGACCGAAGACCGAAGACCGAAGACCGAAGACCGAAGACAGCACGGTGTGCAAAATAAAGAAGACATAAGGTAGGTTCTCCATTTAAATTTTCGCACTTCCCCCCTCTCTCTTCTCTCTCCTAACCCACTTGGGTTTTCTCTATTTTAATCCCCCATCTCTTTCTCCCCCCCCCCTTTTTCTTTGCATGCTTGAAACAAGAGGATTCCCGGTCCATGTGTAGGATTGGGTTATTGGAGAGTCACCATGTCGGGGGCTTTCTTCTAGTCTAACCAGAGACCACGTGGGTCTGGCCCCCTTGATTATGTGGTGAAGCCTTAACCTTGTATATTCACGACCCCAAAATTGCATTGTGCATATCATGATCTTACATCTTCCAAAATTCGTTTTCAAACTCATTTTCAAAATCGTTTTCAAACTTGTTTTCAAAATTGCATCAAAATTTCTTTTTCAAAAACTTGTTTTCAAAACCACAATTCTAGGGTGATTCTAGCCTTTCCATGGCTAGGGTTGCTTTAGGAAAGTGTTACATTCAAAGTGACCAACATGGTCTATATTTTCAACCCTTATTGTTTTCAAAACCACTTTCTTAAAGTGGTTCTAGCCTTCTTATGGTTAGAATCGCTTTAGGAAAGTGAGACGTTTTTATACCTTCCAAAAGCTTTCTTTTTAAATCTCTTCCTAAAAAAATCTCTTTCAATATACTTTCCTAAAACTCTCCTCTTTAAAGTTGTTTTCAAAAACTCCCTCCAAAATCTATTTTTCAAAGCTTCCTTTTTCAACTCCTTTCCAAAAACTCTTTCTCCTCAAAATTCATTTTCTAAAACACTCCCTAGATTCACCTTCCTAAAAACGCTCCCTAAAAATCTTTCTAAAAACTCTCTTCCCAAAATCTTCCTTTTAGAAATTCCCCTATAGGATTTTCTTTCTAAAATCTACGTTTCCAAAAATATGCTTTCCAAAAACTCCCTCTCTTTAAAATCTTTTTCCAAAAACTCTCTCCAAAAATCTTTCCAAAAACTCCTCCCTAGGATTCCCTTCTAGAAAACCTTCGTTTCCAAAAACGCACTTTCAGAAAATCCTCTTTCCATAGAGCTCAAATCAAGCCCTAGAACCCACAATTAGGAAACCCTAATTTTCTTCCCAAAAACATGGTTTTCAAACTTTGCCCCAAACCTAGGTTTCCAAAACCTCTTGTTTTCACATCCAAACGATACACGTTTCCAAAACCTATTTTCTACGTCGAAACTATAATTTTCCAAATCTAGGGTTTCTAGAATCTCCCTTTCCAAAATCCTTGCCAAATCCTATCTCCCCGTTTAGGAAACTAGATCCAATCCTCCGTTTTTGGAAACAAAATCAAACCTTCCCTTTTAGAAACAAAATCCAATCCCTTCCTAATCCAACTCTTTCCTAATTCAAATTCTTCCTATACTTCCACTTTCCTAAATCCTAAGTTTCCAAAACTTGAACATAAAAATCTTTCCTAAATTTTAAAACTCAATTTCCACATCCTTCCTAACTCCACACTTTCCTAATTCTACCCCTTTCCAAATCTCAACTTTCCAAATCTAATTTTTCAAACCTTTCCTAAATTCAAATCTTTCCTAATTTCAAGATTTTCTAAAATTCAAACTCTAAAACTTTTTAAATCTTAAACTCTCCAAATTTCAAATCTTTCCAAAATCAAAACTTTCTAAATTTGAAACTTTCTCAAGTTAAATCTTTCTAAACCTAAATCTCTCCAAATTCTAAACTTTTCAAAACTTCAACATCTTTCCAAATTTAAGACTTTTCTAAACTCAAAACTTTCTTAATTCAAACATTTTCTAAATCGAAAACTTTCCTTTTTCAAAACCTTTCCAAATTCAAACTTTCCTAAGTTGAAACTT
Source organism: Euryodendron excelsum (assembly GCA_033060915.1). NCBI lineage: Eukaryota > Viridiplantae > Streptophyta > Magnoliopsida > Ericales > Pentaphylacaceae > Euryodendron > Euryodendron excelsum. The sequence continues at coordinate 38,119,011 of CM065383.1, read as the reverse complement.
CCCTATCTCAAAACTTTCTAAATTCAAAACTTTCAAATTTCCAAATTTCCTAAATTCCAAACTTACCTAATTCAAAACTTTCCAAAACTGAAACTTTCCTAATTCTAAAACCTTCCTAAATTGAACCTTTCTTAATTCAAACATTTCGTAAATCCAATCTTCCCTAATTTCCTAAACCTTCCAAGTCAAGTCAAATCTTTTCTAAGTCTCTTCTCTTTCGTAAGTCTAGGTTTCTTAAAACTAAGTCTTTCCAAAATCAATCTTTCCAAAGCAAGTCCAATCTTCTCAATTTCAATTTCCAATCTCATCTTCAAATCCAATTTTCAATTCAATCTCTTTCTTTCAATTCAATCTCTCTCTTCAAATCAATCTCTTTTCAATCGGACTCTTGTCCAAACTACGACTGACCTGATTGCCCCAAAGGGATACGTAGGCAACCTTCGTAGGTGCGGTCACAAAACTTTTCAAACTTTCAATTCCACTCTCATGGGTGTGGTCTCCACATTTTTCAAATCTCAAATTCCAATCTGTTTTCAAAATTCCAATTTCAAAATTTTTATTTTCAAACTTCTACTTTCAATTTTCAAACTTTCCAATTTCAATTCCATCTCTTCAAATCTATTTTCAAATCAAATCAAACTCTTTTCAAATCTATTTTTCAATTCTCTTCTATTACACTTGCATGTCATGCATCATGTTTCTTTTCAAGCAGTGTTTTTCAAAGTGAATAGGGTTGAACATTAGTTAATTAAAGACTCTTATAGGTGAATCTAGGGTAGATTGACATGTAGGTACCGAAAGGGCGAGGTAGGGTGATGGCTTAGTGCGTCTTCCCTACACGTAACCAACCTCCGAACCTAGAATCACTGATTTCAAAGACCAAAAAGGAGTTATTTTTCAAAAAGGGCTAAATGTTTTCCAAAGGTTGCCAAACGACCTGTTTTCCTTAAAAACCCTCTCTTGAGGAGATATTTTCAAAATCGTTTTTCAAAAACCCTAAGTGTAGTTTTCGGATTATGCTTAGTTTTTAGGTGACCTAACTCACCTTAATCAAGTTAGGTGGCGACTCCGAATCTTTTTCAAAAGCCCTTTATTTAAATCCATTTTTCAATTCAAACCTAGTCGCACTCATTCTTCTAGGAGGGTGAGTTCTAACGAGAGGGTACAGCATTTTTTCCGCTTGTGTGAGTATTACTCGAGCGCGAAAAATCTGAGCGCGACAGCTGGCGACTCCGCTGGGGAAACTTAGAGAGTTAGGCCGTAGTCATGTCCCTTTACCCTTCACCCATGTAGAGTCTTCAATTAACTTGGTTCAATCCTATTCACTTTAAATTTTCAAAAAAAAAACATGCATTCATTCATATTATCTTGTATTATGCTTGTCATCCACATACTAACACTTACATCTTTGTTTTGTAGGTACACATTTTGTTTAAATTTTATTAACTGCTTTGCATGAATGTGATGTACAGGATGAATGGGAGTTGTTGGGCCCTTCCTTCCATTTTTAAAAATCACACACACACTGCATGTGCACTTGCATTCTGCATACTTGCATACCCTGATATGTCATTTCTAGTTAGAAAGAGGGAACGGTATATTGGTTGTGGGCAAGATGCTGTGTCAGTTTCTTCGCCTACGGCCTCTTGATGGTTCCCCCACTCGGATCACCAACCGATCATAGCACCACCTCGGGGAGTGGGCCTAAGTTTGAAGATCCGGGGACCGAGCCTTTTTTAGGACGCATTAGTCAACCCTCAACCTCATACTCATATAGACACCATGCATAGCCGAATCTTTGCTGGATTTAAGACACGAGCACCGTTGTCAAAATCACGGAGGAAAAGGCGACTGCTCTTACTTTCATTTATACCTGTTTATTCTTGCTGTTATACTGACTGTATTTATACTGTTATAATGCCTGTTTGACTGCTCATGCATGCATGTCTACTTTGCTACTGCATTCTCTCTCCTTGCACTCTTTGCATCCATGTTCATGCATTCAATATTCCATGTCAAGACAAGAGTTCCAAGTAACTCGAGTCACTGCATTCTCATGCATATGATCAACCCATTGAGAGTGATGCCAAGGTCACTCTCCTTTGCATTAAACCTACCCAAACCCTAAGAGTTCCCACGTAACCCTAAGAACTCATTACATGCATTTTAATTCATTCCATAAGAGGAGCCCCAATCCCTCTATGCTCACGGAGATAGGGTTGCCAAGAAGACAAGGGGCAATCAATCAACAAGGCTACTCAACGACCTCCTCAACATCAAATCCAACAAAGGCGAATCCGAAGACTCAAGAGTAGTTTAGGTTTTCTCTTTGTAAAAGTAGATAGGTGGTCTCCACATTTTTCAAATCTCAAATTCCAATCTGTTTTCAAAATTTCAATTTCAAAATTTCTATTTTCAAACTTCTACTTTCAATTTTCAAACTTTCCAATTTCAATTCAATCTCTTCAAATCTATTTTCAAATCAAATCAAACTCTTTTTAAATCTATTTTTCAATTCTCTTCTATTACACTTGCATGTCATGCATCATGTTTCTTTTCAAGTAGTGTTTTTCAAAGTGAATAGAGTTGAACATTAGTTAATTAAAGACTCTCATAGGTGAATCTAGAGTAGATTGACATGTAGGTACCGAAAGGGTGGGGTAGGGTGATGGCTTAGTGCGTCTTCCCTACACGTAACCAACCTCCGAACCTAGAATCACTGATTTCAAAGACCAAAAAGGAGTTATTTTTCAAAAATGGCTAAATGTTTTCCAAAGGTTGCCAAACAACCTGTTTTCCTTAAAAACCCTCTCTTGAGGAGATATTTTCAAAATCGTTTTTCAAAAACCCTAAGTGTAGTTTTCGGATTATGCTTAATTTTTAAGTGACCTAACTCACCTTAATCAAGTTAGGTGGCGACTCTGAATCTTTTTCAAAAGCCCTTTATTTAAATCCATTTTTCAATTCAAACCTAGTCGCACTCATTCTTCTAGGAGAGTGAGTTCTAACGAGAGAGTACAACATTTTTCCCGCTTGTGTGAGTATTCCTCGGGCGTGAAAAATCTGGGCGCGACAAACGGCCATTAGCAAACAATAGCCACGGTAAAAAGACTTCAGAGGTGAGACGTGCAACAGGAGCAAAGGTCTCTCATGATCAATACCATACTCCTAATTGAAGCCCTTGGCAACTAGACGGGCTTTGTAACGTTCCATAGAACCATCAGAATGAGTCCTGATCTTGTGGACCCAACGACACCCTATCACAAATTTACCAGGAGGAATAGCAACCAAGTCCCAAGTGTGAGTCTTGGCAAGAGCCTGCAATTCATCATCCATTATTTACTGCCAAAGAGGATTAGAACTAGCGTCGCGATAAGTGTGAGGCATATGTTGAGCAAGAATAGTGGAGAAACAATGATAATCACTAAGGTGAGGAAGAATATTCCTTATTTGGGTAGAATGTTGAACAAGAGGCTCATCAGAAGAAGAGGTTGAGAAAGATCAGAGACCGAAGAGCCAACAAGAGGTGTAGGACCAACCGGCAGGGACTTCACGGGATAAACTGTAATAGGAGGCACAACAGGTGTGATAGTATCAGGGACATAGACATCCTCAGGAGGGACAGTGACAGCCTCAGGAAATATCTTAATAGTAGGATCCGTGAAGTAAGGAGGAGCAAAAGGAGATAATAGATGGAAGGAAAATAAGAAGGAGAACATCTTGTGTTCCCAAAAGACAAGATGGCGAGAAACACAAAGATGTTTAGACAGAGGATCCCAACAACAATAACCTTTGTGCTCAATCTCAAAACCCAAGAAGCAGCAAAGATGAGCTCGAGGCTCCAATTTAGTACGCTTATGAGGCTAAAGTAAGACAAAACATGCATACCCAAAAACATAAAGAGAGTAATAACCAGGAGTAGTACCATATAGACGCTCATAGGGAGTGAGGTTACCAAGGGGAGCAGAAGGTACATGGTTAATAGTGTAAGCAGCAGTAAGAGCAGCTTTATTCGAAAATCGTTAAGGGTAAAATGCAGAGATAAGAAGAGCACGAGTAGAATCAAGAAGATTACGAAATTTTCATTCAGCAAGACCATTTTGTTGTGAAGTACTAGGACAATAACGATGAGGAACAATGACATGCTCATGTAGAAAGGTAAGAAATGTCTTATCACAATATTCTGCAGCATTGTCAGACCAAAAGACCTTGATATCACGAGAAAATTGGGTTTTGGTCATGCGAACAAAATCATAATAGGTTTGTTAAAGTTGAGATCGATTTTGCAAGAGATAAAGTCAAGTATATCTAGAGAAATTATCAACAAATATAACAAAATATTAGGAGCCTCCCATAGTAGAAGTGGGAGAAGGCCCCCAAATATCAGAGTGAATCAAGTCAAAAGGGGCCAAAGAAACAAAAGCACTATTATTGAAGGATAAAGCCGGTTGTTTGACAAGTTGACAAGACTGACAATCAAGGTGTTCATTAGGGATAGAACCTAACACACCTTTAGACAAAAGAAAACATAAATGATCTAAGGAAGCATGACCTAATGGAGAGTGCTAAAGTCCAAGAGACGAGGAAGTAACAGTAGAAAAAGAAGTTGCATTAGCAGTCGGAGAAGGAAGGTGAAGATGAATGAGTTGAAACAAGCGACCATGTTTATGGCCTATCCTAAGAGTTTGTCCCGTCCGCAGGTGTTGCACATCACAACCAATAAAAGAGAAAAGAACAGTAAGACCAAGATCACATAATTTGCCAACAGAGATAAGATTAAGCGTAAGTTTAGGAATGTAATAAGTATGAAGGAGTGCAAGAGTGGAAGTAGAGACATAACCAACATAATCGATAGACATAAAGGACCTATTAGCAGTATAAATGATAGGAAGAGTAGACATAGAAGATTTGGAAGAAAAAGTTGGTAAGTCAAAAGTCATATGATTGCTACACCCAGAGTTAAAGAACCACAAAGAAATACACGAAGTGGCAGACAAGGCAGTAGACGAGGGATTACTAGAGGCAAATATAAATTGTTGAAAGAGTGCATGAAGATCACTGACATTGATCACAGAGGAGCAAGAAGAGGGAATAGTAGAATCCTCAGTAGTGACAGTAGCAGACTGAAGGTGAGAATCTCTTCAAGAAGGATTTTTGGAAAATTCAGAGAGAAAGTGACCAGAGCCACGTCGACGATAGTGCCTCCAGATCCTAGTGGAGCAGGTAAGTAGGCGATGGTCAGTGGCATGACAAAATGTGTAGGCATCAGACAGGGAAACAGGACCTGAAAGGGACATAAAAGGCTGAGTAGAACTGCGGGAACCACCAGGAGCTAAAGAATCACGAGAACAACCTGAAGAGCCTTGGAATTGAGAACTAGATGTGGCAAGAACGATGTCCATAGGTGGTGGCCAAGTGAGGCCAAGACAAGTCTCCTCAGATAAGAGCTCAGAAATAGCATGTTCTAAGGTAGGAAGAGGGCAACGATGGAGAAAAGAGGCTTGAACAAGCTCGAATACATTAGTGAGAGCCGGAGAAACGTAATCAGGCGCTACTGATTGCGGTAGAGGGCAAACTGAGCAGCATTAGTAGAGCATGTCCAAGTAGGCTTAGACGGAGTCAACTGGTCCCAAAGAGTATATATCTGAGACAAGCAGGCATTGATAGACTGGCCAGATTCCTATTTCAGATGATGCAGAGAAATAAAAAGATAGTACGATGAGCAAGATTGGCAGTGGTGTAACAGTTGGCCAAGAAGGCTCAGATGGAGTGAGCTGTGTCAAAGTGTCCAAACTAGAGACTGATAGAAGGAATGGATGTATTTCGGAACTAAGTGATGATCTGATGATTCTTATTATCCCATTCCTTAAGTCGTTTAGTGAATTTCATAGCCATTTCAGCTACACCTTTAACAGGTGCCTGAATATCTCCAAGAACATAGAGCCAAAATTTTCTCCCCTTAAGAAAACTAGACATGGCTTGAAACCAAAGAATATAATTAGGACCCTTCATAGTGAGAATAATCGATCTAGAGACCTCATAACACTCCATAGGTGAGAGATGTGGAATAACAGGAACCTAACAGTAGAGAATAGCGATAAAAAAGCTTCCAAAGCAAGAGAAATAGTATAAACAAAGCAGAACTAGTAGAAACAGACGTCAAAATCAGATTCAGAAGGCCTAAATTAGTCACAAGTCAGACAGAACTGGCAAGAGGACAGCTAGGAAGACGCTAGAGAGGACAGCCGGAGTGACGTCATAAAGTCACTGAAAGTTGGCTGGAAAGGCACCGGGGTTGACCGGAAAGTCGCCAGAAGGTGATCGAAAAGTCAGTGAAAGGTGGCTGGAGGTTGGCTGGAAAGGAGGAAGAGAACCTTAGGAGTTCTAATGTGGAGGATCCCTCAAAGGGCAACCACAAAACATACTTCCCTTAACTCTAATACCATTTCATAAAAGAGAGAGAGATATGCAAAAGATAATGTATTATATTAAGTGAGTTGGATGTACATAAGGACCCTATATTTATAATACAAAAGAATGGAAGAGAAGTGATGATTAACCAATATGGGATATGTGCAAACTAAGAACTATGCTAATATATATACTAACACCAAAGAATGAAATTGAATAGCCATCATACGCTTGTTCACATGCACTTGGAAGTAAATTGGTTGTGGAAATTGCCAGTTTAAATAAGCCAAAAGAAAAAAAAAAACAGATTGTATTAGTTAATATGATACTATTCTAAAAGCATCGGTTTTTTATTCCAATTCACCCAATATCGTGTCGATATCAGTCTTAATTTGAGCTTTATAATAGTATATATGCATATAAAGTTTGTTTTTATGTCCAAATCACCCAATGTCACATTGAAATCTATCTTATTTGAGCTTTGCCTGATGCCAAACATAAATGCTCCAATATATGATTAACCTTCACACTTCACATAATAAACATGTTGTACAAAATCTTGAAAACATGACTGACAAAACTAATGCGCATTAATTGAATGGAGGTACCGAAGGAGTCTTATACAAAATAATTTTTTTGCAAAATCATTATCTAGATGAATGCTCTTCTTTTTTTTCGAACCCAATCAAATATCATTCATATAGAACCCTAACCGATTAAAATATGAATTCACAGTTCACATGGCGAGTAACATATGAAGATAGACACAGCACTATCGAAGAACTCACATGATCTGATTCGAGTTTAACAGAGGGGTCGACGGTTCCTGTGCTGATAATATTTGCGGCAACCTTGATGGATAAAGATAGTCTCAGCGTTATCAAAGAAGTCATAAGCTATGTTTCAAAGTTTAGCAGAGGGGTCAACGGCTACTTTGCTAGATAATAGTTGCCGCAGCCGTGAGACTAAAAAACACATCAGATTTTTTATTTTGCTTTTCCATAATTCATATTTTTCATTGGAAAATCACTGATACGCTGCAATGGGTTACAGTCGTTGAGAGAGATACAGCTGATAGGCAGTAGGAAACTAACTGAGAGTTATGCTGGACATGATTTTTTTTATTGTGAAGAAGCAGTTTTTTAGTGGATTTTACATTAATTATCCTTGTATATGCTGAATATAAACTAGATATAGCTTTTACTGTATGTCTTTTTCGTCAACTAAAAAGTTTCACCAAAGTAAAGGCTTTACTAAATTGGAGGTTTCACTAAATCCAAAAGTTTACTTTATAGTAGTATAGATAAATATATTTATATTATTATAAAAAACCAGCACCTGCTATACTCATAATATCACTCACAACGATGATTAACAGTGGCGTGAGGAAACACCTTGCCGTAGACTTTAAAACCCAATGACTCATGAAAGTCATGGAAAGATCGCGACGCTTGAAACCTAACGATTTTCTATGACCGATAAAAGATCTTGCCGGAACCAAGGGATCACCTCATTGGAGATGTTAGTCGTACTGTTGTTGTTTCTTGTTAGAGGCAAATTGTCGTCGTAGGATGGTCAACAAAATGGATATGGTAGAGAGTTATAAATAAAGTAGGAGTGTGGAGAAAAAAAGTAACTGTACTGAAACGTGGATCTTTTTATCAAGTTTGAATAGGCTCAGTTGTTTTTAACGAGTTACTCCCAATTGCTTAAAACACATATTTTGTATTGTGGGTATTTTTGAGAAAGCCTGATGTGATACTCTGCGTGTGATAGACTTCAACGGTTGAGCTTTCACCAAACACACCGGTGTTGGCTTTTTATAATAATATAAATTACGCATAAAATTTATATAATTTGTATTAATTTGTGTGTAGACAGTAATTTTACACAAATTTTAGAGAGTAGTCACTCAAATCCTATGACACTAAGAAATGTCTAACTGATGTACACAACCATTTTTTTATATATATTTACAACTTTAAGGTGAAGAGATGTAAATTAGAGGACTTCTCAGATTTGATCACTTTAAAATTTAATAAACATGACAAATATATAATAATAATATTCGAAAGGCCATTTCACGTACGTCGTGATAAACCTGATATCCTAAGCACGTGTCATGAAATTAGATTTATATGCTATTAATATTAAATATAAATGTCCCGTATTTCGATATCATATCATATAATAGAATACTATTATATCAGTGAGGGACTTGTAGTGCTCTATGTATAGCAATTCATGTTTTTCTTTTTTAATTTTATATTTTCTATATTATTATAGTCCCTTAAAAGATACATCTTACAAAAATTTTCGAATTCAGTAATAGGCTTGGATTAAATACAATAACTCATTTGAATTTAAGCTTGTGAATTACGAATCGACGACTAAGCTTGCGAAGGATCATAGTAAGCTTGTGAAATACAAATTGACAAATAAAACAGACTAATTTTAAATTTGATTTTGTGTGAAATTTTTAATAATTTTGGTAATAATAATGATTTAAAACAAAAAAAGGAAACTCAAACATAAATACGAACACATACGGATTTGAATTCTCTCCATTCCATGAATTGGAATGGAGATTTCTATTCTATAATTAATAGCCTAGATGTAATCTTATCACATGTCTTACTAAAATTACGTTGTTTTGTATTAAAATTTATTTCCTTATATATAATTATAAAATTATTTATTTTTAAATAAATTTTTAGTCAACTCATCTGAACCCTTTATTTTTATGTTAACTGATGTGTCAACACTTCAATCAATAGAATAGAGATCTTCATGCAAAATTATGAAATTGAGAGAATCCAAATCCAACACATACCACTTAAGCCGTCTACTTACCCAAAAATAAAGAGCAATCTCTCTAAGATTGATAAATTTCAAATAATTGCTCCAACATAAGACCCACCACTTATTCCGTGCTGGTAGATACATTAAATAACACTCCAAGATTCACTACTTGAAGAGCAGCTATTATAGGGGAAATTCATCAACAACGGAAAAAAAAAAAGAAGAAGAAGGGTAACCGAGGAGATATTTCCTTATTATTTTTTATATTTGAGAAATTTGATCTAGATCAATTTTAGAAGAAACACGATTCCTCGAAAATGTTGCCTTGTTAGAGAAAATCTTTTGAAAATTTTTCTCAAACGAAGGAATTACCTTGACCAGTAGACTCCATCAATTGGAACTTATCTTCACATATACCCCAAGTCCCATGAAACATGTTTAAATCTCCCCTCCATTTTCTTGGCATTGAAACAAATGCTGAAGTGCATGCTCTTCTTCTTCTCTTCTTTTTTTTTTTTTTTTCCCCCCCGCTTTTGTTGCTAAGTGAGCAAGTGCATGTTCCAGTTGCATCCTTTTTTTCCTTAAAAAACTGCCAAACACAAGGGTGGATTTGGGTCCATGAACGTAAAGCAAATACTTGAAGACTGCAATCATTGCATGAGGTACGTATAGAGAACAATTGGCAAAGAGGACAACACTTTTCTAAGGGAGTTTTGATTCCTCTGCCTCTTTCAGATGCTCATGCTACGTGCATCTATAGAACATAGGGGTTGGACTTTCTAAGATCATTTGCATATGTAATAAGTCAAAAAGTAATCTTATTGGCAAACAGATTGGGGAAGTAATTAGTCAAGTTATGCGCAATTTAACATGGACATTTTAGATCGTAATACCCAAAAAGAATGTGTTGAACATCCTATATACAGTTTTGGAAGATTTGGGATCTTTATAAATGCTTTTGAAAACTATTTTAGGAAGAGTAATACTATACAAACAAAAAAATTCATATAGAAATTTATCACAAGAATAATGTGGTTAAATAAGCGACATTCACTTTAAAATAAAATACTTATCATGATAGCTCTAATTACAATAATGTCACTGTCACATGATTCTTGTGAGGTTTTTGTGCAAATTTTTTTGAAAAATAACATTTTTCTTTTGAAAAATAAAAAGCACAACTGTACAAGGGTTTAAATGTTGAGAATGCCTGGGGTAGATCGTGAACATGGCTCAACCCAAACCCAATATTGATATGGTTCAGTTTTTAATCATTCTAATGGGACACAAACATTGTCCGAGCCAGATCATGTGGGCTATGGTATAAGATTTTGTATGAACTAAAATATAATATACATCTTGCAAGAAATGTTGGTGGTGATGAAATAACTATATATTTCATGCGATTCTTACCTTCATATTTTTTTAAATTACACGATCAATTTTATGAGGTATAAACACTAAGTCTAGGTTAATGTGACGTGATATGCTAATCACCAGTCATAAAGTGGTTTGTCGATTTGATTTAGTAATTTTTTATATATGAACAACATGATGCATATGTTAGTTAAATATGGTAATATTATTTAATCAAAAAATTCATATAAAATTTTTAGATAAAAGGATGATTTGTATAATAATTTTTCACTTTGAAACAAAATATTCTCATAATAATTCTTAATTACAAATCATTGTGTGAAATTTCTTATACTAATTTGATGAAAGAGTAACATTTTCTGTATTATACTACAAATATATTATACTACGACACGAGAAACAAAGCGTCCTTCCCGTCTTATATTGGTGTTGACTTTCAGTGACTCCAAGTTTTAGCTAATTTATCTCACGTTTTCGAATTTATAAAAAATTAAAAATATGTCCCAAGATAATTTATTCCATGATCATGATGAAAACATTTTTAGATTACCTTATATCATTAACCTTTCAAATATATAGGGAAAGGGAACTAAATGTATTAGAAAGTTTTCAATTTAAAAATAAATATGTCAATATGGAATTTTTCATTTTTTTATCATTGTTTCCCAAAATATTTTGATAGCTTGCCCTTCTCAAACATTAATACGAGAAATAAAATTTTAGACTAACGGTTTGTTTGATTTGAAATAAAATATTTTACGTCAGAATATATTTTTCTACTTAAAAAAATATTTTTATTTTTATTTTTGGGTTTTTCGTTAACATTTTAAAATAATTTTCTCAAAAAAAATATTTATATAATGCTATTGTTTGTGGTGGCAGTGGGTGGTAGCCACAGCAATGGCGGTGGGTGGCTCTTTGTGAGCCGCCGGATGGCAAAGGAAGAGTAGAGGGCTTTTATTTTTGTCAATAATAAAAATGTAATTCAATCTTGGAAGTCAATTTTATTCTTTTGATGTAAAATAATTTTTTTCGAAAATATTTTTTTAACTTGTTTTTCAATCCAACAACGAAAAATGATTGTGTCAAATCCAGCGGAGCCTAAATACCCTCATTTAGTACAATTATTTACCCTTCTTCTCGAATTTTCTTACACTCTGTGCCTTTGGAGAAAATTTATATGAGACAAGAATAAGATTTTAAATTAAATATCTACATTCGGTGCCAATATTTTAAATTAAGTGTCTACATTCAGTGCCAATATTTAATGATCAAATATTGGCACCGAAAGTATATACTTAATTTAAAACATAATTAAGTATTAAATTACGTATCACATGATTACTATAGTTTATCGGCCTTCGAATCGACAGCAGGGCCACCATAAATTGGGCGTATCCTTGCCTATCCTCACCATTCGAGCTTGGCTTTGAGATGTCTAGTCAGTGAGAGAGCGGATCTTGTCCCACCACTATATGTTCTTCTAACCTTTGCTCTCTCCTTTTCTGTCCTATTATTTCATGGTCGTCCCCTGACGACAGCTCACCTTTGGAAACTTGTAAACAGCACGGCGGCCATTGCTGCGTTTAAGTCTAGGTATAATATTATCAACCAAGTCGGCCTTGAGTTAGTTGCCCTAATGACTATAGGATGGAAGAGACTGAGAAAGGGATGCTCTTCCCTATGATCACCATCGTAGAGGACGGCGTTAGGTTTTCCCCACACCCTTTCCTAACAAAATTCCTCCATCACCATAATATATGTTAGTCCCAAGTACACCCAAATGTCTATAGGATCGTTATGGGGATGCTTGAGTTGAACCAAATCCTACGTGTCAACTTCGGGCTTGCAGAACTTTACTTTTGCTACACTCTATGTAAGGTCGTGGGTGATAGCTGGGGAGTTTACCTTAGGGCAATCGACAAAAGTAGAGAAATAGTAAAATGCCTCCCATATTCAAGTACAAGCGTAGATGACGTCAAAGTCTAGGTTTCTGGCCTCTGGGAATTTCGCAACCTTCCTACCAACTAAATGCCATTGGGTCGATGTTGTAGAACTCCCAGAGAATTAGGTGGGTTCTGACCTCATACTTGTCATGTGTATTGACTTGTACACTTCTAACTTGTTTTGTTTTGATTTTTTCAGAATTCGATAAGAAAGGCAAAAAGAAGGAGATGTGGGGTGTCAATTTGAGCGATTTGCACAAGGTTATAAACTACCGAGGCTTTAGTCGACTCCATGACATTATAAGGACTCCTCAAATATTGTTGAACTACCCACTCCAAGTTTCTTCCTTCACTGCCTCCTCTGGGATCCCACTATGCGTAATTACCAAACTATCGGAGGAGGGTGCGGCTGGTGAATTTGCTGAAATTTCAGTATGGATTACGATCAAACGAGTACTCCTTAATGGTCAAGTGATTATTGCCGATCTACCTATTGACGCATTACCACTAGTTGAGAGTGCAGGGACTCGAGTTGTTGGAGATGTTGTCCCAGTGACCTCAGAAATTGCCTTTACGAGTTGGGTGTCGTTTGAGTTGCCTCCAATCATCACTGACGCAGCAGCCAACATTTCTAGCACCGCAGATTATTTAGTCCACGACATTTCTTTTGAACGGTTATGTTCATATGAATCAGCATCGACTTTTACTTTATACACAACGCCTAACTACCAAGCTATAGCCAAAACTAGGCAGAAATGGAAGCTAGTGTATCCTTCGTCTTCAAATTTCGATAACTCTGATAAGATGAATCTGAAGGAAATGAAGGTGCAGAAGGCGGCGAAGAAACTGAAGAAATCGGGGAGGCCAGAGACTGGTGTAGTAAAATCTGTACCCTCTCTTTTCGTTTTGGAGGTTGGCTCCTCCGAACCTGAACAACAGAAGAGGGAGACGAGGTCGTCAAAGAAAAATTCAACGGTGGGGGATGCAATTGTTAAGCTAGTTTTGAAGAAACCAAAGGTCGCGCCAATTGATCCCCATCACGGTAGTAGTGTTGTTGCTGACGATGCCGACCATGTGATCATAAAACTCGACATTGGTGGTCGTCCTATGCTATCAAGTGATTCTATGATAAGGTCGGTTGAGGTAGCAATAAGGGTAGTTCAAAGTTCCCTCCAGTAAGTTGACATTGACTTGTTGGAAAGTAACAATGACTTATCGATCTTCCTGGGGGCCTCCTGTGATTCTTTGCTGGTAAATTCTTTGATTTCTATGTCTTTTTTGTAATGTTAGTTGTGTACTTGATTTAACAATTCTTTTTTACTTCCAGTGCTCTCTCAATGCTTTGGAGGCTATGCAATGCTTTTAAGTTCTATCCATGGAGCACGAGAAACTTATTGAAGAGCATGTCATGCTGAAGAAGGAATGGATGGAATCAAAAAAGGCCCAACTGACAGTTGCAAAGGAGGCCGAGAAGGTGAAGATTGAACTAAAACAGGTCACTAGGTTGAGGGACTCAAAGCTAATGTTGCAAAGCTAAGGCTAAGGCAAGGTGCGTCGAGTAATGCTCAGCATTTTGCACTGCAAATGGTTGATCTCTCCCAGTCGATCTTTGTCGAAGGCTGGGAAGGGGCTTTGAAAGAAATGAAAGTCGAGAGCTCCTCCCCCATCTGGAAGAATATTCCGAACTACTTCGAAACTACCCTAGGGGGTAATATTGAGGATGCTTCCAAGGTAGCCGAAGGCACAAACAGCCCAGTGCACTCGGCTACTGATGCCTCTAAGACGGACGAGGTTGATGTCTCGAAGACGGCTGAGGTTGATGTCTCGAAGACGGCTAAGGATGATGTCTCCGAGACGACTGAGGCTAAACTTGCTGTGAAACCTGTTGAAGATATTGTGTATTAGCTTTTAAGATTTTTTTTTGGTTTTTTGTTAGAATAGTTGTATCTTTTTGTTTCGAAACATATAATTTGGTTTTTCTTTTCGAATGAATCTAGATTTTACTATTTCAATTGATTAATGTTTTTGGCTTCATCTAATTCAGTAAAACTGGATAATTTTAACCTTTGGTTTTTTTTTTTTTTTTTGGCCTTCATTGGCCGACCTGCCTAATTTGGATAAGACCAAGTTTTTACATTTAGTTTTTATGACCTTCATTAATTGACCTCCCCAACTTGGACAAGATCAAGTTTTTACACTTAGTTTTTATGGCCTTCATTAGTCAACCTACCTAACTTGGACAGGACCAAGTTTTTACACTTGATTTTTATTTCGATCTCCCTTTAGTGCTTGTCTTTTGGAATGGTATTAGGTAAGTAGATCTACTAAATGACTTCCAATTTTACTAATAACGTGCAACTTGTCTTGTAGTCCGTTACATCTCTTAAGAATAAGAAGACTCCTACTAGTAGAATTTTCTGAGATTATTTACGTTCCACGGTTGGGGTTGTTATTAGCTTTCTTCGACAGTTTCCAATCAGTATGCCCCCACACCGACTTGGGACGTAACTCTATAAAGACCTTCCCAGTTAGGGTCGACCTCCCCATTTGCTGGATTTTTCATTGCCCCCAGTACCTTCCTTCGCATTAAGTTTCTGGGAGCGAAGGCTTTTGGTTGGACACGTTTGTTGTAAGATTGGCTTAGCTATTGATGATATCTAATAAGTTTGAGCAGGACAACCTCCCTCTTTTCTTCGACAAGGTCGAGGTCCTTTACTAAAGTTTAATCGTTAAGGCTGATGTCGAATGCTACCAATCTAATGGTTAGAAGTCCAACCTTTAAGGGTATTACTACCTCTACCCCATATATCATTGAGAAAGGGGTTTCTCTAGTAAATCTCCTTGGAGTGGTTCTGTAAGACCATAAGACCTTAGGTAGTTTTTCCACCCATCTTCCCTTAGCTTTCTCCAGCCTATTCTTGATCACGTTCAGCATAGTCTTGTTTGATATTTCGGCTTGCCCGTTGCACTGTGGGTAAGCCAGTGTTGAATAGTAGTTTCTAATCCAAAGCTCATTACAGAATTTTCTAAACGTGTTGCTGTCGAACTGGGTACCATTATCTGAAACCAGTGCATAGGGTATCTCAAATCTTGGATGATGCTCCTCCACGCAAACCTTTTAGCATCCACTTCCCTAACAGTGATCAATCTATATGCAATCCAATGTTATCAGTAGAAACAAAGAAAACAGAGCAATAGAAGAGAGACACAGATTTACTGAGATTCAACCACAAACCGTGGTCTACGTCCTCACCCCAAGACCTCCTTGAACTCTTCTCCCACTATGTAATCACCTATTACAAATGGGCTACTGATTGACAAAGTGTTCAGCTCACTATACAAAGAACTCCTCACCGAGCTCTTCAATCTCCAAGTGGTTTTGTTCAAGCTCCACTCAAACTTACAAAAGTTTTGCTTTCACAAGATAACTCTCAAACTCTCAATCACAAGTGTATAAAAGTATACAAGAAACAAACACACTCTCTAGCAAGAGTAGATATTACAATCTGAGCTCACAAGAATAAAACAGGAAGAATATTCAGAGTATATCAGTGATTCAGTCAGCTGATCTTGTTTTTGCCTTCAATCACTTGTATAAATACAGCTGGAAGCTTGTATATATACCCTTGTATTGATTCCATCCGTTAGAGGTTGTTAGGTATCAGTAATGCACGTCCAATTAGTTATAACATTAAGAAAACTAGTCGTTATATCCATGGAGTCGGCTACAGGTTTGTGGAGTCGACACTTTCTATTTTTGCATTTACTAGATGTTGTTCACTGACTTTATGAGTCCGCTCTTCATATCAATGAGGCAACTCCTTGTTCATCCGTCTTCACTTCTTTGGCTTCTGCTGTCATGAGGCGACACTTCATTATCAGGAGTCTGCTCTTTGTTCATTCGATTCTTCAGCCTTTTACTTCTGTTGTTATGAGGCGACTCTTTGTCTTCATGTGTCCGCCCATTAATCATTTCATATTTAAACCTTTGCGTCTGTCTCTATGATGCGACTCTTTATTTCAATGAGTCCACTCTTTATCTATTTGGTCTTCGGACTTTTTGCTTCTGTGATCAAGAGGCGACTCTTTATTGTATATGAGTCCGCTCATTTATCATTTCGTCTTCAGGCCTTTTGCTTCTGTAACCATGAGGCGATTCCTCGTTTCAACGAGTCCACTCATTGCCTATTTGGTCTTTAAGCCTTTTACTTCTGAAACCATGAGGCGACTCCTTGCTTTCATGAGTCCGCTCATTGCCTAAATATTTGCATTCTATCATTCAATGAACCAGATCATTTTAGCACTGATATAAGATCTTCAAGAAGTATCTCTTTGGGGTATGATGATCAATCAAATCTCTTTAACTCATCAGAGTTAATTTCTATTCAACTTGGATTGAATCAATCATTGGCTATTGATCTTCTCTTGACTCTCAAACTGTCAAAGCTTCATTAGATCAATGTTCACCTTTTCTTCTTTATTTACAAAGCTTCTTTCATTATAGAACATCTTCTTCAATGCCAAGCTTCCTTAATTACGTAGAGCTTCACAATACATGATTTTTTCTCTTTGCTAATAATTATTCTTTTTTCTTTAAAATCACTTCAGTGAGACCATTGTAGACATGATGAAATCTCTTCATACATCTAGTCTTCATTGATTCTTTTCATTTTAGAAGAATTCTTCACTTAGATTCCATGTAGAGATTAGACAATCATTGTGAGCCATCTTCTCAGCAACTTAAATCACATAAGCTGGAATTGATCTTTGCATTCTTGATGAAGTCTTGTTTTTGAGCATTTTCAATCTCTTCAATAATCAATTCCTCTTCAACTGATCTTTGCATTTGTTTAACTAATCTTTGCATATTCTGATGAAGTCTTCAGTTTATCTTGCAAATCAATTTTCATTGAAACTATGCATACTTAATAGAAGCTTTATTTGAACACCTTCAATTTCTTCGAATGAAAGACATTTGTTTGAAGTAGAGATAGGCGTCAATCCTCTATTTAGTTCATTGCATAGCTCTTGAAATTCGTTGCTTGATCTTGAACTTGTTGTGCATTCTTCT
Source organism: Euryodendron excelsum (assembly GCA_033060915.1). Lineage (NCBI taxonomy): Eukaryota > Viridiplantae > Streptophyta > Magnoliopsida > Ericales > Pentaphylacaceae > Euryodendron > Euryodendron excelsum. Next base: position 38,101,404 of record CM065383.1, on the reverse strand, counting down.
TGACATGTATTAGACTTAAGATTCAACTTTAAGTCTAAGTTATGAACTTTGTTAATCTGTACACTAAGTAGATTCATTAGTAAAATAACACAAGGTTTAGTTATCATCAAAATCAACATGGGAATTAACATTGAGTCAACAAGGGTCAACTTTGAGTCAACAATCTCTCCCTTTTTGATGATGATAAAACTTTTGCAAAATAAGTTCATATAAGATTAAATAAAATGAACAAAGTTAAATAACATACCAATAAAGAAACTCCCCCTTTGTTTCGTAATTAGGCAAATGATGCTTAGAGGATAAAAACAGTTCAAAAACAATTTTTCAAGGAGTTTTTATCAGTGAAATCAATGACATTTTGAAATAAATGATTCATGTTACTCCCCCTGAGAACATGCTCTATATATGTCAAAAGGTACTCATTTCATTTCATTTTCATTTAATACCAATACTATAAACAATTCATGTTTATTTTAGTAAATTACATTTCTTGTTCAATTAAGGTTCCCCAATATTGAAAAAAATACTTCTCCCCCATAAGTCATGTTACTCCAATTCTAAGTGATGCTTGACTTATTTTTCAACAAATATGCTTTGTACAATTTTACAATACAAATTTCATTTCAAAATTCTTCTCCCCCATAATTTAAATAGATTCTTCTTGTCATTTCTAAACGATGTTTAACTCATTTTTCAACAGACATGCATTGTACAATTTTGCAATACAATTTTCATTTCAAATTCTTCTGATGTTTAACTCATTTTCCAACAAACATCCATTGTACAATTTTGCAATACAATTTTCATTTCAAATTCTTCTCTCCCTTTTTGTCAATTCATCAAAAAGAGAAATAGAATGAAAATGATACCAATTGAATGAGAATGATAGACAAGTACAATAGCCAAAAAAAATATATTAAAAGCAGAATAGATTGTATAAGCAGGGAATAAATCAAACAAGTTATCAGAGCAATCACATTGGATACCAAAATAGAATTATAGTTCATTGATTAAACCATTTAGATTACAAAAGATGAGATTATAGTTATCATGTCCATAAGTGCTGTGCCAGAAACAAAACACAATAGTCAATTAAAACAAAAACAAAAAAAAATGTTATAACAGGACCATGAGAGTGACAGAGCCATGACTTGAGCTTTGAATTGGAGGATTTTGAGAGATGTTTTAAGGAGATGGAGAAGGAGAAAGTGTTAGATCAACAGGATTTGAGGCAGTGTTGAATAGACCAAAAAATGGTCTAGACCTCAGACCATATGGCCTTCTTCATACAAAACTGGAGGCTGAGGTAGAGGATTTGGCTTTCTTTGCTAGAACAGCCTTCTTTCTTAGGGCAGCATCCTCAGATTCCTCAGAGTCATCATCGGCAGGCTCATCCTCCTCAGATTCTAGGTCAGTGTCCTCCAAATCTTTCTCTGCTTCCTTTTCTTCCTCATTTCTTTCTTCAGTTTCTGGTTCTCTTTCTCTTTCTTTTTCCTCTACAGAAATACCCTGAGCCCTTTTCAGTTAGATCACATCTTTCTTAAGATCTTTCAATTGAAGCAGCCCTTCATCAATCTTTTGGTTCATGATTTGAAGCATGTCCATCATGTTCCCCAAAAGTTCATCAACTAATGAGGCATCAAAGGTTTGGGCTAAGGGCTTCCTAAGGCCAGAGACAGATGCCCTTTTCTGTGAAGAACTGGCAGGGGCAACTTTGTTTGGCCTTAGAACCCAATGGCCATTAACTTTCTTATAACCCATCCAACTCAAAGTGTACTTGTTATATTCATCTTTGTAAGAATCCGGCTTTTTGTAGTTTACTCTCAAGAGATTGACATGAAAGTGTTTGAAAATCTTGGTTAGAAACATTCCATAGGGTAGGTTCTTGGAGGCGGTGGTAGTAACATTGGCCATGTTGGAGAGAATATAGTAGGGAACATCAATTCTGGTATTCATAAGAAAGGCCCATAAGCAAAATAGGTCCTTCTCAGTTACACGCTCAAAACCACCAACTTTGGGTAAGAAAATTGTTGTCACAAAATGGTGGACAAGTCTCAATTCAACAAAGAAGTTGTTGGCTATGGGTTGAGTGGATTTGAGCATGTCACAACCAAAGAGAACTCTAAGTTGTTCTTTTCGACTAATGTTTTCAAAATACATTTTCCTACCATAACCAGTTCCCATAATCTCTACCAGAGTCCCTTCATTCAGAGTGATTTTCACTCCATTCACAAAATTGGTAATCATGTTGCTTCCAACTTTCTTCATCAGATTAGAGTAGAAATGTCCAACCAATTTTGGGTATACATTTTCTCTAATAGTAGTGTGGGGTTCCCATCCTAGATTCTCAAGACCATGGGGGAAGTCAGAGTTCTCTGTTTTAAAGAAGACATGATCTATCCAGCGTCCATTCAAAACTTTACAAAGACCGAAGATGGTCATGTACCTTTCTTCTGCCATTGTATCTATGAAGTGTGTTGATTCCCATCCAGGTTGCTCTATCGGAGCCCTTTCCTCTAAATCTCTGATGACCGATCCAGCCCTTTTTCGTTTCTGAGTGCGTGTAGGAGGAACGTTAGGGTTTTCTCAGCCAGGTTCTATTTTAAGAGCCATTGTGGGATTTATGAAGGTTGAGAGAGAGAGAGAGAAGAACGATTAGGGTTTATAAAGATATTGAGATGAAGATTTGTGATGGTTGATAGTGACGGTTGAGTTTTGGTGTGAACAGGGGAGCAGAAGAGAAAAAGAGTGAGAGTGAATGAGTGAGAGGGAAATTTTGAATGTTTGTAAAGTGGGCTTTGTCAAAGTATATAGGCCCAAAGCATGAGGCGACTCATGAACTAAATGAGCCGACACATGCCTTGTTAATGAAATGATTTAAGTCCATTAACGTGATGAGCCGACCCTATGAAATAAAGTGTCAACTCTTTCACCCAGACTGAGCATGTGAATTATAATGATTTTATGAAATGACCTTTTTCAAATTTTGAGATAAAGATTATCTTAATATGATCATATAATGCATCGTGACTTCAAGAAAAGCATTTCATATGAATGATAAACATATTTAAACATTCAAAATACAAATTTCACTCAAATCAAACACAATTTAAGATAAAGCATCACTCATCCGTAATTCTCCTCTAATCATACAAAAACGATCTTCACTTAATGGTTTAGTAAAGATATCAGCTAATTGCATATTAGTGCATACAAAGTCAAGTTCTATGTCACATTTTTGTACATGATCACGTATAAAGTGATATATGATTTTAATGTGTTTTGTCCGAGAGTGTTGAATAGGATTTTTAGTCAAGTTTATTGCACTAGTATTATCACATTTAATAGGAATATGATCAAATAAGATTTCATAATCTTCCAATTGTTGTTTGATCCACAACACTTGTGCACAACAACTCACAGCTACTATATATTCAGCCTCAGCAGTGGAGAGAGCAACTGAATTTTGTTTCTTGCTATACCAAGATACAATCATATTGCCTAGGAGTTGGCAAGAGCCACTTGTGCTCTTCCTATCAACTCTACTCCCCGCATAGTCAACGTCAGTGTAAGCATTTAGATTAAAACATGTATTTCTTGGATACCATAATCAAAGATTTGGTGTGTGCTTAAGATAACGAAAAATCCTTTTTACAGCAATTATATGAGATTCTTTAGGATTTGATTGAAAACGAGCACATAAGCAAACACTAAACATTATGTCAGGTCTACTAGTAGTTAGATACAATAGAGAGCCTATCATGCTTTTATAAAGCTTAGTATCTACTAACTTACCTTTCTCATTGCTATCCAATTTAGTTGTAGTACTCATTGGAGTACTTATAGACTTTGCATCTTCCATGCCAAATTTTTTGATTAAGTCCTTGATGTACTTGGCTTGGTTGATAAAGATGTCTTCCTTTAATTGCTTGATTTGAAGTCCGATAAAGTAGTTGAGCTCTCCTATCATACTCATCTCGAATTCTCCCTGCATACACTTAGCAAATTCTTCGCAAAGCAATTCATTAGTAGCACCGAATATAATATCATTTACATAAATTTGTACTACAAGCATATCATTGTTTTTTATTTTAATAAAAAAAAAAGTTGTATCTATTTTTCCTCTAGAAAAACCTTTTTCAATAAAAAAACTTACTCAATCTTTTATACCAAGCCCTTGGGGCTTGCTTCAAACCATACAAAGCTTTTGTTAGTTTGAAAATATGGTTAGGAAGTTTTGAATCTTCAAAACCAGGTGGTTGTCTAACAAAAAATTCTTCAGTGATAAAGCCATTTAGAAATGCACTTTTTACATTCATTTGATATAATTTAAAATCTTTAAAACAAGCAAAAGCAAGTAATAATCTAATGGCTTCTAGTCTAGCTACAGGAGCATAGGTTTCATCAAAATCAATGCCTTCCTCTTGACTATAACCTTGAGCAACAAGTCTTGTCTTGTTTCTCACTACAATTCCAGATTTATCCATTTTGTTTCTAAATACCCATTTAGTTCTAATAATTGGATGATCATTAAGTCTAGAAACAATGTGTCATACCTCATTCCTTTCAAATTGATTTAATTCCTCTTGCATTGCATTTATCTAAAATTTATCATGTTCAGCATCATTAAAACATTTAGGCTCTATTTGAGATAAGAATGCAAGATGATTACATATATTTTTGATAGAGGAGCGAGTTCTTACACCTTGTGAAGGATCACCTAGGATTTGTTCCCTAGGATGGTTGTGCACAAACTTCCACTCCTTAGGTAGACCTTCACTAATTTCTTGTTGGCTGGTAGGAATTCCTTGTACTTCTCTTTCCTTTTGTGGTTCCTCATTTGAGTTTGGTTGGATGTCCATCTTTTCCATTCCAGATTCTAGCTCATCTGCATCATCACTTGCAACATTCTTTGAAGAAAGATTAAGTTCATCAAAAGTGATGTAGACTGATTCTTCAACAACTAGAGTCCTTTTATTAAAGACTCTATAAGCCTTGCTATGTGTTGAATAACCAAGAAATACACCCTCATCTGATTTAGCATCAAACTTACCGAGGTTGTCTTTATTGTTATTCAATACAAAGCATTTACATCCAAAAGCTTCAAAGTATGAGACATTTGGTTTCTTTTCTTTCCAAAGTTCATAGGGGTTTTGTTCAAACACTTTCTAAATAAAATTCGATTTAGAACATAACAAGCTGTGTTAACAGCTTCAGCCCAAAAGTATTTTGGTAAACTATTTTCACAAAGCATGGTTTTAGCCATTTCTTCTAAAACTCTGTTTTTCCTTTCCACAACCCCATTTTGTTGAGGTGTTCTAGGAGCTGAGAAATTGTGATCAAAACCATTTTCATCATAAAACATTTCAAAAGATTTACAATCGAACTCCCCTCCATGACCAGTCCTAATAGAAGTAAATTGAAAATCCTTTTTCATTTTAGACTTTTCTACAAAATTTTGTAAAGAAACAATTGTCTCATCTTTATAAGCTAAGAAGAATGTCCATGTAAATCTAGGATAATCATTAACAATAATAAGTGCATATTGTTTACCACTAAGACTCAAAGTTTTTGTTGGTCCAAATAAGTCCATATGTAATAGTTAAAGTGGCCTAGAAGTAGTGAGCATATTTAAGAATTTGAAAGAAATTCTAGTTTACTTACCTAATTGACAAGCATCACAAACTCTATTATTGTCAAATTTTATCTTTGGAAGACCTTTGACCAAATCATTTTTAGAAACCTTTGAAAGTATACTCATACTAATGTGACCAAGTCTTCTATGCCATATCCAACTTTCATCACTATTCATAGCAACAAGACATTCTATTTTGCATGAAGATAAATCATTAAGATTGAAAACATAAATATTGCCTTGTCTATATCTAGTGAGAATTGTCTTGTTATCATTCATGTCAATTACATTACATTTAGAGGATTCAAATACAACCTTGCATTCTTTGTCACAAAGTTGACTAATGCTCAAAAAATTGTGTTTGAGTCCCTTAACAAGTAATACATTTTCGATAGAGGTAGAGGAATTCTTACCAATACTACCTATACCGATGATATTCCCTTTGCTATTGTCACCAAATGTGACAAGACCTCCATCCTTTCGTGAGAAAGAAGTGAATTGAGCTTCATCTCCCGTCATATGCCTTGAGCATCCACTATCCAAGTACCAATGGTCTTTATTGGATTCGGCTTGAAGGCAAACCTGCAAAAAGGGTTTATCTGACCTTAGGTACCCAAATCATCTTGGGTCCTTAGGGGTTAGTTCTCAATGGTCTTTTAGAGACCCATACATTGCTAGGAACATTTGATTTTTGTAAGGCAAAGCATCTACTAGCAATATGTCCTTTTTATGACAGTAAAAGCATGATATCTGTGCTTTTCCAATTGAAGTTCTAAATCTGCCTTTTGAAAATTTAGTCCTTTTAAATAGATCAAAACTAAGGCCAGCTTTGTCAAGAGAACAATTTTGTTTTCCTAAAATGGCATCTAGTTTTTCTTTTCTATTTACACATCTATGAAGATTTGTTTCCAGGCTTTTGACTTTTTCAAGTAAAATGTGATTTTCTTTTGAAAGATCATTTTAAAAAGAATTTTTCTTAACCTTATCCTTTAGGACACAAACTTCACTTTTCAAAGCTTCATTTTCCTTTTGCAAATTTTCATTCTCAATAGTAAGAGTAGGGATGATCGATCTTCTTAAGAATTCCATTTTTAATTCCCAATTTTTTGAATTCACAAATTAAGTCATCAAAAGCATCTTGCAATTCATTAAAAGCAAATTGGGAAGAATCAGATACCTCACTATCATCTTTATGAGCCATGAGACATAGATTAGCCACTTTTAGTGGTTCAGTTTCTTTTTCGGAGCTTGATTTTTCATCATCACTCCATGTCATGACTGTCATGGCCTTCTTCCCTTGATATTTCTTTCCTCTCTTTCTGAGCAAAGGACAATCTGCCTTCATATAGCCAGGCTTCTTGCATTCGTAGCATGTTATGTTGGAGTCCTTGCTAGGTTCTCCCTTGGCTTCATGCTTCTTTCCACCTCTCCATTTCTTCTTTATGAATCTCCTAAACTTTCGAGTGATGAAAGCAATTTCATCTTCATTTTCTTCACTTGTTGATTCATCATCTTGATAGGTGGATTGGAATGCAACTACCTTTTTCTTCTTTTCTTCATCCTCTTGGGCATGTTGCTTTTGTGTGAGCTCATGTGTCATTAGAGAGCCCAAGAGTTCTTCCAGTGGTAGGGTGTTGAGGTCTTTGGCTTCTTGGATTGCTGTGACCTTAACCTCCCAAGCCTTTGGCAGAGACCTTAGTATCTTGCTCACCTGCTCATTGTTAGGATACACCTTTTCAAGAGATTTTAAACCATTTATAATATCGGTAAACCTAGTGAACATTTCAGTGATGGATTCTTCCGATTTCATTTTGAATAATTTATAGTTATATACCAATATATTGATTTTAGATTCTTTAACTCGATTGGTACTTTCATGTGTGACTTCTAATCTATCCCATATTTCCTTAGCAGATTCATAAGTGGAAATACGATTAAATTCATTTGGATCAAGTGCACAAGATAGAATATTTATAGCATTAGCATTAGATTATAGCATTTTCAAATCATCTTCATCCCACTCAGATTCTGGTTTAGGGATATCAGTTCTATCCACTCTAATTGTAGGTGTTTTTGGACCATTTACAATGAGTCTCCATAGTTCATAATCTACCGATTAAATGTAAATTCTTATTCTATTTTTTCAATAATTGTAATTGGTACCATTAAACATAGGTGGTCTATTTGTGGATTGACCCTCACCAAGACAGCTTCCGAAATTGGTTGCCATGGATCTATTCCTAGGATGTTAGGACTTAAAACATGAATACTAGCTCTTATACCAATTGTTATTCCAAAAGGCAACCCAAGAGGGAGGGTGAATTGAGTTTTTCGAAGATTAATACTAGTTAAGATTAATTAAAATTAATCTAAGCAATATAGCAGTGATCAATCTATATGCAATGCAATGTTATCAGTAGAAATAAAGAAAATAGAGCAATAGAAGAGAGACATAGATTTACCGAGGTTCAACCACAAACTGTGGTCTACGTCCTCACCCCAAGACCTCCTTAGACTTTTCTTCCACTATGTAATCACCTATTACAAATGGGCTACTGATTGACAAAGTGTTCAGCTCACTATACAAAGAACTCCTCACCGAGCTCTTCAATCTCCAAGTGGTTTTGTCCAAGCTCCACTCAAACTTACAAGAATTTTGCTTTCACAAGATAACTCTCAAACTCTCAATTACAAGTGTATAAAAGTATACAAGAAACAAACACACTCTCTAGCAAGAGTAGATATTACAATCTGAGCTCACAAGAATAAAACAGGAAGAATATTCAAAGTATATCAGTGATTCAATCAGTTGATCTTGTTTTTGTCTTCAATCACTTGTATAAATACAACTGGAAGCTTGTATATATACCCTTGTATTGATTCCATCCGTTAAAGGTTGTTGGGTATCATTAATGCACGTCCAGTCCGTTATAACGTTAAGAAAAATAGCCGTTATATCCATGGAGTCAGCTACAGGTTTATGGAGTTGACACTTTCTGCTTCTGCATTTACCAGATGTTGTTCACTGACTTTATGAGTCCACTCTTCATATCAATGAGGCGACTCCTTGTTCATCCGTCTTCACTTCTTTGGCTTCTACTATCATGAAACGACACTTCATTATCAGGAGCCCACTCTTTGTTCATTTGATTCTTCAGCTTTTTACTTCTGTTGTCATGAGGCGACTCTTTGTCTTTATGTGTCTGCCCATTGATCATTTCATGTTCAAGCCTTTGCGTCTATCTCCATGAGGCGACTCTTTATTTCAATGAGTCCACTCTTTGTCTATTTGGTCTCCAGACTTTTTGCTTCTGTGATCAAGAGGCAACTCTTCATTATACATAAGTCCGCTCATTTATCATTTTATCATCAGGCCTTTTGCTTCTGTAACCATGAGGCGACTCCTCATTTCAATGAGTCTACTCATTGCCTATTTGGTCTTGAAGCCTTTTACTTCTGGAACCATGAGGCGACTCTTTGCTTTTATGAGTCCGCTCATTGCCCAGATATTTGCATTCTATCATTCAATGAACCAGATCATTTTAGCACTGATATAAGATCTTTAAGAGGTATCTCTTTGGGGTATGATGATCAATCAAATCTCTTTAACTCATCAGAGTTAACTTCTATTCAACTTGGATTGAATCAATCATTGGATATTGATCTTCTCTCGGCTCTCAAACTGTCAGAGCTTCATTAGATCAATGTTCATCTTTTCTTCTTCATTTGCAAAGCTTCTTTCATTGTAGAAAATCTTCTTCAATGCCAAGCTTCCTTAATTACGTAAAGCTTCACAATACATGATTTCTTTTCTTTGCTAACAATTATTCTTTCTTCTTTAAAATCACTTCAGTGAGACCATTGCAGACATGATGAAATCTCTTCATACATCTAGTCTTCATTGATTCTTTTTATCTTAGAAGAATTCTTTACTTGGATTCCATGTAGAGATCAGACAATCATTGTGAGCCATCTTCTCAGCAACTTAAATCACATAAGCTGGAATTGATCTTTGTATTCTTGATGAAGTCTTGTCTTTGAGCATTTTCAATCTCTTCAATAATCAATTCCTCTTCAACTGATCTTTGCATATTCTGATGAAGTCTTCAGTCTATCTTGCAAATCAATCTTCATTGAAACTGTGCATACTTAATAGAAGCTTTATTTAAACACTTTCAATCTCTTCGAATGGAAGACATTTGTTTGAAGTAGAGATAGGCGTCAATCCTCTATTCGGTTTGTTGCATATCTCTTGAAATTCGTTACTTGATCTTGAACTTGTTGTGCATTCTTCTTGACATGTATTAGACTTGAGATTCAACTTTAAGTCTAAGTTATGAACTTTGTTAATCTGCACACTAAGTAGATTCATTGGTAAAATAACACAAGGTTTAGTTATCATCAAAATCAACATAGGAATTAACCTTGAGTCAACAAGGGTCAACTTTAAGTCAACAACTATATCTAGCCCCCATTATAGGTGAGAACTTTTGATATAGTGGCCCCCATTATAGTGGCCCTAAGGACTGGTGATAGTTGTAAGGTCCTCGACAGGCTGGTAAATTATAAGTGAGAACTTTTGGCACTTTTCATATTTTAGTACGTATTGGATAACATCTTTTTGTATATAGGGCCACCAGTAACCCTGTGAGATGGCCCTGTGAGCGAGAGATCTTTTGTCGATAAGGCTTCCACAAAATCCTTCATGAATTTCCAACAAAATGCCTTGCACTTTGTCTAGGTGAACACAATGTAGATAAGAACCAATAAAAGATCTTCTATAAAGCTCTTTGGCGGGTGATAGCCAGCCTTTTAATGACTTTTATTGACTTTTCTAGCCTTATTATTGTCTTCCGACAGCACGTCCCTGTCAAGATAGGAAATGATCGAGTCCATCCAGGATGGTCTTAACTATTCAATAGCAGCTCTCTTGCTTTTGCCATGTACTGTGTCATTCTTTCGTTCTTTGCCACATATTCGCCCATAATTTGGTTAACCACCAGCTGAGAGTCTGAGTAGATCACTATCTCGATTGTCTTATGTTCTATAGCTTGGCAGATCGACAAGCAGAACCTCATATTCTGACTTGTTGTTTGAAGCAGTGAACTCCAGTTTTATGGCCTACTCTAATGTCATGTCATTTGGTATGATTAAGACTACGTTTGATCCCGCCCCCTATCATTGGATGCTTTGTCAATGAAGAGCTTCCAATAATCAGCAATCTCCCATAACTCCAAAAGGGGGTCGCAATTTGGTTGATCGCCATCAGGCATCTGCTTGGCTTCTTGGGGTAATTCAATAGAAAATTTAGCAAGAAAATCAATGAGTACCTGACCTTTTATTGCTGATCTGAGTTGAAACTTGATGTCAAGCTCTCCCAGCTCCACCGCCCATTTTGCTAGTCTACCTGAGAAATCTGCTCTTCGGAAGAGTGGCTTAAACTGATGATCCATAACCACGTTAATGGTATGGGCCTTAAAGTAGTGCACCAACTTGTATGATGCCATTACTAACACTAAGGCCAGTTTTTCCAATGGTAGATATCTGCTCTCTACCCCCAGAAGAGTTTTGTTGACGTAGTAGATTGGCCTCTACTGTCTTTCATGTTAACGGAGTAGGACGGTGCTCACTGCATGCTCTGGTACTGCTAGGTACAGGAAGAGTTCTTCATGTTTGAGCGGTGTAGAAAGCAGCGGTGGTTGGGCCAGATATTTCTTCAAGTCGACAAGAGCCTAGTCACAGTCAAGGCTCTAGATGAATCGCTCTTATTTTTTCGAAAGTTGAAAAAATGGCCGGCACTTGTATGAAAATCAGCTGATGAACCGGTTAAGAGCCATTGTCATTCCAGTCAACTTCTGGACTTCTTTGATGTTCCTTGGGGCCTGGATGTTTGGATGACACTAATTTGATATAGATATGCTCCAATCCCCTAGTGTGTGACCAAAAACCTAACCAACTTCCTAGAGCTTACCCCGAATACACATTTAAAGGCATTCAGCCTTATCTTGTAGTTTTTGAGGATGTCAAACACTCCCTTTAGATTGCCTAGCTGTAGTCCGCTGACCTTAGTTTTAACCACCATGTCATTAATGTATACTTCCACAGTGCTGCCAATGTTCTCTTTGAACATTTTGGTGACCAATCTCTAGTAGGTAGCACCAGCATTCTTCAAATTAAAAGACATGACTTTATAAAAGAAGATACCCTTTGGGGTGATGAAGGTGGTTTTCTCTTGGTCGTCTTTATGGAAGCTCATCCTTTCAAATCCAGCTGTTGCATCTACAAGCTAGTCTTGGGAAGAGAGAAAGGGTCCTTGGGGCATGCATTGTTCAGGTCGGTGAAGTCGCCACAAACTCTCCGTTTGCCATTCTTCTTCTTTACCACCACTGTGTTAGAGAGCTAGTGTGGGTAGCAAACTTCCCTTATTACCCATGCTTCAAGGAGCCTATCAACCTCTTCGATCACTGCATCAACATGTTGAGTAGCTACCCTTCTCCTATTTTAGACCACAGGTCGGCACTATAGGTCCATGTTAAGTCTGTGGCAAGCTACTTCTGGGTTTATTCCAGGCATGTCATAAGGTGTCTATGCAAAGATTTTATGTACTGTGTCAGCAGATTAATCAACAATTTCTCCTCAGTTTTGGATAAAGAAGTGTTGAGCACAAAGTACTTCTCCTTGTCACGCTAATCTATATGAACCTTTTTAAGGTTTTCAACGGTTTTATTTTCTAGTGAGAGCCCAACATCATCGATCGTGGGCGTATCCTTGTAAAGCTCTATCATTTGAACCTTGCCCGCCTTCACATTCTTGGTGCATGTTGTTAGGAAGCACTGCTTAGCTACCATTTAGTCTCCTCTTATCTCTCCTACTTCTCCTGGAGTCGGGAAGTGGATCAGCTGGTAGTAGAAAGATGATATGACTTTCATGAGGTGCAGCCATTTTTGATCCATGATCGCGTTGTAGGGGGAGGGCACATTGACCACGAGGAAGTCTGTCTGGATAGTAATCCCTCCCACAGTTACCGAGATCATTACCTTTCCCAGCAATCAGACTAGGTTCAAGCTGAATCCGATTAAATGGTTCAAAGATGGTTAGAGAACGAAATCCTTTAGTCCCAATTTTTTGAAAAGGTCGTAGTATATGACTTTGGAGGAACTTTCCTAATCAACTAGTATCCTTTTCATGTCGCAATCCCTTAATCGTAGTGTCACCACCAGCGCATCAATATGGGGCAATTGTACTCCAACTAAGTCATCATCAGTAAAGGTTATGGCCTTAGCACTGCTGCCAACCTTAGCCTTTTTGTTTGGAGGTTCCAACAGCATTACCTCCTTGAGATGCGCATCCCTCTGGATCTCATCCCGGTATTTGTGAGGATCTAGTATTGCCGACTCTGCTGATCTGTGGGGGACATTAATTACCCAAGCTGGTTCTGTTTTGACTTCCTTCTGCGAGATGGCTTCTTACTTTATCTGCTCGGCCTCTCGCTTCATTTTTCCCGATCAATATACGGGTCAAGATGACCAGCCTTTGCCAATTCCTCCAAATGATTTTTGAGATTTCAGCAATTTTTCATCTGATGCCTCTTTTTCCTGTGGTAAGAGCAGAACTTCCTCTGGTCTCAAGCGGTGGAGTCTCCTCCCAAATTTAAGGGTCACTTGAAGAATGGCTTATCCTGTATCTGAGGCAGAATCTTGTAGACCAGGTCCTTAAAGATTATGTTAACACCTTTTGTCATCTTTTTGCTCCGATTGTTGCTATTCTCCTCACTCTTGGGCTTCTTGCTTTCATGCCCATCTTTCTTCTCTGTTTTCTCGCCAATCTTTTCCTGTATTGAATGAGCAATATCTTCCCCCACCCGTGCATACTGTTCGATTCTTAGCATCAGGTCTTATATCCACGTGACTGGTTTCTTTATGAGGGATTACCTCAGTAGGTGCTCCTTGGGAAGTTCAATCTTGAACTACGCAATTGCCAGCTACTCATTGTAATTCTCGATTTTGTTATAAGCCGCCCAGTAGCGCCTTGCATACACCCGTAATCCCTCATAATCTTTTTTTTTTGTAAAGTCAGCAAGTAGTCTACCTCCTTAGATTGGTTGCTATTTGCTATGAATCGGTTGGTGAATAGCTCGGCAAGTTGTCTCTAGCTTGAAACTGATCTAGACGGCAGCTTGTTGAACCATCGTGAGGCCACCTCTCCTAAGTTTTATGGAAAAACTCGACACATAAGGGACTCGCCCTCGCTCCATAGCACCATCATCTATTTATAGTGCCAAACATATGTAATGGGATCCGTCTTCCCATCATAAGGAGTAAACTTTGGTGGAGTGAGTTTCCTGGGAGGTCGGCAAGCCTCAATCTACTATATAAAGGGAGTGGAAGCAATCTGGTCAAGGGATCTTTTGAAAATATCTTGGACTGTTCGTCCCTTATGGTGCTTATCCCTATTGCCTAGCCGCTCGTTCAACCATTTTCCTAATCCTGCTGCTCTAGTTCGGCCCTTGCGAGATCGCTTGCTGGTGTCCGATTTATTCGAGGTTGTCGATCTTCCCGTCGGTCCGTGTAGTGCCCAATACTGGAAGCATAACTCCCTATTAAGCATGCGGCAGGGGAGCTCACATTTCTTGAATTCTTCCTCCTCCTTCCATGTCAATCTGGGGATCTATTGGGTACTCTTCCATCTCTTCTGGCAATCGCTTCTCTCATACCTTCAACAGTTGACCTGAGGTGGGCGATTTCTTCGTCCTGTTGCCGAAATTCTTGCTCGGCTACTTGGGGCGATAAATTACTAAGTATACGACCACTGGAAGGTGATGGATTCAAGTTCCTATGATAGTTCATTCGCCGATTTAGATTTTTGACATACTGTGGAGCTTGTCGTAGATCCTCCTGCCTTCGCCGATGGTTGCCTCCGGGGACTTGTATCTTCGATCTGATCAAACGTCCCCTCGGAGTTTGCATTGGATCATCGTCACGACTTGATTGGTACGTGTCGTCCTAACTACGAACATCATAGCTGTCTTCTTGCTCCCTGTTGGTGGGATCGACTCCTCCTCTGAAAGAGCTGGTACTCATCGTTGTATAGACCTTCTCACATACAGCGCCAATTGTAAGTGAGATTTTTAGAAAGATCTGGTTGAACTCTCAAACCAAATTGACAAGGACGAGCAATTTGCAAAAGAAAAAGACGATAGGAATATGTCGATCTTCTTGGGCTAAAGGCATTTCGATGATTAAGTTAGCAAGCTTAACCACAATGAATCGAAATAAAGTGTTGAGAGTTAGAATTCAAGTGAACGTACCTTGCCCTTTACATGCATGAGATATTTATATGTTTTGAAATGCCATATTTTCTTTGTAAATTAAAGTTACTTTCCTCCTAGGAATTTCCTTTTCTTAGTCGGTTTAATGTATTGGACTTATCCTTTATTTGTCCTAGTTCACTTAGGAATAAAATTTATACTCTGGACTTATTAGTCCTTATATCTTTTGGATTAGTCCTTATATCTTTTGGATTAAAATCTCTAGGCCAACCCTTTTTTATATTAGCATAAGATCGGCTCAGGCTTGGCCCACTAAGTCGACATCCAATAGCCGATCATCCTGGGTTGGTCTTCTTTTTTTCTTAGACTTGGCTCTTATTGAGCCCACATTCATGTATAACAATTCGTGTTTTTCTTTTTTAATCTTATATTTTCTATATTATTATAGTCCCTGAAAAGATACATCTTACAAAAATTTTCAAATTCAGTAATAGACTAGGATTAAATACGATCATTTGAATTTAAGCTTGTGAATTATGAATCGACCACTAAGCTTGTGAAGGATCATATTAAGCTTGTGAAATACAAAGTGACCAAATAAAACGGACTAATTTTAAACTTAATTTTGTGTGAACTTTTTAATATTTTGAGCATCGCTTCAAAATTAATTTTGGTAATATTAATGATTTACAACAAAAGGAAGCTCAAACATAAATTTGAACACATACCACTTAAGCCATCTACTTACCCAAAAATAAAGAGCAATCTCTAAGATTGATAGATTTCAAATAATTGCTCCAACATAACAAATCAATTAAAGTAATCAAAAATGTAATTTCAAATGATTTAATCAAGGCTAACTTTCGTTACTGAAACTTATGGTTCTTGTGGCCTGGGGTTCTAAAAACCTGATCGAAATGACCGGTTTAACTGTTAAAACTGGGAATTGGTTTGGTAAACTGTCCGGTTAACCACTAAAATCATTTGAACAAGTAACCCGTACAAAACCAATCAACGCAACTGTTAAACCGCCAAACCAAACCTAATACCGTTAAAAAACCGGCCGATTCAACTTCTTACGTAACTCCTTCGTACGTACTACAAACCAAGTGGCCCACAGATTTTTTTGTTTTCCTGCTCTTTTATAAGATACACTCTCTCTCTCGTTGTTAAATCTTCTCTCTCTCTCTCTCTCTCTCTCTCTCTCTCTCTCTCTCATGCATATATATATATATATATATGTAAAACCACGTTTTATATCACTCTTTTTGCTCAATTTATTCCACTTTCTCTCTCAATTTATATATATATATATATATAAAATACAGAGAGTGGCTATACACACAACTATACCACATTTATCTCTTAATTTATTACTTTTCATAATTTAACAAATTATATTAATTGTCAAAAGAATCCAAACATTTTGTATTTAAAATTTTTTTTTTACATATTTAATTTATTTATGATGTCACAGTTCAACTCCGGTGAGCTTGACAGTTGAACCAGTGACCTTTAATCCGGTTACTTTTCATATTTGCTCAAACAGTCCAATGTTCAAAACATTGACGTGGCCTATAAATGAAATAAAGATAAAGCAAGCCTAAGCTAGGTCAAGTAATTTTAGATTGGAATTAATTTAAACATTAAAATTAAAAAGTAAAAAATGTCCCAATGTGTTACGCTGTGTATTTAATAAGACCCAACAACTTCAAAAAAATAAAATAATAAAAAAGGACCCAACAAGCTACCCACCTTAGTCAGATGGTTTTTTTCCTTTCTTTTATTTTATTTAGTTTTTTTTTTTTAATGTTTTTTGGGAAGGGATGCAGCGAAGATGTTTGATAGTGTTATGATCAATAAATCAAGTCGATAGCCTAAGGTGTAAATATACTTTGTTATTATAATTCAATCTAGAACAAGAAATATATGCATGAATATTTTATTTGTGATCATAATTGAGGTACGTAACCATTAAGTCCTCATTTTATTATACTTACAATATATTAATAAGGGCAATATTTTGAAATATAAACTGAGCAATCACGGAGCATGCATATGATATTTTCAGAAATATTAACACAATTTTAAAATTATGATGATATATATTCTTATTTTGATGTGAGTATTATTTGAATAACTCATTCAATTTAGGTGTAGCTACTTGATTTTAGGTTGACATTTTAAAATTAATACGACTAATCAAACATAATTAGGCATGAGCATTGGTCAAATGACTTACTATGTGACCTACCATGACTTACTATTTGACCTACCATAGAGCAATATGGAGGAGCAAGATAATCTAAATATTTTTGGGCTGTTTAATGTGACAGACCGATGTTACGATCAGTGCTTTTATCCAAGCTTAATCTTGCTGGGTATTTTCTTCCAAACCTAGATTTTATTATTCATATACACACAAATTAAAATTTTAAATCACTGCAATTTATTTATCACTTAATAAGTTTCATACATCTCTAGTTAATAAATTATAAAATCCAAAAATATTTTGTGTATAATGTAATAGTACGTCCACACATAAGTTCTATGTAAGTTGGAACAACCTATTTTTATAAAATTTCGTTTTTAATAATTTTTTAATCCATGCATTACACGATTACAGAATACACTGCAGGCATTCGATACAAGATTTTTAGTGATACATAAAATATTTTATAAATGAAGTTCACATAATTTGGGTCCATCATAATTCTGCACAAACTTGATAGAAGAGTCAACCAAAAATATACAGGAACATTGTTTTGAAAATCGGATCGAATCGGTCAGTTGAACCGAAAAATTAAGAATCAGTTTAATAACGGTTCGGTTAATTTTTTAAACTCGTTTTGGTTAAAACTTGATAAAATTCAGTTAAATTTGGTCAAATCCGAGATTAAACCGTGATCCGATCAATAAACTAGGTAATTAAACCAGTCGGTTCAATTTTTAAGATAAAATTTTAAATTTTAAGTATCAAAATTAGTGTAAAAAATAAAATATATTTTATTACTATTAATAAATAAACTAATGATATAATTATGATATCACAGGTTAATAACGGTTGAACCAACAATTAAACCAATAACTCGTGATCCGACATCTCTTTTAGTTCGTTCAACGGTCCGATTTTTAAAAAATTGCAGAGGAATCATTGATTCAATATCGTACAATTATTAGAGAGAGACTTTCAGCCCTCTCAACAATTCCGAGCATGGAGGAGTCCCAAACTGACCCATCATCATCCACCATGACCGGAGATGATAAGCTCCACATAGTTATGTTCCCATGGCTAGCCTTCGGTCACATGGTCCCATTCCTCGAGCTCGCCAAGCTCATAGCCCAAGAGGGTCATATAGTCTCCTTCGTGTCCACAACAAGAAACATCGACCGTCTCCCACACTTGCCCCCAAATTTAACTCCGCTGGTGAAGTTCGTGAAGCTCTCTCTTCCTCACGTCGACAGGCTCCCCGAAAACGCAGAGGCCACCATTGACCTACCTTACAACCAGGCCAAGTACCTCAAGAAGGCCTACGATGAACTCCAACAACCCATGGCTCAGTTTCTTCAAGATTCAGCTCCCGATTGGGTTATTTATGATTTTGCACCTCATTGGCTAGGCCCTATCGCGGCCAAACTTAGAATTCCGATTGCCTTCTTCAGTATCTTCATCGCCGCTACGTTATGCTTTGTTGGGCCAACAAAGGTTTTAATGGGTTTGAGTGAAGATTATCGTACCAAACCAGAGGAATTCACGGTTCCACCCAAATGGGTCCCTTCTGACTCCACCATTGTGTTCCGGCTTTTTGAGGTCAAGCGTATCTTTGACGATGTAGCCGACGTTGACGAGGAGAACATTCCGGGGCTCTATCGTATGGGGGCGTGCATTGAAGCCTGTGATGTGTTGCTTGTGAGAAGCTCTTATGAGCTTGAACCCGAATGGTTGAAGCTTCTTCAAGAGATTCACCAAAAACCTTTGATACCAGTTGGTCTACTGCCCACCACGGCGTTTGACGGTGGCGACGATGACGACGACAAGGACCACTCGTGGAGCGCAATAAAAGAGTGGCTGGACAAGCAGTCTAAAGGGTCCGTGGTCTATGTCGCATTTGGGACCGAGTCACAACCGAGTCAAACCGAAATCACTGAGATAGCTCTAGGTTTAGAACTATCTGAGTTACCATTTTTCTGGGTTCTGAGGAAGCCATGTGGTTCGGCTCAAATTGAGTTACCAGACGGGTTTGAAAAGAGAACAAAGGGACGTGGGGTGGTGTGCACGAGTTGGGTACCTCAGGTGAAAATACTGGGTCACGACTCAGTGGGTGGGTTCCTGAGTCACTCCGGGTTGAGCTCGGTGGTTGAGGCAATACTGTTCGAGAAGCCTCTTATTTTGTTGACTTTCTTGGCAGACACAGGGTTGATCGCTAGGTTTTTGGAAGGGAAGGAGGTGGCAAACTCGATACCAAGAAACGAGTCGGACGGCTGGTTCACCAGGGACTCAGTGGCCGAGTCACTGAGATTGGTGATGGTTGGGGAAGAAGGGAAGATATACAGGGATAAGGTTAAAGAGATGAAACCATTGATTGGTGACAGGGATATACAAGCCAAATACGTGAATAAGTTGTTGGATTACCTTACGACTCATCAGAGACAGGCGAGCTCAGAAGCAAAATGAAGCCAGAATTGGAGTCAGACGGTCCAGCTACAAGTATCAGTACAATGGAGAAAATTGTAGCAGTGAAGGTAATTAAGCACCTCCCTGGGTTTCCATTCCACCACTTTGATTCTTGAACGTAATCTAATCTGTAGTGTTGTTTTATTGCGTGGCTGTTGGTAAATCATATCACAGTCCCTTGAATTTTATTTCTGAATGTGTAGGGGCAATATATTATTAATACGGCCATGAAAATTTGGTTTTGTTATTAAAATTTTCTTGTTAGTTAATCTCTGTTAGAATAGCTTTATTACCATGTCTTTGATAATACATTAGAATAACTTTGAAACCATAGAGAAGAGTTATAATAAGGCAAATTAACCTTTTTTTTTTGTCAAATAGTGGTGTTGTGACTTATTTGTTTCAACTAAGGCGCTATTTGGTAGAGTTTAAATTTGACTTTATTTATTTATTTTGCTTATAATTAGATTTTTTTTAGTTTTTTTACTTTTATAAGTTAATATTACTAAAAAAGTTATAAAAAAGAAAAAGAAAGCAAAAAGTTGAGAAATACAAGCAAAAAAAACTAGGCTGAAAAAGGTTGAAAAAAGCTATACCAAACGGACCCTAATATTCATCGTAATTCAAAAATGATAGACATATTCTGCAATTTCTAATTACGAGGTACATCAAGTTCAAAATGTTTTCAACTTATTTCTTAGATAATGCATCTCTTGTGTTGTAAAATCATTTGTATATAATTTCTCAATAAGACTGTAAATCTGATCAATTTTAAATGATTCAAAACCATTTACGGTTCTAAAACTGAGCAAAATATAAAAAGTTCCATTGCCCCATCTGAAATTTCAAAATCATTCTTAGGTTGGACGGGAGCGGATTAAAAAATAATACGGTGGCTAAAGGTCGGTTGAGTTCAAATTTGAGGTACCAAAAAAAAAAATTTGGGCATATCTATTTGGGTTACAGCTCGGGGTGAGCCTTTGCTGCCCATGGAGACAAGTACCTAGCATAGGTTGCCTCATCTCACATCTTATGTGGGTTTAGGGTATTGAAGGCATTAATTACAAAACAGGTCTTGAATTAAGTCGGAAAAAAGTTCAGTAGTATCTGAGACTCATGCCTATCACATTTCTATTTTTAAGAATTTAATATTGTCAATGTAATAAATTGTTACATGTCCTAATTATATGAGAATGAGTATTGAGAAAGTTAATTATTAGATTTTTTTTAAACTTGCGGCTGTGTTTGGAACAAAAATTTGGTGGGGGATAAAAAAAAAGAAGGAAAAGCCATGAGAGAAAAGTGAACAAAATCTCTTCTCATTTTGTTCTTTTTTTTTTTTTTTCTTTTCTTTTGATAAATTCGAATTTCAAACACAGCATAAGTAAATCATATTGAAAATTATTTATTGATGGAGTAGAATATAATGCACAAACAAAAACTAGCCAAGGTCTTAGCCATGAGTAGGGAATCCATGGCTGTGAACCAAGTTTTCTTTGATGATGCATGACTAACGTTATATTTGGGTCTTAGATTTGTTGGAGGAAGAAAAATGGTAAACAAATGAAATTCATTATGTATAATCCTCTTGTACGGGTAATCAAACAACAAAATGAATTTTTTTGACAAATAACTGTTCATTTTATTCTTGTTTTTCTAACCCAACAAATAGCATGTCTCTAGATTTACATCCTAGTTGTCGTGGCACGACAACTTGTTTAGTGTGGAACTACCATGTATAGGATCGTTTGATTAGGCTTAACATTTCGAACACATGATTATGCCTGTTGAAAATATGTACTCCTTCAATTCATGAAGGAATCTTTGTCGTTCGCCTGTGCATTCTTCTTGTGTATTTTTTTTTTCTTTTTTCGGCAAACTGGAAATGCATTCAAGATATATACAACTTAAACATAAGGAACATCCCTTAGCCATATTCGAAGCTCCGAAAGTGGCCAAGGAATGAGCACAATCGACTATTTGTCTATTAGCTTTACAAAACTTAATACAATCCAGCAGGTTAGCAAAAATGAAGAATATAAAAAACAAAGGCTCTAGATTCCCACTCCGACTCCTGCGGGTAGTGCAACGCCTTGACCAACAACGCACAGGCCTTCGAAGTGGCCCGCCGAGTCATCCATCTGAGCGCTTCCAAACAAGCACGCGCCTCAACCATGAAAGGAGATAAAGCACAAAAACGAATCACCCAAGCGGCAGTTGCACGCAACGAGGTTTGCTTCCAAGCACCATCCACAAAAATATTAACCTGCGGACCCTGCAAATGAGAGGTCTGGCAACTGAAAAAACTAATGGGGGAGTAGAGCCCAACCCACCATTCGGCACAGTCCTACTCTGCAAAAGGGTGATGGTGTGCTGTTGTGGGCATTCAAAAATAAAACCTATACCTTAAAAAAATAAATATTTAGTAGTGCGATTAAGAATCGTTTCCATGGAGAGTGTCTAGCCAAATCTCATGCTATGTGAACAAGGATGGGGGTTTAGGTATAATGAAAACTATTTTAATAATAACTAAGAAACAACTCAGATTAAAGTGTTAAAATCAATCAAAAGAACAAACCTTGGTCTAAGTCAACATCCACCATCGAAATTTTACAACTGATCATCGATGTAAGCATATCAATTCACGCTTGAACATTCACCGTCAGAATTGTTTTTCTATCTCTCCTTAGTCGTAGTTAATTAGAAAATAAGCGATCTCATTAACCCTAACAATTAAACAACCCAGAATAAGCACTCAAGGTTTAATCTAGTAGCAGCCTTAAGAATTAAAAAAATCAATAAAACTAAACAACAAAAGTATAAACGGTTGCATTTAATTTAGTCGAACGTCTTTCTTAAGATCTAATAATTCTTGATGCAGCAAATCATTAAATCTTAGTTGCTTCGCAAATCAGAGGAATCAAACAATTACGAATTTGATATCTAATCTAGCAATAGATTGCAACGAATAATAAACTAGTAGGCCTCTTAGTGATTAATCAAGACAATCATGAAAATTGGCACAAAAGAACATTCGATACTCAAAGTATAAATTGAATAATAAAAACAAATTAGATCTCACAATTTATTTTTAGTTCCGAGCCTTCCGTTTCCTTCGACCAAGATTCAAAGTTTAGCCACGCAGGGCTATGAAGAAAGTAACATATGTTTTCTACCACTTTTTCTTCCTAGAATAATATGAAAAACGCTAACCCTAAAAATAAAATAATCCCTACTTTTATAGGCTTCTGAAAATTTACAGCTATGTAAAGCCGTTCGAACGCATTGCACCACTGATTGAACGGTGCGTCGAACACACTTCGAACGAAAAAATTGCTCTGTATTTTTCGAATGCACTTCGAACCTGAACTTAACGTGAATCTGTTAGACGTACCGTTTGAACGCATGTGAAACCGTTCGACCGCCCTTTTGGACCGTTCAAACGCTCTTCAAACAATGTTTCCAAATTAGCACGAATTTGTTCCTTTTTAAGCTAGGATTCTCTTCCTTGGCGTTCCATAGCACCCTAAATCAAAATATAAAAATAATGAGTATATTTAGGCACCAACTAAGTATAAAAGATTACACATTAAGGAAGAAAAATATGACATTTGCAATCTCATCAGGTGACCTGCACATTTTTACTTTTTAGCATTAAGAAGCTGCGTGAACAGTGTATGGGCCAAATTGATAGTCTCCTTTGGCAAAAACGATAAATGCTTAAAATTAGATTGGTTACCCTATAATGCCTAGAGAATAGCTGCTGATTCAATAATGAAATAAGAATTTCGAGCATTAGATAACCAAAGCTTGAACCATTCTTGAAATGACATTGGCCGAGCTTGAGAGAAAATCTAGACCCAGCCAAGATCCATGGCATACACGCCTAGCAATAGGACAATTAAAGAACAAATGCTTTACGAAGTCATCATCCTTCAAGCAATGTAACACATCGGGGAAGCCACACACTTCCTCTTAAATGAATTAGATTAACCAGCAAAATATCCCGAGAGGGCTTCCAAAGAAAAAAAACTTTTACTTGGACGGATCAGTCACCCAAGTTTACCCCACTAGCCTTCCTGCACCTGAGTTTGAGAAAGAACCGAAGGATATTTATCCTGCAATGCTAGGTAATACGTAGAGTTCATAGAAAAACAACCTGTTCTAGAGGGACACCAAATCAATTCATCCTTCACAGGCCGAAAAGGGGATATAAGTTGCCCAAATATTCCGACGACTATCAGAGGGGAACAAACACCTAACCAATGGCTCCCGCCACTCCTTACTAGAATTAACCAGATAAGCCACAAAAAAAATTGAAAAACCACCCTGACTGGACTGATCGTGAATAAGGGTTGCTCACCTTCAGGATCCATTGATGATCAAAGACACTTAAACTAGAATTGCCTCCCACAACCACCCCAACCCCTTTGCTAACAGATCATGTCCCCACAAAATACTCTGCCAACCCCATGTCACTTGCATGAAATCCTTCTGATAACAATATTTGCCAAGCAAAACCTTACTCAATAATGAATCTGGACAAGTCACAATACACCAAGCAGCTTTGGCTAACAAAGCTTGATTAAAAAGACCAAGATCTCGTAACCCTAAACCCCCTTGCGATACCGGTTTACATAGATCCACCCACTTCAACCAATGAATCCCCCCAGAGCTCCCACCCTTCTACAGAAATTTACTTAGTAGAGATCGGATAGAATTCACAACATAAAAAGGGGCCTTAAATGCTTAAAGCAAATAAAGTAGGATAGATGACAAGGAATGCCTCACCAATGTACATCTCCCTGCAAAAGAGAGCAACCCTACTTTCCAACCCTAAAATTTTCCCTGAATACGAGCTTCAATGCCTCTAAAATTTTGCCTTTCCAGAGACTAAAATCCATTAGGGATCCCAAGTACCTACCGGGACGGCAACCATATTAACCCCTAATATATCTAACACCATCTGATGATCCCTTTCGCTCATATTTGGATTGAAAAAGATCTTCGATTTCACCAGATTAATCTTTTGACCCACTTGTTGACGGTAACCATTCAACAACCACTTCAAACACAAAAGCTGTGAAAGATCAAACTTTTGAAAGATAAAGCAATCATTCGCGAACATCAAATGCGAAACCAGCAGGAAATGCTTACTAACCATGATCCCTTTACGGATGTTGTTTGCAGATAAATATTCAAAGAACTCAAACAACGCTGCTGTACATAAAATAAAAAGATACGGTGACAAAGGATCACCTTGTCTAAGCCCACATGATGGTTGGGAAAACTCGCTCCTTCTACCATTGACCAACACAACAAATGAAACAATAGAAATACATTTCCAAACTAGTTGTATCCAAGCAAAACTGAAACCCATAGCTCCCAGCATCTGCCTTACAAAATCCCACTTTATACTATGATATGCTTTATTCATATCAAGCTTAAGAGCAAAATAAACCTGTCTCCTTTTCTTTTTCTTTCAAGTTGTTAGTGTCTATATTAGTATAGTTCTTAGTTTGCACACATCCCACATTGGTCAAACACTACTTCTCTTCCATTCTCTTGTACTATAAAAATAAGCTACTTATGTACATCCAACTCATTCAATGCAATACATTCTCTTTTGCATATCTCTCTCTCTCGTTTCTAACATGATATCAGAACCAAGGAAAAGTATGCTTTGTGGTTGCCCTTCGAGGGATTTTTCACATCAGAATTCCTAAGGTTCTTTTCCTCCTCTCTGGCCATCCTCCGGCCATTTTTCGACCAACTTTTGGCGTCTCCCCAACCGTCTTCCGACCATTTCTGTCCGACTCCTAACTAATTTGAGCCTTCTAAATCTAATTTTGGCCTCTATTTCTGTTAGTTCTACTCTCTTTCTGCTATTTCTTTTTCTTTGGAAGCGTTTCTATCGCTATTATCTACTGTTGGATTCCTGTTATTCCATATCTCTCACCTATAGAGCGTTCTGAGGTCTCTAGACCGATTCTTCTCACTTTGGAGGGTCATAATTATATTCTTTGGCCTCAAGTCGTGTCCAGTTTTCTCAAGGAGAGAAGACTTTAAAGCTATATCACTGGAGATATTCAGGCACCAATTAAAGGTGTAGCTGAAACGGCTACAGAATTCACTAAATGACTTGAGGAATGGGACAGTAAGAATCATCATATCATCACCTAGTTTCGAAATACATCGATTCATTCTATTAGTCTCCAGTTTGGATGCTTTGACACATCTCACTTCATCTAGGCCTTCCTGGCCAATTGTTACACCACTGTCGACCTTCCTCATCAGTATCAACTTTTAATTTCTCTGTATCGTCTAAAACAGAAATTTGTCCAGTCTATCAACGCCTTCTTGTCTCAGATGTATACTTTTTAGGACCAGTTTACTCCTTTTAAGCCTACTTGGACATGCTCTGTTGATGCTGCTCAGTTTGCCCTCTACTGTGATCAACAACGCCTGATTATATTTCTCATGGCTCTCACTAATGTATTCGAGACTGTTCAAGCCCCTCTTTTCCATCGTTTTCCTCTTCCTACTTTGGAACAGGCTATTTTTGAGCTCTTATCTTAGGAAACTCGCCTTGGCCTCACTCGGCCACTACTTGTGGACCCCATTCTTGCCACATTTAGTTCTCAATTTCGAGGCTTTTTAGGTGATTCTCACAGTTCTTAAGCTCCTAGTGGTTCTCGCAATTCTACTAAGCCTTTTGGGTCCTTTTTGGGCCCTGTTTCCTAGTTTGATGCCTATACCTTCTATCATGCCACTAACCATCACCTACTTATCTGCCCCACTCGGATCTGTAGGCACTGTCGTCAGCATGACCCTAGTCACTTTCTCTCTGATTGTGCCAAAAATCTTTCTCAAAAAGATTCTCATCATCAGTCTACTACTATCACTATTGACGATTTTGCTTTTCCCTCTCCCTCCTCCTTCTCCTCCTCCTTTGTGATCAATGTTAGTGATCTTCTTGCACTTTTTCAACAGTTTATGTCAACCCCTGGTAATCCCTCCTCTACTGTTTTATCTGCCACTTCATGTATTTCTTTGTGGTTCTTTGACTCTGAGTGGAGCAATCATATGACTTCTAACTTGATAGTTTTTTCTTCCAAATCTTCTGTGTTTGCTCTTCCTGCCATTTATGTTGTTGATGGGTCCTCTATGTCTATTGATCATGTTGGTCATGTCTCCACTTCCACTTTTGCACTCCCTCATATTTATTAGGGTAAATTACACTAGCCTCCCTTCAACATTTGTGAAAATACAGTGACATCACACAACATTTTATAATTACATTGACCTCCCTTGTCAGAAAATAGGCATTAACAGAAGTGTAAAATTACTTAAATACCCTCACATTTAAATATTTTAAAAACTATGAAAATAAAATAAAATATCTATTTCTTCTTTTTTTTCCTTTCTTCCTTTCCCTTCCCAGTTGTACTCTCTTCTTCTTCTTCCCCATTTCATTGACTGTGGATCCAGCCTCCAACCCCAACCTTCCACGGTTCCATCACCACACCGAAGACAACGAAAAAGGGTGGTTTAGCAGCGGTGGGTGCCGGAGACAAGCAAGGTGGGTGGTCCGCGCAGCAGTGGCCGCCATCTCAGAACCCTTCCCCACCCTCCACATCACTATGACCTCCTTTTTCGGCAACCATGGTACTACTGGCACCGCCTCATCAATGGACTCCAATATCGAGTTCTCTCTCATCACCAAACTTCAATCTCTCTTTAAGAAGACCATCAGTTGAGTTTGGGGGTTTCGAAGACCATCGATCCGTCAAAGACTACCGATCCAAGAAGCCGTCAAAGACCACCGATCCAAAAAGCCCTTCTATCGCCAAGAAGTTCGTCCCCTTCCTCAACTGTGCTCTATCAGTTCTCCCAACATGCCTCTCCGAAACCCCCAAACTCGACTAAATCATCCCAATCAAATTTCATCACAGTTTGTTAGCAGCAATGGATATATGTGTGTATCTTTGTATATATATATGGTTATATTATATATTGCTCTATTGTTGTGATTTGTGTATTGAATAATCTCATTCTAGGGATGGGTTTCTAATACCACTTTGGGTTTTCTGGGAAATATTTGTAAGTAAATGCAGACAAAGTATATACTGTAAGAGAGAGAAAAAATGAAAAATGATGGTGATTGTGGGAAGACATGGTGTTCTATGATTATAAAATGGTGATTTTGGAGTCCCAATGGCAGTGGTGGTGGTGGTGATGTTGTTGCTGTTTTTTGGACAATGGCAGCAACACACTAGTGATAGAGAAGAAACACTGGTGATGGTGACGAAAGGATGAAAAGATTTTTAGTAAAGGATAAAGTAGTCAATAAAATAAATTATTAGACTTACATAAGCTTTTTCCGTTTGGTCAACTAACGGTTGACTAACGGAGGGAGAAATTTGTTAATAAAATTAATAAAGTAAGGGAGGTCAGTGTAATTATAAAATGTTGTGTGAGGTCTCTGTATTTTTGTAAATGTTGAAGGGAGGTCAGTGTAATTTACCCTATTTATTATATTCCTAAAATCACACTCAATCTTATCTCTATTGGCCAATTATGTGATGTTGGTCTTACTATTTTCTTTTTACTAGTTATGTTTTGCAGGATCCATGGACGAGACAAACTCTTGGGATAGGCTGCAAACATGGTCTCTTGTTTCAGCTCATTCATCTTCACCTAACTCTTAGGATAAACCGTAAACATGGTCGTTTGTTTCAGCTCATTCATCTTCACCTTCCTACTCTGACTACTGATACAACTTCTTTTTCCTGTTATTACTTCCTCATCTCTTGAACTTTGGCACTCTCGTTTAGGTCATGTTTCTTTAGGTCATTTATGTTTTCTTTTGTCTAAAAGTGTATTAGGTTCTGTCCCTAATAAACACCTTGATTGTCAGTCCTGTCAACTTGCCAAACAACCAATTTTATCATTCAATAATAGTGCTTCTTTTTCTTTGGCTTCTTTTGACTTGATTCACTCTAATATTTGGGGGCCCTTTCCCACTTCTATTATGGGAGGCTCCCAGTATTTTGTCATATTTGTTGATGATTTCTCTAGATATACTTGGCTTTATTTCTTACAAAACTAATCTCAACTTCAACAAACCTATTATGATTTTGCTTGCATGATCAAAACTCAATTTTCTCATGATATCAAGATCTTTTAGTCTGACAATGCTGCAGAATGTTGTGATAAGACATTTATTGCCTTTCTACATGAGCATGACGTTGTTCTTCATAGCTCTTGTCCCAGTACTTCACAACAAAATGGTTATACTAAACAAAAACATTGCCATCTTCTTGATACTATCCATATGCTTTTTATCTCTACATCCTACCCTAAACAGTTTTGGGGTGAAGCTACTCTTACTATTACTTACACCATCAATCGTGTACATTCTGCTCCCCTTGGTAATCTCACTCCTTATGAGCGTCTGTATAGTATTACCCCTAATTATCACTCTCTTCATGTTTTTAGGTGTACTTATTTTGTCATACTTTAGCCTCATGAGCGTACCAAATTGGGGCCTTGAGCTTGTATTTATTGCTACTTAGGCTATTGGATTGAGCATAAAGGTTATCGATATTGGGATCCTCTGTCTAAATGTCTTCGTGTTTGTCGCCATGTTGTCTTTTGGGAACACAAGGTGTTCTCCTTCTTATCTTCCTTCAACCTATTCTCTCCTTCTGTTCCTCTTTATTTCATTGATCCAACTCTTGAGCTCTTTCCTGAGGTTATCACTATCTCTATTGTTATCCTTTTTTAGGATGTCCATGTCATTGATACTATCACACCTGTTGTGCCTCATGTTATAGTCTATCTCATGGAGTCCTCGTCAGTTGGTCCTATGCCTCCTGTTGGCTCTCCAGTCTTTGATCCTTTTTAGCCTTCTTGTTCTAATGAGCCTCTTGTTAGACGGTCTACCCAGGCAAGGAATATTCCTCCTCACCTTCGTAATTATCATTGTTTCTCCACTATTCTTGCTCAATATGAGCCCCAAACTTATTGCAAGGCTAGTTCTAATCCTCTTTGGCCACAAGTAATGGATTGTGAAATACAGACTCTTACCAAGACTCACACTTAGGACTTAGTTGATCTTCCTCCTGGTAAATCTGTGATCGCGTGCCATTGGGTTTACAAGATCAAGACCCGTTCTAATGGTTCTGTGGAATGATACAAAGCCTATCTAATTGCCAAGGGCTTCACTTAGGAGTACGACATTGACTATGAGGAGGCATTTGCTTCTGTTACCGTCTCACCTCTGTCTAGAGTCTTATTATTGTGGCTCCTGTTTGTCAATGGCCATTATGTCAGTTGGATATGAAGAATGATTTCCTTAATGGTGATCTCTCTGAAGAAGTCTATATACAGCCCCCTCCTGGTTCTTCTCATTCTTCACGTCAAATCTGCAAGCTTCATCGTGCTTTCTATGGTCTTAAGCAAGCTCTTCGTGCTTGGTATAGCAAATTTAGTTCCACCATCAGTGACCATGGATCTCTTCTAGTGATCATGATTCTGCTCTCTTTGTTCACAAGTCTCCACACAACACTGTTCTCCTTCTTCTTTATGTTCATGGCATTTATGAGCTTAAGGTATTTCTTAGCAGCCATTTTGAGATGAAAGATCTTGGTCCTCTCAGTTACTTTCTTAGCCTTAAGATCTCTTTTGGCTCTACTAGTTATTCTCTTAATCAGGCCAAGTATGCCTCTGATCTTTTTACTCATACTGATCTTACTAATAGTAAGATTGCTTCCACACTTTTAGAAGTTAATGTACATCTTACTCCTCTAGATAGTGAGCTTCTATCTACTGTTACTCTTTATCGATAGCTTATTGGTAGTCTTATTTATTTTACTGTTACTCATCTTGACATTGCTCATGCTGTTCACCTTGTCAGTTAGTTCTTGTCCTTGCCTTGCTACCTCTCCTGCCAAAAGTTGCTCACCACTAGCTCTGATCATATCACCATTAAATCAGGAACTGTAACCAAAGGGAGGCTCCTACTCTTATCCATTAAACACCCTACCCCCATCATTCTAGATCTCATGATGACCTTCGTTGATAATTACCCATTTACCCACATTAACACCTTGCTCAACTAGAAAAATTAGACTTCTAATGAATCCATTGATCATCCCTTTCGACCACAGTTACAATCTTATTACAATCTAACTAGACCGGCAACTTACATTCCCCAAGCATTGACTCTTAGTTTACAACACCATTTTGAGATGATGAACCAAGCAACGGCCTAACCGAATCAAGATGGTACCCTCAGCTAGATGGAAAAGAAAAAGCTCTAGCCCTTTAGAATACTACAGATACAAAAACTATGCTTGCTCTTCAATGACATCCCTTATCATACCAGCACTCACTCCCGCGTATTGAGATTTTAAAAAATCACTAACCCAATTTGATTACCTTACAACAAAAAAACTTTTCCAAAAACCCCATTTTACTCCTTTTACCTTCTTCAATAGAAGAACTCGCATGCTTACGACCTATTACATGACTACCTAACTTATCTGAATCAGATCCATTTACCTTTAAAAAGGCTAAACCTTCCAAGCAACCCATTTCAGAGTAGAATCAGAATCGGGAATTGCAACCAAAGGGAGGCTCAAACACCCTACCCCCATCATTCTGGATCTCATCATGACCTTCATCAATAATCACCCACTTAACCGTATTAACACCTTGTTTAGTTAGAAAATTAGAATCCCAATGAATCCATTACTCATCCAATTCGGCCACAGTTACAATCTTGTTACTGTAGAGTTGGGTCCACCCTATGTGTGGGAGATGGACTTCCCACTTATGCTTGTACTCCTCAGAGCTTTTTTTCTTCAGTTGCAGCCTGTGCGAGTGTGAGGTGCGGGAAGAAAATCTGAGATCAGTGTGGGAAACAAGTCTTTGGCATTGAAGGCCTTCGGCATAAATCAAATTGTGCATGTGATGTGTCAGTAAAGCTAGGGTTATAAATACCCTTGTGCAAATTAGAGGAGGGTATGCAAATGTAGGGAGAGGTAAAGATATACACAGAGTTGTATTTGTTTTAGTGGCTTTGCTATATTGTAAGAGTTGAGAGTTGTAATCTTCTTTTTGAAATTTTGATTCCATTACTGTGGACTTAGGCAATTTGCCTAACCACATTAATTCTTGTGTCTCTCTCTTATCGCATCCTAATTGTTCGCACTTAAGAAGACACAAGTGAGAAAAACACGGTACTCCCTCATTAGAACTCATCCCCTTAGGAGGGCGAGTGCGACTAGGTTTGAACTGAAAAATGATTTGAATAAGGGCTTTTAAAAAAAGATTTGGAGTCTCCACCTAACTTTATTAAGGCGAGTTAGGTCACCTAAAACTAAGTGCAATATGAAGATTAAACTTAGGGTTATTGAAAAGGTTTTAGAAAACTTCCTCAATAGAGGGTTTTTTTTTATATAGAAAAAACAGGTTATTTGGAAACCTTTGAAATGATTTAAGCCCTTTTTTTTTTTTAAATAACTCCATTTTCTGTCTCTTGAAAACAGTGATTCTAGGTTTGGAGGTTGGTTACGTATAGTAAAGATGTGCTAGGCTATCACCCTATATCGCCCTTGCGGTACTTACATGTCTATTCATCGTAGGTTTACTTATTTAGAATCTTCGATGATCCATTATCCAATTATATCCACTTTGAGAAGATTTTTAAAAAAATATTTGAAATGATGCATAATATGCAAGTACAAGAAAAAATTTAATTTTTTAATAGATTTGAAGAGAGAATTTGAAGCTTAAAAAATATTATGGAAATTAGAAACTTGAAAAAGGTTGTGGAATTGAAAACTTAAAAAAGGTTGTGAAAATTTGAAAAAAGATTGTGAAAATTTGAAAAAAGATTGTGAAAATTAAAAATTTTAAAAAATGTTGTAACCATACCCATAGAGGTTGTCTACGTATCCCTTTATTGAAAATCAGGTCAGTCGTAATTTAGACTAGGGGTTCGATTGAAAATAAACACTTTGAGGTCTTACTTGATTTGAAAAGACACTTTGGGGTCTTTAGACAGTTTGACTTGAAAAAGGTTTGATTCGAACTTTGATTTGAAGATTTGAAATCGAGCTTTGATTTGAAATTGACTTTGATTTGAAATCGAACTTGGAATTAACTTTGATTTGACGTTGAACTAAAGGATTTAAAATTGAATTTTGATTCAAAATTAAACTTGAGGATTTGAAATTGAGCTTTGAAGTAGAACTTGGACTTGATTTGGAAATATTGAATTGAGTTTTGAAATCATCTTGACTTAGATTGAAGTATGAAAATCATCTTAGTTTAGAAAAGAGTTTTATAAAAGATTTAAAGCTTACTAACTTTAGGTTTAGAGTTGAACTAAGATTTAGATATCTTAAGACCTAGATAATCTAGGGTTGAAATATGCACTTGAAATAAGAAGGTTTGATTTTAGAAAGTTAAATTTTAGGAAAGTTTTGAATTTGAAAGGTTTCAAATCAAGAAAATTTCAAATTAGGAAAGTTTCAAATTAGGAAAGTTCCATTTTAGGAAAGTTTTGAGTTGGAGAAGTTTCAAATTAGAAAAGTTTTGAGTTACGAAAGTTTCCTTTTTATGACAAAATTGATTTTGGAAAGATTTGAATTTGAAAAATTTTGAATTTGCAAAGATTTGAACTTAGAAATATTTGAAATTTAGAAGGACTTGAAAGTTTGAAATTAAGAAAGGTTTGAAAGTTTGAATTTAAGAAAGATTGAAATTAGGAAAGATTAAAATTAGAAAAGATTTCATAGTTTGAAATTTAGAAAGTCGGGATTTAGAAAGGTTTGAAATTAGGAAAGATCGGATTTTTATTTCCAAACATAGAAGATTGAATTTTATTTCTAAAAATATATGATTTGATTTTGTTTTCAAAATTGGAGGATTTGATTTAGTTTCTTAGATTGAAAGATTTGACTTGACATGGAGTTAAAAAGGTTGAGTTTTGAAAATCTTAAATTTGAAAATCTATAGTTTGGTAGGAAAAGAGGTTTCAAAAATCTATGATTTGATGTAGCAAATAATTTTTGAAAACTTATGATTTGAGGCAAAATAGAAAATCATGATTTCAAGAAAGGAATTAGGATTTTCTAATCGTGAATCCTAGAGCTTGACTTTGATTTCAAGACAAAGAGGTTTAGAAAAGTAGATCTTTGAAAATAGTTTTTAGGAAGTAGATTTGCAAAACTATTTGGAAAGAGGTTTGAATATGAACTTTTGCAAGTCTCTTGAATATCTCACTTTCCTAAAATGATTCTAACCATGAAAAGATTAGAACTATTCTAGGGTTGCGATTTTGACAATAACTATGGTTTAAAATATAGACCATAATGATTAGATTAAATGTAATACTTTTCTAAAATAACCTTAACCATAGAATAACTAGAATCATCTTAGAATTGTGATTTTGATAAAAACAATTTAGGGTTTGAACCCAAAATTTGAACCTTGATGGTTACTTTGAATATAACACTTTTCTAAAACAACTCTAACCATGGAAAGGTTAGAATCATCCTAGGAGTGTGATTTTAAAAACAAGTTTGAAAGAAAGAGATTTTGAATGCAAGTTTTGAAAGGGAACTTTAATGCAAGTTTGAAAAAAACTTAAATGCAATTTTGAATGTAATGTATGAACATGACAACCACAATGCAATAGAGAGGTAAACATATAAGGTTAGGTTTCGCCATAAAATCAAGGAGGGCGAACCCACACCGTCTTAGGTTGAACTAGAAGAAAGTCTCCAATACGGTGATCTTCAACAGTCCTTTCTAGGCATGAATTGGGTAGTCCCTTATTTCAAGCATGCAAGAAGAGGAGGTAGAAGATGGGGATTAAAATAGAAAAAAACTCAAGTGGGTTAAGAGAGAGAAGAGAAAGAGGGATTATATAAAAGTAATTAGAAAACCAACATTGTCTTTTTCTTACTTTGATTGCTTTGTTTACTTTACTTGACTTGAACTTTGAGAGCTTTGAAAATGCAGCACTTGATCTTCAATGGATGCTTGGAGGCTTATATTTGAGTTTATAAGCTGTATGAAAGCTAGGGCTTGAGTGTATGGAGGTTAGGGTTTGATGAGGCTTGAGAGAATTAGGGTTTTGAGGGAATTCGAGCTCTGTTTTTAGAGAGGCAAACTTTTTGGACTAGGTTTGTAGACCCTTTTTATGTAGGGGAAGGTCTGTATTTATAGGCAATTGAAATGACCTTGGCACCTGTTATAGTGGGGCCAAGGTAAAGTTTCCACCAGGCCATTTATTGGCTTGACGCCACTACTAGTTGTGCCAGCCACTTAGAAAAGTTTTAAGGCAGCAAGAAATGTATCTTTTTATCGTTGGGATGCAAGACAAAAGATTTAGGCGTCTGTCTTAATGACTACCATGCAATTTTTGGCTTGGCCCCACTAGGAGTGACTCCGAAAAGTCTGAGAATGATTTGGAAGGACGGGGATGGATAAAAACCCTTGACAGAGTTTCCTAGAGGTAACTGGCTTGAGAAAAAATGCTAGAATATTTGAAAAGGGAGACCGGCCTACCAAGGAAAAACGGTCAATTAAATAGAGAAAACACTAAAATGGACTCAGAGTGACCCGTGAGAAGGGGTGAAGGCTGGAAACACTATCGAGAGTGTTCCGAGCGGTTGCCGATTAAATACCCAAAGTCGGAGTGGTTAGAAAAAGCAATTGGCCTACCAGGAATAAAACAGTTATTTTGCAATAGGTTTATCGAAATAGACTCATAATGATCCGAATAAGTGTTGGAAGGTTAAGAATAATATTAGAAGCATCCTCGGAGGGTAACCGATTTGATACTTAGAGTTTGTGTGGTACCCAGAGGCAATCAGTTGCCTAGGGCCAAAATGGGCATTTTGACCAAATGCTCTCAGAATCAATCCGAAAGCTACTGGAAGGCACTCAAACATGCTGGATTGTCTTTGGGACTTAGGTTTTAAAGATAACTTTCTTTCTTAAAAGACATGCTAAATAACAGACATTCTCTATTGGCAGGCTAACAGGCGCTAGAAGTGAACCATTCTACCATCTCGAGAACTTGGGTTTCATCCCAGTCGACATGTTTGAAGGGACTTATCGTTCTAAGGAGTTTTCTCAAAAAACATGTCATGCTAGATAGACTTACCATCTAAGGGATAAACTTTTTCGAAAGACATGTCAGATTGAGTTTAACTAGTCTGGATTGGTATTGAAATTGGAACTGGATTTAAGATTGAAATAAGGACTTACTGTCTTTAGGAAGACATGCTAACTGGAATTAGACTGAGCAATACTACAAGGGCATTTTGGTTATTTTACCTCTATTGGACCTGGCAGGCCTACGAAGCCATTGATTGACTGGATTGAGTCTGGAAAGCCGGTCTGGGCTTGAATGCGTTTGTGTCGATTTGAATGCGAGTCTGTTTGGGCCAGAGATTGCCAAACGAGCGAAAATG
Organism: Euryodendron excelsum; assembly: GCA_033060915.1. NCBI lineage: Eukaryota > Viridiplantae > Streptophyta > Magnoliopsida > Ericales > Pentaphylacaceae > Euryodendron > Euryodendron excelsum. The sequence goes on along the minus strand of CM065383.1, from coordinate 38,065,327 downwards.
GGGCTTATATCTCTTTGGGTGTGTGTGTTTCTAGGCTTTTTGGGCATAATAAATTGGTATCAAAGCCATTGGTTTGCCGCTGTAAGGTATTGTCCAGATTTCAAGTTGGTTGGATCCAACTTTTGATCATAGTAGAAGGTTCATCTCATCGAGACAAACACACTGCCACAAACAATGTAAAAAACGGAGTCAAAATATGAGCGGTTTGAAGTTTTCAAAAAAATTTACAAATATGTTGCATATCAGTTTAGCTGAAAAAGATGACTGAGGTCATCAGTGACATCAGCATACATTGATAGCAGCCTTGCCTCAACAATGACATCATCCCTGTGTCATCAGTAACGTCAGTGCACAGTCAGCCACCGTCTGCCACTGAGTCAAGGTACGTTCACTTGTGTTCTGGTTGAAAGTACTTTATTCAATTCATTGTGATTAAGCTTTCTAATTTAATCATCGGAGTTTTATCGACCCAAGAGGGTTGAGGCATTCTCATTGTCTCATTCTCTTGCAGATTGTTCATGCTCGTTAATTTAGTTCGCACATTAAGTCAAACATTCCTAAAAATTTCACTTACAAAAATAATTTCGTGTACAAGCGATTATGTGTAAGTTTTGCCCTCACTGAACAAAAGTCCTATATCTGCCCCTACTACTGACCTTGGCGTTTGACAGTGGCGACAATGATGGTAAAGCCACGAATGAATCGGAGTAAAAGAGTGGCTGGGCACCCCTTATCCACTGACCCTGTTGGAATGCCCGCTTGTTCACTTGGTCTTTGATGGTGCTGTGGTGATGAGCTCGACCTTTCGAGTAGTAGTTATGGCTCAAACCGGATATTCTATAGTGGGTGGGAGCTCCTATGGTCATGCCCAGGGAGGTCGCTATCATCGGTCACCCCCTCTCACCCTTTTTGCTTAGCCAAAAAGAGAAAAAGAAAAAGAGGGGTTGGACAAGCAATGTAAGGGCTCCATGGTCTATATATGTTTAGGATCGAGTCACAACTGAGTCAAGCTAAAATCATCGAGATAGCTCTAGGATTAAAGCTATTTGAGTTATTATTTTTCTGGGTTATGAGGAAGCCACATGGTTCGACTGCGATTAAGTTACTAGACGGGTTTAAGGAGAAAATGATCGAAGGGATGTGAGGTGCATGGTGTCCGTCAGTCGGTTGATGGTTATTACCCTTCTTTGTGTGATATTGAATCTCAAAAAATATTATCTTGATTCTTGAGTGATAGCGTTTTTTCAAATTTTAGGACACTTTAAGTTTATAAGTTCAAGTTTTGTGGTTCTACGACCCAAATTTCTACATAGTTGTTGTTCAAAATACGAGAAAACCTAATACTCTTTTAGAAAGACCACGTCAAGATATTAGAACTGTGGGAGAATTGGTTGACTGACATGTTACATAGAAATTTGTTGATGTAAATTACAACTTTCTTTTATATATAATTAATTTCATTGATGACATGCATATATATGTATATATATTAACCATAGCAATCATATTCATACTTATTTTATTTTTATTTTTTCAAATCATTGAGAAAGAGTAGGTATTTCGCAGAGTTTGGCATTAAAGGGGTGGCTCGTATTTTACTTCTTTTGTATTTTGGAGTATTGGATGTTAGAGTACTCTTGGATTTGGGCATTTATACATATGTTACAAAAATTTTATTGTACATATTCGCATTTTAATTACTTCTTTGTATAAAAACTATACCTTCGATGATTTGTATTAAATTTTTTGGATGTGGATTGTAAATTTTATGGTGAATGAATTTTTTTAATTAATTAATTTAGTTTAATTTCTTTTATATAAACATGAATTACATGGAATTTAAAATTCAAATTTTAATAAAAAATATTAAAATTAATATATAGTATTTGCGATGGCAGTGTGTAACATCCTGATTTTTCACACTCGAGGAAATAGAGAAAAAGAGGATACTCTCTCATTAGAACTTATCCTCCTAAAAGGATGAGTGCGACTAGATTAGAATTAAAAATTGACTTGAATAGGGGTTTTTGGAAAAAGTTTGAAGTCGCCACCTAACTTTGTTAAGATGAATTAGGTCATCTAAAACTAAGAAAAGTTCAAAGACTAAACTTAGGATTTTTGAAAAATATTTTGTAAACTTCCTCAAGAGAGGGTTTTTAATAAACAGGTTGTTTGACAACATTTGGAAAGATTTAAACCCTTTTTGAAAACAACTTCGTTTTTTATCTTTGAAAGTAGTGATTCTAGGTTCGAAGGTTGGTTACGTATAGGGAAGATGCACTAAGCTATCACTTTATTTCGCCCTTGCGGTACATATATGTCTTATCACCCTAGGTTCACCCATTTAAAATTTTCGATTATCCATTGTCCAATCATATCCACTTTGAGAAGTTTAGAAAGAGATTTGATATGATACATGACATGCAAGTGTAAGAAAATGATTTGATTTTGAAAATAGATTTGAAGAAAGGATTTAAAGTTTAAAAGAGGTTGTAGGAATTGAAAACTTGAAAAAGGTTATAACCGCACCCATGAGAGTTACCTAAGTATCTCTTTGTTGGGAATCAGGTTAGTCATACTTCGAACTCAGGGTCCGATTGAAAATAGACACTTTGAGGTCTTTGAAAAGTTTGATTTTATTTGAAAAGTTTGATTTTAAGAAGGTTTGAATTGAACTTTGATTTGAAATTAACTTGATGATTTGAAATTGACTTTTATTCGAAAAGATTGAATTTTGAAGAAGAACTTGGACTTGATTTTGAAAAGATTAAGTTGAGCTTTGACTTGAATTGGAATTCGAAAACCATCTTGATTTTAGACACAAATTTTTAGAAAAGAGTTGAAACCTCCTAACTTTAGGGTTAGAGTTGAACTAGGATTTGACCTCTTAGAGTTTAGGTAACCTAAGGTTGAAGCATACAATTGAAATAGGAAGGCTTGATTGTAGAAAGTTGAATTTTAGGAAAGTTCCATTTTATGAAAGTTTGCCTTTAGGAAAGAATTAATTTTGGAAAGATTTGAATTTGGATAGGTTTGAGTTTAGAAAGATTTGGAAGTTTAAAATTAAGAAAGATTTGAAAGTTTGAAATTATGAAATGTTTAAAAGTTTGAAATTTAGAAAGTCGGGATTTGAACAGGTTTGAAATTATGATAGATTTGATTTTTATTTCCTAAAGTAGAATATTGAATTTTAATTTTTAAAAATAGATGATTTGATTTTGTTTTCAAAATTGGAGGATTTGATTTGGTTTCCTAAATTGAAAGATTTGATTTGACATGAAATTGGAAAGGTTATGTTTTGGAAATATATGATTTGAAAATTTATGATTTTACGTAGAAATAGGGGTTTTGGAAATCTATGATTTAAAGTAACTACAAAGTCATGAGTTTAAAAAAGGAATTAGTGTTTCCTAATCATAAATTCTAGGGTTTTGACTTAGACTCCAAGAGAGATTTTTTAGAAAGTAGATATTTGAAAACAACTTTTAGAAAGTATATTTGCAAAACTACTTGGAAAGAAGTTTGAATGTTGATTTTTGCAAGTTTCTTAAATATCTCACTTTCCTAAAACGATTTTAACCATAAAAAGATTAGAACCATTCTAGGCTTGTGATTTTGACAATAACTAGGATTTGAAATATGGACTATAATGATCACATTGAATGTAACACTTTTTTAAAACAATCCTAACCATGGAATGGCTAGAATCACTTTAGGATTGTGATTTTAATAAAAAAAAAATTTAGTTTTTACACCCAAAATTTGGACCTTGATGGTCACATTGGATATAACACTTTTCTGAAATAATCCTAACTATAGAATGGCTAGAATCATCGTAGGATTGTGATGTTAAAAACAATTCTGAAAAAAGAAAATTTTGAATGCAAGTTTTGAAAGACAACTTTAATGCAAATTTAAAAACAACCTTAAATACAATGTTTGAACATGATAACCACAATGCAATAGAGGCGTGAACATATAAGGTTGGGTTTCACCATATAATCAAGGAGGTCAAATCTACACCGTCTTAGGTCAAACTTAAAGAAAGCCCTCAGCACAGTGACCTTCAACAATCCTTCCTAGGCATGAATCGGTGAGTCTCTTGTTTCAAGCATACAAGAAGAGGAGGTAGAAGATGAGAATTAAAATAGAAAAGAACTCAAGTGGCTAAAAGAGAGAAAAGAGAAGAGGAATTGCATAAACTAAATCGAAAACCTACCTTATCTTCCTCTTGTTTTAATTGCTTTATTTGTTTTACTTGACTTGTACTTTGAGAGCTTTGAAGATGTAGCACTTAGTCTTTAATAAATGTTTAGAGGCCTGTGTTTGAGTGTATAGGATGTATAGAGGCTAGAGTTTAAGTGTATAAAGGTTAGGGTTTAAGGAGGCTTGAGAGAATTAGGGTTTGAGAGAATTTGAGCTCTGTTTTCTGAAAGGCAGAGTTTTTGGACTGAATTTGCAGACCCTTTTTACGCAGGGGGAGGGTCTGTATTTATAGGTAATTAAAACAGGAACTGGCACTTATTGTAGTGGCGCCAACACTCTTTTAATCTAGAGTGGCGCTAGCCACTTAGGTAAGTTTTAAGGCAACAAGAAATGTATCGCTTGACCCTTGGGATGCAAGGCAAAAGATTTGGACGTCTGTCCTAGTGACTACCATGCAATTTTTGGCTTGGCTCTACTAAAAATGACTCTAGAAAGTTCAAAAATGATCCAAAAGGGCAGCGATGGACAGGAACCTCTACGAGAGTATCCCGGAGGTAAATGGCTTGAAAACCAGTGCCAGAATAGTTAAAAAGGGTGATCGGCCTACCAGGGGTAAAACAGTCATCTGAGCTAATTAAACACCAGAATGGACTTAGAGTGACCTGTGAGAATGCTTGAAGGTTGGAAACACTATCGAGAATGTTTTGAGGGATTGCCAATTTGATACCCAAAGCCAATGCGGTTGGAAAATGTGACCGGCCCAATAGGGGCAAAACGATCATTTTGCACAAATAGACTCGAAATAGTCCAAAAAGGTGTTGGAAGGTCGGGAATACTATTAGAAGCATTCTCGAGAGGTTATCGGTTTGATACCCAGAGTCTGTGTGGTTCCTGAAAGGGATTGGATGACTAGGGGCAAAATGATCATCTTGACTAGATAGTACTAGATGGTATTGGAATTGATCCGAAACCAACTAGAAGGCACTTGAACATGCTGGATTGTCTTTGGGACAATCTTTGAGGGCGGACATACCACTCTGAGGACTTAGGTACTTTCTCGAAAAGCATGCCAAAAGGGCCCAATAGGTAGTTTGATCATTTTTCACTGGAGTGGGCTAGCAGGCATTGGTGTTGACTCAGGTTTTAAGTGTTTCTGTCACTTTGACGGTGTATGACGAGTTGGTTTCTAAATGTATCGCGTCCTTTAGTAAACGTGTCATAGCCAAGAGGCGAGTTCCGTCTCGTAACATAAGGGGTTTGTTGGCAATTCCCAATGTCGACCTACTTGCTAGTGTTTCCGCCACTTTGACGGTTGCTATATTTGTGAGTATTTTTGTCACTCCAATAGTGTGCGTTCATTACAGAGACTGCCTAATCTCGAAAAGCTACTGAATGGTCTTATCGTCTCGAGGCCTTAGGTACTTTCCCGATTGACATGCCGGATAGCAGATATTCTACATTGGCGAGCTGAAAGGCACTAGAAATGAGCCGCTCTCTCATCTCGGGGACTTGGGTTCCGTCTCGGTTGACAAGTTTGAAGGGACTTTTTGTTCCGAGGGATTTTCTTGATAAACATACTATGCTGGATAGACTTACAGTCTGAGGGACAACTTCTCGAAAGACGGGTCGGATTGAGTTTGATTGACTTCGATTGAAATTGGAACTGGAATTAAGGTTGAAATATAGACTTATCGTCTTCACGAAGATGTGCCAACTGGAAATGGACCGAGCAATGCTTCGAGGGCATTTTGGTTATTTCGCTTCTATTGAGCCTGTTAGGCCTGCAAAGCAGTTGATTAACTGGATTAAGTCTAGAAAACTGGTTTGGACTTAAATGTCTCATTGTCGGTTTGAATGTGAGTCTGGTCGGGCCGGAGATTGCCGAGTGGACAAAAATAGAGTGCTTACACAGTGTTTCTTTTGCGACGATAAAGAGCCAAAGCAAAACTCCAAAATAGTTACAATTTTGTGGCGACAATTTATAGTGGTCACTAAATTTAGTTATTTGAGACAGCTAAAACCGTCGCTAATAGTCTAGCCTTTTACGACAAGTTTTTGCGATAGCAAAAGGACTATTTGTGACGGTATAGCGATGAATTAGAGCCATTGCAAATAAACCTATCCCGCGTCAACCCTTTTGCAACGGCTCCATTGCTGTGGCATATAGTGCTTTGTCATTGCAAGTGTCATCGCAAAAACTTTTTGTAACGTTGTCTTTTCTCACGCCTTTCTTGTAGTCCTAGTGTCGTCACAAAAGACCTTTTGTGACAGCATCTAGTCAATTACTATCGCAAAAAAATCCCTTTCTTAGTAGTGTGGTGGGTGGCTCTTCTCTCAACAGCCAGCCGGCGAAAGAAGAATAAAGGGCTTTTATTTTTGTTAATAATAAAAAATGTGATTGAATCTCGGAAGTCTTTTTTATTCTTTTGATGTAAAATAATTTTTTTTAACTTTTTGTTCAATCCAACAACGAAAAATAAATAAAATATTTTTTAAAAAAATATTTTATGTCAAATCAAATGAAGCTTAAGTATCCTCATTTAGTACAATTATTTACGCATCTATTTTAATTTTCTTACACTCTTGCCTTGGGAGAAAATTTATATGAGATAAGAATAAGATTTTAAATTAAGTACCTACATTCAGTGCCAATATCGGATCATTAAATATAAAAAAATATTTTCCAAAAAGGTAGGTTAATATTTTATTATCAATATTACCAATTAAAACATAATTAAGTATGAGGGTAGATCAACTCGTCAAATGACTTACGAATTAAGTATTGCAATTTTATTTTTGAGTATTTTGTTTCTTATAATATAGAGTAATAGGAGCAAGATACTCTGACATTTTCGGGCTTATTTAATGTCACGTAGGGTTGTTAAAAAAATAGATCGACCCAATCAATATGACCCGACCCAACTCGGCACCAAGTTGACCCAATCCAATCACTCTATGAGCAAAATGCATTGCAATTTATTTGCCTCTTAATAAGTTTTACCTCGATAATTGAGGTCTTCAATTTTACTCCCCCTTTGGTGGATTTATATTGTTATTGTTGAGTTTATTGTAGGGTAATATTATATAAACGAAAAAATTAATACAAAATTTATCACCAAAATAATGTGGTTGAATGATAGCCATCCAATTAAAATCTTGACACCCATCATGGTAGCTTTTATTTATAAAATGCCACTGCCAAATTATTGTAGTAGTTTTTTTCTGGAAAATTGCATTTTTCTCTATTGTAAGATTGTGTTTCATTAAATTTCTCAACGAGATGAGTGTCCACTATGATATGTTTTTTATGATGTAATTATTTCCTATAGATTAACAAATAAAAAAAAATTGTTTTTGGTTAATGAATTACAAAATCCAAAAATGATGTGTGTAATGTAATAGCCCACACATAAGTGCTATACATGTTGGAACCACATATTTTTGTAAAATCTTATTTACAATGTATATCACTCTCGCCACTAAACTTGAGTTCGAACCTCCCCCATAGCTTTTGTTGGGATTATTTTAACCTTGTCGTGCTTAGAGCTCTACTTTCGGTACAATGAGGCATTTAGCGTGTCTTGGAGGGACGTAGCATAACCTAGCTGTAACCTTTTTTTGGACCAAAAAAAAAAAAGATATAAAATTTTGTATAGCGGTGATGGTATATAAAATATATTACGCATAAAGTTTACATAATTTGTGTAAACAGTAATTTTACACAAATTTTAAAGAGTAGTCAATCATATAGTTAGACACCCTGTAACACTAAGAAATGTTCAACTCATGTACCCAAAAAAAATTTTTAATATTTACAACTTTAATTTGAAGAGAGATGTAAATTAGAGGACTTCTCAGATTTGATCACTTTAAAATTTAATAAATATGAAAAATATATAATAATAATATTCGAAAGGCCCATTTCACGTACGTCGTGATAAACGTGATATGCTAAGCACCGGTCATGAAATTAGATTTACATGCTATTAATATTAAATATACATGTCCCTTAATTCGATATCATATCATATAATAGAAGACTACTATATCAGTGACGGACTTGCAGTGCTCCATGTATAGCAATTCATGTTTTTCTTTTTTAATCTTATTTTTTCTATATTATTATAGTCCCTTAATAGATACATCTTACAAAAATTTTCAAAGTCAGTAATAGGCTAGGATTAAACACAATAACTCATTTGAATTTAAGCTTGTGAATTACAAATCGACGACTAAGCTTGTGAAATACAAATTGACAAATAAAACAGACTAATTTTAAATTTGATTTTGTGTGAACTTTTTAATAATTTGAGCATCACTTAAAAATTAATTTTGGTAATATTCATGATTTAAAACAAAAAAAGAAACTTAAACATAAATATGAACACATACCACTTAAGCCATCTACTTACCCAAAAATAAACAGCAATATCTAAGATTTGATAAATTTCAAATAATTGCTCCAACGTAAAACCCACCCCTTATTCCGAGCTGGTAGATATATTAAATAACACTCCAAGATTCACTACTTGAAGAGCAGCTATTATAGAGGGAATTCATCAACAACGAAAAAAAGGAAAAAAAAAAAAAAAAAGGAGGAAGAAGGGTAACCGAGGAGATATTCCTTATTATTTTTTATGTTTGGGAAATTTGACCTAGATCAATCTCAGAAGAAACACCATTCCTCGAAAATATTGCCTTGTTAGAGAAAATCTTATAAATTTTTCTCAAACGAAGGAATTAGCTTGACCAAAAGACTCCATCAATTGGAACTTATCTTCACATGCCCAAAGTCCCATGAAACATGTTTAAATCTCCCCTCTATTTTCTTGGCAATCAAACAAATGCTGAAGTGTACGATCTTCTTCTGCTTCTTTTTTTTCTTTTTTCATTTTTGTGCCAAGTGAGCAAGTGCATGTTCCAGTTGCCTCCTTTTTCCTTAAAAGGCTGCCAAACACAAGGGTGGATTCGGGTCCATGAACGTGAAGCAAATGCTTGAAGATTGCAATAATTGCATGAGGTACATATGGAGAACAATTGGTAGAGAGGACAAACACTTGTCTAAGGGAGTTTTGACTCCTATGCCCCCTTCCAGATGGTCATGCTACGTGCATCTACAGAACATAGGGGTTGTCTTATAAGATCATTTGCATTTGTAACAAGTCAAAAGCAATCTTATTCACGACACAGACCCTACAATCCACAGGTACGCTCGGTACGGTATTACAAAACTTCCGTCGAATGTGTAAGCGAAGAGTTGTTTTAATTGGTCCAGTGAATGGGCTTCTCAAGCTTGGAGTTAGATAATAAAGAATTTATCTTTTATAAATATCATAATTTTAGTATGATCAAAAAAAGAATTAGTCCAAAGATATGCACAACTTAATGTGAACACCTCGGATTGCAATATCAAAAACCAATGTGTTGTACATTCTATATATATATATATATATTGGAGGATTTGAGATCTTTACAGATGCTTTTGAAAACTATTTTGAAAATGGTAATGCTATATAAACGAAAAAATTTATACAAAATTTATTATCAAAATGATGTAGTTGAATAAGAAATATATATTTTAAAATAAAATACTTATCATGATAACTATTAATTATAATAATACTATAATTACATCATTCTAATGAGATATTTAATATAATTTTTTTTAGAAGAATAATATTTTAATGAAAAGCACAACCGTACGAGGGTTTAAATGTTGAGAATGCCTGGGGTAGATCGTGAACATGGCTCAACCCAAACCCGATATTGATATGGGTCAGTTTTTAATCATTCTAATGGGACACGGCCATTGTCGGAGCCAGATCATGTGGGCTATGGTATAAGATTTTGTTCCTAAAATATAATATATATCTTACAAGAAATGTTGGTGGTGATGAAATAAATATTTTATGTGATTCTTACCTCCATATCTTTTTAAATTACACTATCAATTTTTTGAGGTATAAACACGTAAGTCTTGGTTAATGTGATGTGATATGCTAATCACCAGTCATAGAGTGGTTTGTCGATTTGATTTAGTAATTTTTGGTATATGAACAACATGACGCATATGTTAGTTAAATATGGTAATATTATTCAATCAAAAAATTAATATAAAATTTTTGTACAAAATGATGTAGCTATATGATAATTTTTCACTTTAAATAAAATATTCATCATAGAAATTCTTAATTACAAATATCATTGCTATATCATTAAGTAAAATTTTCTATACTAATTTTATGAAAGAATAACATAATAACATTTTCCCATCTTAATTATATTGGTGTTGACTTTCAGTGCCTCCAAGTTTTAGCTAATTTATCTCACATTTTTGAATTTATAAAAAAGTAAAAATATGTCTCAAGATAATTTGTTCCATAATCATGATGAAAATATTTTTAGATTACCTTAAATCATTAACCTTTCAAATATATAGGGAAAGGGAACTAAATGTATTAGAAAGTTTACAAGTTAAAAATAAATATGTCAATATGGAATTTTCCATTTTGTTATCATTGTTTCTCAAAATTTTTCTATAGCTTGCCCTTCTCGAACATTTATATGAGAAATAAAATTTTAGACTAACACTTTGTTTGATTTGACATAAAATATTTTGCATAGAAATATATTTTTCTGCTTAAAAATTATTTTAATTTTTATTTTTGGGTTTTTGGTTAACATTTTAAAATAATTTTCTTAGAAAAAATATTTATATAATGCTATTCTGTGTGGTGGCAATGGTGGCAGTGGGTGGAATCTACAGTAGTGGCGGTGGATGGCTCTTCTCTGAGCCACCGGCAGGCAAAAGAAGAATAGAGGGCTTTTATTTTTGTCAATAATAAAAATGTGATTGAATCTCATAAGTCAATTTTATTCTTTTCATGTAGAATAATGTTTTTGGAATATATATATATATATATTTACTTTTTTTTTCAATCCGAAGAATAAGATTTGAAATCAAGTATCTACATTTAATGATCAAATATTTGCACTGAAAGTAGATCATTTAAAACATAATTAAGTATTAAATTAAGTATGAGCGTAGGTCAACTGATCAAATGACTTACTAATTAAGTATTGCAATTTTAGTTTTGTCTATTTTTTTCTCATAATATAGAGTAAAAGGAGCAAAACGAGCAAGATACTCTGACATTTTCGGGCTTATTTAATGTCACGAGTTTGAGGTTACTTCCATGTTTAACCAAGCTTAATCTTGTTAAATATTTAATGTCCAATCCTACATTTATTAGCCTAAATTTATTAATCTTAAACACACCCAGTTAAGATGTAATTATGAAGGTTATTTCAATTTATTTGCCTCTTAATAAGTTTTACATCGGTAATTGAGGTCTTCAGTTAGACTCCCACTTATGGTGGATTTATATAGTTACTGTTGAGTTTATTATAAGGTTGTGTTTATTGAAATTTCTCAAAGAGATGAATACCCAGTATGACATATTTCTCATGATGTAATTATTTCATATAAATTAACAAAAAATAAAATAAAACAAATTCTATATAGTATTTTTATAAGTCAATTATTCAAAAAATTCAAAAATGATATGCATGAATGTAACGGCCCACACATAAGTGCTATACAAGTTTGGAACAACATATTTTTGTAAAATTTATTTTTAATATATTTTTTATTTGCGCAATGCACACAAGTACACTGTTAGCAAAGATATAAGATTTTATATAGCAGTTATGGTATATAAAATATATATACGTACGAAGTTTACATAATTTGTGTAAACGTTAGTTTTACACAAGTTTTAGAGAGAATGGTCAATCAAAGAATTGGATGTTGGCTTTATGAGGGTTATCAATCAACCTTTGATTTGATTAACTCTTATAGGAAACTCACATTGAGTATAGGACTGGTAAACCCGTGGTGCTTATATGGCGCAGACTCTCATGTCCACCTACCACTTAGTATGTGGCTCTACTCTGCTAAGGTATAAGGAAATAAAGTTGCATTTTGGCTAATAGCAATTGCTTTTCGCGCAGTGATAAACGCTTAATTTTAAACTTGGTATCAGAGTAAGGTCATGGGTTCGAATCCCAAAGTCGTTTGGGGGGGGGGGATTGTTGGCTTTATGAGGGCCATCAATCGATATTTAACTCAGTTGGGTTTTATTAGGGATTCAAATGCAGTACGTGACTGGCCAACCCATGGCGCTTACATAACGTAGATCCGCATACCCACCTGCCACTTAGTGCAGAACTCTACGCTGCTAAGGTATAAAGAAATAAAGTTATGTCTTGACTAACACTAATTGCTTTTGGCGTAGTGGTCAACACTTGATCCGAAACTAATATTTTTAGCCCTAAGTCTATTCATGTGAAATTTTATATATGGTTTTGATGATAACTTACTTTGATTTATAAATATTTTTTTGATTAAATATAGTCAATACTTTTAATTCTAGATTTAATTGGTGTAATAAAGTTTTACAAGAGTATGAAGCATTTGAAAGAGAGATCAAGACTTGGAAAGTAATATCTAAATATTTGAGAATCATGTTTTAAGAAAACTTGATTTAAGGAAAAAAATTAATTAACAATTTTTTCTAAGGTTGAATATTCGATGAAGTTATATGCAATGATACAACCATAATATTATGCCCATATCTTTTGATTCAGCCGTTAGATTGATCTTATTCTTATGGCATTAGAAATAAGATTCAAATGCCTAATTACTGTGCTTTATGAAGTTTTCATAAAAAGAATATTTTGTAGGAAAAAAATAAGATGGAAAGTGATTTATTGGATTTGAAATTCAAAATATGACAGTTTGGAGATAGTTATGATTATTTGACCATATCTTTTGATCCAAAAATTTAAATGATCTGATTCTTGAAGTTATGAAAAGCTAATATCCATACATATATTTGATATGTTATATGAATTTTCAAATTCAAATATTATTTGGGTAAAACACAAGGTGAAAGAAAACTTAATCTAACAGAAATTCAAATATGACAGCTAATAGACAATTTGAGTATTCACTCATATCCTTTGACTTTGATTTTCAAATGTTTGATTCTTGAGAATATGAAAAGATAACGTACATATATACATTTCATATCCTATAGAGAATTTCAAAATCGAATGTTTGCTATATGAAAATGCTAATGCAAGTTGACATAGATGTGTAGAAATTCAAATATACCAATTGGGAGGCAGTTTGAGTAAGTTGATCATAATTTTTTATCTAACCATTGGATCGACTTGATTCTTGAGGTTCTGAAAAGCTAACATCTATATCTACAACCTTAATCTTATAGTCATTTTATATTCAAACATCATCAAAGAGAAAATCGAGTTGGAAGTGAAGACATCTGATTAGAAATTCATAAATCTATCTAGTAGCTAGTAGCTTAACGAGAAGAAATGTTTTCAACGCTCTTCAATGGCTATAAACTCGTTTGAAACTACAAATTATTTTCCTATCTTCATCTATAAATAGAGATACACTTTAGTAACAACAAGAATATCAAGAGCAAAAAGAGATCGTACATCAAAGTGATATTAATCTTACAAAATCTTTGAGAACTTAATTGTTTCTTATAGTATAATATTTTGAGAGCTTAATTGACATATCTATTCTTTGAGAAAATGTATTTGTAAGTAATAGTAGCTGTACTCTCGTTCTTTTTTCTTGTAAGGGAGAGACTAACTAGGAAAATAGTTAGGGGTTAGGTGTGACTAGCACCTGTACAAAAATTAATTGGAGTGAGGGATCACCTAAAGAAATGTGACTAATATCTGTAAAAAAAACTAGTTGTAAAGAAGGACTAACGCATGAGTTAAAATGTTAGTGGCTATATCCATGATTTGGATATAGTGGAGAAAAATATTAAGAAAGGAGTATTAGGGAGTGAACGTAGATTTTAGTGTTAAAGTTGAACCACGATAAATCTTAGTGTCATATTCTCTTCTTTCTATCTTCTTTATTTTGTAGTTTAAATTACTTACATTTATTTACAACATATTATTGATTATTAATATTTGTTTGAATATTTAGTTATAATTTTTAAATCTGAAATTATTTATTGAATTATTGTTTAAACTCAATTCACCTTCCTCTTGAATTGTTACCTGAACTAACATTGGACACTTTGTAACACTACGAAATGTCTAACTCATGTACTCAAAATTTTTTTTATTATTATATTTACAGCTTTAATTTGAAGAGGTATGTAAATTAGAGGACTTCTCATATTTGATCACTTAAAAATTTAATATATATATATATATATATGACAAATAATAATAATAATAATAATAGACAGGCCCATTTCACATACATCGTGATAAACGTGATATGCGCGCTAAGCACGGTCTTGAAATTAGATTTACATGCTATTAAATATACATGTCCCATAATTCGATATCATATCATATAATAGTATTCTACTATGTCAGTGAGGGACTTGCAGTGCTTCATGTATAGCAATTCGTGTTTTTTTTTTAATCTCATATTTTCTAGGATTAAATACAATCATTTGAATTTAAGCTTGGGAATTATGAATCGACGACCAAGCTTGTGAAATACAAATCGACAAATAAAACGGACTAATTTTAAATTTGATTTTGTGTGAACTTTTTAATATTTTGAGCATCACTTAAAAATTAATTTTGGCAATATTAATGATTTACAGCAAAAGAGAAACTCAAGCATAAATATGAACACATACCACTTAAGCCATCTACTTACCCAAAAATAAAGAGCAATCTCTAAGGTTGATAAATTTCAAATAATTGCTCCAACATAACAAATCAATTCAAATAATCAAAAATGAAAAAAAAAAGTAATTTCAAATGATTTAATCGAGGCTAACTTTCGTTACTGAAACTTAATCAAAATTTAGAAAGTAAGTCAAAATTTACAGCTCGTGTGTTTTAAAAATCGGACCAAAATGGCCCGTTTAAGTGTTAAAATCGGGAACCGGTTTGATAAACTGTGCGGTTAACCGCTAAAGTCATTTGAATAAATAACTCATACAAAACCAGTCAACCCAGCCGTCAAACGGCCAAATCAAACCTAAAACCGTCAAAAAACCGACTCATACAAAACCAGTCAACCCAGCCGTCAAACGGCCAAATCAAACCTAAAACCGTCAAAAAACCGGCCAGTTTAACGCCTTACGTAACTTCTTCGTACATACTACAAACCAAATGGCCCAAGAGGCTGACAGCTTCTTTTTTTTTTTGTCCTCTTTAATAAGATACACTCTCTCCGTTTGGTATATGTTCTCTCTCATCAATATGATTCTCTCTCTCTCTCTCTCTCTCTCTCTCTCTCTCATATCTAATGCATTTATATATATATTTATAATGTTTGGAAACAACATTTTATATCAGTCTTTTTCCTCAATTTATTACGCACTCTCTCAATATATATATTTATAAATACAGAGAGGAGTGAATACACAACTACACCACATTTATCTCTTAATTTATTACTTTTTACTCTTTCAATTTAACTAATTGTATTAATTGTCAAAAGAGTTCAGGCTTTTTGTATTTTAAAAATACATTTTTTATTTATATATTTATAATTTATTTATGATTTTACGGTTCAGTTTCGATTAGCTTGATAGTTGAACCAGTGACCTTTAAGCATTAAAATTAAAAAGTAAAAAAATGTTCCAACGTGTTACGCTGTGTGTTTAATAAGACCCAACAAGTTACCCACCTTAGTAAGACGGTTTTTTGCCCTTTCTTTTATTTATTTTATTTATATTTTTGGGAAGGGATGCAGGGAAGATGTTTGATAGTATTATGATCAATAAATCAAGTCGATAGCCTAAGGTATAAATATACTTTGTTATCATAATTCAGTCTAGAACAAGAAATATATTCATGAATGTTTTATTTATGATCATAATTGATGTACGTAAACATTAAGTCCTCATTTTATTATACTTACAATATATTAATAAGGGAAATATATTGAAATATAAACCGAGCAATCACAGAGTGTGCATATCATTTTTTTAGAAACATTAACACAATTTTAAAATTATGACTATATATATTCTTATTTTGATAATTATTATTTGACTAACTCATTCAATTTAGGTGTTGCTACTTGATTTTAGGTCGACATTTTAAAATTAATATAACTAATCAAACATAATTAGGCATGAGCATAGGTCTAATGACTAACTATGTGACCAACTATGTATTGCAATTTGATTTTCTTAATATGGATTATGTGACCTACTACGACTTACTATTTGACCTACTATATAGAGCAATATACAGGAGCAAAATAATCTTAAGATTTTCGGGCTTTTTAATGTGAGAGGTCACGTCATTGCTTTTGTCTAAGCTTACGTCCCGTTTGATAGAGCTTTTTAGCCTATTTCTTTTTAGTTTATAAGCAAAAAAAAATTTTTTTTTATTATTTTGCTTTTTGCTTTTTTTGCTCATTTTTAACTTATAAAAACAAAAAAATAATAAAATTCTAACTTTTTTGCTTATAATTTAAAAAAACAAAATTAAAAAAAAGCTAAAAACAACCGTACCAAGCGTGACAGGTTACGGAAGGAGGAAAAGTTTGAGCTATCTGATGAGGCATTCTCCGAAGTCTCAGACACAAGTGCCTTTCCTTGCCTAATCGTCCAAGGTGCGACGAGAACCGTCATGGACTTGCCTACAGGCCTTCGCACGTTCACGACGAATGCCATTGAGCCCTTCACCTGACTCTTTCACCACTAGTAGCGCACCCAGGCCCAAACTCCTAGAGCTGCTGATAACTAGTGGCCCACCAGGTCGTGAATCCAGTGATGAGATCAAATTAGCCATGGGCCCAACCCGATTACCATCAGTCCAATCAAACGTCATTAAATCTACCTCTTGCTCTTGCATACATAACTCTACCGCCAAAAGTTGCTCACCACCAGCTCCGATCATATCACCATTAAAACAAGGAACTGGAACCAAAGGGAGGCTCCTACTTTCATCCATTGAACACCCTACCCCAATTATTTTGGATCTCATCATGACTTTCGTCAGTAATCACCCACTTACCTGTATTTACACCTCGCTCAGCCAGAAAATTAGACTTTCAATGAATCCATTGCTTATCCCCTTCGGCCACAGTTACAATCTCGTTACGATGTAACCAGACTAGCAACTCACATTCCCCAGGCATTAACTCCCTGTTCACAACACCATATTGAGATGATGAACCAAGCAGCGGCCCAATCGAATCAAGATGGTACCCTCAGCCAGATGGAAAAGAAAAAGTTCTAGCACCTCGGAATACTGCAGATACAAAAACTGTGCATGCTCTTCAATGACATCTCGTGTCATATCAACACTCACTCCCACAGTCCCACATATTGAGATTTCAAAAAATCACAAACCCAATTTGATTGCCTCACAGTAAAAAACTTTTCCAAAACCCCATTTTACTCCCTTTACCTTCTTCATCAGAAGAACTCGCACACTTACGACCTATTGCTTGACTATCCGACCTATCTAAATTAGACCGTTTACCTTTAAAGAGGCCAAACCTTCTTGAGCAACCCATTGTAAACACTCCATTTTTGTTTGCTCGACAATCACCGACAAATTTAAACTCACATTCAAACTAACACAGACACATTCAAGTCCAAGCTGGCCTTCCACACTCAATCCCAATAGAGACACAATGACCAGTTATAGTCGACACGTCTTCCCAAAGACGTTAGGTCTTTATTTCAACCCCAATTCCAATTCTAATCCAGATTAGTCAAACTTAATTCGGTATGTCTTTCGATAAAGTTGATAGCTCAGAGAGTAAGTCCATCCAACACTGCACGTTTACTGCAAAAGCATAAAATCTCTCTGAACGATAAGTTCCTTTAAATCTGTTGACTGGGATGGAATCCAAGTCCTCGAGATAGTAGAGTGGTTCACTTTTGGCGCCTGCTAGCTCGTCAATGTAGAATATCTGCTATTCGGCACGTCGATCGCGAAAGTACCTAAGGCCTCGAGACGATAAGACCATCAAGCAGCTTCTCTAGATTAGGTAGTCCCCGGAATGAACGCACACCGTCAGAGTCACAGAAACACTCACAAACATCACAACCATCAAAGTGACGAAAACGCTTGCAAATAGGTCGACATTGGGAATTGTCAATAAACCCTCTATGTCATGGGATTGAACAAGCCTTTTGGCCCTGACACATTTGTCAAAGGACGGGATACCTTTAAAAAATTAATTTGTCATACACTATCAGAGTGACGAAAACACTCAAAACCTATGTGAACATCAGTGCTTGCTAGCCCATTCCGGTAAAAAATGACCAAACTGCCTCTTGGGCCCTTTCGACACGCTTCTTGAGTAAGTACCTAAGTCCTCAGAGTGGTAAGTCCACCCTTCGAAGATTGTCCCAAATATAATCTAGCACCTTCTAGTGCCTTCCAGTAACTTCTGGATCGATTTCAAGAGCATCTAGTCAAAATGACTATTTTGCCCTTAAGTATCCTATAGCCTTCGGGAACCACACCAGTTTTAGGTATCAAACTGATTACATCCCGAGGATGCTTCTAATAGTATTCCCAACCTTCTAGCACTTTTCAGACCATTCCGAATCTATTTCAGTAAGCTTGGTGTAAAATGGCTACTTTGCCCCTAGTGGGTTGGTCGCATTTTCTAACCATACTGGTTTTGGGTATTAAATCGACAACCCCTCGGAACACTCTCGATAGTGTTTCTAACCTTCAAGTCTTCTCACGGGTCACTCTGGGTTCATTCTAGTATTTCTCCAGTCTAATTGACCGTTTTGCCATTGGTGAGCCAATCAACCTTTCAACTATTCCGGCATTATTTCTCAAGCCAGTTATCACTAGGACACTCTCTCAAGGGTTCTTATCAATTTCCGGCTAAGTATAATTATTTGGAACCTTTCAGATCATTCTCAAACTTTCTGGAGTCACTTTTAGTGGAGTTAAGCCAAAAATTGCATGGTAGTCATTGGGACGGGTGCCCAAATATTTTGCCTTGCGTCCCCAGGGTCAAAAGATATGTTTCTTGCTACTATAAAACTTGCCTAAGTATCTAGCGCCACTACAAGCCAATAAATGACCTGGCACCACTCCTAGTGGCGCCAAGCTTAAAAAAGCACTAGAGCCACTACAACAGGCACCAGTTCCTATTTGATTTGCCTATAAGTACAAACCCTTTCCTTGTGTATTCTGGGTTCCCGAACTAAGTCCAAAAACTCTACCTCTCTAAAAACAGAGCTCGAATTCTTTCAAAATCCTAATTCTCTCAAGCTCTTTCAAACCCTAGCTTCCCTTCACATAAACCCTAGCCTCTACATACACTATACTTTAAATCCAAGCTTCCAAACATCCATTGAAGCTAAAGTGTTGCATCTTCAAAGCTCTCAAGGTTCAAGTAAAGTGAAGCAAATCAAGCAATCAAAGTAAAGAGAAGATAAGGTAAGCTTTCAATTTAGTTTATGCAATCCCCCCTCTCTCTTCTCTTTCCTAACCCATTTGAGTTCTTTTCTATTTTGATTCCCATCTTCTACCTCCTCTTCTTGCATGCTTGAAACAAGAGACTCCCCAATTTATGTCTAGGAAGATTTATTGAAGGTCATCGTACTGAGGGCTTTCTTTAAGTTTGACCTAAGATGGTGTGGGTTCAGCCCCCCTTGATTATATGGTGAAGCTCAACCTTGTATGTTTACGGCTCTATTGCATTGTGGTTATCGTGTTCATACATTGCGTTCAAAATTGCACTTAAAGTTATTTTCAAACTTGCATCAAAGTTTTTTTTTCAAAACTTGCATTCAAAATCTCTTTCTTTCAAACTTGTTTTCAAAATCACACTCCTAGGATGATTCTAACAATTGTTTTAGGAAAGTGTTATATTCAATGTGACCATCATGGTCCAAATCTTGGGTTCAAACCCTACTGGTTTTTGAAATTACAATCTTAAAGTGATTCTAGCCATTCCATGGTCAGGGTTGTTTTGTGAAAGTGTTACATTCAATGCGATCATTGTTGTCCATATTTCAAACTCTAGTTGTTGTCAAAATCACAACCTTAGAATTGTTGTTAGAATTGATTTAGGAAAATGAGATATTCAAGAGGCTTTCAAAGTTCTACATTCAAACTCCTTTCCAAATAGTTTTGCAAATTTACTTCCTAAAAACTCTTTTTAAGGATTTTCTTTCCAAAAACTCCTTATCTTAAAGCGCAAGTCAAAATCCTAGAATCCATGGTTAGGAAAACCTAATTTCTTTCCTAAAATCATGACTTTCTAGTTGTCTCAAATCATAGATTTCCAAAACTCTTTTTCTACATAAAATCATAGGTTTTCAAATTCAAGATTTTCAAAACTCAAACTTTTCAATTCCATGTCAAATCAAATATTCTCCAAATAAGAAACAAAATCAAATACTCTATTTTTGGTAGTAAAATCCAATCTTTAACTTTAGGAAATAGAAATCAAATCATTCCTAATTCAAATCTTTCATAATTTCAAACCTATTCAAATCCTAAATTTTAAATTTCAAATCTTTTCAAATCTTTCTTAATTTCCAAATCTTTCAAAATTTCTAATCTTTCTGAGTTCAAACCTTTCTAAATTCAAACATTTCCTAATTTGAAACTTTCTTAAAATGAAACTTTCTTAATTCAAAATTTTCCTAAAATAAAACTTTTCTAATTTGGAACCTTTCTAATCCCAAACTTTCTTAAAGTCAAACTTTTTAAAATCAAACCTTTCTATTGCAAGTGCATGTTTCAACCCTAGGTTGCATAAACCTTATGAGGCTAAAATTCTAGTTCAACCCTAACCCTAAGTTAAGAAATTTCAACTTTCTTCCAAACCAAGATGGTTTTTAAACTCCAACTCTAAGTTAAGATGATTTCGTAGCTCAACTAAATTTTTCCAAATCAAGTTCAAATTCTACTTCAAAGTTAAATTTCAAGTCATCAAGTTTAATTTCAAATCAAAGTTAATTTCAAGTTCGATTTTGAATCAAAGTTCAAAGTTCAAAGTTCAATTTCTAATCTTCCAATGAAAGTTTAATTCAAACTCTTTTCAACTCAAACTTTTCAAAGGCCTCAAAGTGTCTTTTCAAATCAAGCAAGACATCAAAGTGTATATTTTCAATCGGACCCGGAGTCTGAGCTATGTCTAACTTGATTCCCAACAAAGGGATACGTAGACAACCCTCATAAGTGCGGTCATAACCTTTTTCAAGTTTTCAATTTTCACAACCTTTTTCAAGCTTCAAATCCTCTCTTCAAATCTATTTTCAAAATCAAATCCTTTTCTTGCACTTGCATGCCATATATCATATCAAATCTCTTTCTAAAATTCTCAAAGTGGATATAATTGGACAATGGATAATCGAAGATTCTAAATGCCTAGGGTGAATAGACATGTAAGAACCACAAGGGCGGGATAGGGTGATAGCCTAGTGCACCTTCCCTATACGTAACCAACCTCCGAACCTAGAATCACTATTTTTGAGAGACCAAAACCGGAGTCATTTTTTAAAAACGGCTTAAATCTTTCCAAAAGTTGCTAAACAACTTGTTTCTCCAAAAACCCTCTCCTGAGGAAGTTTTTTTCAAAATCTTTTAAAAAATCCTAAGTTTAATCTTTGGATTGCACTTAGTTTTAGGTGACCTAACTCACCTTAAATAAAGTTAGGTGGCGACTCCAAACTTTTTTTTAAAAACCCTTATTTAAATTAATTTTCAATTTAAACCTAGTTGCACTTGTCCTTCTAGGACGATGAGTTCTAATAAGATAGTATTGTGTTTTTCTCACTTGTATTTTCTCGAGTGCGAAAATTAGGGTGCGACACCCATTTCAGAGTAGAATCAAAACTAGGAACTGCAACCAAAGGGAGACTCTTACTCTCATCCATTGAATACCCTACCCCCATCATTCTAGATCTCCTCATGACCTCTGTCAGTAATCACCCACTTACCCACATTAGCACCTCGCTCCGCTAGAAAATTAGTGTCCCATTGAATCCATTGCTGACCCAGTTTGGCCACAATCACAATCTCGTTATTGTATAGTAGGGTCCACCCTAAATTCGAGATTGGCATGGAAAGCACATCTTTGGCATTGAAGGCATTCGACATAAATCAAATTGTTCGTGCAATGTTTCGGTGAAGCATGGGTTATAAATACCCTTGTGCAGATTAGAGGAGAGTGTGCAATTTTAAGGAGAAGCAGAAATATACACAAAGTTAGATTTGTTTGAGTGGCTTTGTTGTATTGTGAGAGTTGAGAGTTGTAATCTCCTTTTTGAAATTTTGATTTCGCTGCTGTGGACGTAGGCAATTTGCCGAACCACATTAATTCTTGTGTCTACCTCTTTGGGTGTGTGTGTTTATGGGCTTTTTTGGCACAATAAATTGGTATAAGAGCCATTAGTTCGCCACTGTAAGGTACTGCCCAGATTAAGTTGGTCGGATCCAAATTTTGATTACACTAAAAGGTTCATCTTGTTGAGACGAATGTCCTGCCGCAAATGGCGTCGAAAACAGAGTTCAAACGCTCCCGTACTAGTCGACTGAACTTTTCGAAAAAATTTACAAATTTGTTGCAGATCTGTTTAGCCGAAGAAGATGATTGAGGTCATCAGTGACATCAGCACACAATGACATCAGTCTTGCCTCAACAATTACATCATCCTTGAGTCATTAGTGATGTCAGCACACAGTCAACTACCACCACAACATACAGTCAACTGCCATATCATCATCCCATCAGCATTACATTAGCGCCCAATCAGGGCCATGTCAATGCTGAGGGAGAATTTTGCTTAATTACAAATCAGCCCCTAAAGTTCTTGAAATTCTAGTTTGGCCCCCAATGTTCTATGAATTACAGTTTGGCCCCTAAAGAAATTATTTTTTTAGTTGAGCCCCTCTTAAGTTTTTTCATCACTCTGGATCCAGCCATAGAGTTTGAATTTGTTACATCACGTGTTCAGATGGCAAAAGCTACAACGGAGAGGAGTTCAACAGTTCTAGATATAGGACCACCATGTCTAATGTAAAGTTAGAAGTTAAAAAGTTTGATGGAGCCAACAACTTTGGAATGTGGTAATGCGAGGTGATGGACATTTTGATCCAACAGGAGTTGGATATAGCCTTGGAGGACAAGCTTGAGAGCATGTTAGTTGTGGATTGGGATAAGCTAAATCGACAAGCTTATGGAAAAATTTGTCTTTGATTGGCCAAAGATCAAAAGTACTTTGTCATGAGGGAGAACAACACAAAGGAAATTTGGTAGAAAGTGCAAGACAAATATATGACCAAGAGCATTGAGAATCACTTGTTCCTAAAGAAGATGCTCTTTTGGTTCCAATTTCGAGAATGTATCTCCATGTCCAAACATCTTAATGATTACAATAAGATACTTCCTGGCCTGGAAAACTTGGATGTCAAAATCCAAGATAAAGATAAGGCTTTACTTTTGTTAAATTCCTTGCTCGATGCATATAAGTATTTGATTATTACACTATTGTATAAAAAGGAAAAGATTAGTTTTAACGATGTATCTAGTGTCTTGGTTAACAATGAGTATCGTAGGAAAAAAAAACAGAGCCATAAAGATACATCCAATGGAGCCTTTACAGTAAGAGTAAGATCAGACATAAGGAATCCTAAAAGAAAAGGAAGTTCTTGTTCGAGAACAAGTGGTAGATCAATAAAAAAGAAACTTGCCAAAGACTAGTGTGCTTTTTATCGCAATAAAGGGCACTGGAAGAAGAATTGTCCAAAGTTGAAACGACAATAGAACCATCCACAGCCAATCCTACCAATATAGATGAAGATCTAGACATTGCCTTGATGAGTTCAACATTGATTTGCCATCCAGTTCGGCTATAGTTACAATCTCATTACTATAGAGTGGGGTTCACCCTATGTGTGGGAAACAGATTTCCCACTTATGCATTTGCTCCTCAGCATTTTTTTCTTCAGCTGAAGCCTGTGTCAGCATGAGCCACGGGAAGAAAATCCAAGATCGGTGTGGGAAGCAAATTTTTGGCATTGAAGGCATTCAGCATAAATCAAATTGTGTGTGCGATGTGTTGGTGAAGTAAGGGTTATAAATACCCTTGTGCATATCAGAGAAGGGTGTGCAATTTTAGGGATACCCAGAGATATATACAGAGTAGTATTTGTTTGAGTGGCTTTGTTGTATTGTGAAAGTTGAGAGTTATAATCTCCTTTTTAAAATTTTGATTCCGCTGCCATGGACGTAGACAATTTTCCAAACTACATTAATTCTTGTGTCTCTCTCTTAGGGTGTGTGTGTGTTTCTGGGCTTTTTTGGCACAACAGTTAGGATGTAACCAGATCGGCACCATCGATATTGCACCTCCAAGCGATCAAAGTCCATATGGGGTTGCCATTGACTCAAAATAAGGAAAGCACCATCAATTAACCACAGTCCCCTAGCTGCAATGAAGTCTCAAAGAGAAACTGAACACATAAAAGTTGCCATATTGACCAACCACTAAGGTACGATTCGTAGTGTGCCAAATCTCATCCATAAATCGTTGCATAAAATAAGTGTTACAATAAATAACCAACCAAGCAATATCTCTATTGTATACAACCATCGTCCCAAACTCCAATGGGAAGCATCTTCTGTAACCCTCATTGTCGTTGAGTAAATGGACGAGTTGGAAGCCTATGAGGATGAGAAACACTTAAATGTTTCTCCCAGAACTCACTACCTTCCTCTGTCTCAATACTATTATCCCAACCACCTTCTCTATCCATGGGATCCATCAGTGTACGACAACCCCACTCCTGATATAAACTAGCCTTTTCCAATCCTAAGCGGTCTCAAAGTAAACCAACAAAGGAATGAACCAGCAAGACAAATAACTTCAAAAACTCTCAGCAAACTGTCTAACGCCTGAACAGTTGATGTCTAGCAAAAACCAACCCTGCCATTGGAGTACAACCAAAAGGACACTCAAACTGACTTTTCAAATCACCAAAAGCTCCATACTAACAATAAAAAAACTCTAACTTGCACCATGAGGATGCACTCTCTAGCCAAAAGAGAAAAAAAAAAAGCATGACATAGTGTTATCTTTTTCAATACTAGTCTTCTTGTTTCAAAGAAATTTGCAGACTATAGTATTCTTATTAAAAAACAAGGAAGAAACAAAACTGCAGAATTCACCTAGTTAGGTGTTATAATACTTCAAAAGTTAAAGCATGAAGACCCATAAAAAAGAGGTTTCTAGACTAGCTATAAGATGAAAAACAGTGTAAGTACCCCATTTGTGCCTGCTTGGCAATCTCTAGCCCGATCGGATCAAGTTTTTAAACATTACAATTCATACGGGCCCGAGACGGCTCTTTCAAACTCCAACCCAATCAGTTGGTCGCTTCTCCAACTCACAAGGCCCAATTGAAGCTGTAAAGACCATCTTTCCCCTAGGATTCCAGGCAGCTTTTTGAGACCGGGCGGTCTCGAGAACCAACGCTACCCAGGTAGCTTCTCGAGATCGGATGATCTTAGGGACCAACAACTTATCAAATTCAGACGGTTCACTTCTGGCACCTGCTAGACCGCTAATGTAGAATGTCCGTCATTTGGTAGTTCTCCAAGACCACGTGTTCTCGAGGACCAACACCATCCTCATAGGTAGCTTTCTGAGACTAGGCTTTCTTATAAACCAATATCACCCTACAGGTAGTTCTCTAAGACCGGGCGGTCTCAGGGACCAACACCGCACGGGTAGCTTTCCGAGACCGGGCAGTTTCAGGAACTAACACCTTGGTCAACATCGGCACCTGCTAGCCTGACTCGATGAAAAATAACCAAACTTGCCCCTTGGGCCTCATGGCACGTCTTGAGAATGTTCAAAATCCCTCGAGATGGTAGGTCCACCTTCCCAAAGTGATCCTAGACAGTTAGGCATACTTAACACCCCATCCTGTCTAAATTCGGCCCCATTTTGGGCAATTTTGATCAAAATGACCGTTTTACCCCTAGACACCCCAACACGATACAAACCCCACCAAATAGGGAAAAAACTCTTCCAGGACCATCCTCGAATAGTCTGACACACTTAACATGCCATTTTAACCCATTCTGACTTTCTTTAATCAATCTCGATTGAATGACAGTTTTATGCTTTGTGGCCCAAACGCGCTTAGAAACTACACCGGCTCTGGGTATTGAATAGTGGGTCTTATCATACATCCCTATTTAACCCAAGGTGAACCTCACAACTCCAAACACTCCTAACTCAACAAAAGTTCCCCTAGAGCATCCCACAAATGCTTTGCCAGGGTTGTCTTTTCTCCCAATTCCCTGGTTATAACAGACCGTTAAACGACTTAAGAAATGCGTAAACTAGAGAATTCTTGAAAGCTCATCCATAGGTCCTTCTATTGATATGGCTCGATCGGATAGATCACTTCTCGAAGCCGCTCATCGCATGGCTTGAAAATTGTAACTTTCGGTAACCCTTGGAGCGTCTCACAGATGCTTCACCAATATTGACTTTTTCTCCAATTACCTGATTATAATGCATTGTCAAACGAATTAAGAAATGCATAAATTAGGGAATTCTCAAAAGTATTTCTAGAGCACTTTCCATCGTACTTTTGATCGGAGAGATCACTTCCCGATGGCCCCTATCATATGGCCCACAAACGGCTACTTTTGACCACCCGCGAAGCGTACCACAAATGCTCCTCAAAAATGCGTTTTCGTGCACACTTTCTGAGACAATATCTCACTCTTTCGAACACTTTTTAGACTTTTAAAAAATCCAAAAAGTTTATGAGAACCACTAGAAAAACACCATGAAAGCAACAGATTTTCCTGAATCCTTCTTGGTTGGCATAATTATCGAGGCAAAGTTTAAACGAACATTTTCAGTGGTAGAGCATATGCTACATGCACCCAGATTTTGATCAGATCGATCAAACTTCACTTAGCCCTTAGGATTAGCCAGTAGAATGTGTGCTACATGGCATTTTGCCAGTGGAACAGTATTGGCACATGTAGCATATGCGCTAGGGTAAATTTTGTCTAGGCGCATGTACTACATATGCTAGGCTTCTCCAGCTTTACTTATAAATACAGGCCTCCCCTTTGCATATTCCAGAATCGAAATTGATAGTGGAGCTCTGCTAAAACTACTCCAGAACCTCACATTCCTATATACATTCCACACTTTAAACACTTAGGCTAGGTTCCATCTCCCCCTATCCCATACACTGCACCTATATAGCCTTCAATGCCTTAGAATATCCCATTCCTACCCCTTCAAGCCTCTTCAAGTCTATTCAAGCTCATGTCAAGGCATCTATAGAGGTTTGAAGGCAAAAGGTAGTATTCCCTTTACGTTTTTGCAATCCCCACTCCTCTCTTCTCCCTCATAGCCTACTTAGGCTATTCTTTATTTTAATCCCTATCTTCTACTCCCTTTTCTTGCATGCTTGAAATAAGAAAACTCTTAGTTCATGCATAGAGAAAAGTTTGTGAGAGCCACTGTATAGGGAACTTCTTACAAACCTACTTTAAGCTGGTATGGCCTTAGAGCACTTTGCTATGTGATGAAGCCTTTAGCCTTGTATGATTTCATGACCCTTTTGCAAATAATTATCTTGTTCATATTTTGTATACTTGGCTTTGTTTTCATTTTTTTCAAAGCTTTCACTATCTCTATTTTTATGGCATTCTCAAGCTCCATATTCAAATGTTTTCCTAAAAATAGTCCTACAGTTGGTTTCTTGAAGCCTAGGTCAAACCCTCAATTTCTACACTTTAGAAAACCCTCTTTAAGTCCCTTGACTTTATTTTGCAACTTTACATTTCATTGCTTTTCAAAATTGCATTAAAATGGCTTTCAAACCCTCTTCTTTTATGTTGATTTTCAAGAGCTTTACTCTATTGGATTTTGTAGTTGAAATGGTCCCTTGGAACATTCTCTTGAGTGGTCTCTCTATTATCTTGACCATATGAATCCTAGTTCATTAGAATTGGCTCTATTCTCTTTAAAATTGTTTTCAAAACATTTCCCTTCAAAAAGGGTTTTCAAAATTGCACTCTCTTCAACTTGCATAAAAATCATTTTCTTAAACCATCATTTTCACCTAGATTTTTAAAAGTTTTGCTTTATTAAATATTGTGGTTAGAATGGACCCATAGAATCCTCTTTAGAGTGATTTCCCTCAAATCAACCATACGACCACTTATTCTTTAGAGTGGTCTTCAACTTGTTAAAAGTGCTTTACAAAACCTCCTTCTCAAAGCCAATTTTCAAAAGGTTATTCTCTTTAATTTTCAAGTCTTCAAAACTATCTATACAATGTTGATTTTCACAAGTTTTGCTCTCTTGATTTGTGGGTGAAATGGTTCCAAAGCAACCCTCTCTTGAGTAGTTTTCAAATATCAACTATCGAACCCCAACACTCAATTGAGTGGCTTTCATAAAATGGTTTTCAAAACATACTTTCAAATTTCATGCATGAAACTATCTTTCCAAAACCACTAGGTCCAAACCCTAATTCAAAACCATCTTCCAACCCTAGGTTAACTTGACCCTAGTAGTTTAACCTTAGTTTAACTAAACCCTAGTTTAACCTAACCTTAGTTAGCTAACCCTAGGTTAACCTAACCTTAGTTAGTTAAGCCTAGGTCACCTTAATCCTAGATTAACCTAACCTTAGTTAGTTAATCCTAGGTCATCTTAACCCTAAGCTAACCTAACCCTAGTTAGCCAGTCCATTGTTTAACCTAACCCAAGTTAGTTAACCTTAGGTCAACTTGACCTAGGTTAGTAAGCTTCAAGGTTCCAATTCAAAGACCCCTTTTCAAATAATCTTTTAACTCAAAAACCATTTTCATAACAAATCTTCAAAAACTTCCCACTCTTTTAAGATTTCAAAAATTAACTCCAAGACCTTTTTAAATATCCCCACACTCTATGCCTTTAAGAAGTTCTTTTAAATTTGTCTCAACTAAAATGGCTAGACACTTCACACTTTCGAAAAACTATTTTCAAAAAAATATTTTCAATAACTCACAACCCCAAAAGGTCCCTAACCACACCCTAACCCTATGTGGTTAGGGATACCAAGCGAAGTTGATACATGGTGATACATTAAATACAACATTTAAGATTGTCTATATTAGGGTTCCAAAAGCCCAAGTGCTTTCAAAAACTCTTTTTAAAAATAATTTTCAAACATCACATTCTTGAAGTAACCCTAATCCTTCCATGGTTAGGTTTGGTCAAGTATAAGTGAGATATTCAATAAGGGTTCTATAACCCTAACGTTTTAAAAACTAAAAAGAAAGTTTCTAGTCCCTTTTCTAAACATGTTTTTCAAAACTCATAACCCTAAAGGAGTTTAGTTTTTCAATGACTAAACCTCTAAAGGTGATGAAACATCACACATGCCTTTCAATAAGGTATTCAAAAACTATTTTCAAAAGAATTTCGAAAACAAGTTTACAGGAGCAATTCCAATCCAAACTCGACCTCCAAAGTTTTCAAAACAAGACTTCACAACCTTTCCAAAACTCCCTTTAGTTGTTTCAAGAACATTTCAAAACTCCCTTAAGTCAATTTAAAAAACATTCAAAAATCATCTGCAAATCCTATTTCAAAAACACTTTAAAAAACCCAAGTCCTATTTCAAAGGCATTTTTTTAAATTCTCAAGTTCTCTTTTTTTCAAAGACCACAAAGTGTCTTCAAAGCTTACCAATGACCTCAATGTGTCTTCAAAACATTTTAAAGGCCCCAATGTGCCACTTCTCTATCAGGCTCTTGTCTAAACTACAAATGACTTGATTCTACCCAAATGAGATACATAGGCAACCAAAATGATGCGGTCATAACCTTTATTTCAACCCAAGTTCTATTTTCAAAATTTTCTATCAATTCAAGAATTCTATTTCAAATCCTTTCAAAGTTTCCATATTTTCATGCATTTTTCCAAAAACATGCATCACGCATTATTCATCCAGAAAGTCATGATCAAACTCTGTTTTCAAAATTCTAAAGTGGTTATTAAGTGGATGATAATAACCGGTTATTCTAGTGAGTGAATTAAGGGTGATTAGACATGTAGGTACCAAAAGGATGGGATAGGGTGATGATCTTAGGATATCTTCCCTACATGTAACCAACCCTTGAACCGTTGATTTTTGTTTCGAAAGACCAAAATGGAGTTATTTTCAGAAAGGGCTTAAGACTTTCCAAAGGTTGCCAAACAACCTATTATCTTAAAAATCATTCTCTTGGGGGAGTTTTTCAAAATTTTTTTTTATTTAAATCCTAAAGTGTAATCCTCGGATTATACTTAGTTTTAAGTGACCTAACTTACCTTAATCTAGTTAGGTGGTGACTTTTATTTTTCTAAAAAAACCTTTAGTTAATTCAATTCAAAGTTTAAACCTAGTTACGCTCATCCTTCTAGGAAGATGAGTTCTAATGATAGAGTTTCGTGCTTTTTTTTTAGCCGAAAGGACTTAATTAAAAACTGGAGGATGACAGCTGGTGACTGCACTGGGGAATACTTAGAGGGTTAGGCCATTATCATGTCTCTTTACCTTTTACTCACCCAGAATCCCCGGTTGCTTTGTTCAGTTTTATCCACTTTTCAAAATTCTTCTAAGTTTGCAAAATAAACATTATTTTTCAAAACGGTTTTCAAATAAGTGTCATCACTTGCATTCATTGCTTACATACATGCATTTGCGTTGACCAACCAATTTATCTTGCATTGAGTTTTTCGAAAAGTTACGAACTCCTCGCATTTTCTTTTGTATGTGGACCTTTGTTCACATTTTATTTTTATGTCATAATTAACTGCCATGTATGTAATGAATGAAATGGATGGGATGTGTGTTGATGGGTCCTTTCCTCCATTTTTGAAAATTTCACACACACTTGATTCACTCATTTGCATTTGCATTTTACATAAATTACCTGGTTACTACCCTTCTAGATAGAAGGGGGAACAATATATTAACTGTGGGCAAATGATGTGTCAGTTTCTAAATCTACAGTCTCTTGATAGTTTCCCCACTCGAACCACCAACCAAAGATAGAGTTCAGCTTTTCGGGGGTGGACGTTGGAGGTTTGATCGTTTGGGAACCAAGCTTTTTAGGAAGCATTAGTAAACTCCCAACCTCATGCTCATGTAGCACCCCATGCATAGCCGAACCTCTGTAGGATTTAAGACATGTGCATTAATTTCAAAACCAAGGAGGAAAGGGTGACCGCCTTACTTTCCCTTATATTTTATTCAATTCATGTTGTTATGCTGCTTAATTTTTGTCATGATACTATGTATACATCTTTTCGTATTATAACTACTCATACATATGTATTCATTTTAAGAAAAGAGTTCTCAAAGTAACTCAAGTCATTGCATCCTCATGCATCCGATTAACCCCCAAAGAAAGGCCCAACGACCTTCTCGCATAAATAAAGCCAACCAAAACTTTCAAGGGTACCAAGTGACCCTAAGGACTCATGGCATGCATCAAAGTCATCTCATAAAGTGGAGCCCTAATCCCTCTTTGCTTACAGAGATAGGGCCACCGAAAAGACAAGGAGCAATCCAAAATCAAGGTCTCTCACCAACCCCCATCCAAGAATGCGAATCCGAAGACTCAAGAGTAGTTTATGATTTCAAATGTAAAGATAGAATAGGTGCAAAGTCCCAAGGAAAATATTCCCCCTTCTTGTTTTAATGTATTTTTGAAAATCCCATGTATAAACGAAATTTATCTCAATAAAATTGTTATTTTTGTTGAATGAATGAATGTATGTATGAATGAACGACTACAGGTACATGTATAGTAATGCATAAAAGGGGTAGGGCCCTATCTCCAAAGCTTGAGCCGAAGCATCATGCTTGGTCCCCCTCAAAGAGCAAGGGCACCCCTAAGACATGCATTCCATAAAATTTTTCAAAGTTAGAAACTAACTTAAAAATTATATCTTGTCTGTCTCCCTATCTTTCAAAAGGATTGAACTATAGAAAAGGACATTCCGGGGGAGCTACAAATCACAAAACAGCATGGAAGTCGTGGCAAGGATCCTCGCCATAAAACAAGGAAAAAGGCCAGTGCAATAGACAAAGGATCCCGTGGAAACAGTGGGCGTCCTGGGAAAAAGGCTAGTATAAAAGACAATGGACCCTGTGGAGATAGTGGCCCTCCCGCCAGCTAATCAGGTCATCGATCCAAGACAAGTAGAGGGAAAGTTGGGCGATATCTTTGCAACATTGAAAGCCATGGCTGACAAGTTACTGAAAATAGTCTAGGATGATAGAAAAGAGTGGAGCCTTGACAAAGCTTGGCTGGTGCCGGAACAGTCACCAAAGGGTCTTCAAGAAGTCCTCATCCCTAAAGGGACCGCCCTTTAAGTCAAAATTCAAGGGGCTAACCTTCCTAAGACTGCAGCAAAAATAGACAAATCATTACAACCTTTCTTGATTGTCCAACCTAAACAAACTAGTCTAATCTTAACCATTGAACCCTTACCCCACTTCCTATATTTTCGTATCATTCTCATTCCTTACCAAGAACTAGAAGCACCAGAGCCTATGGTTGCAATGGCTGGGTTCATCCTACACACGGACCCTCGATGGGCCATGAGAGCCGTACCTCTTATATATGCTCCCGCACCCTTAAGCATTCCTCCATCAGTTGTCACCCTACCTATCTTCCCCAAAATGGAAAAACCAAACCCTTCTCATTGCTAATACTAGGAAAGATGACCCTAACACTGCTATCCCAATTGCTTATCACTGACCTGCATAAGGTACCCCTGGAACTTTCCCCTAACTCCTACCTAAATCACAGAGGAATCTATTGTAGAAATAGAGGGAATGACCAGGTCTGGCCGATGCTACACCTTAGAGGAAGTAGAGAGGAGAAGACAAAGGAAAGATAAAGAGGGAGAATGTTCAAACCCACTGATAGAGCATGAGATTTCTAAGTTTGCCAAAGCATTAAAGAAGAATGACTACGATGTAATGGAACAACTCAAGAAGACTCCTTCACATAACTTGATGTTGGAACTACTTCTCACATTCGAAACTCATCGTGAAGCCTTCCTCAAAGTCCTTAAAGAGACCCATGTACCAGATAGCTTCACCCTTGAAAATTTGCAAAATATGGTAGGAGTCATCATGGCATCAAATGTCATCACTTTTACTGACGACGAAATCCCTATGGATGGGACTGGACATACACAACCCCTACATGTGACGGTCAAAACCAAAGGGATGATCGTATCAAGGGTACAGGTGGACAATGGATCAGTTCTAAATATTTGCCCATAATCAACTCTGGAAAGGCTTGGGATGGACTAATGCCACTTAAGCTACGTCAACATCATCATACGACCCTTTGATGGATCCAGAAGAGAAACAATGGGGGAAATCAAGATAGCTGTTAAAATAGGGGCCATCACTTTCGCCATCAAATTCTAAGTTCTGTAAATACCTTTGGCCTACAATATGTTACTTCGGGGACCCTGGATTCATTCAGCAAGGGCAGTACCGTCCAGTCTTCATTAGAAGGTCAAATTCATTATCAAGGCTGGGCTAATTTCCATCTACGCTGAAAAAGAATTTGTAATTTACAAAACCGACGTTGTTCCCTACACTGAATTAGTTGCCCCGTCCTATTCCCAATCCCTAGAGTATGTCACCGTAATACATGAAGGAGATATGGTTAAGCCAAAATGTTCAGATAACGCACAGGTGATCGCCCGTTATTTTTGAAAGAATGGATACCAGCCCAGAAAAGGCTAAGGAAAAGGTTATAGGGGATTCCCGAAATTCCAGACATACCATCTCAAAAGCACACTTTTAGCTTAGGATATATAAGCCAACAAAAAAAGAAATCAGGGAATAGACCCAACAAAGAATGTGACAAAGGATCATTAAAAGAAATGAAAAAAAGGAAGAAATGACACACCAGCTCAAGGCATTTTGCCTGATTGAGGATAACAAAAGTCTTAAGAAAGGAAAAGTGCAGGATTGAAGTGCAAGCCAATCTGTTTCAAGAAACCCTAATGATTGATGTACCTCCGCCCTTAGACACAAAAGTACCAGAAAGTACCACTATTACAAGGTAATGCCTTTCGGACTGAATAATACTAGGGCAACCAATCAAAAGGCCATGTTCACTCTCTTTCATGACATAATGCACAAAGAAGTGGAAATCTACATAGATGATATGATAGTCAAGTCCAAAGCCCAAGAAGACCATTAGATCAACCTACGGAAAGTGCTTGATTGGCTCCGCAAGTATTAGCTCAAGCTCAACCTTGCCAAATGTACTTTCGGTGTTTCTTCTGAAAAACTGCTAGGGTTCATTGTCAACAAAAGGGGAATAGAAGTAGATCCTGCCAAAATTAAGTCGATCACTAAGATGCCACCCCCAAAGGGAGAAACCAAAATTAGGTCCTTTCTAGGCAAGTTGAATTTTATTAGCAAATTCATTTATCAGACGACCTACCTTTGCGAACCAATTTTCAAATTGCTCAAAAAGGATGCCCCGAAGCAATGGAACACAGATTGCCAACAAGTTTTTGAAAAGATCAAAGAATACCTCCAAAATCCTCCAATTCTGGTGTCGTCAACTCTGGGGAGACCCCTCTTAATGTATTTAACGGTCCTCGAAACTTCAATGGGATGTGTTTTGGGGCAGCATGATGAAATTGGAAAACAAGAGCAAGCCATCTACTACCTCAGCCAGAAGTTTTTACCTTGTGAGATCAAATACACCATGCTGGAAAAAACCTGTTGCGGTTTGGCATGGGCATCCCATTGACTTAGGCATTACATGCTGCATTACACCACATTCCTCATATCCCAGATGGATTCGATCAAATACTTGTTTGAAAAGCCCACTCTTTCTAGTAGGGTAGCTAGATGGCACATGATTTTGGCCGAGTTTGACATAGTCTTCACCACCTGCAAGGTAGTTAAGGGGCAGGTTATAGCAGACTACTTGGCAAAAAACCCCATCAAGGAATACTAACCCATGAGGCCTTGTTTTCCCGATAAAGATATCTTATACACCGAATCTGAGGCCAAGAAACAAGAAGACCCAGGATGGAAGATGTATTTTGATGGTGCCTCAAAAAAGAAGGGAGCTAAAATTGGGGTAGTCATGGTGTCTGAGAAAGGCAATCATTACCCTATTGTATCTAAGTTAAAATTTGATCTCTACACCAACAATATGCTGAATATGAAGCCTGCATTTTGGGATTATAGTTGGTAGTAGAAATGAAGATTGAGGAACTAATGGTCTTCAAGGATTTCGATTTGGTGGTTCAGCAAACTAAGGAAGTATATCAAACCAGGGATGACAAACTCTCCCCTTATCATCAGCAAGTTGAGGACATTTGTCAAATGTTTCTAAAAATAGACTTCTACCACATTCCCCAAACCAAAAACAGTTTTCCTGATGCCTTGGCAACCTTGGCTACAGCCATTAAAGTGGATGATGATACCGAAATTCATGACCTCTAAATATTTGTTTGAGATACCCCATCTCACTACCTCAATACCTCAATTGAACCGGATGGGCGGCCCTGGTTCTATGACATTAAAAGATATATGCAGACTAGGGAGTTCCCTGCTCAAGCTATACAGAATGATAAGAAGATGATCCGAAGGATGACAGCCCAATATTTTTGGTTGGAAACAAGCTCTTTAAAAGATCCACTTTGGGGCCACTAAAATACGTTGATTCAGTAAAAGCGGGAGAAATCATAAGAGAAGTCCATGAAGGGACTTGCGGGCCTCACATGAATAGTCATACCCTCTCCAAAAAGATTCTCAAGATGGGATACTATTGGACCACTATGTAAACAGATTGTATTCGGTATGTCCTCCGGTGCCACAAGTGTCAGATACACGGAGATATGATCAAGTCCCCACCTGTCGAGCTCCAACCAATGACAGCCCCGTGCCCTTTTTCCATGTGGAGGATGGATATGATTAGCCCAATCTCCCCAAAAGCTTCAAACGGACACCAGTTCATCTTGGTGACCATTGATTATTTCACAAAATGGGTCAAAGCAGCATCTTATGCCCATGTCACCAGGAAGGTAGTCAACAAGTTCATCAAGAATCACATCATCTGCCGATATGGGATTCTTGAATCACTCATCATGGATAATGCTACGAACCTAAATAATGACTTGATGTCTCAGTTGTGTTGAAACTTCAAAATCACCCATCGAAATTCAGTAAGCTACTGACCACAAAGGAATGGGGCAATAGAAGCCGCCAACAAGAACATCAAGAAAATTCTTCAAAAAATTATTGACCACTATAAAGATTGGCATGAGAAGCTCCCTTTTGTGGTCAAGGCCTATCAGACCACGATAAGGGTCTCTACCGGTACAACCCCTTATGAATTGGTCTATGGTAATGAGGGTATGCTCCCTATCGAAGTAGAAGTTCCTTCCATAAGGGTACTAATAGAAACTCAGCTAGAGGAGGCAGAATGGGTTAAAGACCGATACACACAACTGTGCCTACTGGATGAAAAGAAGCTAGCCGCTGTCTACCATGCGCAATGCTACAAAAGGAGGTTAACCAAAGCATTTCACAAGAAAGTAAGACCCTGAAGTTTCCAGGTCGGGGACTTAGTGCTGAAGAAGATTATCTCCAATTAAGAAAAGTTTGCTCGAAGCTATGAGGGACCCTTCATAGTCAAGAAGGTCCTGACAAGAGGGGCGCTCATATTAGTAGAAATGGATGGGCAAGAATTTCCCAACCCTTTGAATTCAGATGTAGTCGAGCGTTACTTTGTATGAATCGAGAGCTATTACTTTCTCTTGAGCAATAAAGAAGTCCACTGCAATAAAGGAAGGCCTGTGAACATTTCTTTTATTAAAGAAAGTGTGATCCTTTCTTGAATCAGCAAAATTCTTGTAAAAGAACTCGTGGATACTAAGCAGGTTAAATTGACGTGATGAGAGGCCATCAATTCTTTTACCTATGCATCACATCCCTTGCTACATCCCATTTTGAGCTAGTTACACTCTTTTGACAAGCTTGACCTAGTGATCACCACCCCTAATGGATAAAAGCAAAGCTAGAAAGAAATAAGCAGAAGGAGAAACATGGACCCGATGGGTCCCAAAAGCAAAATAAAAGGAAGGGAAAGAATCAATAAATGAAATGAGGCCCCTAGAACTTATCATGATTAACGAAGCCAGGGGGCAAGGAAAAGAAAAACAAGTAGTGACTCGACAAAAGTCAAAAGGGGGGGGGTGTGGGGAAGAAGAGAGAAGAGGTTCCGAAAGTGATCACACGTTATAAGTAAACCCTGAAAAAGTATTTTGAGCCTTTACGCCCCTTTTTTTCAATACCCTACTACCTGGCCCATATTATAACCCAATTTAAAGCCCTCTCTGATCAATGAAAATTGTTTAGTCTAAACAAATTTTGGTACAAGAAAGATGATGATTTTTGAACATGGAAAAATTTCTGAAGCATTCGGGTCCCCACTTCTGATGCGGATCCTTCCTAAATTACAAGAGCATTCCTTGTTGCTAAAAAAAAAAAAAGAAGCGTGACCCCAAGGGTGCGGCAAAAATTGAAAAGAGTGTCGCGAGTAAAAAGATGGAGGCATGGCAAGATACAAACTTGTCGGTCTGGTGAAAACCAACAAGACACTAAGATGCAAAAATGACAGAGCTGGGATTGGTGAAAACCTGCAAGGGCGCCGATGGCAAAATTGGCTTAAAATTTTTTTTTTCCTCGTTCCTTCTCAAGTTTATCTCAACCAATAGGCAAACAATTCCTTGGTCATGGTAGGAAAAGACAGGGGAGAAAATCACAATTGTCAACAAAGGCATTCTTTCAAAATCAATGGGCCAAGAAAAAGGAACAATGCAGGTCCCTGCCAAGAACATATCAATGAGAATCCCATCCCAGGGAAGTAATTCCTACCCCATAGATATAATTCATAATTTAACGCATGTTTAAACTAACAAAATAATGTAGGAACAAATAGATGGTAACACTCCCTGAAAGGAAGGTAAAATCCATTATAGCAAAATCATGAGAACCAAGCTAACACAAGCATATTTACGAATCCAGGGAATCCTAGAAGAAAATCCAAATATCTCAAGGCAGGCTAGCTATAGTACAAATAAAAAGGGAAAAGGGAAGATGAAAGGGAAGGACTGCATCAAGAACGATGGGCCATGATGTAATGGTCCATGTCCTCGTCCAATAAGTCCTCGTCCGAATCTTTGGTGCCAAGACTCACAAGACCAGGGCTGGTAGACGAAGGATCAGCCTCGCTAAATGGTGACATCACCAGTCTCTCCCTGGAAGGGCTGGCACTAGTAGAGGCTCCGAAAGATGAAGTCGATAATTGACTTAGCCCATTACATCGGCATCGGTCAAGAAGATGATCCCTCTCTTGCGCATAGGTATACGCTATGTCCTTCAATAAAACTATGAACTCATCCCGAGGGTTGGTCCCCACTGAAGGAAGGGTGTCTTGGGACCCCGAGGGTGCCTAAGTCCCCAAGAAACAGTCTCTCATCCCGAGAACCACCTCAAGCTGCCCCTCTAAATCACTCACTTGCCTCCTGCTGGCCTCCAATAAAGCCTCCAAGTCACCTAACCGGGTGCGATAAAGTCTCCAGTGATGTTTTGCCCTAATGGTAACAATGGCCAAAAGATCGACATATCCCATTGAAGGTAGGGGAGACTTCGGGAGAGGATCTCTGATTGTGGCATCCCCCAAAACATACATCTGGAACCATCTATCATAATTAGCAGTAGCTGTCGGAACGAAGGAGAATGGACCATCCGAGCTGTTATGCGTAACCAACGTTTGCCACAATTTCATCAACTCAGTCACCAAACCTCTCAGCACATCATCACCAAAATAGGTATGATATCCTGTCGCCATGGCTATGTATGGGACGTCCTCTGTCTGACCCAACTGGCGAAGAACTCAAATGCCGAAGAAAGGGACAACACCCCTCAAGCTGACC
The DNA here is from genome assembly GCA_033060915.1 of Euryodendron excelsum. NCBI lineage: Eukaryota > Viridiplantae > Streptophyta > Magnoliopsida > Ericales > Pentaphylacaceae > Euryodendron > Euryodendron excelsum. The sequence goes on along the minus strand of CM065383.1, from coordinate 38,026,082 downwards.
AAAGGGATAAAAACCCGATCAAAAATCCGTACTCTCAACGACTCAACATTGCACAAACCCACAAACCACTAAACTAAATTAGATCTCCTCATCTGGAGGAACGCCATCTATGTCATGTAAGAATCAGGGCAATCTACACCGTCAATGATCTCCTACTGAGACCTCACCAAGGCACGGATAGGGTCGACCTTCGGATACCATATGTGACAAGTGAGGTAGTGAATAAATAGATGATCGAGAGCCCATAGCTGGAAAAGGGGTCGTGACCTCTGAAGAAAGTGTCCTCCCCACTTTAAAGCCAAGTAAAGCTCACATAGGTCTCACCCACGGCTAAAGGGGTGTAAGAATACCTTCGTCGGATCAACAACAACAAGGAGCAAAGTCTGACACCCACCTGGCCATCTCCTCAAGGGAATACTAGAAGAATCAATAGAATTAGGGCAAGGGCATTCTTTTGAGCAATAGGCCACTCCGAAGAAGTATGCCAAACACCAGGATGAGTAACCTGACTGGTGTAAAACTCAAAATGATTTAGTAGAAAGCCCACCTCAAGGACTTGAAAAGCAAGATGAGAGTCTGAATCCAGAATCTAGAGCCTGAGTCCCAACTAACCAAAAACAACAGACAAAAAGCCCTTGGAAAAGTTTGGACCCACGATACCCTCCTGACTGCTCCTCAGACCTAACAAGCGCCCATACTCTGAAGGGTCAGTGTCATCTCAAAATCGTTAAAGCAAAACAGACATAGCTCAGGCCATCAAAAGTTAGCAGATGCCTCAAGCAGGCCCAGTACTAGCCGAACAAAGAGAAGCAATCCCAGATACCCGAAAGCCCTACAAAAGATTAGCTGCTCCTCCTCAGTATATCTGTCGTACCAAGTGCGTAACCGAGACATGACGACAACATCCTCCTTGGCTCTTGCACCTAGAGTAGTAGAGGACTGCCCCCTCACAATATTGCCACCTCGGGCAGAACCACTCCTACTACCGCTACCCTCCCGGGGCTCGACTCGTGGCGCCTTCCTGTAGTGCCTCCTATTAGAACCATCATCGCCTACCTCTGACATCCTCAAAAGCAACCACAGAAAAAATGTAAAAAGTTGATCAGCCACAGGATATGCATGAAAGAAAAAATATATATATACAACAAAAAAAAAAAGAACAAAAGAACAAAAAAAAAGAAAAAAAGAAAAAAAAAGAAGAAAAGAGAAGAAAAAAAGAGAGAGAGAGAGAGAAAAAAAGAGAGAGTGAAAGAAAAGAAAGAAAAAAAAAAGGCTAAGGCCCTATCCATTTTCCCAGTTTTATTTCAAAGTACAAACCGGTTTCCCATGCTTTCTCCTTCAAAAGCCTCATTTCAAAATGTTTTTCAGCGGCTTTTGAGCTTTTTCCTTAAAAAGTTTTGTTTCAAAATATCAAATCTGTTTCTTAGGCTTTCTTCTTCAAAAGCCCCGTTTCAAAGGTTTTCTACGGTTTTTCTAGCTTGTTCCTTAAAAAGTTTCATTTCAAAATATCAAATCGGTTTCTCGGACTTTCTCCTTCAAAAGCCCCGTCTCAAAGGTTTTTTTTAATGATTTTTCAAGCTTTTTTCTTAAAAAGTTTCATTTCAAAATATCAAATCGGTTTCTCGGGCGTTCTCCTTCAAAAGCCCCATTTCAAAGGTTTTCTATGATTTTTCAAGCTTTTTTCTTAAGAAGTTTTGTTTCAAAATATCAAATCAGTTTCTCGGACTTTCTCCTTCAAAAGCCCCATTTTAAAGATTTTCTATGGTTTTTTTGAGCCTTTTTCCTCAAAAAAGCTCTACTTTAAAGTATCAAACCAGTTTCCTAGGCTTTCTCTGTTAAAAGCCTTGTTTCAAAATGTTTTCTAATGGTTTTCTAGACTTTTCTCTCAAAAAATTTTATTTTAAAGTTTCAAGTCAGTTTCCCAGACTTTTTTCTTCAAAAGCCCTATTTCAAGAAAGATTTCTAAGATTTCTCGGCCTTTCTCCTTCAAAAGCTTAGTTCTCAAAAGTAACTACTTTTTCTAAGAAGTTTTAGAGTCGAACATTGAATTTCTAAAGGGTCAGTACTTTTGAAAATTTTTGATAGAGTTACGCCTTAAAAAGTCACTATTCCAAAATTCAACAAATCACAAATATATATCACTGAATCTCCCCGAGCCTTCAACCATGACAACCGACACCATCCTATCCTCCATAGCACATGACCCATGATTGAACACAATTTTCAAGGCCATTTTTTTTCATTTTTCAAACTTTCCTGATTTCATTTCTATTTCTAAAAATTCCCAAAATTCTCGAAACACTTAAAAAGATACCCACAATTTTCTAAAAATATCCTACAATTTTTTTGCCTTCAATAGTTTTAATTTTTCAAATTTTCTTAATTTTTAAAAATTTAAAAATTCAAAATTTTTTAAAAAATTACGAAACTTCATACAGTTGTTCTGTACATTTTTCTAAGACATCCTGTATAAAAATCAAACATAAACACGCAATATCCGAGCCTACACAAGCAATTTTCTAAACCCTGCGGGAACCCTTTTACAAAACATGCAAAATCATTCCAAACACACTCAAATGTTCACCAAATCACAAAAACAGTCTACCCATTGCGTTCTGAACATCCTAAAGTATGGATTTACACTAATTATACGCAAAAAATGAACAGAAAAGCATCAAAATCGACAAAATTTTATAAAAACTAACCTTTGAGTTCTCTGGTGAGAAACAAGCTTCCGGCAAGAATCCAGCAAGAATGTCGACTTTCGGCAAGCACCCGACCTGCCTCGAGACTTTCCTAGCAAAACTCGATGAAAATCTTTTGAAACCCCCGTGTTAAAGCTCTTCAATCGCTTGGAATATCAAAACCCGTAATACAAAATGCGAACTTGCTCCGTTTTTAAAACCCACGGCTTGGCGCATGTAGCAGATGCGCTAAAAGAAAAATCCAATTAGCGTATATGCTACATGCGCCAGGGTTATTTTAGACCAGGCGCGTGTGCCGTATGCGCTCGAACCTTCAGTTTCCTGCCAAAACCAGTTTTCAATGTTTCAAGTCCCAAAAATCATTTTTAGGGCTTTCAAAACCCAAAAATCAAGTTTTCAAAAAAAAAAAAAGTCTTTTTTTTTCAAAAAACCAAGAGCTCCAGGCCAAACTTCGTCAAACCGGCATTTTCAAAACTCAGCCCCTAAACAAATTTCCAAAGAACAAAGTTTTTCAAAATTCAAAGTTTTCTAGATAAACGACTCACAAGGAGTCCATAACTTTCCAAACTTGCCAAGTTGTCGTCTTTTTGATTGACTCGTGACCAAAAAAGGATCATTACCTTATTATTTTTCTGCCTTCGACGAGTAAAGACAGAAAAAGAGGGGCAGCTGTAAGCACCGTATTTTTGCCCGCTCGGGAATCTCACCGGATCCAGTTTTTAAACATTACAACTCATACGAGCCCGAGACGGCTCTTTCAAACTCTAACCCAATCAACAGGTCGCTTCTTTAGCTCCCAAGGCCCAATTGAAGCTGTAAAGACCATCATGCCCTTAGGCATTCCAGGCAACTTTCCGAGACTGAGCGGTCTCAGGAATCAACACCATCGAGGTAACTTCCCAAGATCGAGGACCAACATCTTATCAAATTCCAAATGGTTCACTTCTAGCGCCTGCTAGGCCGCCAATGAAGAATGTCCGTCATTTGGTAGTTCTCCAAGACCAGACGATCTCAAGGACCACCACCACCCTCACAGGTAACTTTCTAAGACTAGACGTTCTCAAAAACCAAGACCACCCTACAGGTAGTTCTCTGAGACCGGACAGTTTCGGGGACCAACATCGCACAGGTAGCTTTTCGAGACCGGGCTGTCTCGGGAACCAACACCTAGGTTAACACCGGCGCCTACAGCTCGACTCGGTGAAAAATGCCCTAACCTGTCCCTTGGGCCTCCAGGCACGTCTTGAGAAAGTTTAAAATCCCTTAAGATGGTAAGTCACCTTCCCAAAGTGATCCTAGATAGTTACGTGTACTTAACATGGCATCTTGTCCAATTCCGGTCCCATTCCGGTCAATTTCAATCAAAATAATCGTTTTGCCCTTAGACCCCCCATTACGGTACAAACCACACCAAACAGTGAAAAAGCTCTTCCAGGACCATCCTCGAATAGTCCAGCATGCTTAACATGCCATTTCAACCCATTCTGACCTTCTTTAACTAATCCTGATCGAAATGACTATTTTACCCCTGGCGGCCCAAACCCGCCTCAAAACTACACTGGCTCTGGGTATTAAACAGCGGGTCTCATCATACATCCCTATCTAACCTAAGGTGAACCTCACAACTCCAAACACCCCCGACTTAATGAAAGTCCCCCTGGAGCGTCCCATTGATGCTCTGCCAGGGTTGTCTTTTTCCTCAATTCCCTAGTTACAACGCACTATCAAACGACTTGAGAAATGCGTAAACTAAGGAATTCCTAAAAGCTCGTCCATAGGTCTTTCCATCGATATGACTCGATTAGAAGGATTGCTTCTTGAAGCCCCTCATCGCATGGTTCGAAAACTGTAGCTTTCAATAACCCTTGGAGCGTCTTACAGACGCTCAGCCAAGATTAACTTTTTCTCCAATTTTCTTATACGACGCACCATCAAACAACTTGAGAAATGTTTAAATTAGAGAATTCTCAAAAGTATTTCTAGAGCACTTTCCATCGAGGAGATCGCTTCCCGAATGCCCCGATCATATGGGCCACAAACAGCTACTTTTGAACATTCGCGGAGCATATCACAAACTCTCTGCAAAAATATGTTTTTGTGCACACTTCCCGAAATGATATCTCACTCTTTCAAACACCTTTCAAGCTTTTCTAAAATTTAAAAGTTCATGAGAAACACTATAAAAACGCTATGAATCCTTTTCCGTTGGCACACTTATCGAGGCAAAGTTTAAACGAAATTCCTGGTGACGGAGCATATGCTATATGCGCCCAAATTTTGATCAGATCGATCAAAGTTTGCTTAGCCCTTAAGATTTAGCCAGTACAATGTGTGCCATGTGGTATTCTGCCAGTAGAATAGTACTGGCGCATGTAGCACATGCACCAGGCCTCTTCAAATTTGCCTATAAATACAGGCCTCGCCCTTTACATTTTCCAAAATCAAAATTGATAGCGAAGCTTTGCTAAAATTGCTCCAGAATCTCAAATTCCTATATACATCCCACATTTCAAACACTTAAGCGAGATTCCATCTCCCTCTAACCCATATACTACACCTATATAGCCTTCAATGCCATAGAATACCCCATTCCAGCCCCTTCAAGCCTCTTCAAGGTAATTCAAGCTCAAGTCAAGGCATCCATGGAGGTTTGAAAGTATTTGAAGGCAAAAGGTAGTATTCCCTTTACATTTTTGCAATCCCCACTCCTCTCTTCTCCCTCCTAACCTACTTAGGTTATTCTCTATTTTAATTCCCATCTTTTACCTCCCTTTCTTGCATGCTTGAAATAAGAAAACTCTTAGTTCATGCCTAGAGGAAAGTTTGTGAAAGCCACCGTATAGAGAACTTCTCACAAACCTACTTTAAGATAGTATGGCCTTAGAGCACCTTGCTATGTGGTGAAGCCTTTAGCCTTGTATGATTTCATGACCCTTTTGCATATAATTATCTTGTTCATGTTTTGCATGCTTGGCTTTGTTTTCCTTTTTCTAAAATCTTTCACTATATTTATTTCTATGGCATTTTCAAGCTCCATATCCAAATGCTTTCCTAAAAATAGTCCTAGAGTTGGTTTCTTGAAGTCTAGGCCAAACCCTCAATTTCTACATCTTAGAAAACCCTCTTTAAGTCCCTTGACTTCATTTTGCAATCCTACATTTCATTGCTTTTCAAAATTGCATTAAAATGGCTTTCAAACCCTCTTCTTCTATGTTGATTTTCAAGGGCTTTACTATCTTGAATTTTATAGTTGAAATGGTCCCTTAGAACCTTCTCTTGAGTGGTCTCGCTATTATCTTGACTATATAAACCCTAGTTCATTAGAGTTGGCTCTATTCTCTTTAAAACGGTTTTCAAAACAATTTCTTTCAAAAAGGGTTTTCAAAATTGCACTCTCTTCAACTTGTATAACAATCATTTCCCTAAACCATCATTTTCACCTTAAATTTTAGAAGTTTTGCTCTCTTGAATATTTTGGTTGGAATGGTCCCATGGAGTCCTCTTTGGAATGATTTTCCTCAAATCAACCACATGAACCCTTATTCTTTAGAGTGGCCTTCAACTTGTTAAAAGTGCTTTTCCAAAACCTCCTTCCCAAAGCCAATTTTCAAAAGGTTATTCTCTTTAATTTTGAAGTCTTCAAAACTATCTATACAATGTCAATTTTCACAAGTTTTGCTCTCTTGAGTTTGCGGGTGAAATGGTTCCAAAGTAACCCTCTGTTGAGTGGTTTCCAAATATCAACTATAGGATCCCAACACTCACTTAAGTGGCTTTCATAAAATGGTTTTCAAAACATACTTTCAAATTTCATGTATGAAACTATCTTTCCAAAACCACTAGGTCCAAACCCTAATTCAAAACCATCTTCTAACCCTAGGTTAACTTGACCCTAGTAGTCTAACCTTAGTTCAACTAAACCCTATGTTAACCTAACCTTAGTTAGCTGACCCTAGGTCACCTTAACTCTAGGTTAACCTAACTTTAGTTAGTTAACCTTAGGTTATCTTAACCCTAGGTTAACCTGACTTTAGTTAGTTAACCCAGGTCATCTTAACCCTATGCTAGCCTAACCTTAGTTAGCTGGCCCATAGGTTAACCTAACCTAAGTTAGTTAACTTAGGTCAACCCGACCTAGGTTAGTAAGTTTCAAGGTTCCAATTCAAAGACCCCTTTTCAAACAATCTTTCGACTCAAAAATCATTTTCGTAACATATTTTCAAAAACCTCCCACTCTCTTAAGATTTCAAAATCAACTCCAAAACTGTTTCAAATATCCTAACACTCTATGCCTCCAAGAAGTTCTCTTAAATTTGTCTCAGCTAAAATGACTAGACACTTCACACTTTCAAAAAACTATTTTCAAAAAAATATTTTCAAAAACTCACAACCACTAAAGGTCCTTAACCCTATGTGGTTAGGGATACCAAGGGAATGTGATACATTAAACACAACCTTCAAGGTTGTCCATATTAGGCTTCCGAAACCTTAAGTGTTTTCAAAAGCTTTTTTGAAAAATAATTTTCAAACATCACATTCTTGAAGCAACTCTAATCCTTCCATGGTTAGGATTGGTCAAGTATAAGTGAGATATTCAAGAAGGGTTCTATAACCCTAAAGTTTTAAAAACCAAAAAGAAAGTTTCTAGTCACTTTTCCAAACATGTTTTTCAAAACTCATAGCGCTGAAGGAGTTTAATTCTTCAATGACTAAACCCCTATAGGTGATGAAACATCACACATACCTTTCAATAAGGTATTTAAAAACTATTTTCAAAAGAATTTCGAAGACAAGTTTATAAGAGCACTTCCAATCCAAACCCTACCTCCAAAGTTTTCAAAACAAGACTTCAAAACCTCCCAAAACTCTCTTAAGTTGTTTCAAGAGCATTTCAAAACCCCCTTGAGTCAATTTCAAAAATATTCAAAAATCATCTGCAAATCCTATTTCAAAAACACTTCAAAAATCCCTAGTCCTATTTCAAAGGTATTTTTCTAAATTCTCTAGTTCTCTTTTTTTCAAAGACTACAAAGTGTTTTCAAAACATTTCAAAGGCTCGATTGTGCCACTTCTCTATCGGGCTCTTGCCCAAACTACGAATGACCTGATTCTCGTCAAATAAGATACGTAGGCAACCAAAATTGTGCGGTCATAATCTTTATTTTAACCCAAGTTCTCTTTTCAAAATTTTCTATCAATTCAAGAATTCTATTTCATGTCCTTTCAAAGTTTCCATATTTTCAAGCCTTTTTTCAAAAACATGCATCATACATTATTCATACAGAAAGTGATGATCAAACCCTGTTTTCAAAATTCTAAAGTGGATATTAAGTGGATGATAGTAACCGGTTATTCTAGTGAGTGCATTAAGTGTGATTAGACATGTACGTACCAAAAGGGCGGGATAAGGTGATGATCTTAGGATATCTTCCCTACACGTAACCAACTCTCGGACTGTAAATTTCTGTTTTCGAAAAACCAAAATAGAGTTATTTTCAAAAAGGGCTTAAGACTTTTCAAAGGTTGCCAAACAACCTATTTTCTTAAAAATCCCTCTCTTGAGGGAGTTTTCCAAATCTTTTTTTTTTAAATCCTAAGTGTAATCCCTGAATTATACTTAGTTTTAGGTGACCTAACTCACCTTAATCTAGGTAGATGGTGACTCCTATTTTTCTTAAAAAAACCCTTAGTTAATTCAATTCCAAGTTCAAACTTAGCCGCACTCGTTCTTTTAAGAAGATAAGTTATAATGATAGAGTTTCGTGCTTTTTTCCGAGCCAAAAAGACTTGGTTAAAAACTGAGACAACAAACAGGTCCAATGGTCTTTCATTGGGAACATTGAGTTGAGACCAACCAGTGTTTTGTTTCTTGCTAGTGCCTTTTTGCTTGATTATGAACTGAACCTAATGCAAACCTTTGTTAAGTTGTAATTTTATGGAGCTGCTACATATATACTAACTAGCGGTTTGACACCTGCAACCACATTATTTTGTTAAATACATAAGACAAATTAAGACAATTATACATGTATATACAAAACATGTTAAACAACTCAGGAAAAGCACACAAGGTTTAATCTAGTAGCAGTCTTAAGAATTAGAGAGATCGATGAAACTAAACAACACAAGCACACGCAGTTGCATTTAATTTAGTCGAATGCCCTTCCCAAGATATAATAATTCCCAACACAGTAAATCATTAAATCTCAGTTGCTTCATAAATCAGAGGAATCAAACAATTATGAATTTGATATCTAACTCAGCAGTAAATTGCAATGATTAATAAACTAGTAGGCCTCCTAGCGATTAAACAACACAATCATGAAAATAGGCATAGAACAACATTCGATACTCAAAGCATAAATCGAATAATGAAAACAAATTAGATCTCACAGTTTATTATTAATTCTGAGGTTTCTGTCTCCTTTAACCAAGATTCAAAGTTTATCCACGCAGAGCCACGAAAACAACTCAAATAATGACCTAAAATAATACGAAAAATGTCAACAACCCTAGAAACAAAACAGTCCCAGCTTTTATAGGCTTCTGAAAATCTACAATTGCGCACCACCGTTCGAACACCCTTGCCACCATTCGAATGGTACGTCAAACGCACTTCAAACGGTGAAACTTGCTCTCTGAATCTTTCGAACGCTCTTCGAACCTGATCTTAACGTGTATCCGTTTGACATAGCATTCGAACGCATCTACTACCGTTTGAATGCCTCTTTGGACCATTCGAACGCCTCTTCAAAACGTTCTGTTGTGTGTATTTTTACTCGAATTCGTCCATTTTTAGCTAGGATCTTCTTTTGGGCATTCCATAGCACCCTAAGTCAAAATATAAGAATAGTGAGTACCTTTAGGTTCCAAACAAGTATAAAAGATTAAACATTACGGAATAAAAATATGATATTTGCATTCTCATCAAATTCCCCCACACTTAACATTTGCTCGACCTCGGGCAAAACTCAAACTCACTTTCCTAAGATATCAAAGTCTCAAGAAAGAACAACCAAACTCTTCAATACTCATAAGATATCATGAACAATATTCTCGAACAACTCACAATCACTTAGCAAGCATATCCACTTAAAGATGGAGTAAACTGAATATGTAGACCCTTATAGATATAAACACTCTACTCTCATGTATTTAAAGGGTATGTGTATTACTCAAATTCATTCCAATGGAAATGATCTACCATAGGCTAGCATATCTTCTCCTTCTCCATCACTAAGATCACATACAGAACAAGAATTATAAGGACTTTTCAAGGGTTATAGCGGGGTTTAGGATCAAGGTAGGAAATATTTGGGAATGTAGCTCAAAAGCCATTGAAACTAGTGGAGCAAAAATGAATCAACTCAATTTTGAATATATAAAACATGTAAAACCAATCACTCCATTCAACAGCTTCTATCTTTGTATAAATCCCATATAAACAGACCCATCTCTTAGAATTTTAGGAGGAATTATGAACATGGATAATTTGTAACATTAAAAGCAATTTCCTCCATCACTTCCCTTCTCTGTTTTTTTTTTCCCTCTCTCTTTTTTTCAAAATTACATCAACAATGGAACTCATGAATTGAGAATGAAAACTTTTTCCTTTTCACCAACCATAGCCCTACCCCAATTTCGGACACCCCCACACTTATTTCTCGCGCACCCATACATATCATAAGGATGAACAATGCTCCACTAGCTCTAGGGCTTGGATAAAGGCATTATTAATTTTCGGGTTTAAAGCTTGTAATGTGGGTACACAATAATGACATATCAAGCTCAAAGGGGTTCACAAAGGGAAAAATTAATTACAAGGTAGGCTATTTAGCTTATGTTGCTTATAACAAAGATGACCTTAATCATGTTCATGCATGCATGTGTCAATATGACCTCGAAGAGAATCAAGGCAAGTTCTAAAGAAACAAATCCAAGGAAGAATAGCTCACATGAAAGAAAATAGTGATTGATATGGATGTGTCAGTCTAAAGGCTCAAAATCTCACCGGCTTTTGTCTACCAAATTCAGTCACTCCAATCTCAAGTAAAATAACTAGACTAATTAATTCTAAGTTGGAAGATTACTTATTCAATCATGTTATGAATTCTTCAAGCTTAATTGAATATTGTTATTGTTTTATTTTTTATTTTCAAAACAAATACGAAAACACAACCTAAATTCCCTCCCCCACACTTAAAACTTACATTGTCCCCAATGTAAAGTAAAATGCACAGAAAGGGCAGAGATAACTAATATATAAATGTGAAAATAAGAAAAGAAAAATGAACTTCCCTTGGGTTGCCTCCCAAGCAGTGCATTTGTTTATTGTCGTGGGCTCGACTCAATGCTTCCTTCTTCAATCCGTATAAGTCGGATCTTCAAAGTCCAATTTCTCCACATTCTCGACTTGGAAACCTTCATGGAATTGCTCCTTGAATACTTTGGAAGTGGCTAAGCTTTGAATTTCAACTGCACCATGAGGAAAAACATTGGTAACAAGAAAAAGTCCAATCCAACGAGAACGCAACTTACCCGGAAACAAATGAAGCCGAGACTGGTATAGAAGAACTTTCTGAACAACTTTAAACTCCTTCCTAGAAATCATCTCGTCATGAAAAACCTTCGTCTTTTCCTTGTAAATCCTTGCACTCTCATAGGCGTCATTGTGAATTTCCTCCAACTCTTGTAATTGCAATTTCCTATGTTCTCTACTTTCATCCATCTTCATGTTAAAACTCTTGATAGCCCAATAAGCTTTGTGTTCTAGCTCAACTGAAAGGTGGCACGGTTTTCCAAATACCAATCGATAAGGTGACATACCAATAGGCATTTTATATACAGTCCTGTACACCCACAAAGCATCATCCAATCGCAAACTCCAATCCTTCCTACTTGGATTGACCGTCTTTTCAATAATGGACTTGATCTCTCGATTTGACACTTCCACTTGTCCACTAGTTTGCGGATGATATGAAGTTGACACCTTGTGCGTTACATGGTACTTTCTCAACAAAGTTGCCACAGTTCGATTGTAAAAGTGAGCACCTCGATCACTTATTAGAGCTTTTGGGATTTCAAACCTGGAGAATATGTTAGATTTGATAAAATCTGCAATAACTTTAGAATCATCAGTCCTGGTGGCTTTAGCTTCCACCCATTTTGAGACATAATCAACAGCAAGCAAGATATAAACATAACTGAAAGATACAAGAAACGGTCCCATGAAATCAATGCCCCAAACATCAAAAATTTCACAAAATAGTATGGGATTTTGTAGCATCTCATTCCTGTGGGATATATTACCTGTCTTTTGACAAGGATCACATGACTTATAATAAGAATATGAATCTCGAAATAGAGATGGCCAATAGAAACCACATTCTAGCACTTTTCTCGCCGTTCTCTTGGCTCTAAAACAACCTCCACAAGCATAAGAATGAAAAAAGGTTAAAATAGACATGATTTCATTTTCAGGCACGCACCTTCTGAATACTTGATCCGCACAATGCTTCCATAAGTATGGATCATCCCAGACATAGTATTTGGCATCACTCTTGATCTTATCTCTTTGAGCCTTAGACAAACGAGAAGGTAGTATGTTAGTAACCAAATAATTTACAATATTTGCATACCAAGGTAATGCCACACTTGCGGAGAACAATTGCTCGTCAGGGAATGTTTCCTGCAAATAAAGTTCATCCTCGACATGAGCTAAACGACTTAAATGATCGGCGACATGATTTTATGTCCCTCTTTTGTCTTTGATCTCCAAATCAAACTCACTCAAGAAAAGTATCCATCGAATTAATCTTGATTTTGCCTCTTTCTTCGTCATCAAATAACGAAGAGCTACATAATCAAAGTAAACAATGACTTTAGTGCCAAGTAAATAAGATCGAAACTTTTCTAAAGCAAAAACAACAGCTAAATGTTCTTTTTTAGTAGTAGTATAATTTCTCTGAGCATCATTCAAAGTTCTGGAAGCATAATAAATGGCATGAGACGCTCTCCCAATTCGTTGACCCAAGACAGCGCCGACTACATAATCACTTGCGTCACACATTATCTCAAAAAGTACGCTCCAGTCAGGAGGCTGGATAACTGGGGTAGAAGTCAACAGTTCCTTTGGCTTATCAAATACCTTTTTACATACTTCATTGAACTCAAAAGCCACGTCCTTTTGTAGTAACGTGCATAAAGATGATGCTATTTTGGAGAAGTCCTTGATGAATCTTCGGTAAAAACCTGCATGTCCAAGAAAAGAACGAACTTCCTGCACACTAGTGGGATAAGGTAAAGATTGAATAATGTCAACTTTAGCTTTGTCAACCTCAATTCCCCTAGATGAAACAACATGACCTAACACTATACCTTGTTCAACCATAAAATGACATTTTTCAGAGTTTAACACAAGGTTAGTTTCCATGCATCTTTGAAGAACAAGTGTAAGGTTATGCAAACAATTATCAAATGAGTCTCCATAAACTGTGAAATCATCCATAAAAACTTCTATTATATGCTCAATATAATCTGAAAATATGCTAACCATACACCTTTGGAAAGTGGTGGAGGCATTGCAAAGACCGAAGGGCATGCGAAGATATGCAAAAGTCCCAAATGGGTATGTAAAAGTTGTCTTTTCTTGATCCTCTGGCGCAATTGCAATATGAAAATAACCAGAAAAAACCATCAAGGAAACAATAGTAAGAATGACCAGCTAACTGTAAGCACCCCATTTTTGACCGCTCAGTAGTCTACACTCCGTCCAGACTTGTACTCAAGTCAATATGGACGTATTCCAATCGAAACCAACTCTCTAAGTTCAAATCCCGTCTGTCCATCGCTTCGCAAGCCCACCAGGCCCCAAATAGAGGCAAAATGACCAAAATGCCCTTAGGAGCATTGTCCTTTCCAAATTTCAATCCCTCTCTCGAGACAGTTGATTCCTCGAGACAGTAAATCTACTCAAATCAAGCACGTCTTTCAGAAGACGGTAAGTCCCCTTTCTAATTGTCTTTCCAAAGATGATAAGACCCCTTTCCAATTCCAATCCCTCTCTCGAGACAGTTGATTCCTCGAGACGGTAAATCTACTCCAATCAGGCACATCTTTCCGAAGACGATAAGACCCCTTCCCAATTTCAATCCCTCTCTTGAGACAGTTGATTCCTCGAGACGGTCCGGCGCATTTTTTGAAGAAAGTCCCTTCAAAATGGTAAGTCTCTTTAAACCTGTCGATTAGGACGAGACCCCAAGTCCCCTAGATGGTAGAACGGTCCACCTTTGGCACCTACTAGCCCGCCTATGCAGAAATGTCTATTTAGGCACGCCTTTTGAGAAAGTTGACTTCTCAGGCGCTAAGTACCCTTTAACAGCTTCTTGAGATCAAGCAGTCTCAGGAATAATCGCGAACCATCAGAGTAGCGGAAATACTCGCAAACATCGCAACCATCAGAGTAGCGAAAATACTCGCAAATAGGTTGATATAGGGAATTGCCAATAACCCCTGTATCAGACGACCGCCGTTAGAGTGGCGAAAACACTCAAAACCTAGGTTAACACCAGTGCTTGCTAGCCTACTTTGGTGAAAAATGACCAAACTGCCCCTTGGGCCTTTTCTAACACGTTTCTCGAGACCACACCTGAGTCTTCAGAACGGTGAGTCCGACCATCTAAGATTGTCTTAAAGGCAATCCGGCATAATTAGGTGCCTTCTAGTCAGTTTCGGGCCAATTTTGAGAATTTCCGATCAAGATGACCATTTTGCCCCTAGGCATTCGAACGCCCCGGGAACCACACCGACTCTGGGTATCAAACTGGTAACCTTCCGAGAATACTTCTTATAGTATTTTCAACCACCCTTCATCCTTTTCGGATCATTCCGAGTCAATTCCGGCAAACCCGATACAAAGTGACCGTTTTGCCCCTGGAGGGCTGGTTGCCTTTTCTGACCACACTGGCTCTGAGTATCAAACCGGCAACCTTTGGGAACATTTTGAATAATCTTTTCAAATCTCGAGTCTTCTTCTGGGACAATCCGAGTCCGTCCCGGCAGCTTTCCGCCCCGATTGACCATTTTGCCCCTAATGGCCAGGTCAAATCCTTCCAATACATCCTATCTTCGTTTTTCAAGTCAAATATCTCCGGGACACTATTCTAAGTGTTCCTGCCCCTTTTCCAGCCTTCCGGGCCATTCCCGGTCCCTTAAACCATTTCAGGACTTTCTAGAGTCACTCCTAGTGAAATTAGGCTAAAAATTGCATGGTAGTCACTAGTACAGGCGCCCAAATCTAGTCAAAGATACGTTGCTTGCTGACTTATAAACTTTCCTAACTTGCTAGCGCCACTAGTAGTGGCGCCAAGCCAAAAAATGGCCTAGGAGTGGTGCCAAGAGAAACTTTGCCCCTAGCGCCACTGCAACAGGCTCCAGGTCTATCCCATCTCTATAAATACAGAGCCTCTTCCAGCGTGAAGGAGGTCCACAAACTCAGTCTAAAAATACCAATATTTGATACACAGAGCTCGTACACTCCCAAAATCCTAGCTTCCCTAGGTTTTCCAAACTCTAGCCACCATACACAAACCCTAAGTCTTATATACACTCATACACACTCCTACACACCCCTACACACATATACACTAGCCTCCAACCCTCCATTGAAGACTTGAATTGCTACGACTGTAAAGATTTGAAGACCGAAGACAAGCCCTCGAAGATCAAGACTGAAATGAAGCGAAGACCGAAGAAAGCCAGGCGCACAAAGCCAAGCAAAATAAAGAAGACACATGGTAGGCTTCTTATTTAAATTTTCACACTTCCCCCTCTCTCTTCTCTCTCCTAACCCACTTGGGTTTTCTCTATTTTAATCCCCCATCTCTTTCCCCCCCTTTCTTTGCTTGCTTGAAACAAGGGGACTCCCGGTCCATGTGTAGGATTAGCCTATTGGAGGGTCACCGTGTCGGGGGCTTTCCTTTAGGCTAACCGGAGACCACATGGGTTCAGCCCCCTTGATTATGTGGTGATGCCTTAACCTTGTATGTTCACAATCCCAAATTTGCATTATGCATATTATGATCTTGCATCTTCTAAAAATCATTTTCAAACTCGTTTTCAAAGCTTGCATTCAACTTGTTTTCAAAATTGCATCAAAATCTCCTTTTTCAAAATTTGTTTTCAAAATCACAATCCTAGGGTGATTCTATCCTTTCCATAGCTAGGGTTGCTTTAGGAAAGTGTTACATTTAAAGTGACTTTTGTGGTCCATATTTTCAAAATCTTGTTATTTTCAAAACTACTTTCTTAAAGTGGTTAGAACCTTCTTATGGTTAAAATCGCTTTAGGAAAGTGAGACGTTTTTATACTTTCCAAAAAGTTCTCTCTTCAAAAGTCTCTTCTTCAAAACCCTTTTTTTCAACACATTTCCAAAAAACTCTTCTTTCCAAAGTTGTTTTCAAAAAATCCCTCCAAAAATCTATTTTCCAAAACTTCTCTTTTCAAACTCCTTTCCAAAACACTCTCCTCAAAATTCACTTTCCTAAAAACTCTCTCCAATCATCTCCTTCCAAAAATCCTTGTAAAAAACTCTCTTTCCAAAATCTTCCCTCTAGAAACTCCTCTTTAGGATTTCCTTCTAAAAATCTTCGTTTCCAAAAACTCACTTTCCAAAAATCTCTTTTATTAAAGTTCAAGTCAAGCCCTAGAACCCCCAATTAGGAAGCCCTAATTTTCTTCCCAAAAACATGGTTTTTAAACTTGCCTTAAAACCTAGGTTTCCAAAAACCCCTATTTCCTATATCAAAATTACATATTTCCAAAATCTCTTTTTTACGTCAAAACTATAGTCTTCCAAATCTAGGGTTTCTAAAACTTCCCCTTCCAAATCCTTGTCAAATCAAACCTTCTCTTTAGGAAACCAAATCCAATCTCCCATTTAGGAAACTAGATCCAATCCTCCATTTTTGGAAACAAAATCAAATCTTCCCTTTAAAAAAGAAAAAAACAAAATCAAATCCCTTGTTTTAGGAAATAGGAATCTAATCCCTTCCTAATTCAACTCTTTCCTAACTCAACTCCTTCCTAATCTCCTACTTTCCTAAATCTTAAGTTCCCGAAAACTTAAACATAAAAATCTTTTCTAAATTCTAAAATTCAACTTTCACATCCTTCCCAATTCTACCTCTTTTCAAATCTTAACTTTCCATATCTAAGTTTTCAACTCTTTCCTAAATTCAAACCTTTCCTAATCTCAAGATCTTCTAAAACTTTAAAACTTTCTAAATCTTAAACTTTCTAAATTTCAAATCTTTCTAAAATTCGAAACTTTCTAAATTCAAAACTTTTTTAAGTTAAATCCTTCTAAACTTCCAAACTTTCTAAAACTCTAAACTTTCCTAAAACTTTAAATCTTTCCAAAACTCTAAACTTTTTGAAATTTAAATCTTTCTAAAATTTTGAACTTCCTAAATTTCAAAGCTTTTCAAATCCAAAGCTTTCTAAATTCTAAACTTTCTTAAAACTTCAAAATCTTTCCAAATCTAAAACTTTCTAAAGTCAAAACTTTCTTATTTTCAAAACTCCCCTATTTTCAAAATCTTTTCTCTTTCAAAACCTTTCTTAAAATGAAACTTTCTTATTTTCAAAACCTTTCTTAAAATAAAAATTTCTTAATTCAAAACTTTCATAATTCCAAAACTTGCCTATTTCGAAAACTTTCCTAATTCGAAAACTTTCCTTAAATGAAAATTTTCCTAAAGTGGAACTTTCCAAATCGAAACTTTCCTAAATTAAAACTTTCCTGAAATGAAACTTTCCTAATTCGAACCCTTCCTAATTCCAATTTTTCTCCACTCTTCCAAGTCCAACATTCGAGTCAAATCTTTCTTAAATTCAAGTCTTTCCTAAATCATATCTTCCTAAGTCTAGGTTTCCTTAACCTCAATTTTTCCAAGTCAATTTCCTAATCCTTCAATTCTAATTTTCAATCTTCTATTCTAAATTCAAATCAAATCCAAACTCCAATTCAATCTCTTTTTTGAATCCAGCCTTCTATTTTCTGTCGGACTCTAGTCCGAACTACAACTGACCTGATTCCTCTAAAAGGATACGTAGGCAACCCTTATGGGTGCTGTCTCCACATTTTTTAAATTTTCACTTCCACAACTTCTTTCAAATTTCAAATTTCTCCATATTTTCCAAATCTCAAATTCTACAATCTTTTCAAATCTCCAATCAATTTTCAAACTTCCAATTTCAAATTTCTAGTTCCAAATCTCTATTTTCAATTTCCAAAATCTTCTTTTCAAATTCAAACTTCTATCTCTTCCTTTTCAAATCAAATCAAATTCTTCTTTTCAAATCCATTTCTAACTCTCTTTTATTGTACTTGCATATCATGCATCATGTTAGTTTCTTTTCAAACATTATTTTTCAAAGTGGATAGGATTGAATATATGTTAATTAAAGACTCTCATAGGTGAATCTAGGGTAGAATGACATGTAGGTACTGCAAGGGCGGGGTAGGGTGATGGCTTAATGCATCTTCCCTACACGTAACCAACCTCCAAACCTAGGATCACTAATTTCAAAGACAAAAAATAGAGTTATTTTTCAAAAAGGGCTAAATGTGTTTCAAAGGTTGCCAAACAACCTATTTTTCTTAAAAACCCTCTCTTAAGGAGATATTTTCAAAATCGTTTTTCGAAAACCCTAAGTGTAGTCTTCGGATTATTCTTAGTTTTTAGGTAACCTAACTCACCTTAATCAAGTTAGTGGCGACTCTAAACTTTTTCCAAAAGCCCTTTATTCAAATCAATATTCAATTCAAACTTAGTAGCACTCATACTTCTGGGAGGGTGAGTTCTAACGAGAGAGTACAGCGTTTTTCCCGCTCGTGTGAGTATTCGTCGAGTGCGAAAAATCTGGGCGCGACACTAACCTTTCAAGCATTTGATCAATAAAAGGTAAAGGGAAGTGGTCCCTGCGTGTTACAGTATTTAATTTTCTATAATCTATACAAACCCTCCACCCATTCTGAACACAGGTAGGAACTAACTCATCATTTTGGTTTTTCACCACAGTTATTCCAGCCTTTTTAGGAACCACTTGAACTGGGCTAACCCAATTGCTATCCAAAATAGGGAAATCATTCCAACTTCAAGAAGTTTAAGGATCTCCTTCTTTACTACTTCCATCATGGGCAGGTTCAATCTTCTTTGTGGTTGACGGGAACGTTTTACTCCCTCTTCAAGTAGTATACGATGCATGCATGTAAACAGGCTAATTCCTTTAATATCTGTAATTGTCTAACCAATAGCCATCTTATGCTCCTTTAGGATTTGCACAAGTTTTTCTTCTTGTAACTCACAAAGTTTATTGGAGATGATCACTAGTAATGTTTCTCCGTCTCCAAGGAACACGTACTTGAGGTGACTGGGGAGAGGCTTCAAATCTGGAATAGGGGCCTGTAAAATAGAGGGTAAAGGCCTCTCGTTAGAAACTGGTAATGCAACATAAGGTACGTTACCTAACTGTTGTAACTTCGGAAAATCATTCAGTGTTGCAATAATTTCTTGCAAATCAGTACTCAATGCTAACTCTCCATTCTCTTCCTCAAGATGCTTACTGATGGCAACTTTCAATACATCTTGTCCATCAAGCTTAAAAACTTCCTGTGCTAAAGAATTAATCACATCAATAGAATAAACAGGATTATCATCACGAGGGTATTTCATGGCATCATAAATATTAAACTTAACAATTTCACCATCAAATTCCATGGTAAGTGTACCACTATGGACATCCATCTTGGTTTTAGATGTTTTTAAAAATGGTCTTCCTAACAAAATAAGGGCATTTTGGTCTCCATTTTCCATATCAAGCATATAAAAATCAACAAGAAAAACCAAATCGTTAACTTGTATAAGAACATCTTCAATTACACCCTTAGGATAAGCATTAGATCTATCTGCCAATTGAATCACAATACCAGTTTTATTCAAAGGTCCAAGTTTCAAAGAAGTATATATAGAATATGGCATGACATTAATAGAAGCTCCTAAATCAATCATGGCCTTCTCAAAACTAGTGTTACCTATTGTACAAGGGATAGTAAACATACTTGGATCCTTGCATTTCGCAGGGATTTTTCTTTGAATAACTGCAGAAACATTCTCCCCTACTCTCACCTTCTCACATCCTTTAAGTTTCTGTTTCCTCTTAATTGTACACAATTCTTTAAAGAATTTGGCATAACGAGGTACTTGTTTGATAGCATCTAAAAATGGAATATTTACCTCGCATCTACGAAAAGTCTCATATAATTATTTAGTTTGCTCATCTTTTCTAGATTTTGCTAAAGTCTAAGGAAAATGAGGTACAAGTTTATAATCAGAAAAAGGTGGGAACTTACGCTTAGGTATGTCATCGTCATTGGGAACGTTCCCGTCTGCTATGATATTTTTTTCCTTTCTTGGTTCGACAGTGTAAGGGCTGCCTTATTGGAATCTCAATCTCTTTACCACTTCTCAAGACGATTGCACTTGCATTTTCTCTTAGATTTACTACCGTCTGAGAGGGTAATTTTCCTGAACTTTGGGCTTCTAGCCGACTAACTGCGGTTGCCATCTGGCTCATCCGCTTGTCCAGACTTTGAAAACTGGCCCTCACCTCTTATTGAAATTATTTTGTCTCCTGCTGAAATTATAAAGTATTAGTGGCAAGGGACTTAACAATATCTTCTAAAGACATATCTGAATCAGAAGTTTGGCCCGGTTGTTGTTGTCTAGGGTGGTATGGTTGCTTATATTGCTGGTAGCTTGGACGATTTTGAATCACGGGCTGATTTACTTGTGGATTCCCATAGCTAAGATTGGGGCGATCCCTCCATCACAAGTTATACGTGTTCGAATATGGATTATACTTTCTTTGCGGTTGTCTAGGAAAACCACCTGCTACATTCACTTGCTCCATGGGCTCCTCTTGAAGAGTTGGACACATATCGATTGGATGCCCTGCTACTGAACAGATTCCACAAGCCTTCGCTGTTTACATATTACCTACAGCCATTTGACGAACAAGAGAAGTTAGACTTGCAATTTGTTGTTCAATGGAGGAAATATTTACCTCATTGACATGCTTGGATGAATGGTCGAGTCTAGTGCCAAATTGTTGAGAATTGGCTGCCATATTTGCAATCAGATTTCTCGTGGCCTCGAGAGTTTTATCCACCAAAGATCCTCCACTAGCAACATCAATCATGCTCCTATCAGTGGACAAAAGGCCCTTATAGAAATATTGAATAAGAAGTTGCTCACTAATTTGATGATTAGGATAGCTTGCACATAATTTTTTGAAACACTCCCAGTATTCATGTAGAGACTCTCCATTGTGCTGTCTCACACCATAAATTTCTTTTCGAATGTTGGCCTCCCTTGAAGCTGGAAAATATTTCCCCAAAAATTATCTTTTCATCTCGTTCCATGTGGTAACACTTTCAGAGGATAGATAATAGAGTCAATCCTTACCCGAATCCTTCGAAGAAAATGGGAAAGCTCTTAATTTAATTTGCTCTTCAATCTGTGGGTTTCATACTCATGCATACTACATGAAACTCCTTTAGATGTTTGTGGGGATCTTCACCTGCAAGACTATGAAAAGTGGGCAAAAGAAGTATTAATCCAGATTTTAATTCAAAGTTAGTAGGAACATCTAAAGTAGGAAATGTTATGCATAAGGGTTGTTGGTTCAGATTAGGTGCAGCAAGTTCTTTCAAAATTTGATTTCCAGCCATGACTTCCTCCTCTTCTGAATCAGAATCGCTAGCAAATAGGGAATCAAGAACTGGATCGTTCTTTACAGAATTTCTCCGAGCTTCCCTTCTTGACCTGTGTAAAGTTCTCTCTATTTCTGAATTGCACTGCAAATCATCTTGATTAGAAGATCGAGTTATGCTCATAAACACTCAAGAAAACTCTAACCAAGCTTGAAAACAATTCAGAAACAAAATCTAGAGTAATGAAATTAATTGAAATATTTTTTTTTTTTCAAATGAAATAAAGATCACAAGAAATACAAAAATTAACTAAAATCACTCCCCGGCAATGACGCCAAAATTTTGGGCGTGCTGTCGCAGGCACCCAAATATAAAACCTATACCCGAAAAATAAATATATAGTAGTGCAAATAAGGATCGTTCCCACGAAGAGTGTTTAGCCTAGTTTTATGCTATGTGAACAAGGAATGGGGGGTTTTCGATTTAATGAAAACTATTTTAATAATCACCACTACAAAACAATTCAGATTAAAGTATTGAAATCAATCAAAAGAACAAACCTTGGTCTAGGTCAACATCCACCATCAGAATTTACAACTGATCATCGATGCAAACATATCAATTCACTCTTGAATATTCACAGGTGAAACTATTTTCCTATCTCTCCTTAGTCATAGTTAATCAGAAACAAGCGATCTGATTAACCCTAATTATTAAACAACCCAGGAAAAGCACAAAAGGTTTAATCTAGTAGCAGTCTTAAGAATTAGAGAGATCGATGAAACTAAACAACACAAGCACACACAGTTGCATTTAATTTAGTCGAATGCCCTTCCCAAGATATAATAATTCCCAACACAGTAAATCATTAAATCTCAGTTGCTTCATAAATTAGAGGAATCAAACAATTACGAATTTGATATCTAACTCAGCAGTAGATTGCAATGATTAATAAACTAGTAGGCCTTCTAGCGATTAAACAACACAATATGAAAATAGGCATAGAACAACATTCGATACTCAAAACATAAATCAAATAATGAAAACAAATTAGATCTCACAGTTTATTACTAATTCTGAGGTTTCTGTCTCCTTCGACCAAGATTCAAAGTTTAGCCACGCAGGGCTATGAAAATAAGTCAAATAATGACCTAGAATAATACAAAAAACGTCAACAACCCTAGAAACAAAACAGTCCCAACTTTTATAGGCTTCTGAAATCCTGCAGCTACGCATGACCATTGGAACGCCCTTGCCACCGTTCGAATGGCCTTGCCACCATTCGAACAGATCGGACTACCGTTCGAACGGTACGTCGAACGCACTTCGAACGGTGAAACTTACTCTCTGAATCCTTCGAACACTCTTCGAACCTGGTCTTAACGTGTATCCGTTTGACGTAGCGTTCGAACGCATCTACTACCGTTCGAACGCCTCTTTGGACCATTCGAACACCTCTTCGAATGCTGCATGTATTTTTGCTCGAATTCGTCCCTTTTCAGCTAGGATCCTCTTTCTGGGCATTCCATAGCACCCTAAGTCAAAATATAAGAATAGTGAGTGCCTTTAGGTACCAAACAAGTATAAAAGATTAAAAATTACGGGTTAAAAATATGATATTTGCATTCTCATCAGGTGTATAGCAAGACCCGCCGTTCAATATTCTAGGACCGGTGTTGTTTTGGGACGCATTTGGGTTGTCAGGGGCAAAATGGTCATTTTGATTGGGTTTGGTTGAAAATGATCGGGAACAGGTTGGAGTGTTATGTTAAGTGTGTTGAGTTGTTCAATGATGATCCTGAGATATTTTTCTACTGTTTGGGGGGGTTTGTGTTGTGTTAGGGAGTCTAGGGGTAAAACGGTCATTTTGACTGGAGTTAGCCAAAATGAAACCGAAATTGGAAATATTGGCGCGTTAAGTGCGTCTAATTGTTTAGTAATACTTTGGAAGGGTGGACTTACTGTCTTAAGAGATTTTAAACTTTCTCAAGACGTGCCTGGCGGCCTGAGGGGCAAGTTTGGTCATTTTTCACCAAGTCGGACTAGCAGGCACTAGTATTGACCTAGGTGTTGGTTCCCGAGACCGCCCGATCTCAGAAAACTACCTGTGCAGTGTTGGTCCCTGAGACCGCCCGATTTCAAAAAGCTACCTGTAGGGTGGTGTTGGTTCTTGAGAACGCCTAGTCTTAGAAAGCTACCTATGATGGTGGTGTTGGTCTCCGAGAATGCCTAGTCTCAGAAAACTACCGAATGACGGACATTCTACATTGGCGGGCTAGCAGGCGCCAGAAATGAACCCTCTAGAATTTGATAGGGTGTTGGTCCCCGAGATCGCCCGATCACGGGAAGCTACCTGGATGGCATTGGTGTAAGCACCCCATTTTTGACCGCTCGGCAGTCTACGCTCCGTCCAGACTCGTACTAAAGTCAATATGGATGTATTCTAATCGAAACCAACTCTCTAAGTCCAAATCTCATCTGTCCATCGCCTCGCGAGCCCACTAGGCCCAAATAAAGGCAAAATGACCAAAATGCCCTTAGAGGCATTATCTTTTCCAATTCCAACCTCTCTCTCGAGACAGTTTATTTCTCGAGACGGTTCCAAATCAGGCACGTCTTTCTGAAGATGATAAGACCTCTTTCCAATTCCAACTCCTCTCTCGAGACAATTTATTCCTCGAGACAGTTCTAATTCAAACACGTCTTTCCGAAGACGATAAGACCCCTTTCCAACCCCTCTCTCAAGACAGTTTATTCCTTAAGACGGTTCCAATTCAGGCACGTCTTTCTGAAGACGATAAGAACCCTTTCCAATCCCTCTCTCGAGACAATTTATTCCTCGAGACGGTTCCAAATCAAGCACGTCTTTTCGAAGACAATAAGACCCCTTTCCAATTCCAATCCCTCTCTCAAGACAGTTTATTTCTCAAGACGGTCTGACACGTTTTTCAAAGAAAATCTCTTCGAAACGGTAAGCCCCTTTAAACCTGTCGACCAGGACGAGACCCCAAGTCTCCTAGATGGTAGAACGGTCCACCTTTGGCGCTTGCTAGCCCGCCAACGCAGAAACGTCCATTTAGGCACGCCATCCGAGACAGCTCACTTCTCAGGTGCTAAGTCCCTTTAGCAGCTTCCCGAGATTAGGCAGTCTCAGGAATGATCGCAAACCATCAGAGTAGCGAAAATACTCGCAAACATTGCAACCATTAAAGTAATGGAAATACTCGTAAACAGGTCGACATAGGGAATTGCCAACAAACCCCTGTGTCACGACGACCGCCATCAGAGTGACGAAAACACTCAAAACCCAAGTCAACACCAATGCTTGCTAGCCCACTTCAGTGAAAAATGACCAAATTGCCCTATGGGCCTTTTTTAAGACTTTTCGGTTAAGATGATCATTTCGTCCCTAGGCATCCGAACGCCCCGAGAACCATACGGCTTTGGGTATCAAATCGGAAATCTCCTGAGATTGCTTCTTATAGTATTCTCAACCTTCCTTTACCTTTCTGGATCATTCCGAGTCAGTTCCGGCAAACCCGGTATGAAATGACCATTTTGTCCCTGGTGGGCCGGTCACCTTTTCCGACCACACCGGCTCTGGGTATCAAACTGGTAACTTCCTGAGATTGCTTCTTATAGTATTCTCAACCTTCTTCTACCTTCCCAGATCATTCTGAGTCAATTCCGGCAAATCCAGCACAAAATGACCGTTTTGCCCCTGGTTGGCTGGTCTCCTTTTTCGACCACACCGGCTCTGGGTATCAAATCGGTAACCTTATGAGACTACTTTTTATAGTGTTCTCAACCTCCCTTTACCTTTTCGGATCATTCCGAGTCAGTTCCGGCAAACCCGGTACAAAATATCCGTTTTGCACCTGGTGGGCCAGTCTCCTTTTCCGACCACACCGGCTCTGGAAATCAAACTGGCAACCTTTGGGAACATTCTAAATAATGTTTCCAAATCTCGAGTCTTCTTTCGGGAAATCCGAGTCTGTCCCGGTACTTTCAGGCCCGATTGACCGTTTTGCCCCTAAAGGCTCGGTCAACCCTTCCGACACATACTATCCTCATTTCTCAAGTCAAATACCTCCGAGACACTATTCTAAGGGTTCTTGCTCTTTTTCGGCCTTTCGGGTCATTCCCGGCCTCTTCAAATCATTTTGGGACTTTTCAGAGTCACTCTTAGTGAAGCCATGCTGAAAATTGCATGGTAGTCACTAGTACAGGCGCCCAAATCTTGTCAAAGATATGTTGCTTGCCGACCGTAAACATTTCCTAAATGGCTGGCACCACTAGTAGTGGCGCCAAGCCAAAAAAATGGCCTGGCGCCACTCCTAGTGGCGCAGTGTAATTTTTTGCCTAGTGCCACTGCAACAGGCGCCAGTGCATTCCTCTCTCTATAAATACAAAGCCTCTTCCAATGTGAAAGAGATCCGCAAACTTAGTCTAAAAACACCAATATTCGATATACAGAGCTCGAACAATCCCTAAACCCTAGCCACCATACACTAAACCCTAGCCTCATATACACTCATACACACCCCCAGACACTTATACACTAGCCTCCAACCCTCCTTTGAAGACTTGAAGAGCTGCCATCTGAAGTTTGAAGATTGAAGACAACTCTTACAGATTGAAGACGAAGACCGAAGACAAGCAAAGCGCGCAAAATAAAGAAGACATACAGGAGGCTTTCTCTTTAAATTTTCACACTTCCCCCTCTCTCTTCTCTCTCCTAACCTACTTGGGTTTTCTCTATTTTAATCCCCTATCTCTTTCCCCCCTTTTCTTTGCATGCTTGAAACAAAGGGACTCCCGGTCCATGAGTAGGATTATACTATCGGAGGGTCACCGTGTCGGGGGCTTTCCTTTAGGCTAACTGGAGACCACGTGGGTTCGACCCCCTTGATTATGTGGTGAAGCCTTAACCTTGTATGTTCACGACCCTAAATTTGCATTATGCATACCATGATCTTGCATCTTCCAAAAATTGTTTTCAAACTCGTTTTCAAAGCTTGCATTAAACTTGTTTTCAAAATTGCCTCAAAATCACAATCCTAGGGTGATTCTAGCTTTTCCATGGCTAGGGTTGCTTTAGGAAAGTGTTACATTCAAAGTGGATAGGATTGAACATATGTTAGTTAAAGACTCTCATAAGTGAATCTAGGGTAGATTGACATATAGGTACCGAAAGGGTAGGGTAAGGTGATGGCTTAGTGCGTCTTCCCTGCATGTAACCAACCTCCGAATCTAGATAACTGTTTTCGAAAGACCAAAAGGAGTTATTTTTCAAAAAGGGCTAAATATTTTTCAAAGGTTGCCAAACAACCTGTTTTTCTTAAAAACCCTCTCTTGAGGAGATATTTTCAAAATCGTTTTCCAAAACCCTAAGTGTTAGTTTTCGGATTATGCTTAGTTTTTAGGTGACCTAACTCACCTTAATCAAGTTAGGTGGCGACTCCGAATCTTTTTCAAAAGCTCGTTATTCAAATCTATTTTCAATTCAAACCTAGTCGCACTTATTCTTCTAGGAGGGTGAGTTCTAACGAGAGAGTACAGTATTTTTCCCGCTTGTGTGAGTATTCCTCAAGTGCAAAAAATCTGGGCACGACAGTTGGCGACTCCGCTGGGGACACTTAGAGGGTTAGGCCGTAGTCATGTCTCTTCACCCTTTACCCATGTAGAGTCTTCACTTAACTTGGTTCAATCCTATTCACTTTAAATTTTCAAAACTAAATTTTCAAAATTGTTTTAAAAAAAATGCATTTATTCATATTATCTTGTTTTATGTTTGTCATCCACATACTAACACTTACATCTTTGTTTTGTAGGTGCGCTTTTTGCTTAAGTTTTATTAACTGCTATGCATGAATGTGATGAACAGGACAAATGGGAGTTGTTGGGCTCTTTTCTCCACTTTTAAAAAATCACACACACACTGCATGTGCACTTGCATTCTGCATACTTGCATTATTACCCTAATATGTCCTTTTTAATTAGAAAGGGGGAACGGTATATTGGTTGTGGGCAAAATGCTGTGTCAGTTTCTTCGCCTACAGTCTCTTGATGGTTCCCCCACTCGAATCACCAACCGATCATGGCACCACCTCGGGGAGTAGGCCTAGGTTTGAAGATCCAGGGACCGAGCCTTTTTAGGACGCATTAGTCAACCCTCAACCTCATACTCATATAAACACCATGCATAGCTGAACCTCTGCCGGATTTAAGACATGAGCACTGTTTTCAAAACCACGGAGGAAAGGGCGATTGCTCTTACTTTCATTTATACCTGCTTATTCCTGTTGTTATAATGATTGTATTCGTACTATTATAATGCCTGTCTCACTGCTCATACATGCATATGTACTTCAACTGTATTCTCTTTCCTTATACTCTATGCATCCATTTTCATGCATTCTATATTCCATGTCAAGACGAGAGTTCCAAGTAACCCAAGTCATCGCATTCTCATGCATATGATCAACCCATTGAGAGTGACACCTAGTTCACTCTCCCTTGCATTAAACCCAAACCCTAAGGGTTCCCATGTAACCCTAAGGACTCATGACATGCACATCAATTAATTCCATAAGAGGGGCCCCAATTCCTCTATGCTCACGGAGATAGGATTTCCATGAAGACAGGGGGCAACCAATCAGCAAGGTCTCTCAGCGACCCCCTCGAGATCAAATCCAAGGAAGGCGAATCCGAAGATTTAAGAGTAGTTTAGGTTTTCTTTTGTAAAACTAGATAGGTGGAAGTCCAAAGGAAAATGTTTCCCCTCCCCTGTTAAATGTATTTTAATTCTTTTGTATCTTAAACCCAAAGTTCAATGTACTTCTTTATTTTTTGCTAATGAATGGATAGATGATTGTATGAATGGATGAAGGTTCCCACTCAATAGTAAGGTACCTGCATACAGGGGCAAACCCCCTATCTCCAAAAGTGAGCTAATACACCATGTTTAGTCTCCCTTTCAAGCAGGGGCACCCCTAGGACATGCATTGCATAAAAATTTTCAAATCATGCCACTAACCTCTTCTCTTGTTTCTTGTCTTCTGTCCTCCCCCCTCCTCATCTCCAAATACCAAGAGAATCGAAGGCAAAAGCAAGACAAGAAGGGGGTGAGAGAGCACAACTGAATTCATGGAATCCTTCTAGTACCCCCACCAAATTCAAACTCATGGAAGGATGAGTCTAATTGTTAGAAGAGGCCAAACCTACATTAGGGAGCTAGAAGAACTAGTCATCCATCAACAAGACGTTACCTCCACACCATGCCGCGACGATCACCGTCCCTGCAGAAGAGGGCTTCATCATTTGCAAAGTTTTGTCAAACCCATGCATTACTACAAAAGAATCTCCTAACTTCCAAATGTATGTTAAACATTGCAGAAGATCTGTCAATCCGTCTTCTATCATTTAGTGATACACCTGGAGCATGAAATACCGAAAAAGTTGACACAGCTTCAAAACCTTGATAAGGGTTCTCACCAAGAGGTCCACTAGAAAAGGGAAGTTTTCATAAAATTCATTTATTTTCCTTTTATATTTCTAGTTCTTGCATATCTTCTTTAAATAAACACTGCATACTATGTAATCATGTTTTTAAATGAAAATAGGTAGTTCCCAGTTTATTCCCTTTGCCTCATACTCTTGTGGACGATTGTGGCGTTTAGGGATTCTTTCCCATTTGGTAAATGACTTGACTTGAAGGATGGGATAGCATGGGCAACCCATTCAAAAAGGGGTTAAAACCTTTGAGAGATATAAAGAGAGTGAGAGACAGAAAGAAAACAATCTCAATAAAAGAGTGCGAATTTTATTGAAAGGGCGACACTTGCATGATATCAGGGCTAGGCGATGGGCAACCGAGTCCCCAAAATGATGAGAAGCTATTGTTCTATTTATCCCAAATAAACACTACCCTTCGCTCAGCCCATTACAGCCGTACATAATTTCTTCTCAGATATCCCCAAACCAAGAACCATACCCCACATTGGGGTAAGCACAAAATAGTTGATTTGATAGAACATGTAGAGGTTCACTGACAAAAACACATTATCCCTAGGAATATTGTCTAAATTTTGTACAAAGGCTTTATGGACTAAGCAATTCAATTTGAAATGATTAGAGGCCCTCAATTCTACTACCATACACAAAAATATCCCATTTTGCTTAACCCACTAGTGCCTCGCAGAAAGCGGAAGATTTTTTTTTTTTTTTTTGTCAACCCCAATCCGAAACCATCCCCCCACACTGGGGTAGACAGGCAGCAGAACATCTGGCAAAGAATGTCATCGACCATCAAGCTGAAGTAAAGTGAAGGCTCTGTGGATCAAGCAATCTTGTTCAAAATGAAAAGAGGCCCTCATTTCACTTCCCATACAGTTAAAAGCAACCCTTGTCGAACCTATTGAGCCGATTATCTTTCTTTTCCAAAAAACACCTCAACCTAGGAATCACCGCCCACAATCGGTTAAATGAAAATGTTAAGGAAAGGATCTGAGAGGAAAAAAGTTGTAGAAATATTCGTCTTGTCAAAGGCAACAAGAAAGGAAAGAAAAAAAGAAGCATGTTAGAGGAAAGACCGGAAAAGAATCATGTTGTGCTATCTTTGAACAGCATATAAAGCCGGAAGCCAGGAAAAAGGGGACAAATGTCAGACAACTCCGTTACAAGGTCAAGGATTAGACTACAAGAAAGGTGAACTCTTTAAAGAATATATGTTCAAAGGTGATCCTAGGTAATAAGGAAGCCCAGTAGAAGCAATAGGTTTAAGCCTTTACCCTTTCTTGTTAAACCCTAACCCATGGCCTACATTACAACCCTACTAAAGTCTACTCTAAATGAGCCAGATATGTTTCTGAAGCTAAAGGAGGATATCAGGGGATGAAACTCCACTGGAAGACCAACCAAGGATGGTGCAGATCTAAACCCTACTGGAAGCAACATTAAATTTGAGCCTACATATCCCGTTCATTCATAAACCCCTTAACCTAGCCTATATTACGGTCCAAATTAAAGTCCTCTCTGATCAAAGAAAATTGCTTAGTCCAAATAAGCCTGAACAATACCAAGACGACTAGGATGCGAGAGGAGAATTGAAAGGGAATGCAAGGGGCAATCTCATGCTCCAAGGTGTGCTCATATGGTTTTTGGTTTAAACAACCCGCTAAAAGAAGATCTTTGAGCCTAAATATCCCCCCGTTTCTTACAACCCCTAAACCCAACCTACATTACAGTCCTAAAAGAAGTCTTATCGGATTGAGGGCTTAGCTGTTTATCGCTCTGCAAAGGGCATGCGAGTTGTCGCTCTAGCTATGGTGGCATTTTGAAAATTAGAGAGAGAAAACCAAGCGAGATAAAAAAAACTCCAAACAGCAACCCTGTAGAAAGTAGGGATAGGATAGCCAACCAAAAGGTCAAGATCCCCGGAGAATGGTGCGAATGCTATCACACCCCGATAAGAATGGGACAAAACTGAATGGGGTAGAATCCTGGAAAGGAAGCAGAATCTTGAGAGTATGGGCTCTGGGGCAATCCTGGGACATTCTTTGTAAATAGCTTATATGCATGTAGTACTGATACATCCATAACATGTATAACCTGTACATCCATTTAGATTTTTGTGAAGTTTGTATCTATTAATGCATTCAACTGCATTCCTGTATGAACCTGTTTATTTGTAAGGAAGTAGGTCATGCATTTAATTCAATTTTTACATAAATCTGTGCACTTATCACAAAAAAAATAGGGGACATTGCATTTAATTCTATTCTTGTATGTGCATTGTCCAAAAATATAACATGCATTCATTTTCACTTCTGTGTGAACCTGTGCATTCATAAAAAAAAAAGTAGGATATGCATTCGATTCAATTCTTATATAAACATATGCATTCATAAAAAAATAGATCATGCATTTAATCCCATGGACAATCATCATAAAAAATGATGACACCCCTTACTAGGGCATTTTTAAACTGTTTTTGCACAAAAACTCACTCTTTGTCTTTCTGTCTCTCTCAAATAGGAAACAATGAACAAGGCAAAACATAAAAAGGAGCTAAAGCCACCCCTCAGATATCTCCAATACCGGCTCACACCTCAGAAAGCTCAGATTTCCATGACCAACAAGAAACAGAGAATGGAGCAATGACCCACCCTCGACCTCCCCAATCAAACGACTTCGAAAGAGGGGTAGTGAATAAGTGTTCGATGACCCAAAGCTGGAATAATGAAGCATATCCCCAACAATGAGCATCGCCCCCTTGCCAAAGTCTAATAAGGCTCACGAAGGTCTGTCCCACAACGATAGGAGCATATGAGTGTCCTTCACGAA
Source organism: Euryodendron excelsum (assembly GCA_033060915.1). NCBI lineage: Eukaryota > Viridiplantae > Streptophyta > Magnoliopsida > Ericales > Pentaphylacaceae > Euryodendron > Euryodendron excelsum. The sequence continues at coordinate 37,994,255 of CM065383.1, read as the reverse complement.
TCCTGGCGAGCAACGCACGCAATCAACGGCCGATCGAGTCACCCCCTTGTGGAAACATCAACAAGTTCAAAAGAAATAGAGCGAGGAGAAATGGACCAATCTTGAGAAGTATGTCAATCCCCTGAATGAGCTCTTCTATGCGTCGCAAACTCAGAATGTGAGAACAAGAGCTTCATTGGGACATAAGAAAACTAGGGGCAGGAGATCAGAAGAAACGACTGCACACGGAATCCAAGCTGAGACGAGACAACTATGATACAGCCATCAGGGAAAGCAGGTCCCATAATGTTAGCTGAACCATTCGAAGACCTAGAAGAAAGCCATACTCATGGGGAGTAAGGGTAAGCTCACATTCCCCAATAAGGATAGGTCAGGTGGCCAAAAGGGAGCCACTGCCAGAAAACAAGCTGCGCCAATGGGAAAGAAGCCATGCAACCAAAGAACCGGTAAAAAATGTCTTGCTCAATTGGAGCAAAGGGGTCAACAGGTGGCCTCCTCCCCCAACCACTTCGACTAGACGCTGCCTGCCTAGTAGACCGTTGCCTACCCTTAGACCGACTGGAGCCACTGGTGAAATCTGTCCGAACCGCCTTCCCTAAGCGACGCCTCCTCTCAGAACCATCATCACTCACATCTGTCATCCTGAAAAGGTAAGCCAAGGTACGTGGTGTTAATATACGGTACATGCAAAAATAAATAATAAAAAAATAATAAAAAAAGATTTCAAATGATAAGTCAAAACAAAATTCCTACACATTTTGACTTTTCGACATTCAAATAAAATCTCAAGGGTTTTCTCTCTTTTTCCTTCAAAAAGAATTTATTTTTAAACCTTTTCCAACTCTTCCCCTATTTTCTAAAAATTTCGGCAAAGTCTCGTTTAAAATTGGCCCCTACAACACCCATGACATCAACACAAAACACAAAATTTGCACTTTTCATTGTTATAATCACATAACATCAGCACCTGTGCACATTTGTCAATTTTTCAAAATTTTCAAAACACATGTTTTTCCAATAAATCAATGGTTTTCAAAAATGTCCTAAAATTCCTCAAAATCCTTTCAAATGATTTCTAAAGATATCCCTACATTTTCAAAATTTCAAGCTCTAAAAATTCCATCAATTTCCTGAGTTTTTCAATTTTTCTAATTTTCTAAGCATTTTCTTATTTTTCAAAAAATCAAAAAATTCACCAAGTTTTCAAAAAATTACGAAACTTCATACGCTTGATAAACACATTTTTCTAAGGCACATGGCATAAAAATCTAGCCAGAAAACCCAATGCCCAAGCCTGTAGGAACAAATCTTCTATTCCTGCAGAAAACCCCCTTCACATACTCACATAAAATCACTCAAATTCAAGTACCAAAATGCAAAAATAATATCACCATCATGTTCAAAACATATCAAAACATCAATTTCCACTATTCACATGATTCAAACGAAATTCTACACATCAAAGTCAACAAAACTTGAAAACTCACTTTTTTGGAGTTCTCTTGCGAAATCTTCTCTTCCGGCGACTTTTCCGGCGAAGTGGTCTCCTTCCGGCAATCACCCGTGGTCTCCAAGAAGTGCTTCTTTAATGTCCAAGTCAGCTTCCTCGTAATGTCTCTCGGATTTGCGAAAACTCTCCAAAATGCCGCAAGTGTTCAAACTAGAAAATTTTCTGGTTTTGCTCCTAAGCCTGGCGCCACTAACAGAGGCGCCAAGCCTTCTCTGCCAAAGGCGCCACTCCTAGTGGTGCCAGTGTCCAATTCTGGGCAGCTTTGCCCCTTTCCCGCCAAATCTCATTTTCGAAGGCCTTTTTTGGCCTGCTATCTATTTTCAACCCCCGTTGCCGAAAAATTCCCAATGTCCGTCCCTCTGACTGCCTCGAGGTCAACATGGGACTCTTACTTTTATTGTTTTCTGTCTTTGACAAGCAAAGACAGAAAAAGAAGGGCAATTGTAAGCACCCCATTTTTGACCGCTCGGCAGTCTACGCTCCGTCCAGACTTGTACTCAAGTCAATATGGACGTATTCTAATCGAAACCAACTCTCTAAGTCCAAATCTCATCTGTCCATTGCCTCGCGGGCCCACCAGGCCCAAATAGAGGCCAAATGACCAAAATGCCCTTAGGGACATTATCTTTTCCAATTCCAACCCCTCTCTCGAGACAGTTTATTCCTCGAGACGGTTATAAATCAGGCACATCTTTTCGAAGACGATAATACCCCTTTCCAATTCCAACCCCTCTCTCTCGACAGTTTATTCCTCGAGACGGTTCAATTCAGGCACGTCTTTCCGAAGACGATAAGACCCACTTCCAATTCTAATCCCTCTCTAGAGACAGTTTATTCCTCGAGACGGTCCGACACATTTTTCAAAGAAAATCTCTTTGAAACGGTAAGTCCCTTTAAACCTGTCGACCGGGACGAGACCCCAAGTCCCCTAGATGGTAGAACTGTCCACCTTTGGCGCCTGCTAGCCTGCTAATGCAGAAATGTCCGTTTAGGCACGCCTTTCGAGAAAGTTGACTTCTCAAGTACCAAGTCCCTTTAGCGACTTCCCGAGATCAGGCAGTCTCAGAAATGACCGCAAACCGTCAGAGTAGCGAAAATACTGGCAAACATCGCAACCGTTAGAGTAGCGAAAATACTCGCAAACAGGTCGATATAAGGAATTGCCAACAAACCCCTGTGTCATGACGACCGCCGTCAGAGTGACGGAAACACTCAAAACCCAGGTCAACACTAGTGCCTGCTAGCCCACTTCGGTGAAAAATGACCAAACTACCCCTTGGGTCTTTTCTGAGACTTTCCGGTTAAGATGACCATTTCGCCCCTAGGCATCCGAACGCCCCGGGAACCACACCGGCTCTGGGTATCATACCGGTAACTTCCCGAGATTGCTTCTTATAGTATTCTCAACCTTCTTCTACCTTCCCGGATCATTCCGATTCAATTCCGACAAATCTGGCACAAAATGACCGTTTTGCCCCTAGTAGGCCGGTCTCCTTTTCCAATCACACCGGCTCTGGGTATCAAACCGGTTACCTTCTAAGACTATTTTTTATAATGTTCTCAACCTCCCTTTACCTTTCCGAATCGTTCCGAGTCAGTTCCGGCAAACCCGGTATAAAATGACCGTTTTGCCCCTAGTGGACCGGTCTCCTTTTTCGACCACACCGGCTCTGAAAATCAAACCGAAAACCTTTGGGAACATTCTAAATAATATTTCTAAATCTCGAGTCTTCTTCCGGCACAATCCGAGTCCATCCCGGTACTTTCCGGCCCGATTGACCGTTTTGCCCCTAAAGGCTCGGTCAACCCTTCCAACATATACTATCCTCATTTCTCAAGTCAAATACCTCCAGGACACTATTCTAAGGGTTCTTGCTCTTTTCCAGCCTTTCGGGTCATTCTCGGCCTCTTCAAATCATTCCCGGACTTTCCGGAGTCACTCCTAGTGAAGCCAGGCTGAAAATTGCATGGTAGTCACTAGTACAAGCTCCCAAATCTAGTCAAAGATACGTTGCTTGCAGACCTTAAACATTTTCTAAATGGCTGGCACCACTAGTAGTGGCGCCAAGCCAAAAAATGGCCTGGCGCCACTCTTAATAGCGCCAGTATAATTTTTGGCCTAGCGCCACTGCAACAGGCACTAGTGCATTCCTCTCTCTATAAATACAGAGCCTCTTTCAGCGTGAAAGAAGTCCGCAAACTCAATTTAAAAATACCAATATTCGATATACAAAGCTCGAACAATCCCTAAACCCTGGCCTCCCTAGGTTTTCCAATCCCTAGCCACCATACACTAAACCCTAGCCTCATATACACTCATACACACCCCCATACACTTATATACTAGCCTCCAACCCTCCTTTGAAGACTTGAGGAGCCGCCATCTGAAGTTTGAAGATTGAAGATAACTCTTGAAGATTGAAGACGAATATCAAGACGAAGACGGAAGACAAGCAAGGCGCGCAAAATAAAGAAGATATACGGTAGGCTTTCTTTTTAAATTTCTGCACTTCCCCCTCTCTCTTCTCTCTCCTAACCTACTTGGGTTTTCTCTATTTTAATCCCCTATTTCTTTCCCCCCCCCCCCCCCTTTTCTTTGCATGCTTAAAACAAGGGGACTCCCGGTCCATGTGTAAGATTAGACTATCGGAGGGTCACCATGTCGGGGGCTTTCCTTTAGGCTAACCGGAGACCACGTGGGTTCGGCCCCCTTGATTAGGTGGTGAAGCCTTAACCTTGTATGTTCACGACCCTAAATTTGCATTATGCATATCATGATCTTGCATCTTCCAAAAACCGTTTTCAAACTCGTTTTCAAAGCTTGCATTAAACTTGTTTTCAAAATTGCATCAAAATCTCCTTTTTCAAAACATGTTTTCAAAATCACAATCCTAGGGTGATTTTAGCTTTTCCATGGCTAGGGTTGCTTTAGGAAAGTGTTACATTCAAAGTGACCAATATGGTCCATATTTTCAAATCTTGTTGTTTTCAAAACCGCTTTCCTAAAGTGGTTCTAGCCCTCTTATGGTTAGAATTGCTTTAGGAAAGTGAGATGTTTTTACACCTTCTAAAAACTCCCTTTTCAAAAATCTCTTTTCCTAAAAGTTTCTTTTTCAACATACTTTCCTAAAACTCTCCTTTCCAAAGTTGTTTTCAAAAGCTCCCTCCAAAAATCTATTTTCCAAAACTTCTCTTTTTAAACTCCTTTCCAAAATTGTCTCTTCAAGGTCCACTTTCCAAAAGCATTCCCTAGGTTTCCTTCTTAGAAAAACCTCTTCCTAAATCTCTTTCTTAAAAATCTCTTTCTAAAAAAACTCCTCACTAGGATCTCTTTCCAAAAACTCTTTCTCCTCAAAATTCACTTTCTAAAAACACTCCCTAAATTCACTTTCCTAAAAACTCTCTCAAAATTTTACTTTCCAAAAACTTCCTTCCTAAAATTCTTTTCAAAATACACTTTCTAAAAATTCCTCTTTAGAATCTCCCTCCAAAATCTTCGTTTCCGAAAACACACTTTCCAAAAACGCTTTCCTTATAGCCCAAGTCAAGCCCTAGAACCCACAATTAGAAAACCCTAATTTTCTTTTCAAAAACATGGTTTTCAAACTTGCTTCAAAACCTAGGTTTCCAAAACTATATCAAAACTATATATATTTTCAAAAACCTCTTTTCTACGTCAAAACTATAGTCTTCCAAATCTAGGGTTTCTAAAACTTCACCTTTCCAAATCTTTGTCAAATCCAATCTCCCCGTTTAGGAAACTAGATCCTATCCTCCGTTTTTGGAGACAAAATCAAACCTTCCCTGTTAAAAACAAAATCCAATCCCTTCCTAATCCAAACCTTTCGTAATTCAAATCCTTCTTAATCTTCCACTTTCCTAAATCTTAAGTTTCCAAAACTTGAACATAAAAATCTTTCCTAAAGTTTAAACTAAACTTTCAAATCTTCCCTAATTCAACCCTTTCCTAATTCTACCCCTTTTCCAAATCTTAACTCTCCAAATCTATGCTTTCCAATCTTTTCCTAAACTCAAACTTTTCTTAATCCCAAGATTTTCTAAAACTCAAACTTTAAAACTTTCTAAATCCTAAACTTTCTAAATTCCAAATCTTTCCAAATTCAAAGCTTTCTAAATTCAAAACTTTCTTAAGTTAAATCTTTTTAAACTTCCTAAATTTTTCTAAAACTCTAAACTTTCCTAAAACTTCAAATCTTTCCAAATTTCAAAACTTTCTAAACTCAAAACTTTCTTATTCTCAAAACTTTCTTATTTTCAAAACTTCATTATTTTCAAAACCTTTCCTCTTTCAAAAACTTTCTTAACATGAAACTTTCTTAATTTAAAACTTTTCAAAAATGAAACTTTCCTAAGTTGAAACTTTCCTAATGTGAAAACTTTCCGAAACCTAAATCTTTCCTAAGTTGAAATTTTCCTAAATCAACATCTTTCCTAATTCCAAGTCTTCCAAGTCCAATATTCAAGTAAATTCTTTTCCAAAATCTTTCCAAGTCAAGTCCTTTCTAGATTCTCTCTTTCCAAAGTCTAGATTTCCTAAATCTTCATCTTTCTAAAACAAGTCTAAATCTTTCTTCCAAGTTCTATCTTTTCAAATCAAAATCCAATCGTTTCAATTCCAAAATTCTAAATTTCAATTTCCAATCTTCTATTCTAAGTTCAAATCAAATCCAATTTTAAATTCAATCGCTTTCTTCCAATCACAACCTTCTATTCTCAATCGGACTCTTGTCCGAACTACGACTGACCTGATTCCTCCAAAAGGATACGTAGGCAACCCTCATGGGTGGAGTCACAACATTTTTCAAATCTCAAACTCCACAACATTGTTCAAATTTCTATTTCTTCAATTTCTTTCCAATCTCCAATCCTACAATTTTCTTCAAGTTTTCAATTCTATGATCTATTTCTATTTTCAATCTTCAATTTTAATTTCCAAATTCAATTTCAATCTTCAAATTCAAGCTTCTATCTCTTTCTTTTCAAATCAAATCAAACTCTTTTCAAATCTATTTCCAAATCTCTTTTCTTGCATTTGCATATCATGCATCATGTTTTTCTAAACATTCTTTTTCAAAGTGGATAGGATTGAATATATGTTAGTTAAAGACTCTCATAGGTGAATCTAGGGTAGATTGACATATAGGTACCGAAATGGTAGGGTAGGGTGATGGCTTAGTGCGTCTTCCCTACACGTAACCAACCTCCGAACCTAGATAACTATTTTCGAAAGACCAAAAGGAGTTATTTTTCAAAAAGGGCTAAATATTTTCCAAAGGTTCCCAAACAACATGTTTTTCTTAAAAACCCTCTCTTGAGGAGATATTTTCAAAATCGTTTTCCAAATCCCTAAGTGTTAGTTTTCGAATTATGCTTAGTTTTTAGGTAACCTAACTCACCTTAATCAAGTTAGATGGTGACTTCAGATCTTTTTCAAAAACCCTTTATTCAAATCTATTTTCAATTCAAACCTAGTCGAACTCATTCTTCTAGGAGGGTGAGTTCTAACGAGAGAGTACAGCATTTTTCCCGCTTGTGTGAGTATTCCTCAAGTGCGAAAAATCTGGGCGCGACAATTGGTTCTTGAGACTACCCAATCTTGAAAAGCTACCTGGAATACTTAGGGGCATGATGATGTTTATGGCTTTGATTGGGCCTTGTGGGTCTGGGAAGCAATTAGTTGACTGGATTGGAGTTTGAAAGACCCACCTTGGGTTTGCATGAATTGTGATATTTGAAAACTGCATCCGATCGGGCCAGAAATTGTCGAGCAGGCAAAAATGGGGTGCTTACAGTTCTCTTCTATTTTAATCCCCATCTTCTACCTCCTCTGCTTGTATGCTTGAAATAAGGAACCTTCCGATTCATGCCTAAGAAGGTCTTAAAGAGAATCACCGTGCCGGGGATTTTCTTTGAGTTCCCCCTAATATGGTGTCGGTCTGGCCCCATTGATTATGTGATGAAGCCTAACCTTGTATGTTCACGTCCTTATTGCATTATGGTTTTCATGTTCATGCATTGCATTTAATATTGTATTCAAAGTTGTTTTCAAACTTGTATCAAAGTTCATCTTCAAAACTTGCATTCAAAACCTCTTTCTTTCAGACTTGTGTTCAAAACCACAACCCTAAAATGATTCTAACCATTCCATGGTTAGGGTTGTTTTAGGAAAGTGTTATATTTAAAGAAACCATCAAAGTCCAAAGTTTGGATTCAAACCCTAAATTGTTTTTCAATAAACCATACTCCTATGATGATTCTAGCCATTCTATGGTTAGGATTGTTTTAAGAAGGTGTTATATTCAAAGGGATCATTAAGGTCCGAATCTCATTTTCAAAAGCACTACCCAAGAATGCTTCTAATCTTCTCATAGTTATAATAGTTTTAGGAAAGTGAGATATTCAAAAGACTTGTAAAAGTTTATATTCAAATCTTTTTAAAATACTTTTTGCAAATTCACTTCCTAAAAAGCTCTTTGTAAAGATCTACTTTCTAAAAATTCTTTTTCTTGAAGTCCAAGTCAAAACCCTACAATCCGTAATTAGGAAGCCCTAATTCCTTTCTTAAAATCATGACTTTCTATTTGCTTCAAATCACAACCGTCCAAAATCAATTCTTACATAAAAGCATCATAAATTTCCAAATTCAAGATTTCTAAAACTAAAGCTTTCTAATTTCAAGTCAAATCAAATCTTCCAATTTTGGAAACTAAATCAAATCTTCTATTTTTGAAAATAAAATTCAATCTTTTGCTTTAGGAAATAGAAATCAAATCTTTCCTAATTTCAATATTTCTAAATTCTAAAACTTTCTTTTTCAAAACATTCCTTTTTAAATTTATATCCAATTTTTTCAAGTGCTTTGCGTGAACCCTAAGTCTTAGGACAGCCTAAATCCCAAGTTACCTCAATCCTAGGTCAAACATTTTTAACTCAACATTCTAAATTAAAATTTTCAAATCTTTTCTAATTTCAAAACCTACTTTTTTCAAGCTCAACTTTCCAAATTCAATGTTTCTTAATTCAAACACCTTATATCAAACTGTCAAATCTTTCTAAATTCAAAATCTTTCCAAATTCAAATCTTTCCCAAATCAACTCTTTCCTAAAATAAAACTTTCCTAATTAAAAAATTTCCTAAAATAGGACTCTCTTAATTTTGAACTTTCTTAATTTGAAACTTTCTTAATTCGAGACTTTCCTAAAATCAAACTTCCTAAAGTGAAAATTTTTGAATCAAGCCTTTTCAATTCAGTTGCATGTTTCAACCCTAGGTTGCATAATCTTAGGAGGCCAACGTCCTAGCTCAATCCTAACCCTAAGTTAGGAAGCTTCAACTCTTTTCTAAAACTCAAGTCTAAAACTAAGATGGTTTTCAAACTCTAATTCAAGTCAAGATGATTTCAAAATTCAATTCAACTTTCCAAAATAAGTCTAAGTTCTACTTCAAAGTTCGATTTCAAATCAAAATCAATTTCAAATCCTTCAGTGAAAGTTCAAAATCAAACCTTTCCAAATCAAACTTTTCAAAAGCCTCAAAGTGTCTATTTTTAATTAGACCCCGTGTCTAAACTACGACTGACATGATTCCCCACAAAGGGATACATAGGCAACCCTTATGGGCGCGGTCACAACCTTTTTCAAGTTTTCAATTTTCACAACCTTTTTCAAGTTTCAATTTTCATAACCTTTTTCAAATTTTCAATTCCCACAACCTCTTTTCAAACTTCAAATACTTTCCTCAAATCTATTTTCAAAATCAAATCATTTTCTTGCACTTTCATGTTATGCATCATATCAAACTTTTTTTTAAAATTCTTTTTAAAGTAGATAGTAAATGAATGAACCTAGGGTAGAAAGACATGTAGGTACCGTAAGGGCGAGATAGGGTTATAGATTTATGCATCTTCCCTATACGTAACCAACCCCGGACCATAGATCACTGTTTTCAGAAGACAAAAAATCGGAGTTATTTTTTAGAAAGGGCTTAAATCTCTCCGAAGGTTGCCAAACGACCTATTTTCTCCAAAAACTCTCTCTTGAGGAAGTTTTCCAAAACCTTTTTTAAAAACGTAAGTTTAGTCTTCGGACTTTTCTTAGTTTTAGGCGACCTAACTCACCTTAATCAAGTTAGGTGGCAACTTAAAAACTCTTTCCAAAAGCCCTTATTCAAGTCAATTTCCAATTCAAACTTAGTCGTGCTCATCTTTCTAGGAGGATGAGTTCTAATGAAAGAGTACTATGTTTTTCTCACTTATTTTCTTGAGTGCTAAAAATCGAGATGCGACAGTGGATATGACTCTCCCTCTCCTAAGAATATGTACGTTAAAGAGGAAGGGAGTGATTTTCTCTCAAGAATTGGTGCCTTGAGCTCCGAAGGTTTAGGCTTGGTAGAACTCAGTGATAAAGGCTTAAAAGTTGGAGTCCACTGACTCGTTGAGATGACTGGCATATGTGCCAAACTCACCGTGTCATCACTCACTAACACCTCCCCATATTCTATGGTGTCTAATCCCTCACTTCAAACTACAACATGCTATAATAGGTCGGTGACAAATTTCCTCTCAAAGTACTCTTGCACAAGAGTGTCAATAAAACTAACTTCCCGAATATCCTCACACTCATTCGATTGCTTACCTATATTGAAAATATTCATATCCACAGTCATATTTCCAAAGGATACTTTCACTACCCCGTTCCTATAATTAATAACAGCATTAGATGTAGCAAGGAAAGGATGCCTTAAGATGACTGGAATTTGAGCTTGAGTGTTGGAGCTCACAACTGAGTGTATGTCGAGCACTATAAAGTCCACGAGAAAGTAGAATTTATCAATTTGGATTAACACATTCTCCACCATACCTCTAGGGACCTTAATTAACCTATCAGCTAATTGGAGAGTAACCTAAGTGGGGCGTAACTCTCCTAACCCAAATTACTGATAAACAGAATAAGGGAGCAAGTTCACACTAGTTTTCAAGTCAAACAGTGCCTGATCTATCTTACAGTTCCCTATAATGCAAGAAATTGTAGGATAACTGGGATCCTTGTATTTCAATGGAGTTTTGAATTGCAAGATCACACTTGCTTACACAGCCATGAAAACATTTTCTTTGACATTCAACCTTTTCTTGACAGTAACTTGGCATAGGAGAGAATCTCTCTTATGGCATCAAAAAGAGGAATGTTTACCTTGACCTGCTTGAATAACTTATAAATCTCAAAATTGATAGATTCTTGTTTGGATTTAGTCAACCTATAAAAGAATGGTGTATGAAAGAGAATCTCTTTCTCGCACTATTCAAATTTCCCATTCTCAACACTTTTATCTTTCTTTTCATCTTTCTTGCCTGTCCCTTCTATTGGTTGTTCTACTTCATCGCTCATGGATGGTTCAGACCCTTTAAAAGATGTGACCTTAGACCTAAGGTCTGTAGGTTCTACAAGTGGCTCTAAAACTCTCCCAACTCCTGAGAGTGGTGACGACTTGAACTTGTTCATGGGAAGTAGTGAAGTTAAAGATAGCCTCACTCATGTTTGCTTGCCTAGTAGGATTAGGCTAGGGTTGAGTAGGGAACCACCCCTTCTCAGTGACAGTCAAGGTTTGAGTCAACTTGGTGAGTTGAGTCTTTATGTCCTCCAAGGATCTATCCACCCTAGTGTTTACCCCACTCTGTGATTGTATGAATTACGCAAGGGTGTTTGTAAGCACCCTATTTTTGGCCGCTCAACAATCTCTGGACCGACTGGACTCACATTCAAACCAACACAGACACATTCAAATCCAAGCTGACTTTCCAGACTCAATTTAATCAATCAATCACTTCGTGGGCCCGCCAAGCCCAATAGAGACATAATGATCAAAACACCCTTAGGGTATTACTCGATCCCATTCCAGTTGGCACGTCTTCTTGAAGACGGTAAGTCCGTATTTTAACCTCGATTCTATTTTCAATTTCAGTCCAAGTCAATCAAACTCAATTTAGCATGTCTTTCAAGAAAGTTAGTCCCTCATATGGTAAGTTCATCTGGTATGACACATTGACCGAGAAAGCATAAAATCTCTCTGAATGATAAGTCTCTTCAAATCTATCGACTGGGAAGGAATCCAAGTCCTTGAGATGGCAGAGCGGTTCACTTTTGGTGCCTGCTAGCCTGCCAATATAGAAAGTCTGCTATCCTGTACGTCAATCGGGAAAGTACCTAAGGCCTCGAGACGATAAGACCATCCAGTAGCTTCTCAAGATCAAGTAGTCTCCGAAATGAATGCACATCGTCAGAGTGACGAAAATACTCACAAACATCACAACTGTCAAAGTGACGGAAACATTCGCAAACAGGTCGATATGAAGAATTACCAACAAACTCCTATATCACGAGACCGAACACGCCTCTTGGTAGTGACATGTTTACTAAAGGAAGGGATACCTTTGGAAACCAACTCGTCACACCCCATTAGAGTGTCGAAAACACTCAAAACTCGGGTCAACACTAATACCTACTAGCCCACTCTGGTGAAAAATGACCAAATTGGCCTTTGGGCCCTTCTGGCACACTTCTCAAGAAAGTACCTAATTTCTCACAACAGTAAGTCCACCCTTCTAGGATTGTCCCATCAACGATCTGGCATGTTCAATTGCCTTCCAGTCAGTTCCAGATCGATTTCGAGAACTTCGATCAAAATGACCATTTTGCCCCTAGGCATCCAATCGCCTCTAGGTGTCAAATCGGCAATCCTTCGGAACCCTTTCAATAGTGTTTCCAATCTTCAAGCGTTCTTATGGGTCACTCCAGGTTCATTTCGGTGTTTCCCCTGTCAAATTGACCGTTTTGCCCCTACTAGGCTAGCCAATCTTTTCAACAATTCTAGCATTGTTTCTCAAGCCAGTTACCACCGGGACATTCTCTCTCAAGGGTTCCCATCTATTCCCAGCCGATTTTGTTTACTCAGAAGCTTCTGGATCATTTCTAGACTTTCTGGAGTCACTTCTAGTGGAGCCAAAACAAAAATTGTATAGTAGTCACTAGGACAGACACCTAAATCTTTCGTCTTGCGTTCTAATGGTCAAAAGATATGTTTCTTGTCACCTTAAAACTTGCCTAAGTGGCTAATAAATGACCTAGCGAGACTCCTAGTGGCGCCAAGCTTAAAAAAGCACTGGGCCACTATAACAAGCATCAGTTCCTATTTGGTTCGCTTATAAATATAGACCCTCCCCCCCGCGTATTCTGGGTCGACAAACTCGATCCAAAAATGCTGCCTTGTAATTCCCTCAAAACCCTAATTTTCTCAAGCCTCCTCAAACCCTAGCCTCCAAATACTCAAACCCTAGTCTCTATACAATCTATACACTCAAATACAAGCCTCCAAGCATCCATTAAAGATCAAGTGCTACATCTTCAAAGCTTTCAAGGTGAAGAAAACAAAGCAAGCAAAGCAATCAAAGCAAAATAAAGAGACAAGATAGGTTTTTAATTTAGTTTATGCAATTCGCTCTCTCTATTCTCTCTCCTAACCCATTTGCGTTCTCTTCTATTTTAATCCCTATCTTCTACTTCCTCTCCTTGCACGCTTGAAACAAGGGACATCCCGGTTCATGCTTAGGAAAAGTTGTTGAAAGTCACTGTGCTAGGGGCTTTCTTCAAGTTCAACCTAAGACAGTGTGGGTTTGGCTCCCTTGATTATGTGGTGAAGCCTAACCTTGTATGTTCACAACTCTATTGCATGATGATTGTCATGTTCATGCATTGCATTCAAAATTGCATTCAAAGTTGTTTTCAAACTTACATTAAAATTCTCTTTCAAAACTTGCATCCAAAACCACTTTTTTTCAAACCTGTTTTCAAAATCACAATCCTAAGACGATTCTAGCAATTTCATAGCTAGGGTTGTTTTAGGAAAGTGTTATATTCAATGTAACATCAAAAGTTCACAATTTGGGTTTAAACCCTAGATTGTTTTCAATAAATCACAAATCCTAAGATGATTCTAACCACGCCATGGTTAGGCTTGTTTTAGGAAAGTGTTACATTTAATGTGATCATTATGATCCATATTTCAAACCATAGTTCTTGTCAAAATCACAACCCTAAAATAGTTCTAATCTTTTTATGGTTAGAATAGTTTTAGGAAAGTGAGATATTCAAGAGACTTGCAAAAGTCCATATTCAAACCCCTTTCTAAATGATTTTGCAAATCTACTTCCTAAAAACTCTTTTCAAATATCTACTTTTCAAAAACTCTTTATTTTGAAGTGCAAGTCATGCCCTAAAATCCATGATTAGAAAACCCTAATTTCTTTTTTAAAATCATGACTTTCTATCACAACTTTTCAAAATCTTTTCCTACATAAATTCAAAGATTTCCCAATTCAAGACTTCTAAAACTAAAGCTTTTCAATTTTAATTCAAATCAAATCTTTTCCAAATAGGAAACCAAATCAAATCCTCTATTTTAGGAAACAAAATCTAATCTTCTACTTTAGGAAACAGAAATCAAATCTTTCCTAATTTCAAACCTTTCCAAATTCAAATCTTTCTAAAAATGAATTCTTTTTCTAAAAGGAAAATTTCCTACAATGGAACTTTTTTAATTCAAAACTTTCCTAATTTGGAACTTTCCTAATTCAAAACTTTCCTAATTTGGAACCTTCCTAATTTAAAAACTTTCCTAAAATCTAACTTTCTAAAATCAAACCTTCTTATTTCAATTGCACGCTTCAACCTTGTGTTACCTAAGTCCTAAAATGCCTAAGCCCTAGTTCAACTCTAACCCTTATTTAGGAACTTCAACATTTTTCTAAATCTTAAGTCTACATGGTTTTCAAACCCCAATCCAAGTTAAGATGATTTCAAAGTTCAATTCAAACTTTCCAAATAAGTCTAAGTATTACTTCAAAGTCAATTTCAAATCAAAGTTCAATTTTAAATCTTCTAATCAAGGTTCAAATTAAATCTTTTCAAATCAAACTTTTCAAAGACATCAAAGTGTCTATTTTCAATCGGACCTCGAGTCTGAACTACAACTGACCTGATTCCCAACAAAAGGATACGTAAGCAACCCTTATGGGTGCAGTCATAACCTTTTTCAAGTTTCCAACTCCACAACCTTTTTCAAGTTTCCAACTTCACAACCTTTTTTAAGTTTTCAATTTTCACAATTTTTTTCATGTTTCCAATTTCTAGAATCTCTTTCAAATTTCGAATCCTCTCTTCAAATTTATTTTAAAAATTAAATCTTTTTTTTTTTGTACTTGCATATCATGCATCATATAGTTTTTTTTAGGTGGATAATATTGGACATTTGTTAATTGGAGATTCTCAATGAGTAAACCTAGGGTGAAAAGACATGTAGGTACTACAAAGACAGGATAGAGTGATAGTCTAGTGTATCTTCCATATATGTAACCAACCTCTGAACCTAGAATCACTATTTTCAAAAGACCAAATGAAATTATTTTTAAAAAAGGGCCTAAATCTTTCCAACAGTTGCCAAACAACCTGTTTTCTCCATAAAAAAAATCCTCTCTTGGGGAAGTTTTTTAAAACCTTTTCAAAAATCCCAAATTTAATCTTTGAATTGCACTTAGTTATAGGTGACCTAACTCACCTTAACAAAGTTAGGTAGTGACTTCAAATCTTTTCCAAAAGCCCTTGTTCAAATCAATTTCTAGTTCAGACCTAGTTGCACTCACCCTTCTAGGAGGATGAGTTCTAACGAGAGATTACCATATTTTTCTCACTTGTATTTCCTCGAGTATGAAAAATCAGGGCGCGATAGTGTCCTCAAGTGATTGCTTAAGTGGTGGCTGATAAGATATGGATGCTTGTGTTTGTGTGGGGTATGGTGGTGGAGTTTGGTACTATTGGGGTGGTGCCTGATATTGTGGTGGGGTGGTGTTTCCATCTCCTCTCTAAGTAAAATTAGGGTGATTGCCCCACCTTGGATTGTAAGTTCCTAAGTACAGGCTCCCTTGCCCCCTTTGGTTTGGGTACGACTTTCGAAACTGGTCAACGGCATTAACTTGACCATGCAGTACCTCTCTGAAAGTAGGGATAGTGAGACACTCACTGGTAACATGGGAAAGGTCATTACACAGACTACAGGGTGGTTTTGCTTGTGGTTCCATAGATACACTTTGCACTTGCTTAAGTGCTAGTGTTTTTATCTGTTTAGTGAGAGCACTCAACTTAGCACTCACATCTATCAGAGTCAATGTAAACTTCCCACTCCCCTGAGCAGTCTATCTAGACTCAATGTTCTAAGTTCCTGTAGTCTCCCAATCCCTCTTAGTGTCAGCTAATTAGTCAAAGTAGCTAAAAGCTTCTTAAGGGGATTTATCATAGAAATCACTATTACACATAGTCTCTACTAGAAGCTTTAGCTACGGTGTCAAAGATGAATAAAACATATTAATCATACCGTAGGACTCAAAACCATGGCGAGGGTAGGAATTCAGGACTCTTATAACGCTCCCAGCATTGAAAGAATGTTTCACCCTCATGAGGGGCAAATTGAGAAATCTGGTGATGACTCACCTTAGTACGGTGCTTAAGAAAAAATTTCTATAGAAACTCAGCTTGTAACATATTCCACGAAGTAATAGACATAGGTCATCAAGAATTCAGCTAGGTCTTGGCTTTATCTTTAAGGGAGAATAACAAGAGCTTGAGGCGAAGGACCTTCTCTAGAAAACTATCGTCTAAGAACATAAGACATACCTCCTCAAAGTTCTTGATGTGATGATATGAATTCTCGAAATCCATGTCATGGAAACTTTGTATCATTTGAAACATGCTCGATTTAAAATTTAGAGTTTGTTGATGAACGGGTACGATGATACACGATAGTGGAATCTGTCTACCAAGATTCAAAAATCACGCATGGAACGTGCTAGAGGTACTTGAGCACCTTTTGGAACCAAAAAGTTGACATTACCATTGCCATCATTGACGGCTAGAGGATCAGCCATGGTACCTAGTTGGTTGAGGTATACTGGAATAAGTCTACCTGTTAAATCCTAGACCCAAAAATAAATGTAATGCATAAACAATTAGGCAATCCTTGCCTTAACAAGCAATTCACAATCCTCAACCAGCGATTCTAACCTGCCTCTAATCTCCATAGATATAGACCACTAATTCAATTCAATGTCCAACCTAATATGCTTGCACATAAAAGGGATGGAACGAAGTTACCAAGTGAAGCGTGAGGTCCCTTCGCTGTTGTAAAGTAATAGCAAAGTTATGTCTGTCTATTTTTTTATTTTTATAATTTAGCGAGCCCAAAGTTTGTTTCCAAGAAGTGCGATAGATACCGCAATTGCACAGTCATGATGTAGTAATACTCAGAAAGTCTAAGGTTGATCCACAGGGAAACGATTGGTATCCAAGGAGAAGAACCCTCTTTGAACTAGCAAAAACTTTAGAGAAATACTCCAAAAAGAGAAAATGAAAAATGATATTGTTTAAAAAGTTTGTTTGATTATAAACTAATGAAAAGTAAAGGTTGAAACTTATTTAAAAGAAGTCTTGGCAATGAATGATCCAGTCACCCGAGCCTTTGATATGTTCGCAAGGTGTTTTGTTAACTCAATTCAACGTCTACAAATTACATCGTTGAACCAAAAAATTTAGTGGTTAAAAATGATAGAGGAACCTTTCTACTTCATTTAATGTTTGAATCAATAAGTTCAAACCGTTCATATCAGGGATCCAAACAATACCCATACGAAACTAAAGTTGCACATGGGCACTCAAGGATATCATCACAAAAGTTTGGTTTCAAGAGAAAAAGATGAAGAAGAGAGAAACATGTGTATAAAAAGATAAAAATGATGAAATCTAATTAATACCTTATGAATTGTTCAAAGCCCAAGTGAACATTCATGTTTGTCACCAAGAAGAAGATTACCTACTCATAGCAATAAAAGACATAACTTGTATTTTAAGAAAACTTACGAACTTCTTGAAGAACTTGTATTTGATTATAAGAAAAATAAAAAGATTTGCCAAGAAAACTTTAAGAACTGATAAACAACTCTCTTTTTTTCTCTAAATTTCATAACCATCACAAAATAATAAAGTTTCCACTTTATAGTTACAAGGAGGCCCAAGGAAAACAAATAAGGCTGCAACCCTAATTCCCGCCTGATCCTCTGGACAGTGCTCCAACTTTGTCTAGACGCTAAGCCAAAACTAGCTTCAGTGATCTCTCTGATCATCCAGATGGTATAAGCCTTCATCCAAACGCTAGGCCAAAGTGAGCTTTTCTCATTCTCTGATCATCCTAATGATTCAAAGCTTCGTCCGGACGATCACTTTTTACTGAAATTTTGATTATACCCCCTTTTAGCTCAAAAACCTACAAAACATAATAAAACCAATGTTAGATCCCATATCCAACTAACCAAGACTAGATACAACTAATCCAATGCCAACAAAGGGTAATTTAGGTGATTATGATCACACTTTTACAATATAATTAGTGACGACTAGGCAGGAGCCAGTTGGGAGCCAGAGCCGAAAATCGGGCAAAATGACGGCTAAGAAAGGGCCTATTTAGAGCCAGGAATCGGGTAAAGCTTCACCTAGGATCAAGTGGTTCCGGATCGGTCAATCAGATAGGGATCCAGCTAGGCTAAGGCTAACCGGGCCGAATTTGGCGGGGTGAGGCTGTAAGAGCGTTTTCTCCTCTAGAGAGAGAGAGAGGAAGAGGAGAGAATGCTTAGAAAATGTGAAGGGGGTGGCCTATATATAGGCAATTTTGTCACGGCATTGCAATGCCATGATGAAGAATTTTCTTCTTCACGGCATTGCAATGTCGTGAAAGCCATTTTTCTTCTTCATGGCATTGCACTTTATTAAGGCATTGCAATAACTTATTTTGGGAGAGGGGAGGGGTGGCTCCACCAGAATTTTGACACATTATTAATGGATGATGTCACCTTAGTGATGTTAGCATGACATCAGCAGAAAGGCACAACAATGCCTAAAGAGTAGGCTTTGTGTATCACGGCACTGCAGTGGCTTAAGCCTAGATTTTCTTCATCACGGCACTATAATATCATGAAGGAGGGTTTTTAGCCTCCACATGACTCCAATGTCATGTGGCTTGCCTTGCTTTGGTGCTCTCTGGTCTAAGGTATATGCTCCCAAATGATGGACTGGACTTTGGAGGGTGATACCAGAGATTACCGACCTTCGGTTTAGGTCATCAAAGCTTGTCAAAGCTTTGGTCTACAGGCTTCGAAAGTTTTAGACTTCTGACTTAGGGGTTTCGAAGTCCGACCGAGCTGCGATCACCGAGACTTGTACTAACTAGGTTAGGTGAGGCATGATAGGGATCGGAGATGGAGAATCTCCGGGATGATGTCATTAGAATCTGATCGGGATACGGTCGCCTAGACTCTGGTCTAAGGTGTCATTGGAGTTGGACCAGGATGTTGTCATCGAAGTCAGATCAGGATGTGGTTGTTTGAACTCCGCTCTAAGGTGTGTCATCGAAGTTGAACTGGGATCTGGTTGCTAAAACTTCAGTCTAAGGTATCATCGGAGTTGGAACATCATTCAATCTTTTGGATTTCAATTTAAGGTATCATCAGAGTCCAACTGTCATTCGGTCTTCTAGACTCCGGTTTAAGGTGTTATTGGAGTCCGACCATCATTTGGTCTTCTAGACTTCGGTTTAAGGTGTCATCAGAGTCTGACCATCATTCGGTCTTTTGGACTCCAGTTTATAGTGTCATCAGAGTTGGACCGGGATGTGATCGCCTGAACTCTGGTCTAAGGTGTCATCAAAGTCTGACAGGGATGTAGTCGTTTGGACTCCAGTTTAAGGTGTCATCAGAGTCTGACCATCATTTTGTCTTCTAGACTTTGGTTTACGTTGTCATCGGAGTCCGACCGTCATTCGGTCTTCTAAACTTTGGTTTAAGGTGTCTTTGGAGTTCGACTGGGATGCGATCATCTGGACTCCGGTTTAAGGTGTCATCAGAGTTCGACCATCATTTGGTCTTCTAGACTTCAGTTTAAGGTGTCATCAGAGTCTGTCGGTCATTCGGTCTTCTGGACTCCGACTTAAGGTGTCATTGGAGTCCGATCGGGATGCGGTCACCTAGACTCCAGTATAAGGTGTCATTGGAGTCGAACCGTCATTTGGTCTTCTAGACTTCAGTTTAAGTTATCATCGGAGTCTGACCATCATTCGATTTTTTGGACTCTGATTTAAGGTGTGATATGAGCCAGGGATTAAAATTTGGGTGTCAACAGGGTGTCAAGGCGAAGACCTCCAAGTTCTCAATTAGCAACTTGACTAAAGCTGCTTCTTCTTTTGCTGTAAGGGCCACGTCGATCAAAAAGTACCTCTCTTCATCTCACATGTCTATGCCAATTTTCTTCAACTCTTTCGTGACTTTCTTGCCAAGGAGTTCCCCAGTATCATGTAAGGTGGGGGTATTTTCGTGCAGCATAATCATCTAAACCTGGTCTATCTTGACTTTCATAGAGCATGCCATTACGAAACATTGCTTGGCTGCCAACTAATCACTTAGAATTTTATGTATGCCCTCATTACTCGGGAAAATTATTAATTGATGATAGGTGGCTGGTATCGCTTTCATCAGGTGTAACCACATTCAACCTATAATTACGTTGTAAGGTGATAGTATGTTTACCATAAGTAACTCGGTCACCAAGGCCACTATCCCTGCCATTACCGGTAAGGTCACCTTTTCTAGTGGCCAAATCGGATCTAAGCTAAAGCCAATCAAGTGGTTCAATGATGGCTATAGATCGGTGTCCTTTAGGCCTAGCTTTTTGAATAAGTCGTAGTACATGACTTCTGAAGAACTGCCCTGATCTATCATAATCATTCTCATATCGCAGTCTCTGACCCATAATGTTACTACCACAGCATAGTTGTGGGGCATGTAGACTCCTGCCAGGTCTTCATCGGAGAAAGTTATGGCTCCACCATCAGTGGTGGTGACCTTTCTTTTTTTGTCGGGAGCTGTAATTGCATGACTTCTTTAAGATGGGTAGCCTTCTG
The DNA here is from genome assembly GCA_033060915.1 of Euryodendron excelsum. Lineage (NCBI taxonomy): Eukaryota > Viridiplantae > Streptophyta > Magnoliopsida > Ericales > Pentaphylacaceae > Euryodendron > Euryodendron excelsum. The sequence continues at coordinate 37,973,679 of CM065383.1, read as the reverse complement.
GATGTCTTCCCAATACTTGTTGGGATCGATAGCCTGAGGATCGGTTGAGCCATGCAGAACTGCTACTCACTGCTGGTCTGGTTGGGCCTTTTTTTAGGGGCATCCTTGGGTTTAGACTGCTATTCTTTTTTTGTCTTAGAGTGGTTAATGAATTAACCAAGGTGTACAACTCGAGTTAGATTCTCCAAATGGCATTTGAAGTGCTTGTAGTTCTCTGTCATATACCCCTTCTCTCTTAGTAGGAGCAGAATTTTCTTTGGTCCCTGGTACTTGGGTCACCCATCAACTTTTATGGCCATTTAAAGTAGTATCGCGCCCTGATTTTTTGTAGCATCAAGATAATATATGGGAAACACACAGTACTCTATCATTAGAACTCATACTCCCAAAATGACAAGTGCGACTAGATTTGAATTGGAAATTGAAGTCAATAAGGGCTTTAGAAAAGATTTTCAATCACCACCTAACTTTATTAAGGTAAGTTAGGTCACTTAAAACTAAGTGCAATCCAAATATTAAACTTAGGATTTTTGAAAAGATTTTGGAAAACTTCTTCAAGAGATGGCTTTTGAAGAAAATAGCTTGTTTGTCAACCTTTGGAAAGATTTAAGCCCTTTTTAAAAATAATTCCGTTTTTAGTCTTTCAAAAACAATGATTCTAGGTTCGGAGGTTGTTTAGGTATAGGAAAGATGCACTATGCTATCACCCTATCAAGCCCTTGCAATACTAACATATCTTTTCACCCTAGATTCACTCATTTAGAATCTTCGTTTATTCAATGTTCAATTATATCCAATTTGAGAATTTTGAAAAGAAGTTTGAACCATCACTTTAGGGATGATATGATGCATGATATCTAAGTGTATGAAAAGAATTTGAATTTAGGAAGAGATTTTGAAAAAAGAAATTGAAATTTTGAAAAAGGTTTGGACCGCACTCATGATGGTTGCCTACGTATCCCTTTGTTAAAAATCTGATCAACCGTAGTTCAGACTCAGGGTCTGATTAAAAATAGACAACTTAGTGTCTTGTTTAATTTGAAAAGACACTTTGAGGCCTTTAGAAAGTTTGATTTTAAAAGATTTTGACTAGAAGATTTGAAATTTGATTGAAAGATTTGAAATTGAAATTTGATTTGAAATTGACTTCAATTTGAAATCAAACTTTGAAATTGACTTTGTAATAAAATTTGAATTTGAAATTGAACTTTGAAATAAAACTTGGACTTGTTTTGGAACGTTTGAAAGAACTTTGAAATCATCTTGACTTGAATCGGGGTTTGAAAATCATCTTGGTTTAGAAAAAAGTCAAAACTTCCTAACTTAGGATTAGGGTTGGAGTAGGGCTTTGTCATCCTAAGGTTTAGATAACCTAGGGTTTAAACGTGCAAGAGTTTGATTTTAGAAAGTTTGATTTTAGAAAGTTTCAAATTAGAAAAGTTCTATTTTAGGAAAGCTCAAAATTAAGAAAGTTTCGAATTAGAAAATTTCCAGATTAGTAAAGTTCTGTTTTAGGAAAGTTTCCGCTTTAGAAATGTTTGAATTTCAAAAGATTTAAACTTAGAAAGATTTAAAATTTGAAAGTTTGAAATTAGAACATGTTTGAAATTAGGAAAGATTTTATTTCTGTTTCCTAAAGTTGAAAATTGAATTTTATTTTCAAAAATAGATATTTTGATTTGGCTTCTTATTTGAAAAAGATTTGATTGGACTTAAAATTGAAAAGCTTTAGTTTTGGAAATCTATAATTTTATGTGAATTTTGAATTAGGAAATCTATAATTTCTTATAAAAAAAGGGTTTTGAAAATCTATGATTTGATGTAGAAAACTAGGGTTTCCTAAATGTGGACTCTATGGTTTTGATTTGGATTTCAAGACAAAGAATTTTTGGAAAGTGAATCTTTGAAAAGACATTTTTGGAAGTAGATTTGCAAAAGTATTTAGAAAAAGGAGCTTGAATATATAGACTTTTGCAAGTCTCTCAAATATCTCACTTTCCTAAAACGATTCTAACCATGAAAAGATTAGAACTATTCTAAGGTTGTGATTTTGACAACCACTAGGGTTTAAAATCCAAATATAGACTTTGATGGTCTCTTTGAATGTAACACTTTCCTAAAACAACTCTAACCATAGAATTTCTAGAATCAACTTCGAGTTGCGATTTCTTGAAAAACCATTTAAGATTTGAACTCAAATTTGGACCTTGATAGTCATATTAAATATAATACTTTTCTAAAATATTCCTAACCATGGAATAGCTAGAATCATCCTAGGAGTGTGATTTTGAAAACAACTCTTTTCGATGTAAGTTTTGAAAACAATCTTTGATGCAAGTTTGAAAACACCTTTGAATATAGTATTGAATGCAATGTATGAACATGACAATTATAATGTAATAGGGACGTGAACGTATAAGGTTAGGCTTCATCACATAATTAAAGGGGCCAGATCCACACCATCTTAGAGGAAACTTAAAGAAAATCCCTGATACGGTGATTCTCTCCAAGACCTTCCTATTTGAACCTTGAGAGCTTGAATATACAGCACTTTGATCTTCAATGGATGCTTGGACGCTTGGATTTGAATGTATAAAGTATATGGAAGCTAGGGTTTGAGCATATGGAGGCTAGGGTTTGAGAAGGCTTGAGAGAATTAGGGTTTTGAGGGAATTCAAGCTCTGTTTTCAGAGAGGCCGAGTTTCTAAAGTGATTTTGCGAACTCAGAATATGCAAGGGGTGGCCTGTATTTATAGGCAGGTGGAACAAGAACTAGCAGCTGTTGCAATGGTGTTAGGCCATTTTTTGGCTTAGCGCCACTACTAGGGGCACCAATCTCTTTGGGAAACTTTTGAGGTGACAAGAAACAAATCTTTGACCCTTATGACGCAAGGCTGAAGATTTGGGCGTCTGTCCTAGTGACTACTATGCAATTTTTAGCCTACCTTCACTAAGAGTGACTCCGAAAAGTCGAAAAATGATCTTAAAAGTCCCGAGTAACCAAACTAGGTCGGGAATGGACAAAAACATCTAACAGAGTGTCCCGGAGGTAAATGGCTTGATAACTAGAGCTGGAGTAGTTGAAAAGAGTAACCGGTCCACTAGGGGCAAATGGTCATTTGAATTAGGGGAATACTGGGATTGACTTAGAGTGATCCATGAGAAGATTTGAATGTTGGAAACACTATTGGGAGTGTTTCAAGAAATTACCAATTTGATACCCAGATCCAATGTGGTTGGAAAAAGTAACCGGCTCACTAGAGGCAAAACGGTCATTTTGCAATAGGTTTACCGAAATGGACTCGGAATGGTCCAAAAAGGTACTGGAAGGTTGGGAATACTTGTGATCCTCTATTGTTCCCTTAGTTCCTTTAATATATAGGTTGGTACCTTCTTTTAGCTTGAATGGTTCTGTCAAATCTTTTGGCTCTTCAAGTCCCCAACCCATGTCTTCATAGTCGAATTCAGTCATGGGCCAAGGGTTCTCTGATCGGTGGTGTTCAGCTGTGACATACTTAGGGTGCAAGAACTCATCACCCCAACCATCATTGGTTATGTCTATGGTAGGATCTTCTCCATGAGTATGGACTCTTTAATTGGCCAATCGAAGGGATCATGTACTTCTTTTGGATTGTAGAAATAGATTGGGTGTGGCAAGAATTCCTCCTCCCAGTCACTTTCTTCATCAGTTTCCCAATCCTCCTTGGAATAATCCTTTACCAAGATCTCTTCCAGTTCATCCCCCTTTTCTATTTCCTCTAGTACTAGGTTAACATTATGATCTGGAAAGGGGTTGGCAGTCACATTTGGAGTTGGAGTTGGGTTCATCGATTGTATGTTGATGGTTTTGTTATCTATCAAGTCTTGAATTTTGTACTTGAGAGAGAAGCAACTTACCACGTCATGTCCTTGGCCACCCGAATGGTATTTGCAAGTGAAGGCACCATTGAAGGTTGGGGGTAAAGGGCTTGCAATGGACGGGCCGTTATAGGCTTTAGTATATTATTCTTTAAGAGGTCATGATAGGCTTCTGTCTAGATGCAAGCTAAGGTATCAAAGTTGCGGCTGTGTCAGGCCAGCCTATTGAAATTGGGTCGTACCCCAACAAGGACAAAGTTGGGCGTTTAAATGGGCATGGTTAAGGTGGGTATGGGTAAATAGAATGTGACTGTAGTGGTGGACAGTATTGCAGCGGTTGAATAGGCAAAATGGCCAACACCTCACTCTCCTTTTCTATTACTCCCCTTGCAGTGGCCACCTTTCTGGCTATGTTGGTAGAGCTTTCTCCAATTGCATAGGAGTCTATAATCATTCCTATCTTGAGACTGTTTTTTATCATTTTTCCTTGCATGATAAGTTCGGAGAAGCTTTCCCTACACTTGTGCAGATATTTTTATAGTATATGCCTTACAAAATATGCACGAACAGTTGCACATACTTTTTCTCTTTCAAAGGGAATTGACTTATGCTGCTGCTTCTCTCCACCTAAGGGCACAACTTTTGAAACTTTCTTTATCTCCTTTGCTCATTATCATCAAGGACCAATAGTCAAAAGTTAGATCTATGTTATATTAGTATTGAGCTTTTAATGCATTGACCAGTTTAATACAAGTTGTGACCTTTCTCAAATCAAGTCGAGCAAACCATTGTAGAGCAGACCTAGTTAAACTATGTTAGAAGAGTTGCATGAGAAAATTTAGATCATAAAGGTGAAGGTGGAAGTGAAGGTGGGCTACGAGGTTGCCAATGCCGTCGTACTTCTAAAAATCAGGCATTTTGAACTTGGCCAGCCTTGGATGATCCAAGAAAAAGCAAAGCTCATCGTAGGAAGTGAGCCCAAATTGGTCATGGCCACGGAGGCTCCGTAGTGAGTCTTTCAACCCTTGGATCTTTAGGCTGAGAGGGTATAGGAAGATTCTTTTCTGCAGCAGGTGAGAGTAGTATAGTCTCTCCTTCTTTAGTGTTAGCCCCCTTGAAATCCTCTTTGTTTTTCCCCGTAGTGTCAGATTGAAGTACAATCCTTGACTTTGCAAGTTTAGAGTCTTTAGAAAAAAATCATGGATGATGATGGGGCTAATGTAGCATCTTTCACAGCCATGACTTGAATGTACTTAAACATCTCGTTGTAAGCACCCTATTTTTACCCGCTCAGCAATCTCCGGCCCGACCAAACTCAATTTTCAAACATCACAACACATGCAAGCTCAAAAGGAGCCTTTCAAACTCCAATCCAGTCAACTAGTCGCTTCTCGGGCCTGCAAAGCCCAAATGAAGCCATAAATATCATTCCAGATAACTTTCCGAGACTGGGCAGTCTAGGAAACCAACGCCATCCATCTAGCTTCCCGAGATCGGGCGATCTCGGGGACCAACACCTTATCAAATTCCAGACGGTTCACTTCTGACGCCTGCTAGCCCGCCAATGTAGAATGTTCATCATTCGGTAGTTCCCCAAGACCAGGCATTCTCAGAGACAAAAACCACCCTCACAGGTAGCTTTCAAAGACTGGGTGTTCTCAGGAACCAACACTACCCTACAGGTAACTCTCTGAGATCGGGCGGTCTCAAGGACCAACATCGCATAGGAAGTTTCTCGGGACCAGACAGTCTCAGGAACCAACACCTAGGTCAACACCAACGCCTGCTAGCCTGACTCGGTGAAAAATTACCAAACTTGCCCTTTGGGCCTCCAGGCATGTTTTGGGAAAGTTCAAAATCTCTCAAAATGGTAAGTCCACCCTTCTAAATTGTTACTAGACTATTAGGCGTACTCCGCACGCCATCCAGTCCAATTCTGGTCCCATTCCGGCTAACTCCGGTCAAAATGACCGTTTTACCCCTGAGCGCCCCAGCACCGCACAAACCCCACCGAATGGTAAAAGACTCTCCCGAAACCATCCCTGAATGACCCGCACACTTAACATGACACTCTAATCCATTCTTGACCATTTTCAACCGAAACCAGCCAAAATGACCATTTTGCCCCTGACAACCCAAACGCGCCCCAATGCAACACTGGTCCTAGGATATTGAACAACGGGTCTCGCCGCACACCACTGTTTAACCTAGGGAAGACCTTACGATGCTGAACACCCATGACTCGATAAAAGTTCCCTGGAGCATCTCGTAGATGCTTCGCCTAAATTCTCGTTTCTCCTAATTCCCTGGTTATAACACACTGTCAAATAACTTGAGAAATGCATAAACCAGGGAATTTCCAAAAGCTCGTTCATAGATCTTTCCATCAATACGGCTCAATCAGATAGATCGCTCCTTGAAGCTCCTCATCGTATGGCTCAAAAACTGTAACTTTCGGCAACCCTGGAGCGTCTCGTAGACGCTCCGCCGAGGTTGACTTTTTCTCCAATTCCCTTATTGAAACGCACCATCAGACGACTTGAGAAATAAGTAAATTAGGAAATTCTCGAAAGTATTTCCAAAGTACTTTCCATCGGTACGGTCCGATCGGAAAGGTTGCTTCCTGAAGGCCGCGATCATGCGACACAAAAACAGCTACTTTCGAATCCCCATGGAGCATATAACAGACGCCCTACAAATATGTAATTTTATGCACATTTCCCAAGACGATATCTCACACTTTCGAACACCATTTAAACTTTTCAAAAACAAGAAAGTTTACGAGAAACCCTAAGGGAACACCGTGGATGCAACTGATTCCTCTAAAACCTTTCCTGTTGGGTCAATTATCGAGGCAAAGTTTAAACGAACACCCCCAATGACAATGGCCCTGATTTTGTTCAAATTGACCAAAGTTCGATCAACCGTCAGGATTTAACCAGTTGGCAATGGCCCAGATTTTGAGTGCCATGTGACTAGTTGGCAATGGAACAGTACTGGCGCATATGCATATGCCAAGGCCAATTTTGGCTAGGCACATGTAGCACATATGCCAGGCCAGTCCCAGGTTGTCTATAAATACCAGCCTCCCCGTTTGCATATTTCAGAATCGAAAATTGATGCAAAGCTCTGCTGAAACTGCTCCAGAATCTCAAATTTCTATATACTCCTCACTCCTCCAACACTTATACTAGATTCCACCTCCCTCTAGCCCATACACTTCACATACATAGCTCTATACACCATTAAACTCCTCCTTCCAGCCCCTCAAGCTTACTTGAAGCCATCTAAATTCAAGTCAAGGCATCCATAGGAGAGTGCAAGTGTATTAAAGGCAAAAGGTGGTATCTCTTTTATATTTTTTTCTTCCCCCACTCTTCTCTTCTCCCTCCTAGCCTACTTAGGCTATTCTCTATTTTAATCCCCATCTTCAACCCCCCTTTCTTGCATGCTTGAAGCCAAGAGGGCTCTTAGTTCATGCCTAGAGGAAAGCTAGAGGGAGCCACCGTGTAGAGGGATCTCTCACTAGCCTACTTTAAGATGGTATGGCCTAGGAGCCCCCTTGATTATATGGTGCAACCTAAAGCCTTGCATGTATTCATGACCCTTTTTGCATTTTACTATCTTAATCATGTCTTGTGTGCTTGGCTTCATTTTTTATGTTTACAAACATGTTCTACAAAGCTTACATCATTTTTATTTTCATGCCATTCTCAAGCTCCATATTTCTTTCAAGATGGTTCTAAGAGTTGGTCCCTTGAAGCTTAGGATGAAACCTTAGAAATCATGACTTAGAAAATCTCCCATGAACCCTTAACTCACACTTTTGCACCCTTGCATTCCAACTTGCATAAAAATGGTTTTCAAGCTCTCTAAATCTCAAGGTTTCTATTCTCTCAAGTTTGATGGTTAAAATGGCCCCATGGAACCCTCTCTTGAGTGGTCTCCCTTTTATATTGGCCATAGGTGCCCTAAATTGTTAGAATGGTTCACTTTTCTTTTATTCTTGCACAAAAGTGATCTTCAAACTCTTTGATTTCTAAGGTTTCTATTCTCTCAAGATTAGTGGTCGGAATGGCCCCATGGAATCCTCTTTTAAGTGGTCTCCCTTTACATTGGCCATAAGAACCTTATCTTGTTGGAATGATTCCTTTTAAAAATGGTTTTCAAAATCTCCTTCTCAAAAATGGTTTTCAAAGATTCATCATCTCCATCTTTGCATTAAAAGTGGTTTTCCAAAGGTTACCACCATCGTGTTGATTCATAAAATCTATACTCTCGACAAGATAAAGGTTATAATGGTCCTAAGGAAACCTTCTTTGGAATGGTTTTCAAACACCAACCATATAAACCATACTCTTGATTAGAGTCAAAGTTTCATGGAAATGATCTTTAAAAGGGTTGTCTACAAAGTCCTTTACATAACATGAATTGTTTTTCAAAACTCTTTCCAAAAATGCATTAAACCACCTTTCAAAACCATCCTCCAACTCAACCCTAAGTTAACTTGATCCTAGTTACTCAACCCTAGGTTAACTTGACCCTAGCTTCTTAACCCTAGGTTAACCTAACCCAAGCTAGTTAACCTTATGTCACCCTAAACTATAGGTCAATCCAACCTTGGTTAGTATGCTTCAAGATTCCAACTCATGAACCCCTTTTTAAAATGATCTATCAATTTTAAGCTATGCTCGTAACCCATTTTTCCAAAACCCCCTATTCTTATGAGATTACAAAAACCAACTCCATAACCCTTTTTAAATACTCTTACACTCCATCTTTAAAAATACTTTCAAGAACTCAAAACCCTACGGTGTCCCTACCCTTCTCATGGTTAGGGATTCCAAGGGAAAGTGATATATCAAGAACAACCTCCAAGGTTGTTCATATTAGAATTCTGAAGTCCTAGGTTTTTTCAAAAACCATTTTCTAAAGCCTTTTTAACATTCCAAAATCATACCTCCTAGGTTTTCAAAAAAAACTTCAAGACATTCTCCAAACTCTTTTGAGTTATTTCAAAAGCACTTCCAAAACTCCCTTTAGTCATTCAAAATACATTTCAAAACCCCTTTTAAAAGTTCCAAGGTTCTACTTCAAAGCACTCCACTCTCAAGACCTCAAAGTGTCTTCACATCTCTCCAAAGACCTCAAAGTGTCTTCAAACTTTTCAAAGGCCCCAATTTGCCTATTTTCCACGAGCTCTTGCCTGAAGTACGAATGACCTAATTCTCGCCAAATGAGATACGTAGGCAACCTAAAATGGTGCGGTCATAACCTCTAACTCAACTTCAATCCCCTTTTCAAAAATTTCAATCAATTTGAAGTTCCTATTCCAAACTCTTTCAAAACTCCCATGCTTTCAAACTTCTTTCAAAACTTGCATCATGCATCATTCATCCGAAAAGTGATGACTAAACCCCATTTTCAAAATTCTAAAATGGATATTAAACGGATTATGGTAACCGGTTATTCTAGTGAGTGAACAAAGGTTACTTAGACATGTAGGTACAAAAAGGGTAGGGTAGGGTGTTGATCTTAGATTATCTTCCCTACACGTAACTAACCCCTGGACCATATATCTCTATTTTCGAAAGACCAAAATGGAGTTATTTTTAAAAAGGGCTTAACTCTTTCCAAATGTTTCCAAACAACCTATTTTCTTAAAAACCCTCTCTTGAGGGAGTTTTCAAAAATCTTTTCCAAAAATCCTAAGTTTAATCTTTAGATTAATACTTAGTTTTAGGTGCCCTAACTCACCTTAATCAAGTTAGGTGGCGATTCCTATTTTTCTAAAAAAAAAACCCTTAAACAAACCAATTTCAAGTTCAAACCTAGTTGCACTCGTCCTTCTGGGAGGATAAGTTCTAATAACAGAGTTCCATGTTTTTCTCGAGCCAAAAGGACTTGGACCCAAAAATAGGGGTGCGACACTCATTGATCTTTGTTCTCATCTCATTGACCTCCTCTTGAGAGACTAAAGAGGATTCGTCAAGATTGGCTGCTATTAACAAAGCTCTTTGTCAGTTAACGATCAGGTCCCTTGTTGGCAGTGAATCTTTTTTAGGAGCAATGATGTCTCTTTATGGTGTAGTCTCTATGAAAGAAAAATAAAAATAAGGACACAGGTCATGAGTTAGTATTTGATATTTATAAAGCTTTATGTAATGCATGCTTTTGGAATGTTCAATCTCGAAAGGGAGACTAATCATGATGCATTCAACTCGCTTTGTGAAGATAGGGGTTTTACCCATGTATGCAAATACCTTACCATTGATTGGGAACATTCATTCATTCATGCATTCATTTACAGAAACTAGAAAAGTACATTGAACTTTGAGTTTGTATACAAAAAATCGAAGTACATTTTAATCGAGAGGGAGGGGAACATTCTCCTTGGGATTTTCACCTATCTACTTTTATAAAGGAGCCTCCTAAACTACTTTTGAGTTCTTGGATTCATCTTTTTGTTGATATTTGAGAGACCATTCGACCTTACTTTTTGGTTACCACTTTTCTTCTTGGCACCCCTATCTCTATAAGTATAGAGAGATTTGGGCATCTCTTTATAGAATGACTTGAAATGCATGCCATAAGTACTCAGGGTTATGTAGGAACCCTTAAGATTTTGGTAGGTTTTATGCAAAGGAGAGTGATCTTGGTGTCGTTCTCTAGGGGTTGATCATGTGCATAAGAATACAATGACTTTAGTTACTTTGGAACTCTTGTCTTAAAATGAAGTATTAAATACATGTATATGTATGTAAAAGTATAAGGAGAGAGAGTGCAATAGTAAAGTAAACATCCATGCATGAGCATTTATACAAGCATTATAACAAAGGAATAGGCAGGAATAAAGGAAAATAAAGCAGTCGCCCTTTCCTTTATGGTTTTAAAATTGACGTGCTTGTTTTAAATTCGGCAAAGGTTCAACTATACGTGGGTTTCTACATAAGCATGAGATTAAGGGTTTACTAATGCTTCCTAAGAAGGCTCGATTCTTGGATTGTCAAACCTAGGCCCACTCCCTGAGGTGGTGCCATTATCGGTTGGTGATCCGAGCTAGGGAACTATCAAGGGGCTGTAGGCTAAGAAACTGACACAGCATCCGCTCACAACCAATATATTGTTCCCCCTTCTAACTAGAAGGGTAGTAACTAGGTAATAATGCAAATATACAAATGTGAGTGCACGTGCAATGTGTGTGTGTGTGTGTGTGTGTGTGTGTGTGATTTTTGAAAAGTGAAGGAACGGACTCAATAACTCCCATCTATTCTGTCCATTCCATCCTGCTCATTCATGGCATACATGGCAATTAATATGACATAAAATAAAATGTAAACAAGGATCCACCTACAAAAGAAAATGCACAAAGTCAGTACCTTAATGACAAACTTAATGCAAGATATAATGATTGAATATGAATTGAGCGCAAATGATGGCATGTTTTTTTGAAAACAGCTTTGAAAATTTTAATTTTAAAAAATTTAAAGTGGATAGAATTGGACTAATTAGTTGACGATTCTAAATGAGTGAAGGGTGAAGAGATATGATAATAGCTTAACCCTCTAAGCAGTCCTATTGGAGTCGCTAGCTGTCACACCCCGATTTTTTGCACCATCTAGATGATATGTGGGAACCACACGGTACTCTTTCGTTAGAACTCATCCTCCCAAAAGGACAAGTGCAACTAGGGGGTGTTTAGACGTAATTTATTTAGTAGCTTATGACTTATGCATATACCTTTTTTGAAATGTGTTTGGGTGGGTGGCTTAAAAAAGCAGCTTATGTCTAATCACATTTTTTGAGAAAAGCTATTTTTATAGGTAGCTTTTTGAAAGTAACTTGTAGCTTGTAGCTTATGACTTATAAGCCAATGACCCAAACTAGTTTAAATTAGAAATTGACTTGAATAAGGATTTTTAGAAAAGATTTAGAATCGCCACCTAACTTTGTTAGAGTGAATCCGAAGATTAAACTTAGGGTTTTTAAAAATATTTTGGAAAACTTTCTTAAGATAGGGTTTTTAGAGAAAACGGGTTGTTTGGCAACCTTTGGAAAGATTTAATTTCATTTTGAAAATAACTTTGTATTTGGACTTTCGAAAACAGGGATTCTAGGTTCGTAGGTTAGTTACATATAGAGAAGATATACTAGGCTATCACCTTATCCCTCCCTTGTGGTACCTACATATCTTTCACATTAGGTTCACTCATTTAAATCTTTGTTTATCCAATGTTCAATTATATCCACTTTGAGAATTTTGAAAAGAAGTTTGAGCCATCACTTTGGGGATTATATGATGCATGCTATGCAAGTGTATGAAAAGATTTCACATTTAGGAAGAGATTTTGAAAAAGGAAATTAGAATTTTGAAAAAAGTTATGACGGCACCTGTAAGGGTTGCCTACGTATCCCTTTGTTGAGAATCAAGTTAGTCATAGTTCAAACTCGGGATCTGATTGAAGATAGACATCTTGGGGTCTTATTTAATTTGAAAAGACACTTTGATGCTTTTAGAAAGTTGAAATCGAACTTTGAAGTTGAATTTGCAATAAAACTTGAATTTGAAATTGAACTTTGAAATAGAACTTGGACTTATTTTGGAAAGTTTCAGTGAACTTTGAAATCATCTTGATTTGAATCGGGGTTTGAAAATTATCTTGGTTTAGAAAAGAGTTTAAGCTTCCTAACTTGGGATTAGGGTTGGACGAGGACTTTAGCATCCTAAGGTATAGATAACCCAAGGTTTAAACATGCAAGAGTTTGATTTTAGAAAGTTTCAAATTAGAAAAGTTCCAAATTAGGAAAGTTCTATTTTAGGAAAGATCCAAATTAAGAAAGTTTTGAATTAGGAAAGTTTTGGATTAGGAAAGTTCTGTTTTAGAAAAGTTTCCGATTTAGGAAAGATTTGACTTTGGAAAGATTCGAATTAAGAAATGTTTGAATTTAGAAATATTTGAACTTAGAAAGATTTGAAATTTGGACAGATTTGAAAGTTTGAAATTAGGAAATGTTTGAAATTAAGAAATATTTGATTTCTATTTCTTAAAGTTGAAAATTGGATTTTATTTCAAAAATAGATGATTTGATTTGACTTCCTATTTGAAAAATATTTTATTTGACTTGAAATTGAAAAGTTTTGGTTTTGGAAATCTATCATTTTATGTGACTTTTGAATTAGGAAATCTATAATTTCATGTAGAAAATGGGTTTTAAAAATATATGATTTGATGTAGAAAACTAGAATTTCCTAAACATGGATTCTATGGTTTTGATTTGGATTTCAAGACAAAGAGTTTTTGGAAAGTGAATATTTAACAGGACCTTTTTTAAAGTAGATTTGCAAAACTATTTAGAAAAGGGGTTTGAATTTAGAATTTTGTAAGTCTCTTAAATATCTCACTTTCCTAAAACAATTCTAACCATGAAAAGATTAGTACCATTCCAGGGTTGTGATTTTGACAACCACTAGGGTTTGAAACCCAAATATAGACTTTGATGGTCTCTTTGAATGTAATACTTTCCTAAAACAACCTTAACCATAGAATGGTTAAAATCACCTTAGAGTTATGATTTCTTGAAAAATCATTTAAGGTTTGAACTCAAATTTAGACCTTGATGGTCATATTGAATATAACACTTTCCTAAAACAACCCTAAAATGGTTAGAATCATCCTAGGAGTGTGATTTTGAAAACAACTCTTTTGGATGCAAGTTTTGAAAATAATCTTTGATGCAAGTTTGAAAATACTTTTGAATATAGTACTGAATGCAATGTATGAACATGACAATCATAATGTAGTAAGAACGTGAACATATAAGGTTAGTTAGACTTCACCACATAATCAAGCGGGGCCAAACCCACACCATCTTAGGGGAAACTTAAAGAAAATGCCCGACACGGTGATTCTCTCTAAGACCTTCCTAGCATGAACCGGGAGGTCTCTTGTTTCAAGCATGCCAGAAGATGAAGTAGAAGATGGAGATTAAAATAGAAAAACAACCTAAGTGGGTTAGGAGAGAGAAAAAAGAGAAAGGAATTACATAACTTAACTAGAAATCCTACCTTGTCTTCTCTTTGCTTTGATTTACTTGAACCTTAAGAGCTTTGAACTTAGAACGATTTGAAATTTGGAAAGATTTGAAAGTTTGAAATTAGGAAATGTTTGAAATTAACAAATATTTGATTTCTATTTCTTAAAGTTGAAAATTAGATTTTATTTTCAAAAATAGATGATTTGATTTGACTTCCTATTTGAAAAATATTTTATTTGACTTGAAATTGAAAAGCTTTGGTTTTGGAAATCTATCATTTTATGTGACTTTTGAATTAGGAAATCTATAATTTCATGTAAAAAATGGGTTTTAAAAATATATGATTTGATGTAGAAAACTAGAATTTCCTAAACATGGATTCTATGGTTTTGATTTGGATTTCAAGACAAAAAGTTTTTGGAAAGTGAATATTTAATAGGACCTTTTTTAAAGTAGATTTGCAAAACTATTTAGAAAAGGGGTTTGAATTTAAAATTTTGTAAGTCTCTTAAATATCTCACTTTTCTAAAACGATTCTAACCATGAAAAGATTAGTACCATTCCAGGGTTGTGATTTTGACAACCACTAGGGTTTGAAACCCAAATATAGACTTTGATGGTCTCTTTGAATGTAATACTTTCCTAAAACAACCTTAACCATAGAATGGTTAGAATCGCTTTAAAGTTATGATTTCTTGAAAAATCATTTAAGGTTTGAACTCAAATTTAAACTTTGATGGTCATATTGAATATAACACTTTCCTAAAACGACTCTAAAATGGTTAGAATCATCCTAGGAGTGTGATTTTGAAAACAACTCTTTTGGATGCAAGTTTTGAAAATAATCTTTGATGCAAGTTTGAAAATACTTTTGAATATAGTACTGAATGCAATGTATGAACATAACAATCATAATGTAGTAAGAACGTGAACATATAAGGTTAGTTAGCATAATCAAGCGGGGCCAAACCCACACCATCTTAGGGGAAACTTAAAGAAAATGCCCGACACGGTGATTCTCTCTAAGACCTTTCTAGCATGAACCGGAAGGTCTCTTGTTTTAAGCATGCCAGAAGAGGAGGTAGAAGATGGAGATTAAAATAGAAAAACAACCTAAGTGGGTTAGGAGAGAGAAAAAAGAGAAAGGAATTACATAACTTAACTAGAAATCCTACCTTGTCTTCTCTTTGCTTTGATTTACTTGAACCTTGAGAGCTTTAAACATACAGTGCTTTGATCTTGAATGGATGCTTGGAGGCTTGGATTTGTATAGAATATATAAAAGCAAGGGTTTAAGAGTATGGAAGCTAGGGTTTGAGGAGGCTTGAGAGAATTAGGATTTTGAGGAAATTTGAGCTCTATTTTCAGAGAGGCAGAGTTTTTGAAGTGATTTTTCAAACCCAAAATACGCATGGGGTTGGCCTGTATTTATAGGCAGGCAAAACAAGAACTGGCGCCTATTTTAGTGGCACTAGGTTGTTTTTAAGCTTGGCGCCTATTTTTTTGGCTTGGCACCAGTCTCTTTGGGAAACTTTTGAGGCGGCAAGAAATAGATCTTTGACCCTTGTGATGCAAAGCAAAAGATTTGGGCGTGTGTCTTAGTGACTGCCATGTAATTTTTAGCCTGACTTCAATAGGAGCGACTTCAAAAAGTCTGGAAATGATCCAAAAAGTCCCTAGTACATAGACTCAGCTAGGAATTGACAAAAACCTCTAAAAGAGTGTCCTGGAGGTAAATATCTTGATAACTAGAGCCGGAGAAGTTGAAAAGAGTGACCGGCCCACTAGAGGTAAAACGATCATTTAAATCGGAGGAACGCTAGGATTGACTTAGAGTGATCTGCGAGAATATTTGAATGTTGGAAACACTATTGAGAGTGTTTCGAGAAATTTTCGGTTTGATACCCAGAGCTAGTGTGATTGAAGAAGGTAACTGGCTCACTAGGGTTAAAACGGTCATTTCACTCCAAGTTTACGAAAATGGATTCGGAATGGTCTAGAAAGGCACTGGAAGATTGGTAATACTATTAGAAACATCATTGGAAGGTAACTAGTTTAATACCCACAGCTGGTGTGGTTCTTGGAGGCAGTTGGATGCTTGAGGGCAAAATAGTCATTTTGATCGGATGCTCTCGAAATTTATCTAAAAACGATTGGAAGTCATCAAAACGTGCTAGATTATCTTTGGGACAATCTTGGAAGGGTGGACTTATCACTTTGAGGTCTTAGATATTTTCTCGAGAAGCGTGCCGGTAGGGCCCAAGGGGCAGCTTGGTCATTTTTCACCGAAATAGGCTAGCAGACACTGTAGTTGACTTGGGTTTTGATTGTTTCTATCACTCTAATGATGTGTGACGAGTTAGTTTCCAAAGGTATCTCATCATCCGGTAAACGTGTCACGACCAAGAAGCGTATTCAATCTCGTGACATAGGGGTTTGTTGGCATTCCTGATGTCGACCTATTTGTGAGTATTTTCAACATTCTAACAGTTGCGATATTTGTGAGTGTTTTTGTCACCCTGATGGTGTGCATTTATTCTAGAGATTGTGTGATCTTCGAAAGCTGTTAGATGGTTTTATCGTCTGAAGGATCAACGTTCTCGAAAAATGTCCCAAATAGCGGACATTCTACGTTGGCGAGCTAGCAGGCCCCATACGTGAACCACTCTACCATCTTGAGGACTTGGGTTCCATCCCGGTCGGTAGGTGTGAAGGGAATTATAGTTTTAAGAGATTTTGTACTTTCTCAGTAAATGTACCGTGCTGGATAGAATTACCATGTGAGGGATTAACTTTCTCGAAAGATGTGTCGGATCGAGTTTGAGTTGTCTGGACTAGAATTAGAACTGGAATTGAGGTTGAAATACGGACTTATCGTCTTTAGAAAGACATGCTAACTAGAATTGGACCGAGCAATACCCTAAGGGCATTTTTAGCATTTTACCTCTATTAGGCCTAGTGGGCTCGCGAAGTAGTTACTTGACTGGATTGACTCACAGTTTGAATGTGAGTCCGGTAGAGCTGGAGATTGTAGAGCAGGCAAAAATAGGGTGCTTACAAATATTACTTATCTTTTATCTGAGGCAGTATTAGATAGATTAGCTCTTTGAAAACCATGTTCATTGATTCATAGGATTTCTTGCCCTTCTGATCGGCCTCCTCTCTTCAAGGTTTTTTGGCCTCTTTAGTTTCTCTTTTAGTCATGGTGTTGTCGTCGTTCCATTCTTCGTTTGGCAACAAGATATCTTCCTCCACTTTGGAATACTACTCTATCCTTTTAATGAGCTTGAGCATGCCATGTGTAGGTCTCTTAGTAAGGGTTTACCCAAGGTGATGTTCCCTGGGCAGCCCGATCTTGAATGAAGCCACAAGAAGCTGTTCGCTACAATCTTCAATTTCATTATAGGCCTCTCAGTAACGCCTTGCATACTGCCTCAGTCTTTCATCATCCTTTTTTTACATGGAAAGTAGGGTGTCCACCTCCCTAGGCTGCTTACCAATGGCTATAAACTTGCCAGCGAATAGCTCAGCAAGTTGTTTTCAATTTTCCACCATCCCAGATGGTAGCTAGTCCAACCAACAGAGAGCTAATTTGCCGAGGCTAGAAGAGAATACTCAACACATCAGGGATTCATCCTTACTTCACAAGGTCATCATATGTTTGTAGTGCTTGACATGGCTGATAGGATCTGATTTCCCATCACAAAGGGTAACCCTTGGCGACAAACTTTCTGGGTGGTTTGTGCCTTTCGATCTTTTCTGTGGACGGAATAAGATGTTATCTGCTCTAGAGCTTTTCACACCAAGTCTCGTGTCGTTCTTCCCTTGGGTTACGCAATTCTCCCCTTAAGTTGGTTGTTCAACCACTGCTTGAGGTCATCGTGATCTCTTCAATCATGTGGTCATCCTCTTTCCTGTTATTGATATCTTATGTGGGACCTGGCCTTGTGGCCGATATTAGAGGCATGGCTTTGAGGCCTCTCAGCAGAGGGGACATTCAGCCTCCTAGAATTTTCCATTCTCTATCTACGATTAGAACGGTGCCTGTGCCGATCATCACTTCGTTCGCGGTGTTTTCCCCGTGTTTCTTACTGATTATTCCAGTTAGCAACCTCATCTCTAATAGTTTGGATTTTGGTTCTCAAATTAAAAATCTCTTGGTTGCATCTTCTAAGTTCAATCTCATAAACTTTGGGGTTCGAGTTCCTATGAGGGTGATTATTTGGTCGCAAAGGGTTCCCCATCATTTAAGGTCTCCTTCTTTCTTCTTGGCCTGGTTGATTGTTTACTACTAGACATGCTTCTGAAAGGAGTTTCCAGTTCCCCTAGGCCCAGCAGTAAGCTGAGCTTTCAAGGTATTCTCATGCTAACCCGCGACCTGAAGCTTCATGGTTTGGTGAATGCAAAGCTTCTGGGACTGCTCCTGTGCTCCCAGTGTCCATCTCTTTTACTTTAGGGGTTCCCATAAATAGCAGTAATTATGGATGGGATTTTTTGTATGCCACAATTTGCACAACGAACCTTAAAGATGAACACTAGTGAGCCTACAAGAACAGAGAGGGGTGAGAATGCGTCAACCTCCTTGAGGTTAAAGGCACTCCGAAGATTATGTCAAACAAGCTTAATCAAAGTGAATTAAAAGAAAGAAGTCTATTCTAGCTCTCAATAATACATACCTTGTTCTTCTTCACCTTACCTTATTTATAAGCCTTCGGAGGTCCTACTCCTTCTAGGAGTTACTATCACATCCACTCCTAATCAGGTGTCATTAACACTATCTTAGGCGGACATGATCGCATAGGTCACTAACCTGTAAGTGAAACCTCCACATAATCCTAAAAATATGTATATAACCTTATAAATCATCAAACACCGTTATACAATCTTCTGAAATATAACTCATGCTAATACAAGAGTAAAGATAAACAAGACTCTAAGAACTACCATTTCATAAATACCCTAAATACAAATTGCCAACATAATAGCAAGAGATTCTCAAAACTCTCCAACATCCACACCAACCACTAAAATGAGAGTTATGAACAAGCAACAAAAATTGTAGTGAACTGAACCATCCCGAACTTACCTGCCAAAACAAATTGTGTGGGTATGAGCTATATAACCACGTGCTCACAAAAATACTCAAACTCATAATGACTGAATGATAGATAAACAATGAATAATCTGTCAATAGATAAATACCACTAACAATAAGAAATATCTCTTGTGTTGCAATGCATGATACACCAAAAATGTGCGCCATGTTTTGATAACATTGGCCCAATATAGTGATAGCTTGTTATCAAGGATGTCCCTCTTTCAACACCTTTTAGGTTAGCCTCATATCGGCTAAACCTCAAGTTAGTCCCATATCGACTAAACCTCTTTAATGCAATACAAGTTGTGTACACAATGTATGAATTATATGCAAATATCACCTCGTAATCCAACAATCACCACCAATAGCGATAATAAGACATTCAACACAATTTGAATAAGAACATCTTACCGCTTTATAACTATAATCGAGTCACCTCTTTGGTTGAGCCAATGTGCTTTGCTCTACTTCCGAACCTATTACACACCATATCAAACTTGATGAAATAAATGTTATAATACATAAACAATGCAAAAACTACTAAATATACAATCATGCAAGCACTCTGACCGTCAAGACGGTCCTAAGCATCGTCAGAACAATTAGAAAAAAGTTATGGACCTGACTCCAAAAGCTTTTGGTGCCATCCTAACACCACCACAAACTCTTCAAAGACCCAAAATGAGGGACAGCCACGACTATCCCTAGACCTTCCCATCTATTATTTACTACTATTTTAAAGGTAGAAAAAAGACTCAAATTCCAAACTCCGTCCTTTTTATCGTATTGATGAATGTCTCAAACTCTCATGAATCAAATCCCAAAATCTCATATGGATATTTCAAACCCTAACTAGGAACAGTATACTCATTAGTTTATGGATTCCTAATTTTTTTACATTAATTTTTCCAATTGTGACTCTGACAATAGAGATGTCATTGTTTTTTTTTTTTTTTTTTTTTTTGTCTTTGCAACCGAATGGAAGATCAATGGATGAATAATAGCTTGATTGTGCAAATTGAAATGACATTTCCAACAGCATGTCAAATAAGGCTACCATGCATCATTTTTGAAAACATGAAAAGTCATAAGGCCACTTGTAAATCAAATTTGTGAGGTTGTGTGAAAATTATGAAATCATTTTTTGACTTTATAGATGATCTTAATTTTGTTGAGAGATGTAAATGGTTTTATATACAACTTTTGTCAAAGGCGGCACTCTCTTTTTGTCATCTTTGATAAATATCTCTTTGCTCATTAAAGAGATTGTTAATTAAAAAATAATTTTGTGGGCAATTCTCTGCAAGTTTTGTCCCACTGAACAAAAATTCTTGATCCACCCATGCTTAGAACTACCATTTGGTTAGGTTTAGGCCTAACTCTCAATATGTCATACTCGTGTTAATCTTCACTTCATCTATTTAATCCATAGTTACCAAGAAACTTAATTGACAGGGAAATGCTCCCCTCTTAAGCTAATGCAACTCTTTTAAAATTTTAGAGAGACATTTTGAAAATTTTTGCATAAGGTTTTGAACACTTTATGGAAACTCTAAATTAACTAAGATGAATTTTGTAAGAAACTCTACAGAAAAACTGCACAACACTATTTGAAAACTTGAAATATTCATTTTTATATATATTTCCTTTTAAGTTTCAACTAAGCAGTCACTAAATTTTATGAAAGTAATGCCGTATTCACATATGTTGGTTTTATAAATGTTTCCTTAAGTTTTGCAAAAAGTTCCTTACTAAAATCTCTATTAGGTTTGTCATTCGATTCTTAAATATTTTCTTACTTCCCGTTTCCTCTATATTTTTTGCTTGTGTTTACTGTGTCCTACTTCCATTTTTCATAACATTTCTTATTTCACTTTCTATTGTGATAACTAGGATTTTTTCGTATCAATTCTTGAATAGTGAGTGCAACTAAAATGCATTTCCTTCTTAAATCTTCAATGACACTGAGTCTGGAAGTTTGAATTCAAGAAACTAAGGTTGTTCCCACAAGTAAGCATATTACAAAGGTAATCTCATGGTAATATTGTTATAAACCACTCTAATGCACTCATAATATTAAAAGGCATGAAATATACCTTTTAAGAGCGGTTTTTACGTCTCAAGTTCCATGTGACGTATTTGTAAGAGAAAAAAACAAGGAGGGAACAACCAGTTATAAAACTACTAACGTAGAAATGTAGGCTTTGTAATAAGTTTATCCAAGTCTAAATAGAGTTTCACGTCTGGTGAAAAAAGTTTGCAAATGGGGAAAGAAAGGCTCAAACTCTTGGCCTCAGGATCGCTGGTTGGGACCTACGCGCTAGAGTCATTTGTACCACCATGTTGAATACACAGCTTGATACCAAATTGTTGAGTATTGGGCATTCATTGTGTGTGTGTGAAGATTGAACACATGCTGTGTTAGTGGAGACTTAGTGCTTGAGTCCATGGAGAAGATACACAATATTATAAGTGAGGTCCTGAACGTTTCATATATGTGCATGGCATATTGAAATTGTTGTTGGGCACAAATGATATAGAAAGTAATGTGTGAATGATTGAGTGAGCACTCGATTGCAATGCATTTGTATTGTTGTAATATTATTATTAGATTACTAATGTATATTATAAATGTTGTGTAAGTTTCCGTTGCATACTTAGAACAACACCTTTAAGGGTTAGAAATAAAATGAATCGATTTTATTAAGGCAAAGCAGTGTGAGGATTTACAATGCCAAGTCTTAAGCTACTTAGAGGTATAGCAATATCAAAATCGAAGCCATTGAGGGAGAGGTTAGTAGTAATTAGTTCCCATTTACAAAATGCCTATAGGCATAGACACTTGAAGTTCTCAGAACTAAGAAGGTCCTGATAGATTTGGATTCGATACATTGACCGAGAGAGCAATGGGGAAGCCCATAAACCCTAGATACATTAAATAACACTCCAAGATTCACTACTTGAGGAGCAGCTATTATAGGGGGAATTCAACACAAAAAAAAAAAAAAAAAAAAAAAGACGCAAAGGGATAACCTAAGAGATATTCCCTTTTTATTTTTTAATGTTTGGAAAACTTGATCAGGTCAATTTCAGAAGAAACACAATTCCTCGAAAATGTCACCTTGTTAGAGAAAATCTTTTGAAATTTTTTCTCAGACGAAGGATTTACCTTGACCATAAGACTCCATCAATTGGAACCTACCTTCCTACCCAAAGTCCCATGACACGTTCAAATCTCCCCTCCATTTTCTTGGCAATAAACCAAGTGGTCAAGTTTTTTTCTTTTTTTTTTTTTTTTTTTTTTTGGGCTAAGTGAGCAAGTGCATGTTCCATTGCCTCCCTTTTTCTTAAAAAGCTGAACTTTTATAAGAGATATGTATTACACTTTTTGCCCCTTCCAGATGAGAAAATATTGGGTACAATGGTAGTACCACCTCATCATACTGATGTAGTACAATAAATTAATAAAAAATAGCCACATACGAGTATAAATTCTAATCATCAAGAGTATAAAGCTTAAAATTTAAATTTTTTCACTTAAAACAAGATGATAAGAATTTTAAATATTTATATAACTATGTATTATTGACTTGTTATATCACATCAGTATGATGTTTGTGCATCTACGGAACATAGACGTCGTTTGTTTGGGGGATTAGAAGTAAAAACTTGGATGTGTCATCTATGAACCCCGCCTAATCCCATTGGAGATATAATTCCCCAAAATTGAGGATAAGGCATTCAATGAGAGGGGTGGTATCCTAAGGGGAGGGATATGGCATAAAAGACCATTTTGCCCACCCTCACATTATTATATATTATTTTTTGTAATAATATATTATATTAAGTATCATAACATGTATTACATTATATTATCATACTATTATATAACAATGATATATTATTATATTATATCAATATTTGTTTTGTAGTATTAAAATATTGTATGATATATTGTGCTAACAAAAATAAAAATAAAAATAAAAAATGTGTAAAAACATATTATTATCTGTTAATATATATCAATACCTAATATATTACATTAATCTATAATATTATTATATTATACTAAGACTATATTATATTATTCAACATTAATAAATAATATAATGAATATTATATTATCTATTATACTATAATAATAATAATAATACTCTTGTAGGGACAAGAAAGTAATTTTTTGCTCTTATCTCATTCCTTTCTATTTTCACTAAACGCAACAAATATCGTATTACTTGTTTTATTCCTCATTTCACCTTAACTAAACATAGTATAAATAATTTTTCATCACATTATAATATTATATATTTCTTATTTTCTTATTCTACACACAAACAGTATCCTATGATTTGGTCTTATAAGATCATTTGCATATATATGTGACAAGTCAAAAGCAACCTTATTGACAACACAGAGAATTTGCAATCGGCAGTAGGGAACGGTATTCACAATCATGAATGGAATTATAAAGTGTAAGGAATGTGTTGGACATCCTATATAGCGCAAATTTGTCCTTGTACGTTTCACCAAAGGAAAAAAAAAAACGGTCCTTATCCCTTCATGTCATTCTCAATACTTGTGCTCATCTCTGATTAATCAAAATGAATAATGTTTTGGGGGATGTGGGAAAGATCAACCGTGGGAGGGTTTGAATGCCCGGGGATGGGTAGGTCGTGACATAGTTATCGAAAAGAGAAATAAAATCGAAAACGTTAGGAGAAACGGAAACGAAAAACACTCATAAAAAATATAGGGAGAAACTAAAAGCGTAAAACAATTGAGAAATTTAACAGAAAATTTTTTTAAAACTCTAAAAAGAGTTTTAAAAAACTTAATAAAAATTTTTGAAAAATTTAGTACATATATTTGAAAAAACTTAGTGGAGACTTTTAGAAAACTTAATGAAAACCTACACGAATAATTTCATAAATACTTAGTTAAAACTTAAAATATATATATATATATATAAAATTAATATTTTAAGTTTTCAAAACTTTTTTCAAAAATTTTTTTTTAAATTCCTTAAGAGTTTCTATTAAGTATCTCAAAAATTTTTAAAAATTTTTCAAACGTTTTTTAAAAGTTTTCTGAACGTTTCTCTCCTATTTTTAAAATGTATCAAAACAAATTTTGTACAAGGATCAAAAACACATTTTCTCTCCAAAAATAAATTTTTCGATAACTATAGTTGTGACCTTAGTTCAACCCAAATCCCATAGGGATACGGGTCAATTAATTTTGAATCATTCCAAGGGGACAACGTCCTTATCAGAGCGAGATCATGTGGGCTATGGTATAAGATGTTTTTTTTTTTGGTCATCCTATGGTATAAGATTTTGTGTGAACTAAAAGATAACATAACTCTTATAAGAGACGGTGGTGATGAAAAAAAAAATTTTATACGATTCTAACACTTCTGAAATTACACAGATCAATTTCATTAGATAGAGACACGTAAGTCTTGCTTAACGTGATGAACTAAAATATAATATAAATCTTGAAAGAAATGGTGGTGATGAAAAAAAATAGTATGTACGATTCTAACATTTCTTAAATTACACAGGTCAATTTCACTAGATAGAGACACGTAATAAGTCTTTGTTAACTTGATGAACTAAAGTATAGCATAAATTTACAAGAAATCGTGGGGATGAAGAAAGTTAACGTGATGAACTAAAATATAATATAAATCTTGCAAGAAATGGTGGTGATAAAAAAAGAAATAGTATGTACGATTCTAACATTTCTTAAATTACACAGATCACCTTCACTAGATAGAGATAAGTAACTCTTGGTTAACGTGATAAAATAAAATATAACATAAATTTACAAGAAATCGTGGAGATTAAAAAAAAAAGGAGACAAATAGATTTTGTTTCCTTGAGTATGACCTAAATACATATAATATTTTTATATTTTAAAATTAAACACGTAATCTTCTCATACTCTAGGCGAAAGTGTAAATTAGACAGAAAGCGTGAGACTTAACTGTGCGTGTACTATACGCACAGAGTGAAGATACTTCCGTCAAAATGAAGTCTTGAAAATACAATTTTACCCTTAATAATCTTTTTTCCTTTTTTCTCATTTTCTTCCGTCCTATGCTATCTTCCTCTTCTTCAAACCACCATGGTAAACCGCTGGAGATGAGGAAAATTATTTCTACGAAGTACGAAGTCAAAATCTTCTTTCCCTCTCTTTTTTTTTCCTCTCATTACTTTTTTTTTTATTTTTCTTTTGATCTGATTCATTACTCTCTTTCTCAAAATCCATATACAATATATATTTACACAAATGCACGGAGGCAGAGCCGACTAATGTTCAGAGGGGGCATTTGTCACCCTCAATTTTTAAAAATTTTACTTTTATCTATAGTTTTCAAATAAAATTCAGCTTTACCCCTTAAAAATTTCTAAATCCCACTAAAAATTTTGAAAAGTTATATTTTAGCCTATGTTTTAAAAATAATTTTCTCTTTAACCCTCAAATTTTGAAAAGTTACCTATTTTTTCTCTCAAATTTAGAAATAATTTTTAATTTTCCTCCTCAATTATTAAATTTTTTTAATTTTACCAGTAGCCTTAGAAATGTTTCAATTTTCTCTTCTGAAAATATATAAATGTCTTAATATATAAAAATATATGAAATAGAATCTCTCAATGTTGATTAAAAAGTTAAAAAAAAAACTCTTAATTGTGATTAATGGTTATCCCTCTAAATTAATTTCCTGATTGCATATACGTATGTATATATATACACATCACACATTCAAGATTCACATGAAATCAGTGATGGGTTTGACCATACTCATTAAATTATCAAAGGCACAGTGGTGGTATATACACACAAATTTGGATAGTTTAACAGAGATTATATATATATATATATAGAGAGAGCGAGAGAGAGAGAGGGAGATTTGTCACTTATAGTTTTGGAAAACTATGGGCATGAATCCAAGGATCCTAGGATATTCAGTCATAGAGGACAAGAAGGGATAGGGTAAAAAAAAAAAAATTCAGTCATGGCTGTGGTGGGTGTTGAGGCGGTGCGGTTATAGGATGAAGAATGAAGAGGTAGAGGGTAGCGGAGAGGGTTAGGTCAGCCGGCAGTGAATTGCCATGGCCAAAATCCTCCCCCCCCTGATTTTCCTTCAGTTATAAACGAACATATATATATATATGATTGTATATATATACAGTAAGATACTTGTACGTAAAGTGCACAAATATGGGAGGGCATTTTTTCTTTTTATAGAAAATGTAACTGTCCATTCAATTTGCACTTTAATTCCAAATATGAGAGGATTAAGCGTTCATTTTTAAAAAAACAAATAGATTATGAAAATTATGTATTTTTAAATCATACAACAAGAGGTAAAGTGTATTGACTTTAAATCTATTACATGATTAATTTCATGAGATAGAGACAAGCCTTGGTTGACGTGATGAATTAAAATATAATATAAATCTTGCATGAAATGGTGGGCAGGAAAAGGAAAAAAAAATATTTCTTGTGACATTTCTAACATTTCTTGTATATATATATATATGTGATATGCTAATATATATATATATATATCATATATAATAATATTTATAAACAACCATAACATGTAAGTGGCATAGTTAGTAAAATATAGAATGGCAAAAAAATCAGTACGTAATACATAAAAGTTTAATACTGTTTTGTTTTTAAAAACTATAATAATAAAATTCGGCATAAAATAAGAAAACGTTAAAAATATGAATTTATAATTATTTAAATATCATACGAACATTAGTTAAAAAGTTAGGACAAAAAATACGATAACATTTATAAGTAATTTATTCTTATATATGTTAGTAGGTAGTATATTTTTTATTCCATATAGATAAATTTTTTAAAACAAATTATTAACAAACAGCTAAATTAAGTGGTAAATAAATGAATTTTATTTTTTTTATTTTAATCCTTGATACAAGAATGGGTTAATTTATTCATTTTAATTTGTAATTTAATATTTTCAGTATTAATAAGAGTTATAGAAAAATTATATTTAATAATTTAAATATACCAAGTAGTAGAAAAATATCACAAATATATAGGACATGATATTAGTAAAGATATACTAATAATAAGTTATATATTTTTTTTAATAATTAATAAAGTCGAATAAATTTAATAATTTATAAGTATATTATTATAATTATATATGAAGTATAGAATTAATAATATACAAAAAAAAATTATTAAGTTATATTTTATTTTTAATTGACTTTTTTTTAAATATAATACAGAAAATATTTAATATGTATACTATAAAAATTAATTGAAAAAAATAAATATTTTTTATTAAATTTCAAATTTAATATAAAATAATATTTTTTATTTATATATACGTATAAATATTATATATAAATAATACGAATATTTACTACAAAGAGTGATAAACGTGATGTGGCACCGGTCATAAAAAACAGTACCTACTATTATTATATGATGAGAAATTGCTATATACTTCATCCAATGATTCCATATTTTTTTTTATTATTATTATTATTATATATCATGCCATTATTAGAGATCAGAGCGGAGAGTTTTTACTTGTTTCGCTGGCCGTGTTGTCGATAGAATCTCAGTCGAGAATGGAGTCCCAAAATGACCCATCATCATCATCCAACATGACAGGCGGCGATGGTAAGCTCCACATAGTTATGTTCCCATGGCTAGCCTTCGGTCACATGGTTCCATTCCTAGAGCTCGCCAAGCTCATAGCCCAAGAGGGTCATACAGTCTCCTTCGTATCCACACCAAGAAACATCGACCTGTCTCCCACACTTGCCCCCAAATTTAGCTCCGCTGGTGAAGTTCGTGAAGCTCTCTCTTCCTCGCGTCGACAGGCTCCCCGAAAACGCAGAGGCCACCATTGACCTACCTTACAACCAGGCCAAGTACCTCAAGAAGGCCTACGATGAACTCCAACAACCCAAGGCTCAGTTTCTTCAAGATGCAGATCCCGATTGGGTTATTTATGATTTTGCACCTCATTGGCTAGGGCCTATCGCGGCCAAACTTAGAATTCCGATTGCCTTCTTCAGTATCTTCATCGCCGCTACGTTATGCTTTATGGGGCCAACAAAGGTTTTAATGGGGTTGAGTGAAGATTATCGTACCAAACCAGAGGAATTCACGGTTCCAACCAAATGGGTCCCTTCTGACTCCACCATTGTCTTCCGGCTCTTTGAAGTCTACGGTGTCTTTGATGGTTTAGCCGACGTTGACGAGGAGAACATTCCGGGGCCCTATCGTCTGGGGGCGTGCATTGAAGCCTGTGATGTGTTGCTTGTGAGAAGCTCTTATGAGCTTGAACCCGAATGGTTGAAGCTTCTTCAAGAGATTCACCAAAAACCTATGATACCAGTTGGTCTACTGCCCACCACGGCGTTTGACGGTGGCGACGACGACAAGGACCACTCGTGGAGCGCAATAAAGGAGTGGCTGGACAAGCAGTCTAACGGGTCCGTGGTCTATGTCGCATTTGGGACCGAGTCACAACCGAGTCAAGCCGAAATCACTGAGATAGCTCTAGGGTTAGAACTATCTGAGTTACCATTTTTCTGGGTTCTGAGGAAGCCACGTGGTTCGGCTCTGATTGAGTTACCAGACGGGTTTGAAAAGAGAACAAAGAGACGTGGGGTGGTGTGCACGAGTTGGGTACCTCAGCTGTCACTCCGGGTTGAGCTCGGTGGTTGAGGCTATACAGTTCGAGAAGCCTCTTA
This sequence comes from Euryodendron excelsum, assembly GCA_033060915.1. Classification (NCBI taxonomy): domain Eukaryota; kingdom Viridiplantae; phylum Streptophyta; class Magnoliopsida; order Ericales; family Pentaphylacaceae; genus Euryodendron; species Euryodendron excelsum. The sequence continues at coordinate 37,944,930 of CM065383.1, read as the reverse complement.
TTTTGTTGACTTTCTTGGCAGACACAGGGTTGATCGCTAGGTTTTTGGAAGAGAAGGAGATGGCATACTCTATACCAAGAAACGAGTTGGATGGCTGGTTCACCAGGGACTCAGTGGCCGAGTCACTGAGATTGGTGATGGTTGGGGAAGAAGGGAAGATATACAGGGATAAGGTTAAAGAGATGAAAACATTGATTGGTGGCAGGGATATACAAGCCAAATACGTGAATAAGTTGTTGGATTACCTTAAGGCTCGTCAGATAGAGACAGGCGAGCTCAGAAGCAAAATGAAGCCAGAATTGGTGTCGAACAGTCCAGCGAGAAGTATCAGCACAATGGAGAAAATTGTAGCAGTGAAGCCAATTAAGCACCTCCCTGGGTTTCCATTCCACCTCTTTGATTCTTGAACGTAATCTAATCTGTAGTGTTGTTTTGTTGTATGGCTGTTGGTAAATCATATCACAGTCCCTTGAATTTTATTTCTGAACGTGTAGGGGGCCTTTATTATTAATAAGGCCATGAAAAATTGGTTTTATTGTTAAAATTCTCTTGTTAGTTAATCTCTGCTAGAATAGCTTTATTACCCTGTTAAAATAGAGAAGGCTTTGATACCGCCTTAGAATAACTTTAAAACCATAGAGAAGAGTTATAATAAGGCATATCAGTTTTTTTATCAGATAGTAGTGTTGTGATTTATTTGTTTTAACTAAGGCTCTATTTAGTAGAGCTTAAATTTTCCTTTATTTATTTATTTTGCTTATAATTAGATTTTTTTTTAGCTTTTTTACTTTTATAATCTAAGATTACTAAAAAAAATTATAAATAAAAAAAAAGAAACAAAAAAGTTGAGAAATATAAGTCAAAAAAGCTAAGCTGAAAAAGGTTAAAAAAAAACTATACTAAACAGACCTTAATACTCAGCATAATTCAAAAATGATAGACATATTCTGAAATTTCTAATGACAAGGTAAATTCAGTTCAAAATGTTTTCAACTGACTTCTCAGATAATGCATCTCTTGTTTAGTAAGATTATCAGGATATACTTTCTCAACAAAATTATAAATTTGATCTATTTTAAATGATTCAAAACTATTCTTCGATTCTAAAGCCGAGTAGAGTATAAGAAATTCCATTGCCGCCTAGAAATTTCAAAACCATTCTTAGGTTGGGCAGGAGTGGATTAAAAAATAATAGGGTGGATAAAGGTCAGTTGAGCTAACATTTGAAGTATAAAAACAAAAAAAAAACATCTGGGCATATCTACCCTGGTTACAGCTCGGTAAGTCTTTGCCTATGGAAACAAATACCTAGCCTAGGTTGCTTGATCTCACATCTTGTGGGATTCAGGGTATTGTAGGCATTAATTATAAAACTACTCTTGAATTAAGTCGAAAAAAAAGTTCAGTGGTAATTTGACACTCATGCCTATCATATTTCTATTTTTAAGAATTTAATATTGTGAATGTAATAAAATGTTACATGTCCTAATTATAAAAGAATGAGTACTGAAAAAGTTAATTACTAGATTTAATGACATTGGCCGGCCTTGAGAGAAAATCCAGACCCAGCCGAGATCCATGCCATACCTAGTGTCGCGAGCTGCACTTTAGAGTCGGGCTCATGCCCTTATTTTCTAGTCTCGTGCCAACTCTATTATAATTGTACATATTGTATAGAGTCTAGAGATGTAGGTTTGGTGTCGGATGCACACGTAGATTTTTCCTTGTCAAGGTGCGCGGCATCCAAGTTTATCGTGTCCTATCCCTATTGAGAAGAGGTGTTGTAATTTTTTCGAAAAGCTAGAAAATTAGTTTAGGGTCATGTATATATGTATGTGAACGGGTTTTGCCAAACTTCTTGTATATATTTTTGTAGACCCATTATGACTCCTCAAAAAGAGGTCACGTTTGCTTGTATCAGTTTTAAAATAGCTTAAAAAGCATATATCGGGGAGGATAGTAGGGTGAATCCAAGTCCGTAGCTTGTCGGTTGTTAGCTATCAAAACTCCCCGCCTAATTGTAGTCTGGAATTGCTTATTAATGCAATAAAAGTAATCTTGTTGCTTGCAAATTGTGTGTTATTTACTTCGATTGTTGCTTTGAACGTTCTTAGCTTATTACTTCAAATTTGCTCACTTATGCACCTTTGGGTGTGTGTGTTGGCTCAACTTGCGAGGTACCCCTTTGGCTGACTTGTTTGATGCCGCTCAAGACAAGTATCATATGGCCTAGTTCAATTGAAAAGTGTCGGTCCGTGACATTTAATATCAGAGCACGGTGGTTGCTTGAAGGATTCGGGAAACATGCCTCCAAAGAAGTCAACACAAGACCGCCTTAACGAAATGGAGGTGGAAATAGAAAGGCTAAGATGTGAGACAGTAGAAAGCTTAGCCAGGCTCAGTGATCGCCTAGACATAGTGGAAGTAAGCACAGCAACTGAGACACCACGGGCTAGTGCCACCATTGGTGGGCTCACCGACACGGAAGAACTTCGGGATAAGGTGAAAGAGTTGAGAGGCGAGTTGGATGAGATCAACACCAAGCTAAACTTGCTAATGCGGGCAGTCGGTAACTCGACCCCTCACACCTTAATCTTTGACACAGCAAAAGTACGCATTCCAGAGCCCCGTGCTTACAGTGGAGCACGGGATGCCAAAGAGTTGGAGAATTATCTCTTTGACATGGATCAATGTTTCAGGGTCGTCAAGGCCGACTCGAAAAAAGACCAAGGTCACCATATATTTGAGTGGTGATGCTTGGAGCACGAAGCATGAAGAAATCCTACAGGGCCGATGTGCCATTGACACGTAGGAAGACTTAAAGAGAGAATTGAAGGACCAATTCTTCCCCAAGAAAGTCGAGTACATCGCTCGGCGCAAGCTTAGAGATTTAAAGCATACGGGCACTGTTAGGGAATATGTTAAACAATTCTCTGGGCTAATGTTGGACATTTGGGACATGTCAGAGAAGGATAAAATGTTTTATTTCTTGGAAAGGCTAAAGCCTTGGGCGCATGCCGAGCTCCAAAGGCAACGAGTGCAGGACTTAGCATCTGCCCAGGCCGCGACTAAGCGCCTGACTAACTACACCTCCGAAACTTCGTCCTCCTCCTCGAATAAGAAGAAAGATTCATCGAGTGGGTCAAGTGGAGGCGGTGGAAAGGCCAACAAGGGACAAAGTGGGGGAGGCGACAAGAGATCTTCTTCCTCTACGTTCCAACCAAAGTCTTGGGCGCCCAACATGGCAGGAGACAAACCCAAGTTTATTAAATGCTTCTTATGTAGCAGTCCCCATAAGGTGTCTAAGTGCCCCCATAGACAAGCACTAAATGCCTTACAAGCTTCTTTGTCTAGTGGTGATGCGCAGGAACAGGACGAAGAAGAGGAAGCTGAAAAAGCCCAGCGGATGGGTGTCATACGCTTGCTTAATGCCTTGAAGAAGCTAGCCGAAACAAAGAAAGCCTCGCCCAAAGGCCTAATGTTCGTGGATGTGCGCATTAATGGCAAGTTGACCTGGGCAATGATTGACAAGAGTGCCACCCACAACTTCGTGTCAGACACGAAGACGGCATGCTTGGGCCTAAAGCTAGACAATGACTCAAGCAAGATGAATGCAGTGAACTCGGCAGCTCGGCCCATCCAAGGAGTAGGCAAATCGATGCCAATAAAGTTACAAAATTGGGAAAGGCATGCCAACTTCACCGTTGTTCCTATGGATGATTTTCAAGTGATCTTGGGCATGGAGTTTCTACGGGACACTAAGGCCATTACAATGCCCTTTGCTAGCTCATTGTGCTTGATGGGGGAGGACCCCTACCTTGTTCCCACCATGGCTCAATCCTCTAAAGACAAGTTTCCCTCGATGATATAGCTTCAGAAGGGGGTGAAGCACGGTGAACCAACATTTGTGGCAGCTTTGTCAGTAAATGAGGAAATGGAACAAGGACCCGTGCCGGCAGTTATCAAAAGGGTTCTACGTGAATTTTTGGATGTGATGCTCAAAGAACTCCCCAAAGAACTACCTCCACGACACCCGGTGGATCATGAAATAAAGTTGTTACTAGGAGTGAAGCCTCCTGCTTGTGAGCCGTATAGAATGGCTCCACTTGAGCTCGCAGAGCTACGGAAACAGTTAGATGAGTTGATTGAAGCGGGCTTCATTCGTCCCTTTAAAGTACCATTTGGAGCCCTTGTGCTTTTCCAAAAGAAGCACGATGGGAGTCTACGGCTGTGCGTGGACTATAGGGCTCTCAACAAGGTGACGGTGAAGAATAAGTATCTCATCCCACTGATCGTAGATCTTTTTGATCAATTGTATAATGCCAAATTCTTCACCAAGCTCGATTTGCGGTTGGGCTATTATCAAGTGTGCATAACGGATGGGGATAAATCGAAGACCACTTATGTGACTCATTACGAGGCATTTGAGTTCTTAGTGATGCTATTTAGCTTAAGTAACGCCCCAGCCACCTTTTGCACATTGATGAACCAGGTGTTTCATGACTACCTGAACAAGTTTGTGGTGGTCTATCTAAATGACATAGTGGTGTACAGCTTTAGCCTCGAGGAGCACACGAAGCACTTGAGGTTGGTGTTCAGGAAGCTACAGGAGAATCACCTCTATGTCAAGGAAGATAAGTGCTCTTTTGCACAGGAGCGCATAAAGTTTCTTGGGCACATTATTGAGCAGGGACATATTCAGATGAACATGGATAAAGTGAAGGCAATTCAGGAATGGAAGGCCCCAACTAATGTGTCTGAGCTACACTCTTTCTTAGGGCTAGCCAATTACTATCAGTGGTTCGTTGAAGGGTATTCAAGAAGAGCCGCCCCCTTAACTAACTTGCTGAAGAAAGACAAAGCCTGGGATTGGTCAAGGGAATGTCAAGGAGCCTTTGTAGACCTGAACGAGGCTGTGATGAGTGATCTAGTCCTAGCCTTACCGAATGTGTCAAAGCCCTTTGAAGTGCAAACTGATGCTTCAAATTTTGCCCTTAATGGAGTGTTACTTCAAGAGGGCCATCTAGTTGCTTATGAAAGTCGCAAGCTGAGCAATGCTGAGAAGAGATACACAGCCCAAGGGAAGAAGCTGCTTGCAGTGGTGCATTGCCTTTGAGTATGGAGGCACTACTTGTTGGGGTACAAGTTCGTGGTGAAGACTGACAACATGGCTATTAGCCACTTCTTAACTCAGCCCAAATTAACCCCAAAACAGGCTCGATAGCAGGAAAATCTTGCTGAGTTTGACTTCAATCTATAGTACAAGGCGGGTAGCACCAATCAGGTGGTTGATGCACTGAGTCGCAGGGCTGAGCTTGCTGCTATCAAGTTGGTGGCGAACCTCACAGCTAGCAAGGTCGCCAAAAGCATGCGGGAACGGATCAAGGAGATCTTGCCAAAAGATCCTATGGCCCAAACCATTATACAACTAGCCAATAAAGGAAAGACACGCCAGTTCTGGGTTGAGAATGACTTGGTTATGGCAACAGGGAATCGGGTTTATGTGCCCAAAGCTGGTGACCTGTGAAGGGCACTCATGTGGGAGTGTCATGACACGTTGTGGGTAGGCCACCCAGGGTGGCAACGAACAATAGCACTGTTGAAATAGGGCTACTATTGGCCCCATATAAAAGACGATGTGATGGATTATACGAGGACTTGTCTCACCTACCATCAAGACAAAACGGAGCGAGCCAAGACAGCTGGGTTATTGGAACGACTTCCCACTCCTATGAGGCCTTGGGAAAGTGTTTCACTTGATTTCATTAGCAACTTGCCGCAGATTGGAGATTTGAGCTCTATTCTGGTGATAGTGGACCGATTCTCCAAGTATGCCACATTCATCCCAACACCAAAGTATTACCCAGCAGAGGAGACAGCTTGTCTATTTTTCAAACACATTGTCAAGTATTGAGGCGTACCCCAAAGCATTGTCAGTGACCGGGATTCCAGATTCACAAGGACCTTCTGGTCAGAACTCTTTAAGCTTTTCAGTTCACAGCTCGCCATGTCGTCGAGCTGTCATCCACAAACTGATGGCTAGATGAAACGTTTCAACAGGCCACTTGAAGAGTATTTGCACCATTTTGTTAATGCCAACCAAAAAAATTTGGTGTAATTACTTGATGTAGCTCAATTTTCTTTCAATTCTCAGAAGAGTTCTTCCACTAACAAGAGCTCTTTTGAGATTATTACAGGTCAATAGCCACTGATGCCCCACACAATGGACGAAGCTTATACTGAAAAGTCTCCGAGAGCCTACAACTTCACCAAAGAATGGAAGCAGAGGAATGAAGTAGCAAGAGCCTACTTAGAGAAAGCTTCCAAGAGAATGAACAAGTGGGCAGATCAGGGAAGAAGGCCACTCGAGTTCCAAGTTAGAGACCTAGTGCTAATGAAGCTGACGCTTGAACAACTCAAATTCCTTCGTAACAGTGACAGACGCCTAGTGCGAAAGTACGAAGGACCTGTCTCGGTTGTAACCAAGATTGGGAAGGTGTCTTACAAGGTTAAGCCTCCAGCCTGGATGAAAGTACACCTAGTATTTCACTTGAGTTGTCTTAAGCCTTATCATGCAAATCAGGAAGATTCAACTCGCAACATCTCCATAAGAGCAACCATCAACACCAAGCCACAGGCTCCAAAACAAGTTAAAGAAATTCTTGCCGATAGAGTGGTCAAGGCAAGGCGTCCACGCCTAGAGTACTTAGTGAAGTGGAAGGATCTTAGAGACGAGGAGATCAGTTGGGAGAAGGCGGAAGACTTGCAACCGTTTATGGATAAGCTCGAGGAGTACCTTGCTTTAAAGTCTACGAGGACGTCGACCGCATAAGTGGGGGAGAGTGTCACGAGCTACACTTCAGGACCGAGCCCATGCCCTCATTTTCCAGTCCCGTGCCAACTTTATCATGTCTGTACATATTGTATAAAGTCTAGAGATGTAGGTTTGGTGTCAGATGCACACGTAGATTTTTCATTGTCTAGGTGTGCGGCATCCAAGTTTATCGTGTCCTAGCCCTATCGAGAAAAGGTGTTGTAATTTTTTCGAAGGGCTAGAAAATTAGTTTAGGGTCATGTATATATCTATGTGAAAGGGTTTTGCCAAATTTCGTGTATATATTTTTGTAGACCCATTATGACTCCTCAAAAGGGGGTCACGTTTGATTGTATCAGTTTTAAAAAGGCTTAAAAAGCATATATAGGGGATGATAGTAGGGTCAGTCCAAGTCCCTAGCTTGTTAGTTGTTAGCTATCAAAACTCTCCACCTAATTGTAGTCTGGAATTACATGTTAATGCAATAAAAGTGATCTTGTTGCTTACAAATTGTGTGCCATTTGCCTCGATTGTTGCTTTGAACGTTCTTAACTTGTTACTTCAAATTTGCTTACTTGTGCACATTTAGGTGTGTGTGTATGTTAGCTTAATTTGCGAGGTGCCCCTTTGGCTGACTTGCTTGGTGCCGCCCAAGACAAGTGCCACACAGCCTAGTTCACTTGAAAAGTGTCAGTCCGTGACACCTGGCAATAGGACAACTAAATAACAAATGCTCCACGGATTCATCATCCTTTAAGCAATGAGAACATATCGAGGAAGCCACACACTTCCTTTTAAATAAATTTAGATTAACCGGCAAAATATCCCAATAGGCCTTCCAAAGAAAAACAGAATTTTGGACGGATTTTACCCCGCCAGCCTTCCTGCACCTGAGTTTGAGGAAGAACCAAATAATATTTATCCTACAATGCTAGATAATATGTAGAGTTCACAGAAAAACAGCATGTCCTGGAGGGAGACCAAATCAATTCATCCTTCACCGGCGAAAAAGGGATACAAGTTGTCAAAATATTCCGACAAATATCATAAGGGAACAAAATACCTAATCAATGGCCCCCGCCGCTCCTTACTAGAATTAACCTGTTGAGCCGCAGAAAAATTGGAAAACCACCCTGACTGGACTGGCCGTGAATAAGGGTTGCTCACCTTTAGGATCCATTGATAATCAAACACACCTAAACTAGAATAGCCTCCCACAACCCACCCCAACCCCAAACCCTTTACTAACAGATTCTGCCCCCACAAAATACTTCGCCAACCCCCACGAGCACCCCGAAATTGGTTTCACTTGCATGAAATCCTTCTAATAACAAATATTTGCCAAGCAAAACCTTACTCAGTAATGAGTCGGGACAAGTCACAATACGCCAAGCAGCTCTGGCCAACAAGGCTTGATTAAAAAGACCGAGATCTCGCAACCCCAGATCCCCTTGCGATATTGGTTTACACAGATTCACCCATTTCGACCAATGAATCCACCCAGAGCTCCCACCCTTCCACAAAAATTTACTTAGCAAAGATTGGATAGAATTCAGGACATAAACAGGGGCTTTAAATGTTGAAAGCAAATAAAGTATCACCTTGTCTAAGCCCACATGATTCGTGTGGACTCAAACAACGCTGCTATATATAAAATAAAAAGATAAGGTGACAAAGGATCACCTTGTCTAAGCCCACATGATGGTTGGAAAAACTCGCTCCTTCTACTATGGACCAGCATAACAAATGAAACAGTAAAATATATTACCAAACTAGTTGTATCCAAGCAAAACTCAAACCCATAGCTCCCACACCTGCCTAACAAAATCCCACTTTATACGATCATACCCTTTATTCATATCAAGCTTAAGAGCAAAATAAGCATGTCTCCCTTTCTTTTTCTTTCAAATAAACTCCAAGCGCTCATGGGCTAATAATATGTTATTTGATATGAGGCGACCAAGAATAAAAGCTCTTTGTACCTAAGAAACCAGAGAGTCCACAACGCAACAGTGCCTATTAGCCAGCACTTTCGAATTAACCTTATAAAGAACATTACACAAGCTAATAGGCCTAAAGTTGTGCATTGTCTGGGGGGATATTCTTCTTAGGAATAAGAGAGATGAAAGTCGTGTTAAGCTCCTTTAATATAAAACCAAAAGAAAGAAAAGAAAGCATAGCCGTAGTAATATCCTCACCCAGCAGTGACCAATTTCATTGATAGAATGCCGCAATAAAACCATCCGGGCCCAGAGCCTTCAAACCACCTAGCTGAAAAACAGCTTGTCTGTCTCTGCCTCTGTAAAAGGTTGATCTAAATAGCTCTGCTACTCCTCTGATAGGCGCCTTGTAAGTGTAGAAAAAAGAGAAAAACTAGACAGATAATCCAGATCTGTGTCATACTCCTAACCAGCTGCCCCCCACCAAAAAGAGACTTAAAATGGTGCGCAAACATTCCCAAGATCTCTTAAAAGTCATATCACATGGTGGCTGAATTTCAAAAACAAGAACATAAGTAAACCACTTTGGGAGTGCCTACTCCTAGCAGTATTGTGGACCTTATGGTTGGTAAGGAATGAGGCTACATTCAATCAAAAGCTTAAAAGTTGGGAAGAGATTGCTGATTTAGTCAAGTAACAAACTTTGTTCTGGATCCAAGCAAAGTCTAAGGAATGGAGCTTCAATTCAGATAGTTTCTATTGCTCCATATAAGGTGTAAAAGCTTTAAGGCCTGATTGAATTAGGTCCTAGTCTATTTCGTAGATTTTGTTGGTAGGAGTCAGGTGGAGGTAATCCATTTCCTCTCTTCTTGTAATGTAGGTTTGACTTCTTTTCAACCTTCTGGTTTTTCTGTATGGCTTCTAGCAGTCCTCTCTGGTCTGTGGAGCCAAATTTTGCATTGCCCTCAATTCCATCAATGCAGTTTCTCTTTTTGCAGTTCAAAAAAAAAAAAGAAAGAAAAACCTCTGGCTCTATTACCACATTACCATCATCAGCCTGTAAACAAACAACCTTCTTTTGCTAAGCTCGGGTTGTTGCAGTAACATGAAAAAAACCTTGTATTTCGATCTCCTGCAGCCAGTGTTGTTTTGCTCGCTGTGCCCAGTAAAGTTCTTGCTAAATAAATAAATCATCAAGTTCTTGCTATAACTGCACATCTTCAGAACTTCTTTCCGTAATCGGTAGACAAGACTGGACATCAAGAAGCCGTTGTTAAACTTCTATCACCTGAGTACCACATGCTACCTAACCCTAAAGTGTTAGGTAGATGTTTCTTTTGAGTAATAATCTGATAGGTGAAAGTTTAAATACATGTTACAAAATTGTTAATTATTCAAGTATTGCTGGATAATATTATTGCAATTATATTTTATAATCTGTAATCCTTTAAATTTTTTATATCAAGATCCATCCAGATCAATTAATGGACTTTAGGAACAATTAGTAAAAGAAATCAAGCATCCATGTTTATTATGGTCAGCATGCTGCCTACTTTAGTTTTTGTTGATTTAATTCTCTAATCATATTTATTATGGTCAACATGTTGTCTACTTTGGTTTTTGATGATTTAAGCCTTTCATTATGCTTATTATGATCTGCACCACCTATTTTGGTTTAGCATTGTATCATCATTAAAGTTTTATAAAATGAGAAATACGAGCACCAAAAGATCGTAATTCTTCCAAAAACTCACTATAATTTATTGTACTTGAAGTTGCAAGATTATTAATAAATGCACTTGAAGTTGCGATATTATGGTTGAATACATCTAAAAGTTTCAAGGTTTTATTTTCATGCACCAGAAGTTGCAAAATTTTAAAAAGTGGTGATGAGTACAGTTTCTCAGCCCACAATGAAAATTATGTAGAAAAAATCTTCCTAATAAAGATATGTTAAAAAAAAACATATTTTACATTTTATGTCTTGAACATGTTCCTGCAGCAACAATATCGAGAGCGTTAATTCAGAAAAATATTGTGAAATAATATCTTTTTGTGGCTAAATAAAATAATAAAGTTTTGATCACCATTCATGTTAGACCAGTTTTACATTATTTCCTAAAATGAATGTAATTTTAGTTTATGGTCATGAACATGGTTATGGATGTAACCATAGTATAAATAATTTTTAAATTATGGGGTTACCCTGAAGGTCATAACTTGTGAGTTAGGAATATCACAACATACCACCAGAAGTGAAATAAGATTAGAAAAAAATAAGAATGAAAAAATATTTATAGAATAAATCTCCCAATAATTATGAAGAGTTTTCATTGGTCACGTACCTATAGTACGACCAAATATTAAATAGATATTTAACGAATAAATAATTTCTATCAGTTAATATATATTATTCATCTTGAAATTTTCGTTATTGTTTAATATGGCATAGTTGATTATTTGATTGGCCATGGGAGGTTCTTACCGACTAAGATTATTTTCTTGAGATTTCTAGGATTATTAATCTAAATAATAATAAAACTTTATATATATTTTGCATATAGAAGCATAGATCGTATCAATGTATTAATGGCTTCCAAGATGAATGGCAAAGATATATGTTTAGTAAACAATGCAATAATGCATACAATCCTTCAAGAGAAAAAATATTATGAATGCTTAACATTAGCATAAATTAATGTAAAGATTATAGCAGACACTACAAAATTGATTGAATGTTCTGGAAAAGCCAATATAATGTTGTCAAAATTAACAAAACTCTATATTGATAAAACCTTATATTCTACAAGAGCCACAAGAGATTTGCTCAGTTTTAAAGATATACATCGTACTGGGTATTATATAGAGACGACAAATAAAGGTAATGAAGAATATCTCTACATTACTTCTAATATTTAATTCTAGAAGTATGTATTAGAAAAAGTTGTTATCTTCTCTTTGAATTTTATAACTTGGCATAATCGTCTTGGTCATCCGATATCAACAATGATGCATCGAATACTTGAGAACTCACGTGACCATCCGCTAAAGAACCAAAATATTATTTTGCTAAGTGGTTATACATGTGCTGCTTGTTCATAAGAAAAATTAATTGTTAGACCTTCCCCTTCAAAACTTATAGTTGAATTCATAGCCTTTTTATAAAGAATTGAAGGGGATATATGTGGGTCAATACACCAATCATATTGACCATTTCGCTATTTTATGATTTTAATAAATGCATCTACATGATGGTCACATGTTTTTTTAATATCTATGCACAATGTTGCATTTGCTAGACTGCTTGCCTAAATCATTCGATTATGTGCACAGTTTTCAAATTATCTTATTAAGTCACTACAACTGAATAATTTTGATGAGTATACATCTCATGTTTTTTATGATTATTGCATGTCAATAGGAATTCATGTTGAGTATCATCTTGCACACAAATACACAAAATGGTCTAACAAAGTTTCTTATAAAACGCCTTCAATTAATAGCTCGACATTTACTTATGAATATAAAATTATATGTTTCTACTTGGGGACATCATTGGTTCATGTCCTACTAACTGCTTACCATCAATATTCACCAGTACAAGTTATTCTTGGTCAACAACCAAATATTTCACACTTACTTGGTTTTTTTTTTTTTTTTTGTGTTGTATATGTATCAATTGCACCCCCACAACGTACTAACGTGGGTCCCCAATGTTAACTTGAAATTTATGTTAGATTTGATTCTCCATCAATTATTAATATCTTAAACACTTAATAGGCGATGTATTCAAGGCACGTTTTATGAATTATCATTTTGATAAATCAGTTTTTTCACTTTTAGAGAGAGACAAGACGCAACTTGAAAAGGAGCATGAGATCACTTGGAATGCTTCCATGCTATCTCATCATAATCCTTAAACAAGTCAATGTGAATCAAAAGTTCATAGGATTATTTACTTCTAGACGATTTCAAATCAATTGCCTGATGCATTCACCGACATAAAGAATGTAACAAAATCACATATATTAGTTGTTGATGTTCTAGCAAGTATTGATGTTCTCGTAAGACAATCTGTTAAAATAGCAGCAAATGAATCCAAAGCATGCCATAATATTTAATTCTTATAATCCAAAGCACGTCATAATATTAATAGCAAATGAAAAGTAGGAGATTTGTTAGTACAAAAGATTAAATTCCTATAAAGAGAAACGCACAAGGAAAAATTCATTAAAAAAAAGTTGGTTCTCCAGAAAAGGCCATAATATCTAAAAATTTTGAAGAAGAAAATGAACCTTTAAAAGAGGAATCTCTATCATCTAAACTTCTTATACAATAAAACCTGAAAAAGAATTTTCAGAAGAGGAACCTCCTGAAAAGTTGTTCCTTGCAGAGAAAATGATACTTGAAAAAATGAGATCTCAATTATTTTTGTTAATATAAAAGAAAGATGGAATATAAATATAATTATTGTCAACAATATATTCTCATTCAAAATGGCTATTGACATTAGCAGAAGTAATGAGGAGAATGAATCATAGATAGTTGACAAATGTCAATATATAAATGATTGGCCAAACTGAAACAATATTATTGAGACAAAATTAAACTTATTAGCACAACATAAAGTATTTAGACCTATAGTCTAAATACCAAAAGATGTACAACCAGTTGGATACAAAAGGGTATTTGTTCAAAAACAAAATGAGAAAAATAAAATAATGTGATATAAAATACGACTCACAGCATAAGATTTTTCGCAGAGACCTAGTATTGATTATGATGAGACATACTCTCCTACCATAGATACAATCACATTTTGATTATTGATTAGTTTGTTGATCTCAGAAAGACTGGATATGCGTCTGATAGACGTAGTGACAACCTGCCTATATGGTAAATTGGATAATGATATTGTAAGCACCCCATTTTTGACCGCTCGGCAGTCTACACTCCGTTCAGACTTGTTTTCAAGTCATTGTGGGCATATTCCAATCGAAACCAATTCTCTAGGTTCAAATTCCATCTTTCCATCGCTTCGCGGGCCTGTCAGGCCCAAATGGAGGGAAAATGACCAAAATACCCTTAGGGGCATTGTCCTTTCTTATTCCAATTCCAATCCCTCTCTCGAGACAGTTTATTCCTCGAGACGGTCCGAGTAGCAAAACTACTCACAGAACCTTTGGAGTAGCGGAAATACTCACAAAACTGTCAGAGTGGCGGAAACACTCACAATCCAGGCACGTCTCCTTGGAGACGGTAAGACCCCTTTCCAATCCCTCTCTCGAGACAGTTTATTCCTCGAGACGGTCCGAGTAGCAAAAATACTCACAAAACCGTTAGAGTAGCGGAAATACTCATAAAACCGTTAGAGTAGTGGAAATACTCACAGAACCGTTAGAGTAGCGGAAATACTCAACAGAACCGTTAGAGTAGCGGAAATACTCATCAACCCCGTCCGAGTAGCGGAAATACTCACAAATCATCAACCCCGTCCGAGTAGCGGAAATACTCACACCGTTAGAGTGACGGAAACACTCAAAACCTAGGTCAACACCAGTGGCTGTTAGCCCACTTCGGTGAAAAATGACCAAATTACCCTTATGACCTTTTTCGAGACTTTTCGGTCAAGATGACCATTTTGCTCCTAGGCACCCGGATGCCCCAAGAACCACACCAGCTCTGGGTATCAAACCGGTAATGACCCGAGAATAATTTTTATAGTGTTCTCAACCTTCCTTTACCTTTCCGGACTATTCCGAGTTAGTTCCGGCCAACCCGGTACAAAATGACCGTTTTGCCCCTAGAGGGCCGGTCTCCTTTTCCAACCACATTGGCTCTGGGTATCAAACCGGTAATGACCCGAGAATACTTTTTATAGTGTTCTCAACCTTCCTTTACCTTTCCGGACCATTCCGAGTTAGTTCCGGCCAACCCGGTACAAAATGACCATTTTACCCCTGGTAGGCCGATCTCCTTTTCCGACCACACCGGCTCTGGGTATCAAATCGGTAATGACCCGAGAATACTATTTATAGTATTCTCAACCTTCCTTTACCTTTCCGGACCATTCCGAGTCAGTTCCGGCCAACCCGGTACAAAATGACCATTTTGCCCCTGGTGGGCCGGTCTCCTTTTCCGACCACACCGGCTCTGGGTATCAAACCGGCAACCTCTGGGAACATTCTAAATAATGTTTCCAGATCTCAAGTCTTCTTCCGGGACAGTCCGAGTCTGTCCCGGCAGTTTCCTAGTCCAATTGACCGTTTTGCCCCTAAAGGCTCGGTCAACCTTTCTGACCCACCTTATCTTCATTTTTCAAGTCAAATACCTCCAGGACACTGTTCTAAGTGTTCCTGCTCCTTTTCGGCCTTCCGGGTCATTCCCGACTCCTTCAAATCATTCCCGGACTTTTCGGAGTCACTCTTAGTGAAGCCAGGCTAAAATTTACATGGTACTCACTAGTACAGGCGCCCAAATCAAGTCAAAGATACATTGCTTGCCGACCTTAATTGTTTCCTAAATGGCTGGCGCCACTAGTAGTGGCTCCAAGCCAAAAAATGGCCTGGCGCCACTACTAGTGGCGCCAGTGTATAATTTGGCCTGGCGCCACTGCAACAAGCGCCAGGTTTGTCCTCCCTCTATAAATACAGAACCTCGTTCAACGTGAAAAGGGTCTGAAAACTTAACCTAAAAATCCTATATTTTGATATACAGAGCTCGAGCACCTCCTAAACCCTAGTTTCCCTAGGTTTTCCAAACCCTAGCCACTATACACAAACCCTAGCCTCCTATACACTCATACACTCCCCCATACACTCATACACTAGCCTTCAACCACCCTTCGAAGACTTGAAGAGCTGCCATCCAAAGCTTGAAGACAACCCTTGAAGACTAAAGAAGAAGATCAAGACGAAGACCGAAGACAAGCAAGGCGCGCAAATTAAAGAAGATACAAGATAGGCTCCCTATTTAATTTTCTGCACTTCCCCCCTCTCTCTTCTCTCTCCAACCCACTTAGGTTTTCTCTATTTTAATCCCCCATCTCTTTTCCCCCCTTTCTTTGCATGCTTGAAACAAGGGGATTCCCGGTCCATATGTAGAATTGGACTATTGGAGAGTCACCGTGTCGGGGGCTTTCTTCTAGTCTAACCAAAGACCACGTGGGTCCGGCCCCCTTGATTATGTGGTGAAGCCTTAACCTTGTATGTTCACGACCCCAAATTGCATTGTGCATATCATAGTCTTGCATCTTCCAAAATTCGTTTTCAAAAAGTTGTTTTCAAAAGTCGTTTTCAAACTTGTTTTTAAAATTGCATCAAAAGCTCTTTTTCAAAAACATGTTTTCAAAATCACAATCCTAGGGTGATTCTAGCCTTTCCATGGCTAGGGTTGCTTTAGGAAAGTGTTACATTAAAAGTGACCTTTTGGTCTATATTTTCAAGTCTTGTTGTTTTCAAAACCGCTTTCCTAAAGTGGTTCTAGCCTTCCTATGGTTAGAATTGCTTTAGGAAAGTGAGATGTTTTTACACCTTCTAAAAATTCTTTTTCCAAATCCCTCTTTCTAAAAATCTCTTTTTCAATATACTTTCCTAAAACTCTCCTTTTCAAAATTGTTTTCAAAAACTCCCTTCCAAAATCTATTTTTCAAAACTCTCTTTTTCAACTCCTCTCCAAAATCTTTTCCTCAAAATTCACTTTCTAAAAACGCTCCCTAAAAATCTTTCTAAAAAACTCTCTTTCCAAAATCTTCCTTCTACAAATTCCCCCCTAGGATCTACCTTCCAAAATCGACGTTTCCAAAAACACACTTTCCAAAACTCCTTCTCTTTAAAATCTTTTTCCAAAAACTCCCTCTTCAAATTCACTTTCCGAAAATTCCTCCCTAGGATTCCCTTCTAGAAAAACCTTCGTTTCCAAAAAAAACGCACTTTCCAAAAATCTCTTTCCTTAGAGCCCAAGTCAAGCCCTAGAACCCGCAATTAGGAAACCCTAATTTTCTTTCCAAAAACATGATTTTCAAACTTTGCCCCAAACCTAGGTTTCCAAAACCTCTTGTTTTCTACATCAAAACTATACATGTTTCCAAAACCTATTTTCTACGTCAAAACTACAATTTTTCAAAACTAGGGTTTCTAGAATTTCCCTTTCCAAATCCTTGTCAAATCCTATCTTCTCTTTAAGAAACCAAATCCAATCTCCCCGTTTAGGAAACTAGATCCAATCCTCCATTTTTGGAAACATATCCCAAACCTTTCCTAATCTGACTTTTTATCCTTCCTAAACTTCCACTTTCCTAAATCTTAAGTTTCCAAAACTTGAACATAGGAATCTTTCCTAAGTTTTAAAACTCAACTTTCAAATCTTTCCTAATTCAACCCTTTCCTAATTTAACCCCCCTTTCCAAATCTTAACTTTCCAAATTCAAGTTTTCAAACTCTTCCTAAACTCAAACCTTTCCTAATTTCAAGATTTCCTAAAACCTTAAAACTTTCCCAAATTTCAAATCTTTCTAAATTCTAAACTTTCCAAAAACTTCAAAATCTTTCTAAATCTAAGGCTTTTCTAAACTCAAAACTTTCTTAATTCAAACATTTCCTAAGCTGAAAACTTTCCTTTTCAAACCTTTCCCTAAACGAAACTTTCCAATTTTCAAAATTTCCCTATTTCAAAACTTTCCTAATTTGGGAACTTTCCTAATCTTAAAACCTTTCCTTTTTCGAAGACTTTCTAAACTCGAAACTTTCCAATTTTCAAAACTTCCTAATTTCAAAACCTTCCTAAAACAAAACATTCCTAAGTTGAAACTTTCCTAAACCAAAACTTTCCTATTTCAAAACTTTCTTAATTTGAAACTTTCCAAAAATGACGCTTTCCTAAAACGGGCCTTTCCTAATTCGAACATTTCCTAAAGTCCAATCTTTCCAAATCTTCCAAGTTCAATGTTCGCGTCAAATCTTTCTTAATCTCAAGTCTTTCCTAGGTCTCCTACTTTTCCTAAGTCTAGGTTTCCTAAACCTCCATCTTTCCAAAATCAAGTTTTTCCAAAACCAATCTTTCCAGAGCAAGTCCAATCTTCTCAAATTCAATCTCCTTTTCTAATCTCAAACCAAATTCAATTTTCAATTCAATCTCTTTCTTCCAATCCAATCTCTCTTTTCAAATCAATCTCTTTTCAATCGGACTCTTGTCCGAACTACGACTGACCTGATTCCCCCAAAGGGATATGTAGGCAACCTTCATAGGTGTGGTCACCATACTTTTCAAACTTTCAATTCCACCCTCATGGGTGCGGTTTCCAAAATCTTTCCAAATCTCAAATTCCAATCAATTTTCAAAATTTCGATTTCAAAATTTCTATTTTCAAATTTTCAAACTTTCCAATTTCAATTCTATCTCTTCAAATCTCTTTTCAAATCTATTTTTCAATTCTCTCTTCTTTTGCACTTGCATATCATGCATCATGTTAGTTTTCTTTCAAACATTATTTTTTTCAAAGTGAATAGGATTGGCCAATAGTTAATTAAGGACTCTCATAGGTGAATCTAGGGTAAATTGACATGTAGGTACCGAAAGGGCGGGGTAGGGTGATAGCTTAGTGCGTCTTTCCTACACGTAACCAACCTCCGAACTTAGATCATTGTTTTCAAAGACCAAAAGGAGTTGTTTTTCAAAAAGGGCTAAATGTTTTCCAAAGGTTGCCAAACAACCTGTTTTCTTGAGGAGATATTTTCAAAAACCTTTTTCCAAAAACCTTAAGTGTAGTCTTCGGATTATGCTTAGTTTTTAGGTGACCTAACTCACCTTAATCAAGTTAGGTGGCAACTCCGAATCTTTTTCAAAAACCCTTTATTCAAACCTATTTTTCAATGCAAACCTAGTCGCACTCATTCTTCTAGGAAGGTGAGTTCTAACGAGAGAGTACAGCATTTTTCCCGCTTGGGTGAGTATTCCTCGAGTGCGAAAAATCTGGGCGCGACAGATATCTATATGAGAATTCCTAAAAGATTTAAATGTATAAAGCAAATATTTTAAAACCCCAAAGGTTATATTCTATTGATCTTTATATAGGTTAAAACAATCAGGACGAATATGGTACAATCGTCTCGATGAAGATCTATTGAAAGAAAAATATGTGAAGAATACAATTTGTCCATGTGTTTTTATTAAGAAATTAGAATATAGATTTGCTATTATTGTAGTTTATGTTGTTGACAAGAATCTTGTTGGAACTCCTAAAGAGCTTACAATCACCTCTAGTTATTTAAAGAAAGAGTTTAAAATGAAAGATGTTGTGAGAACAAAATTATTTCGGCTTTCAAATTGAGCACTTATCGAGTGAAATTCTTGTCCATCAGTTGATATATATAGAAAAGGTTCTAAATTGATTTTACATGGATAAAGCTTATCTATTGAGTTCTCCAGTTGTTGTCTAATCACTTAATGTACAGAAAGATCGTTTTCGTCCTCAAGAAGATGGTGAGTAAACGTTTGGTCCTAAAGTACCATATATGAGTGATATTGGGACTTTTATGTATATTGTAAATTGCACAAGACCTAACATTGTGTTTTCTGTTAGCTTACTGGCAAGATATAGTTCTGCACTCAGATATACATTTATTTTATTCAAAGAATTCACAACCAGAGTTGGTTGGTTATGCAGATGTTGGTTACCTTTCTGACCAGCATAAAGCTCGATCACAAACAAGGTGTTTGTTTACTTATGGCAACATTGACATATCGTGGCAATCTGTGAAGCAAATATTACCTGCAACTTCTTCAAATCACTCTGAGATAATCACAATTCATGAAACAGTTCGAGAGTGCATTTGGCTAAGATCTATGATCAAACATATTTCAGAAAGTTGTGTGTTATCGTTGATCAAAGATAATTCGACAATATTATATGAAGATAATACAACGTGTATTGCACAAATTAAAGGAAGTTACATCAAAAGTAATAGAACCAAACATATTTTGCCAAAATTCTTTGATACACATGAGCTCTAGAAAAGCGGTGATATCAATGTTTAGTAGATATATTCAAGTAATAATTTAACGAACTTATTTACTAAATCATTACCAACTGCAACGTTCGAGAAACTAGTGCACAATATTGGCATGTGTCGTCTCAAAGATTTTTCATGCTGAATAATTGAAGCTATCAATTTCTTACCAACCTAGTAATAAGGGGAGTTGCGCACAGTACTCTTTTTTCTTCTCCATTGGTTTTTTCCTACAGAGATTTTTCTTGGCAAGGTTTTAATAAGGTAGTTCTAATGGACCTATAACATTTAATGTTGCACACAAATATTATACTCCTTTTCTTTTGCTATGGTTTTTCCCACAGGGTGTTTTCTAGCAAAGTTTTGTAGTGGTCATTCAAGGTGGAGTGACCACATTCAATGAGGTATATTTTCATGGCAATCAGTGCTATAAACAGTTTGTGAATAACTTTTGGCACATAATTTAATATACCAAATTCAATAGTATATCTCTATAAATAGCAAAGCAAGAGAAGAAAGAAAGTAACACAAGAGAAAAAGAGAAAAGGAAGAAGGAAAGAAACGAGATTGAGCAAAGCCTCTACACAAATACTAAGAGATAAAGTTGTATTTATATTTTTCTTTATAATACAATGAAGTCTTGGGTGATCCATAAGATAAACCTTTAATCTCTAAATATTTAATAGTTCCAAAAGAACTAATTTTGTTTTATTTTGTGATTGGGTGATAGTTATTTGCCTTATATTTCCTTAGTTTTATATAACACATAACATCATATACTCAAGTTCACAAAATGTGAAGTGGGACCCATTGCCTTTTTTTATATGTTAGGCAGTAAAAAATCTCATTGGTCGGTTTAGTGCTCCGCGGAGTTTGATTGGTTACGTGTTCGATGGGAATAAAAACAAAGAGAATGGTTTAATTGTGAGACTGAGACACCGTAGCCCCTTAGAATTTTGTTGCTTAATGGTTTAATTACTGCCTTTTTCATTTGGTTTAAGTGTTAGGAGTAAATTGATAGGCTTGGGTTGCTGCTATGCTTGGTTGAAGTGTTTCAAGTAATTTGATTGTGTATGTGTTCGATGGGATAAAAACAAAAAGAGAATGGGTTTGCTAGCATTATTGTGATTGGTTTTAGTTTAAATAGTGGGAGTAATTTGATTGGCTACGTATTCTGTGGGATAAGAACAAATAGAGGATGGGGTTAGAAGAATAGTTGATGGGTAAAATTAGAAATTCAACACACTAGAGGAAACAAAAGCTTTCGCTTTTATTATAGGATATCTATACTATAAAGGGAGAAGCATACATTGGTTTCCAAAACTTCTTTCCTAAGACAATTCAATTATTAAAATGTAGGATATTTTGATTTTTTAATTTAAAGGATAAATATGAAATATCATACTTTTTAATAATTGCATCTCCTCAAGTTCAAAATAACTGCTTCAGTTTTTGACAGTTTTCATTGGAACTTCAAACTAGCAATGTTGAAACCTTCAGTGGATATGGTTAGTTGTATTCATGCTCACTCTTCTTAATCTTTGCAATTTAAGTAGGTATTTGTTGAATAAAATATTATTGTTATTCATTTATTTTGGTTAATCATAGCAAATAATACGTATATGATTGTATATACACCTTTTGATATTCTACTTATATACGTATGTTTATCTTAATTTCTATAACTAAGTGTTTTATGCAAATTGGGCAAGTTATGTATTGACAGAGATATATATTATTGAGATAATGGAATATATAAGAGACATATACTAGCAAATGAAGAGCATCCATTGATGCATGGGATGGCTATTCGTAAGTGAACTTCTCATTTGGTTGAAAACTATTCATGTATGTGTTCTACTGTATATTTAATTTTTTATTTTAGGTCCTACATTTTTTTTAGAATTTTTCCCTCTATCTACATTTTGTTTAAAATCTGATCATTATTTTCTAGTAAATTTTTTCTCTTAACTGAGTATGACATTATTTTTTTAATATTAAAAACATACTATTGCACACACGTGTGCCCACACCTCTAGTAGATATATAAAGAGAGAACCCAAATGGATTCTAAAGCTTTGTTAATATTTTTCTATTCAAAATTTGTCCCACAAAAATATATTTTTTACTCTTTAAATGGGTTTTATATTTATTAACAGTACTTGGAATAGTTAGTTGTACAATCGCTCATCATTTTAACTGCCACTGTTTTTTAAACCTTTCATGACTTGACTCTTTAATCTAAATCTACAATCCAACTCCTTACTAGAGATGGTGACATACGATGGAGCACAATGGGATGCAAAAAAGTGCAATATAGTGGCCAGTTCAACTCTCTCTGTCTCAACTTGACAGACCAATTTCGATATTACTTGAGGCGGTGATATCTATAGTCTTTTGAAAATTGTTGTGGGTTAGTAAACTCATACACATGTCACATAAACATTTATTTTCATTCTATTTCTTCTCTTTTCTCTTCTCTTCTCTATTTTACCACTTGATCTTATTTGAAATGATGTGTCCCAATACGATCCCTTGTGTCACCATAAAGTGACACTTCTCTCAATTAATGACCAAATTGGTCTCCTTACATATTTGCAAAATTTTTTAAAGTTTTTTAGGCATTAGTCATTGGTATCCCCATAGACAGAAAAATCATCCATAAAGACTTCCAATATTCTTTCTTCCATGTCACTAAATAAGCTCATCATGCATCTTTAGAAAGTAACCGATGTTAGCCCAAGAGTGCAACCCAAGAGAGTGGATGAATTGGGTTTCAAAAATAATCACCAATAATTTTAACTAAAAATTATTTAAGCAATCTGATTAATCAATCTAATAGCAGAATTAAAGTATGTGTGCAATGTGTTCAGGTAATCTCAAACAATAAATGAAAAATAGAGCACAAAATAATCACAAAGATTTATCAAGTTTTAGCCACAACTCGTGACGTACGTCCTCACCCTCAAGACCCCCTTGAAAGCTCTTCCACTATGTAATAAACAATTACAAAGTAAGTACTAGTTGATCCAATGCCTAGCTCACTTCTCACAAGAGCTCTTCCCAAGCTCTCAAATCTTCTCAATTGATTTTGTCCAAGCTTCACTCAAACTTACAAGAGCTCTGCCCAAGCACTGAAATCTCCCCAAGTGATTTTGTCTAAGTTTCACTCAAACTTACAAGTGTTTTTAACAAGAACATTCAAAGTTACAGGTTTACAAACCTATCCAAATAGAATAAATGAGGTTTACACAAAGTATCTCTCTCAAAAAGTGGATGGAATAAGTGTAAGATCAGTAAATCTCCAATATCTCAGCAAAGCAACAGCAACCTCTAGGGTTTATGCCTTCAAATTCATTTGTTGCACTTCTATAGATGTTCTCTGTTCTTGTATATGTTGTGGGGGTCTTGTATATATGCTTTAGCTTCGATTCTAACCGTTGGAGGTAGTTGAGATTGCATTAAATGCAAGAGCACAACTGTAAAACGTTTGAAAATATTACTGTTACAGTGGCATGGGTTGACCCTTAGGCTGCAAATGTCGACACCTGGCTATTCTAAACGTTGTTCTTCAAGCAATCTGCCTCCATGTGTCAACTCTTGATGAACCAATATTCAATTCCTTCAAGTTTTAACGTATATCTCTAAGGCACTGTCTCAATGTGGCGACTCTTCTAGGCTCATATGTTGACTCCTTTAAGGATTTTTTTAAAGTCATACACATTGTTTCTATGTGTCGACTCCTGTAACCTCATGTGTCAACTCTTTTAAGAATTTATCAAAGTCATGCATACTATCTTCATGTGTCGACTCTTGTAAGCTCATTTGTCAACTCTTTTAATGATTTCTCAAAGTTGTGCAATCTGTCTCCATATGTTGACTCCTGATGGTCTAAGTGTCGTCACCTGATGAGCTAGGTATCGACTCTTGGAATTAACGTGTCGACTCTTGCTAATTCAAATGCTCAGGTTCAAGTCGCTGTCTTCATGTGTCGACTCCTAGTGGTCTAAGTGTCGACTCCTGCCAATTTCATAGGCTCATTTTGCAAGACTTCTTCAACCTTCTTCCAATCCTTCAAGCACTTCAATGACGTTCCAGATTAGACTTCTAATGCTTGAAATGTCTCTTTCCATAGATGTTGTTCTTCAAGAACTTATTCAATCAATTCATAGCTTCACTTGGTTTATTGAGACTTCATCAATTCTTCCAAATGATCTTCCAAGACTTGTGATATTCACTTCACTTAATCTTTGACACCTTCAATCTCTTCGAGATGAAATCAATTCTATTTTATTATATCCAGGACTCTTCAATCCATATAACTTCTTCCATCTTTTTAATGTTTCAACACACTTTTCAAATCTTCTTGACAAGCATCATAAGTTCTTCAATACATTCAAGCTTCAAGTCATAGTTTAATTAATGCATGACATAATCTACACACTAAGTAAAGTAATTAGATATTTAAACAAGATTTTGTTACCATCAAGATCAAGGCATGGAGTCAACAATCTTTCCCTTTTTGATAATTGACAAAACTTTGAGTATATGTGTGTTGGTGTAAAATTATATAAATTTGTACCTGAATTTGCTCCCCCTTCTTTAAGGAATATATTGCTCCCCCTTGCTTAAGGAGGTCAAACACTTTTTGAGTCCATGTAGAGCAAGCAACAATAATATTTTTTCCCCCCTCTTTTGAGGAGTAAAAGCACTTGTGTTTTTAATCAAGCAACAAGATTAAGCCACAATAATACTGCTACTTGTCTCCTCCTTTTTGACAATCAATTAAAAAGAGTTTTCTCATATTTGTCAAGCTTTATTGAAGTATTTATGGGGAGTGCTCAATGACCTTGCACTCCGTATCAAAAAAATTTAGTAAGTTTTTGATATACTTAACTTGGTTTATAAAGATGCCTTCCTTTGATTGTTTGATTTGAAGTCCAAGAAAGAAGTTAAGTTCTCCCAACATGCTCATCTCAAATTCACCTTGCATACACTTAACAAATTTCTTACAAAGTTTCTCATTAGTAGAGCCAAATATAATGTCATCCACATAAATTTGCACAATAAGCATATTATGGTCTCTAATCTTTATGAAAAGTGTGGTATCAACATTTTCTCTTGTGAAATCATTTTCAATTAAAAATTTACTCAATCTTTCGTACCAAGCCCTTGGGGCTTGTTTTAAACCATAGAGTGTTTTTGTAAGTTTGAAAACATGATTTGAAAATTTTGAATTTTCAAAACTAGGAGGTTGTTCAGCATAAACCTCTTCAGAATTAAAATCATTCAAAAATGTACTCTTTACATCCATTTGATAAAGCTCGAAATTTTTAAAACATGAAAATGCAAGTAACATTTTAATAGTCTCTAATCTAGCTACAGATGCATAGGTCTCATCAAAATCAATTCATTCTTCTTGACTATAGCCTCAAGCAACAAGTTTGACCTTATTTCTCATAACAGTTCCAGATTTATCCATTTTGTTTTTAAACACTCATTTGGTTCCAATTATAGGATGATCTTCAGGCCCAGGAATAAGATTCCAAATCTCATTCCTTTCAAATTGATTTAATTTATCTTGCATAGCCATAATCTAAAATTCATCATTTTTAGCATCTTGAAAATATTTTGGTTCAATTTGAGATAAAAAAAACAAGATGGTTACATACATTTCTAAGAGATGATCTTGTTCTTACTCCTTGTAATAGATCACCTAATATTTACTTTATTGAATGGTTGTGAACAAACTTCCATTCCTTTGACAACCCTTCATTCACATTTTGTTGGCTTGAAGGAATGTTTTGGTCTTTTTTTCTTGTGTAGTAAAGCTTCACTTTGAGTTAGATAGATGTTCAACTCATCCGAGCTTTGTTCCACATCATCTACATCATCACTCACAATATACTTTGACAAAGAATTTAGTTCATCAAAGGTAACATGCACTGATTCTTTAACAACTAAAGTTCTTTTATTAAAAATTCTATAAGCCTTGTTATGAGTAGAATATCCAAGAAAGATACCCTCATCTGATTTTGCATCAAACTTGTCTTTATTGTTATTTAACACAGAGCATTTATATCCAAAAGCTCTAAAGTATGAAACATTTGGATTTTTATCTTTCCAAAGCTCATATAGGGTTTTTTTTGAAAATTTCTCACCAAAACTCTGTTTAAAACATAGCAAACTATGTTAACAGCTTCAGCCAAAAAATATTTTGGCAAATTATTTTCACAAAGCATTGTTCTCTCTATTTCTTCCAAAGTTCTATTTTTCCTCTCAATAACTCCATTTTGTTGAGGAATTCTAGGTATTGAAAAGTTATGTTCAAAACCATTTTCCTCACAATACATTTCAAAAGCTTTGTAATCAAACTCACCACCATGATCAGTCCTAATTTCCTATATAATTAAGATATGCACAAAAGATATGAGCCTTTAAAGCTATTGTGTATCAACATAATGCAAACGGTATTGGAGTCCTGGTGAAGAAATTGTGAAAGTCATTTCATAAATGTAGATGCTCGGATAAAAGTGTCAACACTTACAAGCAAAGTGTCGACACCTTTAAGCATAATGCAAGGACTGGCTAGTATTATCACAGGTGTCAGATCCCGGTAAGAAAAGTGTTGACCCTTTTTACAAAATGGAAGCATCGACACTTAGGAATATTAAAGGTGTTGACACCTAAAATACAAGTGTTGACTTCTTTCTACAGAATGCACAGGTCCAAATTCTAGGGTCAAAAGTTAACACTTATATGCAGGTGTTTGACCACTAAATATACAGAGCATCATAATAGATAGAAGATGCTAACTTCAAACGGTTATAATAACCTATTATGAGAAAGGTACAGAAGTTTATTTTCCAATGGTTTTGATTTCATAGCAAAATCCTAAGTATAAAGAGACTTATGACTAGAAATGTAGACACAAAGACATTTAATTCAACTTGTAACCCTCAGGTAAAGCATTTTTATGGAGTATTAACTTTGAAAATAGTGAATCAAAGGGGTTTAAGATCTCAAATACATTCTCAAGTCACAATCAAGGAAAACGAAGGGTTGAGTGTGGTCAATTTTCACCAAAACACCCCAATCACTATCAACAAGGTCATAAATTTGTTTATCTAACTTGGTTTCACCTCATCAATCCATCATATGGAAGCATTATAAAGAGGATTCTAACCGATTAATTGAAAGTATATAAGCACAAGATGATGTTTCATACCTTAAATCCATGTTTTTGTGGATTTTCTTTCTATTTTCCACCTTGCTAAACACTTTTTCAGAATTTCTAACTTTCTTCCTCAATCTCTCTCTATAATGCATCAGATGAAGAGTGTGAATAAATCCAAGTCCACATGATGGTAGGACACATGTTCTATCCTTTGCGTGCATAGTGGGATATATGTCCTAAGGAGCGAGGGGAGTATCTTTCATAATGATGTGACAATCTCTCAAGCAACAAAGTGGGTGAGTCCATGCACTAATAAACTAAAGGTTGGTTCTAAGTAAACATGATTAGAGACGACTTTGTAATAAGCATTTATTGATATTAAGGACTCTATTAAAATGGCCAGAAGCATGCAGTCCTAACACATAGACATCAGCATTACTTTGTTTCTCTTGTAACGAGCCTCCAAGTGGCCATGTCTTACTACTGAATGAGAATTTCATCTGCATAGCAAAGAAAAGCATGAGCCATCGTCTACGCTAGAAAAATTTTCAGGTCCAGTGGAAGACCTTTGATCTAATCGACATAAATGAGGAGACGTGCTCGTTCAAATGGTTTAGAAAGGGTGGGTGGGGGGAAGACTATTAGTCTCAAGTTTTTATTAATTGATTTTGATTATAACAAATATATATATTTTAATGATTAAAATTTGGATAATCTCAAGATTTCATGTTTGATGTATTAGTTAAGATTTTTTAAGAATTTTATGGTAAAAAATTAAATATACTGTGCATTTTAATGATAAATTACTAATTTTTTATTTATGTTTTAAATGTTAATTATCTAACATTTCTTGAAAATATTGTTAGTCTTGGAAGTAAATGGAATGCATAGTATGAAGAAGAAGACTCAGTCAAAGATAATGACAAGAAAGCTCATTGGAGATAGGTTCAATATTATGTATATAACTTTTGATCCAACCATTGGATTAGTCTGATTTTTGAGGTATTGAAAATAAAACTCAAATTACTATAAACGATATTTTATGAGGACTTTGTGAAGAGTATGTATTATGGGATAAAACTAAGCTGGAACGTGACACATTGAAGCAGAAGTTCAAAATAGGACAATTGGGAGATAGTTCGAGTAATTTTATCATTACTTTTGATCTAACCGTTAGATATCCATGATTCTTATGGATATGAAATGATGATTTCCATGGCTACAACTTGTATCTTATATGCAGTTTCAAATTCGAACGTTATAAGAGAGAAAATCGAAGTAGAAGTGAAGGTAACTCTGCAGAAATTCAAATATGCCAACTGGGAGACAGTTTCAGTATTTTGATCATAACATTTGATCTGACCATTGGATTGACCTGATTCTTGAGGTTATGAAAATCTAAATTTCATCTCTATAACCTTTCTCTTATAGCTATTTTCAAATTTGAACATTATAAGGGAGAAAATCGAGGTAGAAGTAAAGGCAACCCTGTAGAAATTTAAATATGTCAACTGGGAGACAGTTTGAGTATTTTGATGATAACTTTTGATCTGAATATTGGATCGACCTGATTCTTGATGTTTTGAAAAGCTGACTGCCATGACTATAACCTTTCTTCTATAGTCATTTTCAAATTCGAACGTTATTAAGGTGAAAATTAAGGTGAAATTGAAGGCATCTTATCAAAAATTTAAAAACTATCGGCATGTAAAGTCTTTCGTGGCAAGACCCTAAACTAGCAACGATGATCCTACGGTAGGGGACACGAAATAATCTATTGCTATGTTGAGAGACATCCCTTGGATTAAAAGTCTAGATGTGACCTTTATAGTTACTATAATTGAGTGTAGCTCTTATGATTAACTTAAAAAACCCATGTGTAACCTTTACAGTTACTATAACTGAGCCTAGCTATTATGATTGGCCTAAAGAGCCTATGCGTGACCTTCATGGTTATTATGTTCGTATAAAGAGCCTATGCATGACCTTCAGGGTTACTATGTTGGCCTAAAGAGCCTTATGCGTGACCCTTGTGGTTACTATGATACCAAATACCAGAAAGACCTCTTAAGTGGAGTGAAATGAGGGATATGTTGGCCTAATGTAAAGACATGGTATACTTATGTTCTAGAATGAAAAATATAACTTGTTTGAATGCTTCACAACAAGTCACGTATGTTCTCACAAGTATTAATGTCACGGTGTTTCACTTTCTTTCAAGACACTATGATATGTCTTACAGTATCATGCCATGGTATACTTATGACAGCTATGTTATGTCTTACGAAGTCATGTTATGTGTTATGTCTCACTTCTACAATACTATGTTCGAAATGTTATAATATTCCAACATGATACTTATGCTACCCATGTTTCCAAGGCTACGCTTTGTAAGTTACTAAGAATGGTAATATTAGATGTGTCATATATTATACGATGAGTTAAGATGTACGCTTACAAGATATGGTATGTTATGCTTATGACAAGTTATGTCACACTGTAATAGTTCATGCTACGAGTCACCTGCCTCTCTTCTTCAACATTATGTCTTGGAAATGATGAAATGTTTTAATACAAAAGCCTATACTTCATGTGTTTTTTTTTTTAAGATTATACTTATACGTTTCTAAATTCATGTCACATATGCATAAAGGTACCCCTATTGCCGTATACATTAAATATAAATGTTAGTCTATAGTATTTGCACTATTGCATTATTGCTATTCACTATGTATTAGCTTATATTTTCTAAAAATATTTTCAGGTGACTAAACTGGGAGGCCATGAGGGAGGCTCATTTCGTGGATATTTGGACTGCGGCTCACGGGCCTTATGTTATGTACTGATATAGGGGTTGGACTTTAATGTTTTGTAATATCATAATGATATAACTGTGGTGGCCTTTGACAGGCCCATCTTATGGAATGTTTGTGCTCTGGAGATTAAGCACCGCTCTATTATGTATGACACGTGTTTTACCTTACGTTTATAAAGTTTTAATTCCGCGATTTTGTATCTTTTAAATGATAAATGCACGGGTGTTTAATCAGGTTATGTAATGCGGTTTTAGGTAGCCAAGCTATTGGTCGGTCACACACCCTAAATCTGTATAGGCCAGATCTGGGGCGTGACACTTATGCAACTGTCCATCCACACAAATTAGATAATTACCGAACCAAATGCCCTAGAGGTGGCTCTAAGGAGTTAGTAACACCTAAGAGATTTTGAACCTGAGACCTTAGAGAGAACAGACCTCTAAGTCCTAAGCGTTGACTACCATGACAGCCCCATGAGATTACGGGACTTAATTGATATAATTAAAAGTATTTTGATAGTAGCACAAGCCGAAGAAGGGGGAGGGACAAAAAAAAAAAGCCTTCCTTTACATGATTGGTGGCCTTAGCTATGAGTGATATAAACATTTTTTCACTCTTTAGAGGGACAATTACAAAGTATAACCTATCTCTAGCTTTATATGTCATTGTCGTGTGACTAAAAGGCTTTACCTATCATTGTCATGTGCTAAATTCTTCATCGCTTCTTTCTCAAATCTTAAAAAAATAAAGTGGACCAATTAGGAAAAATAAGGATTATTTTGATTTAATATGGTACACCAGTGAAGCTTTGATGCTAAAATCGCGGCTGTTAGTGACTAAATTTAGAATGGCGCGAACTTTTTATTTCTGTGCTACCATGTTAACTGTGAGATTGAAGGCTTTCATGTGACTTAGGAGCTGTTCAACTTGGTTTTACTTTATAATAAGAAAAGCCAATTTTTTTTTTTTTTACTTTTTTGCTTCTTTTTTATTTTTAGCTTAATACACACACATGAGCAAGGATTTTGTTTCCTTTCTTTTTTTTGTTTTTTTGGTATGTAAATAGGCTATTCAATACATATGTTAGGGAGTATTGCCCATTAATACCACATGATCATTTGTAAATAATTTCACCGCACTAATGTCGGTGCCAAAATTTAGATCACATCACATGCTCTGAGTTCTGAAGAGTAAGTTTAGCTTCACCGAACAGCTGTAGAGACTTAAACCTATGTATTATGCAAGAAAATTTAAATTCTTACACACTAACCTACCACTCGACGATTGATTTTTTTCAGAGTAATTACATTTTATCCTCTTATTGTTTGAACCAAAATTAGATAACCCCTATGTGATTTAAAAGTAAACACATGACCTCCCTGTGGTTTGAACTTATCTGCAAAATAGATGAAAACCCTTAGATTTAATGAAAATTTTATTATACAGATATTTTTGTTATTTTATCTCTCCAAATTATAATATTAGAAAGACAATTTGATAAAATATCAACAAAAAATCCCTTGAAAAACAACCTTTTATTGTGGCACGAAAAAGTCAAATCGTTTTTGGATATTTAATTTGAAGATATATAATGATAAAAATATCCATATGATAGAATTTTTATTAAATTTAACAATTTTTATACATTTTTCAGATAAGTTCAAATCACGGGAGTCATGTGTTTATTTTTAAATCACAAAGGTTATCTAATTTTGACTTAAATTATAAAGAATAAAGTGTAATTACCATTTCTTCTTCTTTTTTTTTTTTTTTTTGCTTTTGATGCTCTATTTGTAGAAATTAATTACATTCAAAAGCAAAGAGGCCTTATCTCTCACGTTATGTGGGGTTTCGGAGTGTTGTAGGAGACACTAATTACAAAATAGCTCCAGTTAAGTCAAAAAAAAGTTCAGTAGTCAGGTGATCATAATTCTTGTAATATTTTGTCATGTTGTATTTATTTTCTTAAAAGACTTTTAATTTTTAGTAAATTAATGTTATTGATGTGATAAAATGTCATATGTCATATGTCATATGTCATTAAAAATTTAGTACTATATGACTACCTTTTCAAACTTAATTGATTGATCAAATATAATGTCGTAAAACAAAACTAGCCGAGTCCTTGTGTGATATCCCAAATCTCTATTTAATTATATTAATGAGAATTTCTAGTGTATGCAATGTTTAAAGTTAATTATTTTATCGTTTGGGTCAAATATGACCAATAAGAATGTAAGTTGTAACTTAAGTCCTTGGGGTGAGGCACATGAGATTATTCCCATGTGTATCACTCTTATACACACACTCACACACAACACACACACACACACCCACCGTTAGAGAGAGAGAGGGAGAGAAAGAGGAGGAAGGAGAAGAAGAAGGGAAGCTTGGAGAGCCTCAACCCAAGCCAAGAAAAGCCACTGAAGACTTCACTAAGCTTGAAGAAGGTAAGGTTTCATTCCCTCTCTACAATGTTATATGTATATGTATCTATCTTGTGTTAAGAATTGGTATATATGCATCTATATGGATTGGGGAGTTTGGGCTTGTCTTAGGGGGACTCCTTGAGTCCCAATTACTTGAATTTGAGAGTTCTTAACTCCATATTGGAGAATTGGAGAGTTGGAGATTGAAACCCCCAAATATATAAAATGTCAGGGTTTTAAATCTTTTCCTTAGATCCCTTTTGATTTAATTGTTCTTTCTCCCCCGTTTGAGTTATTGTCATCCTTTTGAGTCAATCTTTGAACCCTAGAAGCATTGGTCAAGTTTGATAGAGTTTGGAATGATTTGGGTTAGAAATCTAAGGCTTGGAGAACCCATTTTCTCGAGCAAAATATGCAGGGATTGTCATGACGGCGCGTTTTAGCGTCCTGACGATCAATTTTAAAGTGTTGGAGTGGCCACGGGTCGTTAGGACGTAACATTTTGCGTCCCGACAATAGTGCTTTTGATGAATCAAGCCCTCAGGTTGTCAGGATGCAACATCTTGTGTCCTGACAATGGTATTTTTGAGGAAAAATTGGCCTCGGGTCGTAAGGACGCCCTTGCTGATGCTCGTGTCTGACTGCCCCGACACTGTTTAGTAAAACGGGTATAACTTTCTCTAGAAAACTCGAATTGATGCACCGTTTGAAGCATTAGAAAGTAGACTCGTAGACATTTGTACGCATATAAAGTTTATTTTTTAATTCCTTATAGATTGAGGGATATATGGGTTTGAAGTTGACCCAAAATCCATACCGACAACATTATTTTTCAAAATCTTAGTCCACATTCCGTGAAGCATAACTTCTTCACCCGAAATGTGTTTTTGGCCCATGAACCATCAAAATAAGGCCTTTAAGCCTATTTTCAAATGGAACTAGCCTTGAGTGTGAACTCATCATTGAGAGGTGGTTAGGACTCGACGGAGAAGTCGACGTTCTAGCTTTCATATTCAAATCTCAACTCCATGTTCTTATTTTACATCAGGGCTTGTCCTAGAGTTAGCCTCGCTCTCTCGTTGTGAGAATGAGGTGTTGTTGAGTCGGGGTCGGGGGGTTTATGTGCTTAGTCTTGACTTATGTGTTATTGCTTTACCTTGGAACTTTGTATTGATGTTTCTATGCTTCTATGTGCATTTTATGTAGGAACACCTTGTTTATCACCCATTCAATTGGAGAGAGGTGAGTAACGATTTGCCATGAGTAAAACTCTAGTATTTTCTAAATGTTTTAAGCTTACCTTTATATCATGAATGTTTTTCATACATTTCAATGCATCAACGCTACGTACAATTACAAATGTCATATTTCAAATGCATACAAGCTATATTATGTTATGAATGGAAACCATGGGCTATAATGTTTAAATGAAAGAGATGCTAAGTTTCCAATGTATGGTGCCAACTCAGGTCTTCTCGTGGCAAGACTTTAATCTAGCCCGATAGTCCTACGATAGGGGATGGGAAATAAACTATCTATGTTGGGAGACGTCCCTGGCCTAAAGAGCCTTAGCGTGACCTATATGATTACTATGGAGCCTATCTCATATGTCGAGTTGTAACACACTTATGTTTTGAACCTAGAACCATAATATGTTCACACGTTTTACGACAAGTTATGAAATATTATACCAAGAATAATGTTATGTTGCATCTCTTCTCATGATATTATGTTTTGAAATGTTGAAACATTTCAAATGATGCTTACGTTAGCTATGAGTTTCAAGCATACGCTTTATATGTTCAAAAGTTCATTTCCTCATGCGTAAATGATTATTTACCCTTGTATGTTGGATATAATTACCAATACATGATATTTTCTCGCTCATGCATCATTGTTATTCACTAAGCATTAGCTTCCGTTTTCTCAAATGATTTTCAGGTAGCCAATCCGGAAGGCCCTAAAACAAGGCCATATGTGGATTTTGAGCTACAGCCCACGGGCCAATGTTTTGTATAATGTTTGAGGGCTTGACCCAATATTTTGTAATGATATAATGCTATAACTTTGGTGGACCTTAATTTGGTCCTTATGTATGTTATATTTTGGATTAGGCACAGCTCTACCATGTATGACACGGATTATATTTTCAAGTTATCAAAAGTTCTAATTTCTGCAACTATGCATCATTATAAATGATTATGCACAGGTGATCAACCAGTTTATGTAATGTGGCCTTGGGTAGCCTTACTACTGACCGGTCATATACCCTAAATCCGTATAGGCCGGGTTATGGGACGTGACACCTTGCCATGATCAAATACATGCCTATGGACCAAGTTGTCTCTGATGATGCATCATTAAAAATATGTTTGGATATTACATTTGTTCAAGCAAAATAATAATCAAACAAAAAAATAATTGTTTTGACAAATAATTACTTATTTTCTTCTTATGTTTTCAACCCAGCTAAAGAACATATCTCTTGTTTTATATGCCAATGTCACGCCACTCCAAGAAAGTTTTGTGGCATCCAAAAATATAACTAAAAAGCACATCTAGGGGTATTTTTTACACTAGTAGCATTTTTGGAATAGTGATAGTTCACTGGCATGTCTAAGTGCCACTATAACATCTTCCCTTTCAGTTTTTATGGCACTTCCAAATGTCCTATACATATGTTTAGTGGCATTTAAAGTTTTCACCAATGGCACTTGGAAATCCACCCTAGCTTATTTAAAATGGTTATAAAATGGTTATCAAGTGCCACCATGAGTGGCATTTGTTGTTGGCACTAAAATAAAATAAAAAAAAACAAAAAAAATTATTTACGAAATCAATTCCACAGATCATTTTCTTTCGTAAACTGAAGAAATGAAACATCATTTACAAAATGCAAATAGCACATCTATGGAACTAACAAAATAGACTTTAGTCTAACTCAAATATTCCAAATCAAAAAACTTCACAACAGAAGGTACAATAATTTTTGGACCGACTCTTAGTTTGATTCTAAATCACACTTAAACTAATCATCTTATGAAATCAAAACGAATGAACATGAGTTATTTTCAAAAGAACTCGTGAAGAAGGAATGTAAGTTCTCTCTCTTTAACACGCGCGCACGCGCACACATCTTCAGATAAACATAACATTTCATAAACAAAAAATGATCCAAAGTCAAAGTTTGAATTATTTTTTTGATACTTCAGTAGTGAACCCAAAACAAGTCTAGGCCATTAGGCATCAACTGATTAGTTCCCTTTTTTTTTCTAGACATCATGAAACTGGTTAGTCTTATCCAATTTTAGGAACCATTAAGATCGAGATTTGTAATTTGTTAGCTAGGGAATATAATTCAATGAATGTGTATCCATGCATATATAGATGAGAGGATCATAGGATATAGGTGATTGTCTGGTGTTGGTACTTAGAGAGTGCTTCGGAAGGGTGGTCTAGCTATATAATTAACCCTAGCTAGGAGCCTAGCTCCAATTGCACAGGGTGGCTGCCTTAGACTTTAATATGTCTTTTCATTCCTTTTATTTATCAAAATTTTTTTGATGAGTAACCTGTCTTTCCATGCTTAATTTGATGTCCCAACTTTTTTATTTATTTATTTTTTATTGTTGTCAAGAAGTTACATTCATGGCTTGACTTAGGTTCCAAATGCGTTGTAAGGACCTTATAATTCCTTAACCAGTAATTCTAACAAATGTAATGTTATAACATATAATTCATAGAGAAGTTATCATTAGAATAATACTATTGTCACATCATTTTAATAAAAAGTTTTATACAACTTTTTTGAAAGAATAATATTTTCCTTTTAACATATAGAGTAATTGTTGTTGTATATTAGAAACTTAAGGGAACAAAAAAGAGTTAGAGTTAATTTGTTTTCTTATCATATGAAAACTAGTGTAATATTATGTTCCTTTTACGGCCTGTTTGGAACTTGGGAAAGGGAAGGAAAGGAAAGAAAAGAAAAAATAAAGAAAAAATCAAAATTAATCTCTATTTCTCTCTCTTCTTTCTCCCTACTTTCCTTTTATTTTCTTTACAAAACCAAACAAGAAAAGGATAATAAACAGTATTTTTCCTTTCTTTCTCTTTCCTTCTTTTCTCCAAGTTCTAAACAAGCTGCTATAGGATTGGAAAGCAAGAATGTCGTCAATTTGCTAAGGTTGGTTCAACTTTCAATGATACAAAATCTTAAATCAATCTATAAACATCCTTTGGTTGTTCGTATTTTAAATTTTCATTGAAACAAAATAATAGTAATTGATAGTGTTAATAATTTTAATATAGGAGAAAAATTAAATAAATAGGTAACACCTAAATTTTTAAGTTACTATTTTAGTTATGACCTTTAGCTTGTATGCATTTAAGAGGTACTAATTTATCACTAGAAGCTTGTCTGAGCCAGAGACATGGAATGGATTCTGGTTCAAGGCTCTCTTGTATTGTCAGACATTTTAAGTTCATTCTTCCATTTTAGGTGGTTTACGATTATCCTATTTCTATTTTCCGAATCATGACTTGATTTCTCGAAAGAGTTATTGATGATGCGATGAACTGGTACGTCTCTCCCAATCCCTGATGCAGCTTGTCGGAGTGATGAATCCCCTTGTCTGGAACACCGGTGTGGTGCCTGCCAAAGACACTCCGATGCCAAAGTTAGGCTAGGGGAAAATGGATAAAATTACCGTATTTAGGGTGGCGTAGAACCGTACCTTTTTGAAGGTGATGACTGCCTTTCTTATAGGAGTGTCAGCTTGAATCGTGGGCACCTTCATGGGTGAGCCAATCGTGCCCCCAGTTGTGCCTCCCACCTTGTGGGGGTGTATCGTGCCTTGATTTTAGGCTCTATGGACCATGCCCCTGCTCATGGGGGAACCGTTCCAATCATGGAATCGTAGGGGCTACTCACCAGGCGAGAATCTCGGAATATCTTTATGATGGTATCCGGTGTACCGCTGGAGCTCTGTCGCTCTGCCTGCCAGCAGTTCTGACCCAGGAGGGAAAGAGAATCCTGATATGGAGACACGTACCAAGCTGGCCTGGTCTGCCCGTGAGGGGCAGACCAGCTACACTTATGTTATTCGCCTCATTAGATGCCCCCAATTCCCTTGGCAGCCCGGGCCAGCCTATGGGAATTCCAAAGGTCAGCCTATAGGGGTTTCGAAGGGTCACCAGATGCCGTCAAACCGGCGCATTTATAGCGCAGCAGGACCGTCATGATTACTATGCCAGGTGAATAGACGTGACCATTGGCCTTCCAGCCACGTGGCTCCGCGGGGTTGGCTTCGTATACTGATGGGACGCTACACATATTGACCGTCCGATTTGAGAACCTTAAGCCAATCCACGCCGTTAATTTCGAAACAAGAAAACTTATAAAACCCTGGGGGTTCGCCAAAGGGCCCGTTTTGCTTGCATTTTCAAACTATCTGGCGAGCGATTTCTCTCATCTTCTTCCCTTTCTTTTTTGCCATTGTTAGTCGCTCCAAGCGAACTCGAGGCTCCTCCGCCATTTCCCTCTTCATCAAGGTACCCGAATCGTACTCAGCACATGTTTTGGCTTCTTCAAAAGGCCATCTGGTACTAAGAGTGGAGAATCAGGACTTCTTACCCCCTAGGGTTCATAGGAAACCCTTCATTTGTCAAGTCTGTATATTGGGGTGTCTTAGAGGCCTCTAAACCTGCCTTTGCAACCTTGCGTGAAATAGAGGACCCTAGGATCATGAACCTGATTGCCCTATCATCAGGCTCTGAGCGCACCACCTCGATGGATCTGGATAGGGTTAAGCCAGATAAGGCTTTGAGCGCCTCCGCGAGCCATTCTGGGGATAATATTGGGGGTGCCACCTAGGAGGTGAGGCCGAGGAGGGCAAGGAGCCCTATGGCCATCGTGGATGCCTTTGAGAGTGCCCCCGAGGCCATGGCCAAGGTCGGGGCTGGGTCGCCTTCTGCCCACGGAGCTAGGGCTGAAGTTGGAGCAATGTCTCCTACTCCAGAAAGTAGGTATGAGGCCCGGCACTTTGCTTCCATTCTAGATGGGGCAAAGGTGCAAAAGTTGTGGTCTGTCTACCAATTTCCGCCCTCCATGAGTTACAGGGTGCCCAGGAGTGAAGACAGAGCATGCTTCCCTCGCCCAGGCGAAATTGCTGTGTATGAGAGTGCGCTGTCCGGGGGACTGAGATTTTCCATCGCTCCTCCTATTAGGGGGGTTCTGAGTCGGGCTAGACTAGCCCCCGGGCAACTAATGCCCAACTCTTGGCGCATATTGGTAGGTTGTGCCGCTCTGTGGCAGGCTGCCACTAACAAGGAAGAAATCATGACCCTAGAAGATTTCTTCTTCTGCTACAAGATAACCGAGAGCGAGAGCTTGGGCTGGTATTACTTCTCAGCTAGGGAAGGTCAGTCAGCTCTGATTACCAATCTCCCAGTCTCCCATAAGCGCTGGAAGGAGAAGTATTTTTTTGTGTATGGCGAGGGTATGGAGATCGCCCACTGGGAGGATGTGACTGACCAGGCCCCTCGCATACCCAGGCAGTGGGGTAGACCAGGTAGGAAAGGTAAGCGCCTTTCGTGCTTTTATGCCTGACTCCTTCTTAGGGTAGCGGTCTAACAATTATCCTTTTCTCTTTTACTCAGCACGCCTTCCTATACTGGAGGACGAGTCGAGGGAAGCCCATTCAGCGAGGGTGAGGGAGCACCCGGTCAAGAACTGGGCCCCTCTTGTAGCTGGTGAGAGTTTGGCAGACTATCTCTTAGGTCCAGACCCTTCAATCGAAGCCCTTCGAGCTGAGAGGAGTGAGTCTGGTATGTCTGTTGCGGCTGCCTTCTGATGCTAATGCACTGATTCTTGCTTCGTGTGCTTTGCAGGATAGGGATCAGACATGGGCTTCGACAAGAGGAGCATGGGGTCTTCTGTAAAAAAGAAATTCGAAGAAATGGAGAAGGCAAAGGTCGCTGGAGAGAGGCCTAGCAAGCGCCACAGGCCTAGTTCTGGAGGAAAGGCTGTCGAGCAATCCCACGACAAGGGTCCTGCGGTGGTTAGCACTCCCGCGGTAGCTAAGGTTTCAAATGCTGGTCAGTCCTCCAGGGCTGGCATTGGAATGCCCCCGCCTGCTGCCGAGGCGACTGCTGGTGCTCAGACCCAAACTTAGCAAAGCGAGCCCCTCATTGTGGAGGACGTCCAGGCTGGTTGGGAGATGATGAAGCAATTCATCAGCATGGAGGACGTCGGGCCATTTGTTGACTGGAACAATGCCTAGCTAACAAGGAGCATAAACCTTGATGCTGTCAAGGTGAGGACTCTAGTTATCCTTTTTTTTTTTTAAAAAAAAAAAAAAGTTTATTGTGAATGACCCTGCAATCTTTCTGCAGCTCCATGTGAAAGCGCTCTGCCTGTCCACCCGTCTGAAGGCGAGGACAACTGAGTGCTCCAAGAAAGGACAAGTCATTGAGACCTTGACCACATCCGTTAGCAACCTGGAGAAGAAGGTCAAGGATGCTGAGGAAGCCCAGGTAGTTGCAGAGGCAGAGAAGACAGCCGTGCTGGACGAAGTATCCGAGCTCAGGAAAAAGGTGGAAGCTCTAGAATTTGATGCACAGGCTTTTGGGGCGATCAAAGAATCCCTTGCTGCGAAGGTAGCTGAGCTGGAGGGGTAGTTGAAAAGTGCTCGGGGCAATGCTGTGGAGGAGTTCAGAGCTGGGGCAGTTTTTCAAGACGAACTCAGCGAGGCTTACATGGAAGGTTTCGTTAACGCTAAGGTTGCAGCTAGGAAGCTCTTCCCAGATCTCGACCTTTCTACCCTGAAGCCTTCTGATGATACAACCTCCAATGTGCCAAGCGTGGAAGACCAGACCGCCGCGACAGAGGAGGGAGATGAAGCCCAATCCTGATCCCTTTATAATAACATCCAGTGGCATTCCTTTTTTTTTTTTTTTTTTTGTAATCCGCCTTCAATCAATGAACAACAATTTTGATGAACTGTGTTTTCAAGTCTGAATGTCTGATTAATTGGGTTCGATGACCATGGTGCCTTCGACTAGTCTGGTCAGTTTGGCGAATTGGCCAGCTGGGCTTTGTAGCGTTATGGCTGTCTGGTTGTTCTGTAACTTCTGGGTAATGCCCAGCTGGACTTAGTAACTTTACGGGCTTTTAGCCTGTCTGGTCAGCCTTAGGACTGGCCAGTTGGGATTAGCAGCCTTGTTGGCCTTACGGTATTCCTGGTCAGCCTTAGGACTGACCAGTTGGGCTAAGCAGCCTTATTGGCCTTTTGGCTTCTCTGGTCAGCCTGAGGACTGACCAGTTGGGCTTAGTAGCCTTATTGGCCTTTTGGCTTTTCTGGTCAGCCTGAGGACTAACCAGTCTGGCTTAGTAGCCCTGTTGACCTTTCGGCTTTTCTGGTCAGCCTTAGGACTGACCAGTTAGGCTTAGTAGCCTGTTGGCCTTTTGGCTTTTCTGGTCAGCCTAAGGACTGACCAGTTGGGCTTAGTAGCCTTGTTGGCCTTTCGGCTTTGCTGGTCAGCCTGGGGACTGACCAGTTGGGCTTAGTAGCCTTGTTGGCCTTTTGGCTTGGGCTTCGAAAGTTTTGCGAGTAGACAATGGTTTTGGAGGCCTTAAAAAGACTTTTCATTAAAGATTGCTGGTTACATCAAACATAGTATTTTCTCAGGTGTTCAGCATACCAAGGGTTGGGAAGCTCTTTGCCGTCGACCCCAGTTAGCCAGTAGGTCCCTTTCCTAGAAAACCCTTTGACTGTATATGGGCCTTCCCAATTTGGCCCGAGTTTTCCATCACTAGGCTTTCTAGTAGACTGATTGACCCTCTTGAAAACCAAATCTCCTGCTTTGAACGCCCTAGGTTTTACTCTGGCATCGTGATACCTGCGCATCCTTTGTTGATAAGCAGCCACCTCCACTGCTGCCTGCATCCTTTTCTCTTCAAGTAGGTCTAGGCTTACTTCTAGGGCCTCACTGTTGGCCTCTGCTTCAAAATGCTCAACCCTGGGGCTATGGAGGCCTACCTCTACCGGGATGACTGCCTCAGATCTGAAAGTCAGAGAGAAAGGGGTGTGTCCTGTTGCAACCCTTTCTGTTGTTCTGTAGGCCCACAAGATATTGGGAAGCTCCTCCGCCCATAAACCCTTTGCCTGCTCCAGCTTTGTCTTGATGCTTTTGAACAAGGTCCGGTTGGTGACTTCAACCTGACCATTGGCTTGGGGATGCTCTAGAGAAGAGTAGTGGTGGCTGATCTGGAGATCTGAACATATCTGACCGAATTGACCGCCTTTGAACTATTTCCCATTGTCTGTGACGACCACCTTTGGGATGCCGAACCTGCATATAATGTTTTTCCATAGAAAATTCTTCATTTTCTACTCAGTGATTGTAGCGACAGCCTCGGCTTCCGCCCATTTTGTGAAGTAATCAACCGCTATCACCGCAAACCTAGTTTGGCCCTTCCCCAAAGGCAGAGCACCCACTATGTCTATCCCCCACTGGGCGAAAGGCCATGGGCTCTGAATTGACGTTAATTCCTAGGCCGGTTGTCTTGAGATGTTAGAGAATCTTTGGCATTTATCGCATCTTCTTACAAACTCTTGGGCGTCTTTTTCCATTGTGGGCCAGTAGTAGGCTACTCTGAGAATCTTCTTAGCCAAAGATCTCCCTCCTGAGTGGTTGCCTCAGACCCCTTCGTGTACCTCTCTCATGATGTAATCTGCCTCTGCTTTTCTTGCGCACCTTAACCAAGGCATGGTGTGTCTCCTTTTATATAAAATGTTGTTTATTAGGGCGTATCTGTTGGCCCTATATTGAATCCTTCTTGCTTCAACTTTATCTGCTGGTGGGGACCCTTTCTCCAAGTAGTTTCTGATTGGTGTTGCCCATTCCACTTCTTGTTCTGCCTGCAATATTTCCAATTTCCGAATGCTTGGTGAATCCAACACTTCCATGGGTACTCCGAGGTCGTCTTCCTGGGATGATGCGATCCTGGCTAGCCAATCTGCCTCCTCGTTCTGCGCCCTTGGTACTCTTTCGAGAAGTACTTTGGGAAATTTTTTTGCCAAACTTTTAGCCATCTCACAATACTCTTGCATTTTCTCTCCTCTGGCCTCGTATTCTCCTTTGACCTGTTCTACCACAAGTTAAGAGTCACTTTCGTACTAAGATGTGCTCTGCCCCCATTCGCCAAGCCATTTGGAGACCAGTAATCAAGGCTTCGTATTCAGCCTCGTTGTTGGAGGCTGGGAATTTGAACTTAATGGCATATTCGAGCTTGTGTCCTTCAGGGGTGACGAGCACGACCCCGGCGCCTCCTGCTTTGTCCGTCGAGGAACCGTCTACATTGAGCACCCACTGTGGCTGCACGGAGTCGTTACTGGGGCAAATTGTGGGAGGGGTGAACTCAGCGATGAAATCTGCTATAGCTTGCCCCTTAATTGCCTGTCTTGGTCTGTACTGAATGTAGAATTGGCTGAGCTCTATGGACCATTTGACGAGTCTTCTCGACGTCTCCGGCTTGTGGAGGACCTTTTTCAATGGCTGATCTGTCAGTACAACTATGGTGTGCAACTGGAAGTATGGCCTCAATCTCCTTGTTGAGGTCACGAGCGCAAGGGCTAGTAGCTCCATCGTGGGGTATTGCTCCTCTGTGCCCCTCAGGGCCTTGCTGGTGTAATAGACGGGCTTTTGGACTCCTTCCTCTTGCCTGACCAAGGCAGAGCTCATCACTGTTTCTGATACGGCGAGGTAGAGGTAAAGCTCTTCTCCGTCTATAGTTCTGCTCAACAGTGGTACTGAACTCAGATACCCCTTGAGTTGCTGGAAAGCCTGTTCACATTGGGGAGTCCACTCAAAAGATTTACGTAGAACTTTAAAGAAAGGAAGGCACTTATCTGTTGATCTGGAGATGAATCTGTTCAGCGCTGCTACTCTGCCAGCCAGCCTTTGGACTTCCTTGGTGGATGTTGGGGACTGCATGTCTAACACTACCCTAATTTTCTCGGGGTTAGCCTCTATCCCTCGGTTGGAAACCATGAACCCCAAGAACTTGCCTGATGCCACTCTGAAGGCGTATTTAGCAGGATTCAATTTTATTTTGTAGGCTCGTAGGTTCTTGAATGTCTCTTATAGATCAGCTAGGTGGTTGATGGCTTGCCTGCTCTTTACTAGCATGTCATCTACGTAGACTTCCATGTTCCTCCCAATCTGACTGCTGAACATTCGGTTAACGAGCCTTTGGTAGGTGCCCCGGCGTTTTTGAGGCTGAATGGCATTACCTTATAACAATACAATCCTCTGTCGGTCACGAATGCTGTGTTTTCCTGATCGTACTCGGCCATCTTTATTTGGTTGTACCCTGAGAAAGCATCCATAAAAGGTCAGCATTTCGTACCCTGCCGTCGAGTCCACCAGTTGATCTATTATGGGTAGGGGGAAGCTATCTTTGGGACAAGCTCTGTTCAGATCCGTGAAATCCACGCACATTCTCCATTTTCCATTTGCCTTTTTTACCATCACCACGTTAGATAGCCAGGTCAGGTATTGAGCCTTTTTTATGAAGCCTACTGTGGTCAGTTTCTCGACTTCGTCTGCTACCACCTCGTTGCGTTCAGGAGCGAAGGACCTCCTTTTCTATCAAACTGGTTTTGCCGTTGGGTCTATGTTTAGATGATGGGCAATAATCCGGGTATCAATTCCCTGCATATTCTCATGAGACCAGATAAAAACATCGGCATGATACTTGAGGAAGGATCTCAATTTCTCCTTGAATTCTTCAGGGGCCGCTGTTCCGATTTTCACTATCCTGGTCTGGTCGTGCTCTCCGACTACTACCTCCTCGAGTTCTTCCACTGGTTCTCCCCTCCTGATTTCCTCCTCATCTCGAACTTCCAGCTCTTCAATTAACATAGCCTCCCTGGTTTCTCCCTTGAGGGACGCCATATAGCATTCTCTGGCAGTCTACTGGTCACCCCTGGCTTCCTCAACTCCTTGGGATGTGGGGAACTTGACCTTCAAATGGCAGGTTGATGGTATGGCCTTGAACTCATTAAGAGCTGTTCTGCCCACGATGATGTTATAAGCTGACGGGCAATCCACTACTAAAAACGTTACCAGCTTGGTAGCTTATTTGGGCACTGTTCCTAGCGTTACCAGTAGAGCGATGGAGCCTAGAGGTGTGACTCTGTCTCTAGTGAAATCGACAAGGGGGGAGTTAACCGGTTGTAATTGCTCCCTGCCGACCTTCAGTTGTTCAAAGGCCTTCAGGAAGAGAATATCAGCTGAGCTGCCACTGTCTACCAGGACCCTACGAATTAAAAAATTGGACACGACTGCCGATATGACTAAATGGTCGTCATGAGGTTAGCACATGGCCCCAGCCTCGTCGTTTGTGAACGTGATGGGATCATATTCAGCCCGAGATTTTTTGGATGACCGATCTATGGACATAACCTCTCTCTGGTTCCGTGCCTTCCTTGCATGTCGCTTCCTCGCTGATGAAGACTTTCCCCCACTTGTGAAGCCACCAGAAATGACCCTAATCTCGCCCATAGGCTACTGGTTTGGCCTTCCTCTCTCTGGGCTTTTTTGTTCGGCCTGTCTTGGTGCCGGCTCTCGCCTTTCATCACGTCTGCCCCCCGCTATGTATCTGCCTAGCTTCCCTTGCTTGATTAGGTGTTCGATCTGCTGCTTGAGGTCGTAGCAATCCTCTGTGTCGTGCCCGTGGTCTTGATGAAAACGACACCACTTATTAGTCGGCCTTTTCTCTGGTGGGGTCCTCATCCTCCCAAGCCA
Organism: Euryodendron excelsum; assembly: GCA_033060915.1. Lineage (NCBI taxonomy): Eukaryota > Viridiplantae > Streptophyta > Magnoliopsida > Ericales > Pentaphylacaceae > Euryodendron > Euryodendron excelsum. Next base: position 37,899,935 of record CM065383.1, on the reverse strand, counting down.
CCTCAGCGTCGTATCCCCCTTGATTTCATAGAGCACTTGATCCAGAGAAGTGTTTAATGGGGTGAAGTACTGGTTATACCTGGCTTGCTTGGTCCTATCGCTCTCTCCCCTTGGCTTCTGTTCTGCCAATCATGGGGTTTTTGTTGTTCTGTCGTCTTTCTTTTCCTCCACCGTCCTCTTTTTGTCCAGACTAGTTGTGACGCTCTCCTGGTCTTCCCTGGCTTTGAGAGTGTCCTCTGCATTCATGTATTTCTGCGCTAGGAGCATTAGCCAACCATGGTTTTGGGCGCCTCCTTGGCTAGGGAGAACAGGAATTTGGGAGTCCTGACCCCTGCAATGAAAGCCGCCACCGCCACTTTCTGATCCAGGTCATCTACATAAAGAGTCTCCTGGTTAAAGCGGGTGACAAATTCTCCCAGGGTCTCCTTCTCGCGCTGCTTGATGTTGAACAGGGAGGTGGAAGGCCTCCTCTGTCTCTGCCTTCCGATGTAATGGTTAACGAACAACCTGCTCAGGTCCACAAATTTATTAATTGTCCTAGGAGAGAGCCCATGGAACCAAATCCTTGCTGGACCCTTAAGGGTGGTGGGAAATGCTCTGCACATAATTTCATCGGGGACCGCCTAAAGGTCTATCAGAGCCTTATACGTCTCGAGATGATCCAAGGGATCCTTGGTGCCGTTGAAAGACTCCAATGTGGGCATTTTGAATTTCGGGGGCAAGGGCACCCTTATCACTGTTGGTGTAAACGGCGTGTCCGTCTGGCTTACCAGCTCTTCTACCGTGCTGGGGCCTTTTTCTTTCACCGCCGCTATCACTCCAGCCAGTTTGGCCTGCATTTCCTTCAACTGTTCGTCCCACATCGGCTGAGTTTCGGCAGTGTGTTCTAGAAGAACTACTGTTGTTGCTTTGGACTGGTCGGCGTGGCTCTAGGCTTCGTCAGCGTGAAGTCCGGCCCCCCTCGGGAGAGGGTTCTCCCCTGGGGGCGCTGGGTTTTTTGCTCCTTCGCCACCGTCGCCTCCTTGGTTCCTTACCGTCGGCGGGTTCGCAAGTAATGGTGGGTCCTCTAGCGGTGGTGGGTCTACCATCCCTGGTGCCTCCAGCGGGGGGGGGGGGCAATCTCCTCTCTAACTCCTGATTCCGGGACTGGAGTTGGTTCATAGCGGCCATCATCTCCATGATCTGCTGCTCCAAGTCAGCGATTCTGGCGGTGCTTTATTCCTCCATTTCTCCACCTACCCTAGTTGATGCGACACCGGATCGAGTCAACACCATGAAATGATTGAAGTGTCGTTCCCACAGACAGCGCCAACTAATGATGCGATAAACTGGTACGTCTCTCCCAACCCCTGATGCAGCTTGTCGGAGTGATGAATCCTCTTGTCTGGAACACCGGTGTGGTGCCTGCCAAAGACACTCCGATGCCAAAGTTAGGCTAGGAAAAAATGGACAGAATTATCGTATTTAGGGTGGTATAGAACCGTACCTTTTTGGAAGTGATGACTGCCCTTCTTATAGGAGTGTCAGCTTGAATCGTGGGCACCTTCATGGGTGAGCCAATCGTGCCCCCAGTTGTGCCCCCACCTTGTGGGGGTGTATCGTGCCTTGATTTTAGGCTCTATGGACCATGCCCCCGCTCGTGGGGGAACCGTTCCATCATGGGATCGTGGGGGCTACTCACCAGGCGAGAATCTCGGAGTATCTTTATGGCGGCATTCGGTGTACCACTGGAGCTTTGCCGCTCTGCCTGCCAGCAGTTCTGACCCAGGAGGGAAAGAGAATCCTGATATAGGGACACGTACCAAGCTGGCCTGGTCTGCCCGTGAGGGGCAGACCAGCTACACTTATGTTATTCGCCTCATCAGTTATTTTACTATATTGTGTCTTGTCAAAACTTCTGTTATATGTTAGGAAATACAGATGCTCCTTTTAAAGGTAGCCTCCTGACTATTGTTGAATGGAGTCATGGACACGCCGACACCTCTAGGACACACTCAAGATGTGTATTGGTTCAGACACGTTTGACACAGCAGGGGTGAAATCACAATTTAAAATTTTGTATGGGTCGTCCGCTTGTAAAATGAAAAACTTTAAACCTCAATTATGAAAACAAAATTTTCATTGTACTGGTCGTTCGACGGAGAGCCAAACCTGAGAGAGAGAAATGAGAAGTCGCCGACCATAGAGGAGAAAAAGAAGAAGAAGAAGCAAAAGCAGGGGAAGAGGGGAATCGACTCCTTCCAGAGGTTCGATCTGGTCGAACGGTCTCTCTGTCCGGTGGTTCGATCTGGTCGATCCCTCTGTTCTTCGGCAAGAAGAAGTAGAAGCGACGCACATGTGCCCTGTTCTTCGACCCTCTGTTCGCGATACACCTGTGCCCTACTCTTCGAAGCTCGTCGATCTGAGGTATGCCCATTTCTTTATTTCCCCTTTTTTTTTTTTTAAATGTTGCATGTGTCGCTGCGTATATTTTAAGAACTAGAAGTGGATATCGTGTGTGCCAAATTAGAGAAAGGATCCAACATCCTAAAACTGTTATTACAATCAGTTTATTTGTTCCAATAATGAAATTGTTAAAACTGTGGTTCTAAAATCAACCCAAATCAGCGGAAAAAATGACAATCATAAACGTCAAACAAAAAAAGTCAGTAATTCAATTGAAAAAAAATTGAGTATATCGTTTACTGTCATTGGAAGTGGGGATTCAAAGATGATGTGGTGTACAGAATATCCTAGACTTAAAAGTGAGGTTTTGGATTCAGGAGGAGACATGCAATGCAATTTTCTGGATTCATGATGAACCTGGTTTTGGATTAGAGAGAAATCATATTCCAGATTAAACCGGGCTGTAGAGCCTGACAAATTAGGGTGTATAAGGGACTTGATACATTAACAAAACCAAATGGATGCAACTGACTTGAGGAGGTTATTATTAAGAGGTGTAAGTGTGGGAATTTGAAACGTGCAGCAGTTTGTGCGGGAGTGGGGAGTTCACTAATTTTGTGAATTTGCCCCATTTGTACTGAAAGTAGGAATTGTTTAAATGGTGCATAACATTTTTGACAATTTGGGAAAGAAATATACGCAGATTCACTTTTGGGGAGACACCAAGCTAGTGTTCTCCCTATATATATTATTACAGATAACTGAAGTATTTTTATTGGCTCCTTACATGCATTTTGTTCACGAATTGTCTAGACCTGATGAGGCATGGTCCATGGAACACATTGTGATCGGCTTGTGGCTGCATCTCATTTGAGGCTGAATGTGGGTCAAGAAATGGCACGAGTAATACAATTGACCAAGTTTTTGGGCCTTTGGGGATTTTTACATAATTATTTTTTACTTAATCCTTAATCTCTAGAGTCCAGACTTGTTAAGTGGTACTCGATTAGTCCATTACCCTCCTTTGTTTTTTTCTGTTTTTGTAAATTAAATCCTTCATTAGTAGCAAGTATAAAATAAAATGCACATCCAGAGATCAATTTGCAAGTGTTTTGTGATGCCCAACTGGATCTTTACAAAAAAAAGCGTTAGTAGTAGTATAAAAAAATGTACTTCCAGAGTTTAATATGGAAGTGTTTTCTGATGCCCCACATGTGACTAGGTCTTTACCTAAAGCAATTTTACAGACTCCTGAAGAGAAGACTATTGTTTAATATTTACTAAAACATCATATTTGGAAAAATATATATGACATATTAAAGATATTTATTTTTGTCGTATACCAGCTGTCATGTCCTGCATTTTTTAAACATTGCCATATCTGTTATGTTATATCCATGTTGCTGTCCATGTTTGTGTTTCTTGCATAGGTAATGTCGAACATTTTAGTTTTATACCCTGTGGAATTGTTTCATGGCATGTTAGTATGTAAGGGCAAATTACACTGGCCTCCCCTGAGGTTTAGTGAAATATAAGACAGCAGCCTCCGCATCCTGGAAATTTCATTGCATTTCATATTGCTTTGTTTTCTATAGATTTCTATATTATAGAATAGATTTAATCCAAGATAAGTTTAATCTATTTAATTCATTCTAATTTTTTTCTAATTCCAATTAATATTAAAATATTAATGGACTGATTAATTATAACTAATCAGCCATTCCTCCCCTTTCATTCGTAAGGGTGGAAATTAAGACGAAAAAAAAAAAAAAGAATCGACCGTTCAAGTATTCCAAATTACACGAGAAAAATTATAAAAGGAGAAAGATATATATGTGGTATATATCCATCTATATTGAATTGCGAATACAGAAATGTTAGACCAAGTAGAGCTGTATAATATAAAACCAAATAGGAGTTCAAATGTTCGTTGCACTCAACACAACAAATCCATCAGATGGGGAAGGTCGAAAGCAGATCAGGAAGCCCCCGCCCACTATGCTCTTTATCATCAACGTGTTTATTGCGTTCATTTCAACCTCGATATGTGGAATCGTCTTAACCCGTATGTACTGAGATTGTTCGGGAGACATGGTCAAAGCCCAGTGAAGCAATGAAAAAAAAAATAGCATAGGAATAGTAGAGGAATGTTACTTAATTTGACAATTTTGATTTTCTTTCTCTGATTGTTCTATCTTCTTTTCAACGAATCAACCCTATTAGAGAAGGAAGGGTGGTTGTGGATCCGATAGGAGAATAAATCTTAGGTTTAGGACTCACTCTTCTTTGTTCTTGCCTCTGGGATCTCTTTTTTAAGCTCAAAATATTGTGTTTCCTACCCGATTCAATTTTTTAGAATACTCCACCTGATTATTTGTCAATTTACCCCTACTTCTAAAATTTTGTAACAGAATCCCCCTTCCCGTTAAAACACTGTTAATCAACTAATGAAAGTTGACTAGGTCAAAGTAAGGATTTTTTAAATTTCCTAATCTGCCCTTGTAATGTGATTAAAAAAAATGACATAGATTAAGTAAACAATTAGGCAAAAATTTCACCCTCTCTCTCTCTCTCTCTCTCTCTCTCTCACCCTGGGCATTGTCAATCCACTATTCTTTCTCTTCCAAGTCCAGCAACCTCCCCAATCCATCACACCGGAGCACCCCCCATTCTCTCCTCCTCTTTCCCCCACTTTTCTCTCTATCTGGGCCCCCAATCAATCATCCCAACACCTTCTTTCCTCCCTACAAACTGTTGCTGTAAAACCATCACCTATGGTTCTTGTCTTATTGTGACTAGTGACCATCCTTCATTGACCAGCCACCACCACCAACCTCCTCCTCCTCCATCCTCCATTAACCAGCCACCAAACCCACTCCCACCTAACCACCATACACCTTTACCTTGACCCCACCAAACCCAATGTGTGCTGCTGCTCCAGAGCACACCAAATAGAAAACCACTGCACGCAATGGATGGAGTTCTATTTATTTTGATGGTATGGAGGATGTATTTTGTGTTTTCTTTTTGCAAAACCACCAATAGCCCCAAAATTTTCTAGTTTGTTAATGGTGGGTGTGATGGATATATTTTATGTATAGAGAGAGTCCAAATGAGGTGATGATGGTGCAATTGAAGGTGATGGCTTGAGGGGTTGGGTTTGTTGATGGTGTGGAAGAGGTACAGTGGTGATGGTGGAGGTAATTTGATGGTGATTGAGTGTTGATGACGGGGGAAGGGGTGGGTCATAGCAGCTGTTGGGTGGGCTTGGCCAAAAAGTTTTGTTATATTAAAAATGACAAACACTGACAAGGGAGGTCATTGTAATTTCTAGGATGTGGATGGTGAGGTCAATAAACCTCAGGTGAGGTCAGTGTAATTTATCCTATGTATAAATACGTATATGTATCCGGCTTCAAGAAATCATTATACAGTTCTCTCTAGTGTATGGCTTGTGAAAGGCGTGATGTTGTCATTTCTAGAATGACTAGATGCTAATCTCAAGTACTAATAATATCATTTTATTGTTTGCAGATTGAACTGATGATCTAGTGATACACGTAATGCTAAAGCAGCCAAATAATCGATTTTCGCTTGAAAGCTTCTTCTTCCTAGGACTCAACTTCTCATCACTAATCTTGTAGGTTCTAAACGATGGCAACGAGTGATAAAGGTGGGTAATCTAAACATCTAATTCATATCATGTATGTCTTGTACAACTCTTGCAAGAGTCACCATGGTGAATACTCATTAGTTACTCAGACATCAGATTTGAACCTAGCAAGGTTAAGTATTCATTCGGATGAATTATGACTTAGGGCCAATAAATGTATTTAAAGAAAACATTCTTTACTCATAAAGTAGAGTTGCAAAAATGATGTATATGCATATATTTATGTGTTGGAGCTCTATTTGTATGATCTACTTGGAATTGTCTTTTTTATATTATTTTATGAGTGTGTTGGTGTTGTTGATTGGCAAGTTGAGAGTTTTCTGTTTCGTATGCATTTTCATATTTAGAGTTGATTTATCATTTATGAAAGACACACGCCTCAGAGTCCCAAAAACAAGGATCAAAATTTCATTTTGCTATAGCATTTGGTCGGTTCGAAAATAGAAACGTTTTAAAAACATGATGGAAAGAACGAAAAAAATTAACGATATGAAGAAACATTTGGAAATATCAATTAAACCATCCATGTATATTTTTAAAGCTAATAAATTAATAATTAAATATGTTTGAGAGCTGTACAATCATTTACATTTTAGAAGTTTCGATGTGGTCTGTAGGAACTTTGGTCCCTTGGGAAGGATAGTATCAAGATTTTAAATTATTTTACAATGTTGAACAATTAGCAAAGGAACATAGTATAAAATTATACTTTTGTGAACATAAACTTTGATTATTATCAAATAGTAAATGTGAATATATATAAAAAAATAGTTAGAAAATTAATTTTAGTAATTTCATTTATCATTAAAGAGCTTACTAACTTAATGTTGATATTATATGATTATAAGATAATTTTGGGAGTTCAAGTTCCTTTGATGCATTAGTCCTCAAATGAGGATATGAACATTTTTTCTACATTAATTATAGTGACAATAAATAAAATACCCGTCAAATAAAAATAATAAGATATCATTAATTATGATAATTGGATGCATAATAATAGTAATAACAAAAAGTAGGGAGCCACTATCAAGGATCAAAATTTCATTTCGTTGTGTTGTTTCGATGAGCTTGGAAACACAAGGAAGCGATAAAAGAATTTGATAACGAACGAAAATTTTTGGAAACACTAAATAATTAAATAATTGAATATGTTAAGAACTTAAGATCTAAGCATCTCTTTACATAGACTGCACAAAAGTACAATATGGAAGTGATGCATACAAGATAATGTGGGACCCACAAGATATTTAGTTATTAGGTTTGTTTGGAGTCTCTGATTTAATCTTGCTATATTTTGATTTTTAGGACTTTTAGAGGCTTAAGTCATAGAATTGTAGAGGCTTAGTTTTAGATGATATCTATATGTTTTAGGAGTCTTATGAAGCCTATAAATAGGCCTTATTAATGTAATACGGAATTAGACTTTAAAGACAGAAAAAGTTGAAGATTTGGAAGAGTTTTGCTCTCTTTTTCTTTCTCCCCCTCTCTTTCCTCTACCTTGCTTCTCTTCTCTGTTTCTCTATTCTTATCTTCTCTCTTTTTGTTTTCCTTCTCTATCCTCTCCTCCTGTCTATATTTATCTCTTGGTTTCTCTCTTTTTCTTCTTCTTTGATATATCTTGGTTCCCTCTTTTCTCTTCTTATCTCCTCTTGTATATTTCTCTCTTAGTGACTTTTTTTTTTTTTTAATCTTCTCTTGAGTCCTCTTTATCCCTCTACATCTTTCTCCATGTTCTCTTTCTTTTTCTGTGTTCTACCTTCTCTATCTGTCTCATTAAGCAAATCAACATATTTATCTGCCTGTCATGTGCTTGAGTAAATGCTTGTGAAAATCAGGCCACACAGGAGGTAAGCTCAATGTGAACCTAGAGTTGTTAATTAATGATAAACAAATCAATCTTATCAAGAATAAGTGTATATGATTCTAAATGTGCATCAGTATTATCCTAAATGTAAAGGCCGATATTATTAACAAATAGAAATAAACAAGGTTTCCAAGATGTGGGAGGTCTTTTGGGAAAACAAGGTTAAATGTTGTTTCTGTTTTTTTGTAAATCTTTAACAAGACTGTGGTTCAATAAAAGTCCATGAATATTAGAAAGTCATAAACAAAAGGGTTAAAGAGTGAGTTAGGAAACTCAAGGAAGGGGGTTTACCATTATTGAAAAAAATATAAAAAATGGAAGATTCTACTAATAATGGGGATAAAAAAAAGACCCAAAAAGGAAAAGGAAAAGGAAAGGAAAGGAAAGAAAGCAAAGTGACTATCTTTATGGGAAAAAAAGGTACTTACAGTACAAACAAATAGAATTAAACATGCTCATTTTATCTTTTTCTCTCTATCTCTCCTCTTCTCCTTCCTACTTTCTTTGATTCTTCCCAACTCTTTTCTTTTCACAAAAAGAGGAAATAAGGATGATCATTGTTGGACATTTCCACAACGTTTCGGTATGTTTCAGTGTATCTCGTTGCATTTTGAATTTTTTAGTAACTATTGTTTTGTATTGGTTTTCTAGGGAATGGAAATGTTTCGGTTGTTACATAAAGAAACGTTAAGACTTAGATTACTTTGGCAATCATGAATAAATTGTTTGATGTAAATTTTTTAAGTGTTAGAATTGGTTTAGATCTTGTTTGACATGGGTTCAAGTTAGGGTACAAGCATGTGAAGGAAAGCTTTATCTTGAAGCAACGGAGAATCGAAGGAAGATGGCACGTGTTGTTGTGGTAAAAAAGAAAAGAAAAGGAAGAAAAGGAGTTGAAGTCTTATGGTTGTCGTTGGCTAAAAGGAGTATTCAAACAAGCTATGGTTTGTTCAACTAATGTCATTTTGTTTCTCTTTGAATGAAATGCTAGGGTCATGTGCTCTATGAGTGCTTGGTCCTTGTTTTAGCAAACCTTGTCCAGTAGCATGTACTCGATGTGTGCTCTATCATGAACCCAAACTCACCCCATGCAATTAAGGATCGTAACTGGCCAGCAGCGTAGGTACCGAAGGCCTCACTCATCAAAGGGGTTGGTTGCTTGTGCTTTATAATCATTTTATATATAAATAAATATCATAAGCTTTACATATGAAAATATAAGTAATAGTGCATTCCATTCATTTCAAAGCAAGAGCCTAAGTCTCAAATGAACACTCTAGTACATAACAGATATTACATCAAGTAGTTACACTTTTGGCCGATCTCATGGCCATACATAACATACATACCATATCGCAAGACATTACATGAATTTGTACATTATTCCATCATTATTACATCACATATGCCCTTAGCAAAATATAGCATGAGTCTTTAACAAAACATGGCAGACAACTAGCTAATTATGGCGTAGCTTCTCAAAACATCCACATTAATTATCTTCCACACAGGTCTACAAATGCATAACAATGGCCATTAGTCGTCATTCCCAAAAACGTTAAGTAATGGCATGAGTATAACTAGCTCAGTGAATAATGTGAGACTTGGAGCATAAAAAGATATGTCACGGACAATTTTTTCCTAAAGCATAAGTTATCCCATTGAATGTCAAACATTTGATACATAAAAGAATAACCATAAGCAAAAGCATTGTAATATATGAAGGTGAAATAAATCAAGAGATTCTCGTAAATCACTTTTCTTGTAAGGTAACATAAGATGCTTCGTAATTTTAATTCAAAGGAAATATCATTTATAGCTTTCATCTCAGCAACACCTTTGTCGTTTCATTGACATAATAATTAGCGTTTAATGTGCTCACAAACTTGTATTAAAAGCGATTCATGTTCATTAGGTAAATCCCTACGAGCTCATATCCACTAGTGGTACGTTTAGAGGTAGGACTTTTACGCATATCTCAGGGCCCTAGACACTGGGTAGCAGACCATCAATGGTGACCTTAGGGACGTCTCCCCTATAATTATAATACAACCAACCTAATTAGAGTCTTCCCGCAAAGACTTGTACGACCTAATTAAAGTCTCCTGGACGTAAGACCCCTTATCATGGCACACAATAATTTGTTAAAGTGCATCTTTAAACAATACATACATAGCTAAGTCTATGGATTTGCAAAACATACTAAGCATAGGAATTGTATTAGCATTTGTAATCAAGAAGCATTTGTATTGAAATCAGAAAATAGAAGTTTACTCCAATTTTTCATTACCCTTTTTGATCCTTTACTCTTTTTTATCCTTTAATCATATTTTCTAGAGTCCTCTTATATTTCTTAGTTTAGTGATCCTCAAGCCCTTATGCATTGATTAATAAGGATCCTATATAATTAAGATGTGCACGAAAGATATAAGCCTTTAAAGCCATTGTGTATCAAAATAAGGCAAAAAGATATTAGAGTCCTAGTGAAGAAATTGTGAAGTTATTTCATAAATTTAGGCGATTGGATAAAAGTGTCAACACTTTGCAAGCAAAGTATCGACACCTCTGAGCATAATGCAAGGACTGGCTAGTATTATCACAGGTGTCAGATCCCTAGAAGATAAGTGTCGACCCTTTTACAAAATGCAAGCATCGACACTTGGGAATATTAAAGGTGTTGACACCTGAAATACAAGTGCTAACTTCTTTTTACAGAATGATTAGGTCCAAATTATAGGGTCAGAAGTGTCAACACCTATACACAGGTGTTTGACCACTAAATACTGGGAGCATCATAATAGATACAAGATGCTAACTTCAAATGGTCATAATGACTTATTATGAGAAAGTTACATAAGTTTATTTTCTAATGGTTTTGGTTTCATAGCAAAATTCTTGGTGTAGAGAGACTTATGACAAGAAATGTAGACACAAAGACAGTTAATTCAACTCATAACCCTCAAGCAAAGCATTTTTATGGAGTATTAACTTTGAAAATAGTGAATCAAAGGGGTTTAAGGATCTCAAATACATTATCAAGTCACAGTCAAGGAAAAAGAAGGGTTGAGCATGGTCAATTTTCACCAAAACACCCCAATCATTGTCTACAAGGTCATAAATGGGTTTATCTACCTTAGTTTCACCTCATTAATCCACCACATGGAAGCATTATAAAGAGGATTCTAACCAATTAATTGAAAGTGTATAAGCACAAGATAATGTTTCATGCCTTAAACCCATGTTTTTGTGGATTTTCTTTCTATTTTCCACCTTGCCAAACACTCATATTACCAGAATTTCTAACTTTCACCCTCTTATCTCTCTACAATGCATCAGATGAAGAGTGTGAACAATTCCAAGACCACGTGATGGTAGGACACATGTTCTTTCCTTTGCGTGCATAGTGGGAGGGGAGTGTCTTTCATAATGATGTGACACTCTCAAGCAACAAAGTGGGTGAGTCCATGTACTAATAAACTAAAGGTTAGTTCTAAGTAAACATGATTGGAGACAAATTTGTAATAAGCATTTATTAACATTAAGAACCCTATCAAAATAGCGAGGAGCATGCAGTCCTAACGCATAGCCAGTGGCATCACTTTGTTTTTCTTGTAACAAGCCTCCAGGTAGCCATGTCTTACTGCCGAATGAGAATTTCTTCTGCATGGCAAAGAAAAGCATGAGCCATCGTCTATGCCAGAAAATTTTTCTAGTCCAGTGGAAGACCTTTGATCTAATCGACGTAAGTGAGGGGACGAGCTCGTTCGAATGGTTTAAAGAGGGCGGGGGGTGAGAAGACTAGTGAAGCTATCGGCAAGGGAGTTGAGTTGGCTTTGCGATACAATGGCAAAGGCATCCATGAAGGCTAGAAGGTTGGGCTGGATAAAGCAATTGTATGATGATGGTAGATTTGTGATCCGTTGGGTGTTAGCCAATAGAGATGGAAGGTTTATGGAGATTGGGGTGTCAGACAACAAAGGATTTCGACTGATTAGGGTTCTGGAGACTGAGGATGGGGTTGGGTGGGCTTCGGTAGCCCAAATCTGCAGAAGATTGGCTCAGGAAGGGGTCTTGAGGGAGGTGATTCCCGTCCGTCGTTCCTTGAGGCGGTGAAGATCTTGCTATGGCCGCAGAATGTGGTGAGGGTGAAGCACAGTGTAAGAACAACAGATTGCGATGTTGAAATTGCTCTTGATTCTTGTAATGAACTGGTATTGTTTTTGAAACGGTGCCTGGCTGGTTGATTTGGTGAGTGGGGGACGACGTTGCCGGAGAAGACGGTGGTACAAACATTGGTAGATCGTAAATGAGAAGTTTTAGCTAGAGTGAAGGTAGTGGAACTAAGTGGATCTTTTTTCTTGTTTTTGTTTCCATCGTCAAGTGAGGCTGCAAGAGGGTTGAAGTAGCATGAAGGGTGGATGGGGAATTTACCAGTCTTCTTGGATTGGTGGTCTCTGTGGGGGTGTTACTATAGGCCTAAAGCTAGTTCAAAGGAGGTTTCAATTAGACTTACAGGACTGCCTATGCATATTTGGGATGAGGCCGTCTTTTGGGCCATCAGTGATTTTTTGTGGTGAGTTTATCAGAATTGATGAAGCTACTGCTATGAAGTCCCACCTTTGATGGGCTAGGTTGTTGGTGAGGGGGATGGCAGTGCAATCCCATCATTAGTGAAGGTAGATGTTTGGGTCAGTAAGGTATGAAGCACCAATTTGGCTAGAGTAGGGACCTCAAGTGGCTTACCAGAAGACTTTGCAGGGAGCCAATTTGGGACTTTCAGAGTCTCGCACAAACACGATGGTGGTGTGTAGTCATCATCATTCCCAGACGCGTGGCTATTTAGCGGAAGTAGGTGGTCTGGTAGAAGAGACATGTGGGCAGTGTACACAGAATCTTCAGGATTCATTTTTCGAATTTAAGGGTCCAGATAAGGCTAAGGAAGGAATGGTGGGGAAGGTGCCACATTGCAAACCATTGCCAAAGAGAGGAAAGCTTCATCCTGGACTGCATCTGGGCTCTTATAAATTAACTTGGGCTGAGAAAGCTAAATGGGCCAAGATGGACCAGCGGTGGGCTTCCGTCAAAAGATTGGGCTGTTAGATTTGGGTTTGAAGATGAGCCGTGTGGTAAGCAGGCCAAATCTTCTTTGAAAGGAAGTATACAATGGTTAGTAATTTTAATTTTAAGCCTAAAGGAAAAGAATCTGGTTATATTATCTCCAAGTCCAATCCTTCCTCGTCTTATTCTATCTCTGGAGGAGTTAGTTTTGGCCCAATAGTTTTTTTTGTTCCAGTTATGGAAAAGGAGCAGGAGAAGCCTTTTGGTGGCTAGGCATTATGACTCTGCTGTCCGTCCATTTAATTTGGGAGATCATAGCAAGCAGAGCGAAGGGAATCTAGGAGTGTTTATATTGGCTGGTGAGGGGGAGGCTGAGCTCAAGGTAGACAATAGCAATTGCTTGGGCAACATATTGGCAAGAGTTGCTAGTTTGGAGATTGATTGGCGATGTAGCTCTTCAAGAGGAGGAGGGTCTGCCAGCATGTCCATGGAATTGGTAGTGAAGGAGGCCAGCAAGGACTTTGAAAGAGAGAACAGGTGGTAGGCATTAGCATAAAATTACTATGAAGGAGCAAGGAATGAAGAGAACTATGTTTTGACTCTTTTGGGTTTTTGGGCAGTGTAGAAGGTTGGCAATGGGCCTTTTTAATGGAGAGTATGGATTGTGTTTGTGTGTGTGTGTGTGTTTTGGTTGGGAGGGAGGGAGGGAGGGAGGGAAGGGGGGGGAGTTAACGAAATTGATTTGATCTGTAAACTACGATGGCCGAAAGGAAGGGGAAGAAGGGAGTAGTAGTGCAGCTAGGAAAGGGAGAGGAAACCAAGTATATTCTCAATGAAGTGAAAAATTCTGTCTTGGAACGTGCGTGGGCTTAACGACCCAGATAAGCAGAAAGTAGTGTAGCATATGATTAGAGATTGGAAGGTGCATATTGTTTGCTTACAGGAAACAAAGCTAGATTCAGTGTCCAATGAGGTTGTGAAGAGCTTGTGGAGTTCTCGTTTTGTGGGTTGGGAAACTGTGGAAGCAAGAGGCACAACAGGTGGGATTCTGGTTGTTTGGGATCGCAAAGTGGTTAATAAAAGGATGTGTTTCTGGGGGCTCACAGTATCGTGCCTTTCCTCCAATGTTGAGGATGGGTTCGAATGAATTTTTTCAGAAGTGTGTAGGCCAGTTTTGAATGCTAGCAGGAAGGATCTTTGGGCGGAATTGTTGTATGCAAAAGGTAAATGGGGAAGTCTCCCAAGGATCTTCTCTCGTGTCAAAAGCTTTGGATCATTGTCGTTGAAGTTCAAAAAAAATTGCTAGAGCAACTAAAAGCAATCAAAACAATAAAACCACTTAGCCAAACTGAGTTGAGAAGTAGGCTTTACTGATTCTAACGAGCTGATGGATCTTCCTCTTGTGGGGGCCAAATTCACTTGGTGCAATAATAGCGCGAAGCCCTCTCTTTTGAGGATTGACAGATTTCTCATCTCTAGTGATTGGAGGTCCAATTTTCAAATGTTTCCCAAGTTACTTTGCCTAGGCTTGTTTCGGACCACTTGCCTATTGCGTTGGACAGTGGAGGTATTCATAAGGGGAAATGTTCGGTTCGCTTGGAGAATATGTGGTCAAAGGTTGAGGGTTTTGTGAAAAATGTGAGGCAGTAGTGGAGTAATGATCAGGTAGAAGGAGACCTTAGTTTTGTTATGGGCAACAAGTTGTTTATGCTAAAACATGATATTAAAAGGTGGAATAAGGAAGATTTTGGTGCTCTGTCGATGCAAAAATCCTATGCTTTGGAGGCTTTAAAGCATTGGGATCGAAAACAAGAGGAGGGAGAATTTTCAGAGGATGATGCTATGAGGAGGGAAGAAGCTAAAGCAGAGCTAGGTTGAATTGTGCTCATGGTGGAGATAAGTTGAGACAAAAAAATGGCTTTAAGGAAGGTGATAGGCATACAAAGTTCTTCTATTAATCGGCTAATGCTCAAAGAAGGCACAATTTTAGAGGGAGTTTGGTTATCGACGGGTGGAGACTATTAACGCAGACGAGATTCAAATAGTAGTGGTTCAATTTTATGAGCAATTATACAAAGAATCATGTTCCAATAGGCCTCGGTTGGATGGATTGGAATTCGCTTCTATATCAGATGAGGAAAAAGAAGATATGTAAATGAGTTTTCAGAGGAAGAAGTTTTGGGTGCTTTAAAAGCTTGTGATGGGTATAAGGCTTGAGGTCCAGATGGGATGACAATGGGCTTTTTGTTGGTAGCCCGAGATGTGGTAGAAAGGGACGTTATGGATCTATTTCAACATTTGTTTGAGCATGGGTCCTTAGAGAAGAGCCTTAATGCCTCATTCATTGTTCTTATTCCCAAAAGAGGCGGTGCTATTGAATTGAAAATTTTAGGCCTATCAATCTTGTGGGATGCATGTACAAGCTGATAGCAAAGGTCTTAGCTATTCGTCTAACAAAGGTGGTAGGCAAGGTAATTTCAGATTCTTAGAATGCTTTTGTAGAGGGTCGTTAGATTTTGGATGCAGTCCTTGTTGCTAATGAAGTTGTGGATTCTAGAATTAGAAGTGGGATTCCAGGAGTCATATACAAGCTGGACATTGAGAAGCTCTATGATCATGTCAATTGAGATTTTCTTTTTTATATCTTAGAAAGAATGGGTTTTGGAGCTAAGTGGAGGAAGTGGATTCAGTGGTGCATATTTACAATCAAATTTTCTATTCTCGTGAATGGTTCCCCATCTAGTTTCTTTTCTAGCTCTAGAGGGTTGAGGCAAGGAGATTCTCTGTCTCTTTTTTTTTTTATTTTTTTTTATATTGTAGTGATGGAAGCTTTAAGTAGAATGTTCAAGAAGGCAAAGTACAGTGGATGATAAAGGGTTTTGAGATGAGTAGAAGGGGACGAGATGTGGTTGAGGTATCTCACCTTCTATTTGCAAATAACACCATTATTTTTTGCGATGTTATGGAGGATCAACTCAGGTATTTACAATGTGTTTTAATTTGCTTTGAGGCGGTGTCAGGTTTGAAGGTAAACATGAGCAAGAGTGAACTGATTTCCGTAGGTGGAGTGATAGATTTACAAGGTATGGTAGATTGTATGGGCTTCAAAGTGGGGATCCTTCCTTCATTGTATTTGGGGCTTCCTTTTGGTTCTTCTTTCAAGTCCACTATGGTGTGGGACAATATTATTGAGCAGTATGAGAAAAGGCTTGCAGGTTGGAAGAGACAATATCTCTCAAAAGGAGGTAGAGTAACTTTGATCAAAAGCACTTTATCTAGCTTACCAACTTACTTTATGTCTTTATTTACTATGCCAACTTCAATGGAAAAAAGGTTTATGAAGCTACAAAGCAATTTCTTGTGGGGAGGGTTAGTAGAGGAGTTCAAGCTCCATCTCGTGGGGTGAAATAAAATTTGTAACCCTATCGAGCAAGATGGTTTGGGTATTATATGCTTTCGACAATTCATCCAAACTTTATTAGGCAAATAGCTGTGGAGGTATGCAGAGGAGGAGGGCCACCTCTGGAGAAGGGTGATTGATAGTAAGTATGGGATACATCATAGAGGATGGTCTTCTTTGGAAGTAAGGGACTCTTACGGGGTAGGCTTGTGGAAAGGTATTAGGAGGGGATGGATTGAGTTTTGCAAACAGGTGGAGTTTGTGGGGAGTGAGGGAAGTTGAATCTGTTTTTGACAGGATGCTTGATGCAGGGATATTCCTTTATCTGTGACCTTTCCGGATCTATTTAGCATTGCAAGAAATAAGGAAGCACTGGTAGTACACTATTTGACATTTTGTAACGCAAGGGTTGTTTGGGAACCTCTCTTTATCAAGCCCTTTGAAGATTGAGAATTAGAGTCTATCAGAGTTGCTTGCTTATGTGTACGAAACTAAGGTGAATAAGGTTCAGTGGATTTGATGAAATGGAAGAAGAATAATAGAAAGTTTTCGGTCAAGTCATACTGCTTCTTGATTTAAGGTGGGATGACGAATGTTTTTCCTTCCACAGGTATTTGGGGTGTTAGTGTGCCTGCAAAGGTGACTTTTTTTTGTATGGACAACAACTTTGAACTCTATCCTTACTATAAACAATTTAATCAGGAGAGGTTTCAAATTTCCTAATTGGTGTTGTATGTGTAGAAAGGCTAAGTTTGTGAATCATTTGATACTTCATTGTGAGGTTGCTATGGAGCTTTGGGCCATTCTTTTGTTAGTTTTTGGGGTGTACTGGTTATGCTAAAATCAATTCTCAAGTTATTGGAAGGTTGGAAGGAGAGGTGTAGAATAAGAAGTAAGAAGGAAGTGTGCAGAGTGGCTCCACTATGTATTATGTGGTGCATTTGGACAGAAAGGAATCGTCGTACTTTTGAAAACATTTTTATGACAATACATAAGTTGAAATCATGCCTGTTGCATAGTTTACATTTTTGGTGTAAAGGGAACTTTTGTGAATCCTCATTTTCTGTTATAGAGTTTATTGATGAGCTTAACTTCCTTGTTGAGCTCTTTTGATTTGTTTTTGTACATACGTTGCACTTCTCTTACCACCTTTCAATGACACTCTTAATTATCAAAAAAAAAAACAAAGAGTAAACATCATTAAAGCTAATTAATCGAACTAACCAAACTTATTACATTTCTCTCAATACATGACAATTAATATATTTAAGCATAATTAACCTTAGTGAATTTTAATTAAATGTTATAGAGATATCCCAAAATAAATTTAACATATAAATTAAATGGGTTAAGCTCCTCAATTAGGATATTAGAATATATAAATGTATATATATTAATATTTTTAAGTCATGAAAAATAGAATTTTAGCCAAATGTGAGAAATCCCAATCTCAATATATTTCTTTCTTCAAAGTCAATACAAATTTTGCTCAATTAAAGGCTTAATTAATTCATGGATCATGCTCAATTAAATAAACCTTTTGCAAGATAATAAAATGCAGGATCTAGAGAGTTACATGCTATATGCCCGTTCAAGCACACTCAACTTGAAGTTGATTTTCTGATTTGGACTTGGAATCATGTACCATTTTGAACTTGCACTTTGTGGGACTTCTTCTACATTCAATAAGTGTGCAAGGGACCGCCATAAGACACAAAGCTATATATAAAGATCACATAGTGAAGCTAAGCTTTATACAACCTGAGTGTGTTCAGAAGGATCTCTTGAGAAACCTTAGTGCTTTATTGAAAATTTTCATCAAATGGAGATTAGTGTGGTGGACTGAGTTTAGTTCGTGGTGAATTTCAGAGGTATCGTGGATCTCGAGACTCGTATTGAGAGTGTATCGGTACGTGATCGTGATATTTGGTCAATATAAGAAGAGCACGCCCAGAAGTGTAAGGATTGGTTGTCTCTCCTGTGTTTAGTTCTTTGATAGTGATTGCTTGGATGAACAAGCCCCGTGGTTTTTACCCTTATTGGGGTTTTCCACATAAAATTGTGTGCCTTAGTTTGTGATTGATTTTATTTTGGATATGCGATTGATTCATGCTTATGAACTGAACTAACTAGGATAATTAATTGGTAAGATAATTGAATGGTAAATTCACATCTTGGGCAAAAGGGTTTTTTTTTTTTTTTTTTTTGGCAGGGAGTTTTTTTTCAAGAAATTTTTCTCCTTGCCAAAAAAAAAAAAAAGAGATAAAAAAAGGTTAACTTCAATTGTGAACAAAAAACAAAAAACCAGATAGCCAGGAAGTTTAGATATTAACTAATTTAGATATTGGTATTCATATTTGTTCTACGAACTAGAGGCCACAATTATTTAAGGTTGTGCATTTTGCACACTATTTGTAAAACCATGTTATCAAGCCAATGGCTCAAGGAAAATATTGTTCGGCTGGGTTATCTCTTACTCTCTTATATGGAGAATGTTCTTTAGCTCTTTTTACTTCTCAAATGTGATGAAAATGGGTAGCAACCAAACACGAGGAGGAAGAAAAAAAGAATAAAGGAAATATGTGATGAAAATGAATCACAGTAAAATGGTAGGTGATAATGAAATATTAAACCAGGAGCAAAGACATAGGATGCTTTTCTTAGATCAATTGAATTGAAAGAAGCTCACTAAATAATTGAAAGCCGTCCCAATTCCACTAAATTATTAAGTTACGAAGGTAGTGAAAAAATAAATTATAAATGTCATGGTAAGAATTTCATGTAATACATCGACTTTTAATTAATAATATATACTTAGCAATAACTCATCGAGTGAATGGATCTATCTTCTATTTTTGTCTTTGTAGAGGAAAATTAAATAGCTGCTCAGTTATACTGAATATGCCTTTCCTATAACCAAAAGCTACCTATGCTGGGCCAGGAGAAAAAGATGGTAATTTTCTCTACATCACGGTCATGTATACCTAGTCTCTATGGTTTGCAATGGCATTACAAGTATCAAAACTTCCAGTATACTCCTTAATGTTCATCATTGCGAAGTTATCCGACACACCCATAACCCTAAGCCAAAGCATCAGTTAATTTACCACATTTGGCACTTTAATCCTGCTGCGACATTAATGGCATGACAACTTGTTTATTGTGGAACTACCATGTATAGGATCATTTTATTAGGCTTAACATTATGAACACATGAGTATGCCTGTTGAAAATACATGGTCCTTCAATTCATGAAGGAGTCTTTGTCTTTTGCTTGGGTATGCTTCTTGTTTCAAAGAAATTGCATATTGCAGTATACTTATTAGAAAACAAAGAAAAAGACGGACAGCAGAATTCACCTAGTTAGGCATTAATACTTCAGAAGTTAAAGCATGAAGACTGCTGGAAAAGAGGTTTCTAGATTAGCTACAACATGAAAAACGGGTCCAACAATCTCTCATTGGGAACCTTGAGTGGAGATCAACCAACCTTTTTTCTTGCCAATGCCTTTTTTGCTTGATTATGGACTGAACCAAATGCAAACCTTGGTTAGGCTGTAATTTTATGGAGCAACTACATTAACTAGAATGTGGGTAGTTACGATTTCATTCAGTTTTGAAGTAACAAGTTTGGGATGCATGAAGTCCATTTGAATTATACATGATCTTATATGATTGATGCTATGATTTGTAAATGAGTAATTCTAATGTTCTCACTTTGATTGCAGTTCTTTGTAAGAAAGCAAAGAGGCTAGAATGGAAGGGATCACAGAAGAATAAAATCAACCCTGAACATATACCTGCACTTGAGGATCTATTTCTTGATTTTTATGTCATTTGTCGTCCAAAAGAAAGTGATTATTACAATCGCAAGGATTTGGTTCGAATCTTCAATGAGATTGCGAAGGAAATCTGCGGTAATTTTTGTGCTGAACTCTTCTAATACCTATTCTCAATCCTGAAATGCATAAACATAAATGCAATATGCAATCCTACTGGTTTATCAAGGACTATCTTTGGGTTGCCTTATGCTTTGAAATGTCTTTCAATACTTTTGGTCAATTGACCTGTTCACTGGATTATGTTTTAGACAATCATTGACCTATATGATAGAAGAGTGGGAGTTTCTGTGGTTAGCTTTTCAGAACAAGAGTACAAACACACTGCTGGATAACTATGCTTTCATTTTGTAAGCAAGAATACCATGAAAATTACAAGTGCATTATAAAATTAAAACCAAATAGTTAAGCAATGCAGTTTCCACAGTTTCCATTGAGGAAGTTTAAGTAATTTGCTCTTTGATGTGTCACAGAAGAGCCATTATCTTTTTTAGTGTCGCTTTTATTTTTTTCTTTTGGCTCTTAGATAAAATTTGCATATCGCAATCTAGTTTGCACCCTCTCAAATGTTAGTGTAACAACTAATAAGAAACCTTTGGATTTTGGGTTTCATATACAATTTTCGTTATTCCTTTCAGCTCCTTTCTTGTTGAGGGATGGTCCCTCTCTGAGATGTGTACATCAAAAGTCCAGAATCAGACCCAATATAATAATACAAGTCCAAAGAGTTTTATCCCCTCCAGACTGCAGTGACCATTGATTTGCATCTACAATGATGGTTAGAGTACTCCTTAGGGTTAATTATATTGTTGATGTTAGTTTTGCCTGAGTTTCTCATAATTTGATGCTAAAGCAATACAGCTGATACCTCCAAAAATCAAGGTTTTAGGAGGCATCTTGGAAAGTTGTATGCAACTTGTCCTATTGAAACATTTTATCAATTCTGAATTTTATTCTGACAAGGTTGTCTCAAGGACATGAATGGTGTGCTTTCATGGGAGGTTCCAACTTCTCAAAAGCCTTTCTACAAACTATGCAGATAATAGAATTTCCTTGCGCTTTTGGCGGTTGTGCCTTTAGGCTTGGCTTAGAAGAACTTGTGAAAAGATTCTATGAAGCCCGTTTATTGAGTAGAAAACATATATATAATCTGATAAAACAGAGTTGGCTGTCTGTGTTTGTGAATTGTGCCACTCAAAATACGGTGATATGATGGTGTTAAGCATGCAAATTTAAAGAAGATTAAAAAGATGAAAAATTGGATACCAAACTATTTTCTTGGCCCTGTATGGATATGAAGAACTATACGTTTGCCATGACCGGAAGAAACGTGTCAGATAAGGATCTCTTCTTAAATTTGATCGGATATAGTTCTCATGCACAGTTAGATAACTTGTTCGGCCTTGCTACATGTAATGCCTTCTGGTAATTTAGATCATAATTATATTCCTTCATTTCTCGCAAGACTTGCATTAATCTATACGTACAAGTTTTTTGAAGGCATTCCATGCTTGAAGCATTATTTATGGATATAATTATTGTAATCCTGTGGGATTGATTGACATTGCCAGTTTGTCATATGGATTAGGAACATTCTCATTTGATACCAACCAAAACCATCTAGAGGTGCCCAAAGTATAGGAAAGTCATAGTAAAACAAAGAAAAATGAAGGAAAAAGATAAGAGTTAATGTTAATATCTTTGAACCATTATGTGCACTGGTCTTATTGTCATTGTTGGAAAAAGGAAAAATAAGCAGTTTTTTTTTAGTAAATAGACTACCATATAGATGAATAACATTGTCATTTGATACCAGCCAAAACCATTTAGAGGTGCCCAAGTATAGGAATGTCCTAGTAAAAAAAAAAAGAAAAATGAAATCCATGAATACAGGAAAATGTTAATGTTAATAATTTTGAATCATTATGTGCACTGGTCTTCTTGCCATTGTTGGAAACAGGAAAAATAAGCAGTTCTTTTTTAGTAATTAGACTCCCATATAGATGAAAATGAAACTGGTGCATATCAGGAACTTGTTGGCCAAATGTAAGTATGAACATATGGTTAGAACTTAGAATTTGTTCAAATTGCTATTGAAATTGCAAAGCAGAAGGCTAAATTAGAAGTCTTATGCATTTAATGCTCGATGAATGGACAAAATTTACAACCTGGGCTGAAACCAGCTACCTTTTGGCCTGAGATTTGGAACCAAACATTGGATGGGTAATGATGAGTTTAGGTTGATTTATTAAATTTGACAAATATAAGCTTTACATGGAAATTCCTTTAAGCTATTCTTTACTTCCCCAAAATAAATGCTAGATTATATTAGTAAAGAAGAAATATTGTTTCAGTCAAGAAAAGGGATAGGACATGCAAGAGG
Organism: Euryodendron excelsum; assembly: GCA_033060915.1. Lineage (NCBI taxonomy): Eukaryota > Viridiplantae > Streptophyta > Magnoliopsida > Ericales > Pentaphylacaceae > Euryodendron > Euryodendron excelsum. Next base: position 37,877,331 of record CM065383.1, on the reverse strand, counting down.
AGGAGAGGTGATGCAGCAAACAGTGATGGAAAACCGCAGGTTAAACACCTTTCAGAATTTGTTGAACTTCACCACGAAGGCAATAGAAAATTAGGCAGCTATTGTTTGCACTTCTTCAAAAGAACACAAAGAACAATAGGAGTAAAGAGAAAATCTCTTATTAATCAATCAAAAGCTGCTTAGGGAAAATGCCCTTACATTGTATTTATAGGGCAAACACAATTCTTAAACCTAATTGCTCCAATTAAGAATGAAATTAAGAGAATGGGAAAATTCCCAAGGAAAAAAAAATTCGAGTTAAGCCCAAATTTGGATACTATACACCTCAAGTAACTTGGAGAAAAAAAAACCTATGGGTTACTAGCACTTTGCACCCCTGAAAACCTATAGTTGCTCACACTTTGCACCCCTGCACATTACACCAAATTCCACTTCAGGACCTTTATTTTAATTTGTAACATTTAAGTGCTTACACCTTTAATTTGTTGTAATGTCACTATTTTGATAACTTTGTTTGGGAAATTGATAGAAAATTCTCATGTGTTTATCACATGGCCTTTTTAGGGGAGCAAAGATGTAAAATCTAACCCCTTCCTTTAATAACATACAATAGATCCCTCCCAAATCACTCCAAAATCATGAATCTAATCAAATTTGTGATCTATAAAATTTAACTAGGCCTCATGTACTAATTCGAATCACGTGCGATATGCATGATTTGAGCGAGATAGGGCTAGATTTTACGTTTTTGCCCTTAGAAAAGGCTATGTTCTTGTCACATGCGAATTGTCTTTCAATTTTTAAACAAAAATTAGCAAAAGTTTGACATTGCAACAAATTAGTACTGTAAGGGCTTAATTGTTACAAATTAAAATGAAGGTCTTAAAGTAAGATTTGATGTAAAGTGTAAGGGTGCAAAATTTAATTAACCCAAAACCTATTCCAAAAAGGAATTAAGTCGACCAATATATTGACCAACCAAATCTTTCCATAAATGGCCAAATTGCCCTTTTTGAGGCATAAATAGTGGAATCTGCTTGAAAAGCGACGTAGGTCACAACGATAGCTGAGTATTGTTCTTTGGGCAGTGGTTAGTATCTGGGTTGTGCAAGGCCCTTTCACAAATTCAAAATCCTAAGCCTAATTATGTCTGCTATTTTCTCTTTTGGCATTCATTATTTGTAAAATGATGTTGCGTCATGTATGCATGTGTGCATGAGTCTTTAGTTTGTGCTTATGTCCCCTATCTTACATTTTTTTTACCTTTCCATAGCTCATCCTTACCCTGGTAGTCTCATGCCTTTGTGCAGTATTTAATCATATGATTAATTACTTTTGTTTCAGGAAAATCTGATGGCATTCCTGTCGTGGTGGAATTTGGCTCTTTCGTAATGGATATCTTCAGTGCTAAAAGTGATCTAGATTTGTCTGTTAATTTTAGTAACAATACAGTTGATCTCCCTAGAGAGAAGAAGATTCGGACTCTTCGAAAGTTTGCAAAAAAGTTTTATGCACTTCAAAGTAATTTACATTTTTAACACTTATTACAATTTAGTTACTTATATGTGAGAAAACTTAGGCTTAACTGGTAATCTATTTTATCTTTTCATTCTTATAGTAATTGATGACCTTGTTAACCTAGTAAAGAAATTGGTGAAATTGATGAAATAGGTTATAGTTATAGTTTGTTATAGCTATCTGAGTTGCCTCTTGAATGCTGTTTGGCAGTCTTCTCTCTACATAGGAATGAATTTTCTGTTTGAACCTTGTACCATAATCTCTTTTTCACCATTGTCATTCACTTCTCTTTGTTATGATGGTTATATCTGTTGAATTTATATTAAAGCAAAACTTCTTATTAGTTAGTTCTGTAAGCAATTAGTGAGTTAAGTAGACCTAGGCAAATTCAAAACATCAAACTGTGAGAACAAAAAATATAAGCAATGCAAAATTATATAACTGGGCATATAGGCAGTTTATCTTTTCTTAATGAATAAGAAATTTTATGTCATAATATATTGAACCTTAAAGCATCTTTCATGAAAGAGACTATGAAACATGGACTCTATTATAGTCTAATTAAAATAATTAAGGTAGTATATCCTAAAGATTATAACCTGACACTGTAATATTGGAATGAATGATCATGTTGATATATTATTTTGTTAGTGCAGTAATACTATTTCAACATCGATTTCAATGTATTCTAAGGGACTTGAAACGGAGCTCTCCCTACATTCTTCTTGGGTGTTTGGTCATGTTCTTTTAAGGAAAAAATGTTAGACATGTAGTAGTGGGAAAAGGTTTGAGAGGAGATTGGAGGGGTGACGAAGCAGTAGTTATGGGAGAGGCTTATTTTAATGACACCCTTTCTAGCCTTCTCAGACTTTTAAGACATTTACCCTGTCTTGGTCTTTGTTGGAAAAAGGTCGGAGAAACTGCAGGGAGACTTCCTGTTGGGAGGCATGGAGATGAGTTCAAGTATCATTTAGTGGAGTGAGATGAAGTTTGTTCTCCTTTTAAAAATGGGAGGTTGGGTATTAAAATGCTATGGTTGTTCAACTAGGATTGTTGGGTAAGCTGTGGTAGGGATATGGAATGGAGAAATCCCTCCTGTGGAAAAGAGTGGCAGATGGCAAATATGGAAGTTCTGGATCTTTTTAGAGTCATGGTTACAGATGGAGTCCCTAAATATGTGTACTTTTCAGAAAGGTGTAGCGTGGGATCCTTTTTAAAAGGGTGATCCAGAATTAGGAGTCGGAGTTGGTAGGAGTTTTCTTTAGCTTTTTGTCTAGGTTATCATCTGGGATGGAATGAAGATTTTCAGAAATCGGTAATCTTGGTTGAGGGTGACATTTGAGGTGAGCTCATTTTATAGGGTGCCATGTGGTGGGACTTTTCCCACCTTCTTTGGAAGGCCATATGAAAGATGAAAGTGCCTTAGAAGGTGGCATTTGTTTTATATCTTTTTGGTCGGACATTAGGAATTGAGAAGATCTTATCAATTGATAAGTTAAAGGGCAAAGATACAATTTTCACAAAACTGAGTTGTATGTCTAAAGGAGCAGAGCAGTGACGATGAACACTTGTTGATCCATTGTTCAGTAGGAGGGAGTTGTGGCCTTCTCTTCTACTTGGTTTTGGAGGATTGGGTAGGTGGTTGTATTAGGCAGATGGTGAAAGAGGCATGCTTTGCAGCTCTTTTATGCCTCTAGTAGTGTATATGCAAGGAGCAGAATCGGGATCATCTGCAGCAGTGGAGCTTACAAACTGTTTCGAGCATTATCTTTTGCTTTCTGGAAGTTCATCCCCTTCATTTAGCTCCTTTGATGTTTCTTTGAATATATGCGACATGGTTTGTCTACAGAACAATTTTTTGGTTTCCTTCTGTTCTTCTGTGTATGTGGTGCATGTAAATGGCTTCCCCTCATTACGCTTCTTATAGTGGATTGTTTTGGTTATATAAGAAAAAATGAAAATGAGTTGAACAACATGGTTTGGCATATCGACATAATGCTTTTGCATATGATAAAATTAATATTAATATATACATAGACACCTATGTGGCATTAAAGAGCCTGATTTGTCTTTCTTATTGTATTGAAGATATGCCATACCAATTTCGTTACCCATTCTGAAAATATTGAGAAACCCTATGACTCGAAAAAGTGCATGGAAATGGAGAAATAGAACACACATGTTATGCGTATAGTACAAGTGTCCTAGAGGCAGTATCATTCTGACACATCAAACTATTGCGTTTGACATGTAAAGATCAAATATTAAAAGGAAGCGTAAATAATTATTTTGTCACTCCAACTTTGCCTAAGATTTCAATAACATTCCTCAACTTTGATTTCTTCTATTTAGCCCTCCAACTTTTACAAATAAGCCAATGTAGTCCAACACTTCAACGTAGCTGATAAAAACAAATAATTAGTTACACTTTGAGCCTCTCAACTATAATTTAATATTACATTACCCTCTTGAACTAAAAATCGTTACATTTTCACCCCCTTAAACTATTAAAATTTAAGTTTTTGTAGGCACTGTTAACAGGAAAAGCAATTAACTCTTATAACAGTTCTGGTTAGATGCAATATGATATATGTTTTGTCTTTGGTTAAGAAATTTTGTAATTTCAAAAATGCCTATGATATAGACGGAGGAAAATAGCTGGTGTCAACAAAAGCAAGGTACTTTGGAAGATTTTGGCCATTTTCTTAGGCTTCTAAGGGAACCTTTCATAGTCTTTAATCCTCATTTTTCCCTTTTCTTAACAGATTAATATATAACTTTGGTCAAATAAGTCCTTAAGTTTGAATTCCAATAGTTTAGATGGTGAAAATGTGGTGATTTTTAGGTCAGTAGGGTCAAGTAATGTTAAGTTTTAGCTGAGAGGGTCGAAGTGTAATTAACCCTTAGCTTTTCTCACCTATTTTAAGATGTTGGACTACATTGACTTAGTTTTAAAAGTTGGAAGGCTTAAATTAAAGAGATCAAAGGTGAGGGATGAGATTGACATCTTAGACAGAGTTGGAGGGACAATGATTATTTAGCCTAAAAAGAAAGAGCAAGTTAGAATACAGTCAAATCCAGGAAAATGTACTCTTTGATGGATTGTGTTTCCAAATCCATTACTTCATAGATGTATTCCATATCAAAGCCTTTGTATTTCATGATTTTTCCCTTATTTTTGGGAAACTTAAACATTAGATCTGAAATGAATATTTTTTCCCACTTGTTACTTGATGTTTTATTTTTTTCCTGTGGAGATCTATTTCATATATCCTCTTCGGTAAAATTTTCATTTCTAATATGAAATCATTTTTTTATTTTTTTCTGAAAAGGACCAACATTAGACGTATCTTATATTAAAATAAGAAGATTGATATGGGTGATGGAAATCATCCCATGCTTTTAAATCCAAATTCCACCCGTGTATTTTCCAAACTTGATGATATGATGCCAAGTCATCTCAGCCACTATTCTCTTAGGAAGAGCAGAAGAAAAGGAACAGAGAACATTAGTTGCTTTCATTTTATACCATTTGTAGCAACTTGCTACATCTTGCCGGGTGAGCTCACCAAATTGAACCAAACTGATCAAAATGCAACTGATGACATAAGTATGATACGAAACTATGATAGAAAATAGTGCCCTATTGTTTGTGTACTCATTAGATTCAAATTATAAACTAGAGTTTGTTCATAATGGAAATATTGACTACACAAAGCAGGGCTCTATCTATCTGACAGTGAATTATAGAAAGGAAAAAAAAAGGGTTGTAGATTGATATTGGCTCCAGAGGACACAACATAAGACAGCCACAAACTTGTAACTCAGGTATAAGTATACACATCAGTTCGTAAAATAAGGTCGAGATGCAAAAGCAAATATAGCACTCATGACTTAAAGCTAGCAGCTTGCATTGAACGGCTTTGTTAGATGGACTCTCTTAAAAGCGTGAAATAACCACGCATGCTTAGTGGTGTAGCTTACATAAGCAGACCACTCTACTCTAGGAAATAAAAGGAGAATACATAGAAAACATGAATATTTAGCCATGTCTTAGTGTCCTCAGACTTGGTAATTTGAAGAGTCCAATGCATACACACATACTTGCACCCAGCACATATACCCAGGCTCTCTTACACGTGCTTTCGCATTAATCAATTCTTCTTAGTTATGATCATATTAAGGTTTGTTCAGCAAAATTATAATGGTTGTTTTCATTTAAATTAGCTGCAAACAGATTTCTTTTCTTTGTTTGTGAAAATAGTAAGCACAACCTTTGCCTTCTCTTTGGTCTATTTACTATCTTGTTCATGCACTGATATGATTTTATTTCTATTTCAACTTGGAGAAGTGCTTATTTTTCTTATTTTTCTTTATCAATAGTCTATTGCCTAGTCTTTCAGTTGTGATTACCCAATTTCTCTTATGATTTAGGAATTAAATTGGAGGCTTCGAATAATATCACTTCAGCTCATCAAATAACAGATACATTGGCCTAGTTTAAATATGACTTGTACAGACCTTAACCAGTCTTCTTGTACTGCTCAGGTCACTGTTCCTGAGCTCTCTGTATTGAAGCTCACCCTGATCTGATTTTATGACTTTTACACGAAGAAACAAGTTCGGTTAAAGTTTATGAGCTAATACACACTAATGTTTCCCAATTAGGATACATATTTCCTTATGTACATCTATGCATTAAATAACATTTTCTAATGTTGAACATAATATGAATCCTTTTAGTTAAAAGATAACTTAATGAAATCTATCTTAACACTGGGAAATTTTGGAATTTATTTGACCAGCAACCAAAATAATTTCTTCCAGATTTGATTGACCAGTAACATTAACTTTTTAACTACTTACTGTCCATTTCTTATATTTCATCAGTTATCCATGGTTATTTTGGAAACATTTTTTTCTGCTAATGTTTTATAACAGAATATAATATGGACCTGTTTAACTTCCTTTTATCCAGCATAAAGGGTTTGATTAAAAATAAAATATAATGAAGTGATCAAATGATTTTTTTCCAGATTCATATTTAATTTACTTTGATATACAGATTAACTTTGATGATAAATTGGCATGAAGTAATTGAAATTTAGCAATAATTAATAGCAAAAATATTCTGCAGAAGTTATTTGAGAGGGATGCCTTGGGTATAATTTAAGGATTGTGATGCCACCTGTCCATAATATTTGAATATTCTCATTTGTGTGTATTTGCTTCACCCAGATGTCTGGTTATCACCTGCATGATTTCAGATTATGGTGCCCATAATATTTGAATATTCTCATTTGTGTGTATTTGCTTCACCCAGACATCTGGTCATCACCTGCATGATTTCAGATTATGGCAAGTTCATGTGACCTGCTTTTTGTTTCCTCTTGGTATGATTCATTTTCAATTTTTTTCTTTTTTTTCCCCTAATGCAGCATTTATATAGGATCTGAGTTAAACAGTCTTCCCCCCGTATGGAGCTGCTTCACTGTATAACATGCATGCTAAGCTTCGAACTTACCATTTCTGCAAAGCTCGAACACTTTTAGAAGAATATCTTAAAATTGCTGCTGCTATTGTCTATTACAATATGTAGTAACAGCATAGATGCAAGAGACAGAATGAAGTTATTTTATTCAAACCCCCGTTGCATGGCCCTTACAGAGGGAGGGAATGAGGGTCTAATGATGCAATATCATAGTATCAAGACATACAATATTGTGTAGTGGAAATCTTTTTATAACAAAAGCAGCCTACTGCGACAACTTGAACGTCAAGAAAGTTAAAGAAAATGTTTGCATCAAGGCTAATTTGATAAATAAGAATTTAGTTTACAAGTTTATTCAATTTCTCTCTCTCTTTTGTTTGTTTTTTGGTAAGAGGAGAGGTCATTACGAGAGGCATTAATGGGTTATAACTCATTGAGCATATTTATAATCCAGTGGAAGGTACAATGTAAATTAAATTAAACTAATCATAAGGATTAGAGAAACTTATTTTAGAGTGGTTAGGGATGGATACTTGGAGTATATACTATTTATATGTATTTAGTGGAATACAGTTCAGCATCTTTTAGGCATTAAAGAACTTTTTTTCACAAAGTACAATCATATACTAGAGTATTCTTTGAGTGGTTGAAAACATACTTTGGTTTGTATTCCGGAGAGTCGAATGCTTATATGTCCATGAGGTTGGGAACACAATTGTGTGGCCCTGTGATGGTTGTTTTACAATTGTTTTGGAGCAATTTTCTTTGCCGAAATACATAGTTTTCCCTTTCCGGGAATTAATTTTTAGATTATGTTGGTGGAATGCTTGCTACAGGCTTCATATCTTACATGAATGAAATAAAACTGAAATTTTAAAAGCAAACATTGATGATCAAGCAGATAAAAAGCTAAAGAATGCTCACCTTTCTCACCTATCTATTTAATGAATTAATTTGCTTCTATTGGAAATCAAAATATAAAATCTTACTGAGCATTTGAGTTGTGCAGGATTTTGACTGGGGATTTTTTTGGGTTTATCATCCTTGTCCTTGTCTTAGGGCTTGTTAGACTCTTGCTGTAGTTAATATTCTGATTATTACCAGAACTACTGGATGCTTCTAATCTATGCATGTTTATGCTGTAGGAAAGGGGCATGTTTCTAGTGTCCACCCAATCTTGACAGCTAGGGTGCCTATTTTGAAAGTTGTTGATCGTGGAACTGGAATTGAATGTGACATCTCAATTGAGAACACGGATGGAATTGTGAAATCCCAGATTATCCGCATGATTTCTTCGATTGATCAAAGATTTCAAATGCTAAGTTTTTTGGTAATTAAATGTCTTGCTATTGTTGTTAACCTCTTTAGGTTGTCAGCAGCATGATACTTGGCACTGGCCTGCATATATATACACAGATGATATAACTTGTGGTGTGGCTGCATCTCACCAAGTTGCAACAAGTTGACTTGGTTCATGTGTCTGTCGACAACGGAACCAGTCTTTAATCATTACTTTGATTAGTTCCTGTTGGGCTGTAGTTGTGCACATCATTTCCCACTCACCATATGTCTGTTGTGTCATCCTGCCTGGCTCGTCCAATGAATCTCTATGTATCACCTCATCCTTCGTGTGAGTGTTGTTAGTTCTATTTAAACATTTTGTGGTTCTATGGTCCACCTCCTCAAGCTGTCCAAGACTGCTACTTGTGGAAATCCAGGAGACATCTTGCCTTCGTAATGGCCCTTAACAAGTGTATGTTTTCGCAAGGTCGATTTGTAACATTTTTATTCCTTGGCTCCCCCACAAAGATAAATCAGTGGCACAAGCATCCTGAAGCACTGTGACTTACCTAGGCCAAGACCAGGGCAAGGGAGCTCCTTGAGCATTGCACATGTTGGCTTTGCAGTCTGCAGACCTCCTGGGATTGTCTGATTTTTGTGGCTTGGTGGCTAAAGTTAGTAGTCGGTGAGGATAGTGACGTTGACCTCATGGCCTAGAAGGCCACTGGGGTGCCTCTTGGAAAAAACTAGAGCGAGGAAAGGCAAGTGTCCTTCCTAGCATGTTTTACACCATAGTAGCTCCAGCATGCTGACAGTGCTGCATTTGTCTCCCTGGTCCAGGTTGTTATTTCTGTCATGTGTGTCTTGGCCTTGCCCATTGGCTACCATACCCTAAACTGGCAAGTCTATAGACCAGTAAGCCTAATTTGGGCAATATAAGCAATGAATACATTGAACTCTGTGCCTTATTGTCCTTTGGTTGTCTTCAGACCTCACCGTCTTGCAAGTGTATTACCTCCTAGGCTAAGTACAACAATTATTGGCTTCCTTAGGTTGCAAGTAAGTTTTTTTTTTTTTTCTTTCCAAGCATACGATATTACTTGCTGGTTTTAATGAGTTTCTGTACATACCAAGGGGAGTAATTTGGTTAATATATTTTAAAGTTGTATGAGACTGGCAATGCTTTCTAAACTATAACATCATCCGATCAGAAACTTCTACACATGAAGTGTGGATTGTGAACTTGGAGATATTTACACTATTTTGTTAGGGTACAAAAATAAAAAGAAAAAAGTACAGGCGTAAAACATCTGTAGATGGTCATATAAAAAAGGGTCAGAGATGTTTTTCATTAAGTTCAGGTGTGAGAAAAGTTCTTAAGGTGTGCTCTTTAGGTGGCTCTAATGCAAGAGGAATGGAAAATAAAATTCATGAAAGTGACACCAAAATATTTGTGATGATCCATGTTGTTATTTTCGTTGTTGTGCTTTTTTTTTGGATTTGTCAAACCTACAAATCTAGCTTCTCATGGGCATGAAACTTACCAATGTTTTTTTTTAAAATCCATTGCAGATGAAAGCTTGGGCAAAAGCACATGATATTAACAGTTCGAAAGAACGAACTCTGAATTCTTTATCCATAATATTGTTGGTTGCTTTCCATCTCCAGGTATGATTATTTTGTCATATCTCAGTGGGGTCCTCACAAACTTTAGCTTACCTTCTCATTGATGTTCATGTCAGTAGTGAAAACGTCACAAACTTAAACATCAAAATGTCCAATATTATTAGTGAAGGTGGATTGGGTAACAATGGTTTAAGTTTTTAGATTCTGTCATAGGATAGTGGAGATGGTAGTTTCTGCGATTTTTTTTGCTGAATTCTTGAATTAGTTAGTTTTAAATTTTAAGTTGCTTCAACGTGTAATTTTTTGTTTTAGTCTTTCCTGGGCAGCTTTCAGCTGTGTTTAAAGTGTACGCTAGCTGTGTTTAAAGTGTATGGTAGTTTCTGTGTTCTCATAGGGATTTTTTTACCTTTTTATTCTCCTCTACAAATCAAAAGCAATAACTCTGCAATGCTGTAGCGCTGTTCCTGGTCACACAGATTCCAGCTGTCCTTTCATATCTACATCACAAGATCCCCTCGCAATCAACACAAACCCCCCCCCCCCCTCTTTTTCTTCTCCCGGGTGGGGTCTTTGTTGGTTTCTTTGTGCTTGCTTCTTTTTCTTGTTTTTGCTCTTTTTTTTTTTTTGTTGGTCTAATGTGATATGTTCGCCTTGCAGACTCGTAATCCTCCTATATTACCTCCATTCTCTGCAATATTCAAAGGTAATGACCCTCCCCTACTGTACAACTCTTAGAGGAACTTCATTTCTTATATGTTGGAAGGAACAGTTCCTCTTTAGTCTAAGACATAATAAAATGTCATTGAAGAAATATATTTGTTTCATTAATTAGCTACAGCATTTACACAAATGCAATTGGTAATTTGCAAAATGTTTGTACTTCCCTCCATCCCACATTAACATCTTGTGATTGACAACGATGCGGCACCTTCTTAGAAGTGTCCATGCTTCTTAGGTAGTACATATTGTACACTTGACTGCATTCTGAAGACCAAACTGATATATTCAGGGTGTTGACTCATCAAAAACCACCTTCTTGTTCAAACCGTACGACTTTTTACCTTTTGTCCCCAAAAAAAAAAAAAACCCCATCTTTTTGCCCCTTTTTTGGTAGCACTACCTACACTCTAAAGCTCCCTAGACTGTTAAAATTGTTATTGCGTTGTAGCTAGAGAGTAACATTACTTTGTTCATGCTTGCGGCTAGAGAGTAACATTACTTTGTTCATGCTTGCGGGTTGAAATCCATTGAGAGAGAGAAAAGTTTAAAGTATGTATTTCGAGTGATGTGATCCACAATGTCTTTCCAAAGTTGCAATGTTTTATCTTGACCAACAAATGGCCTTATTTGCATCTTCTTAACCTTGTTCTAGATGATTTATATACTTAGCTTTCTAATGCAATAGTCTCTTCCCTTATTACTTCAACTTGCCGGGAACCGAAGAACCTCTAACATGTAATTGCTTTCATCTCAGTTATTGGTGTTATCTTTTCTTGATTATTGGGTTTTTTAGCTACTACATTGCGATTACTGTCACCTTTGTAAAATTGGTCATTCTTGAGATGAAATTGATCTTGTGATCTTGGCATGTTCTAGATGGGACTGATCCAGCACCAGTGGAGAAGATTGTTAATAATCTTTTGAACTATGGAAAAAGGAATAAAGAATCCCTGAGTGAGCTCTTCGTTACTCTACTAATCAAGGTAACGGTGTACCTCCATGCAGATATGGAATTCATAACAAAAGGCCATATTTGTAGAAATTCATTAAATAAATGATCTTCATTACATTAAAATTTTAATGTGTGGAGTGACAGATATATTATTTAAAGTGGCTGTTGCTATTGCAGCTAGCATCGGTTGAAACACTTTGGCCTGAAGGACTTTGTGCCAGCACATATGAAGGATCTTGGATATCGAAAACATGGGAGTCTAAATTCGGCTGTATAAGTGTAATTTGACTCACTTCTTTGGGACGTTTGAAGTGCTGCCTAGCTTTTAAACTTAGTCAAGTGTGTGCTAATTCTCTGCTGTGACAGGTTGAGGATTTTACTGATCGATCTCAAAATGTTGCACGAGCAGTAGGAGAAACAGCAGTGAAGAAGATCTACGAGTGCATCCACCTTTCTGTTCAGCATGTTTCTGACTTCATGGATGGCGAGATCCAAGGAACAAAGTTAAGGCAACTTTTATTTGGCCAGGAACCTATACCTGCTCAAGTAGACAAATGCACCTCAAACTTTGACAAAAGAACAGTTGAGCCTTGTATTTCTCTTGACCCTACCCAGACAAAAAAGATGCGAACTACTGGATGTTGGGGGGAAACAGAGCGAGCTCTTCCTTTCACCCATATCCAGTCAAAAAATAAGCATTATACAGCAGGTTGGGGTGGAACACCTACAGAAGGCTGGGGTGGAACTCGCACAGCAGTTTTGGGGGAGACACAGCAGGATGTTGTGCCCGACTGTGAGCAAGCCATTCCTTTCAACCCTATCCAGACAAAAAACATGCATTCTACGGCAGGTTGGGGAGGAACACCTACAGAAGGTTGGGGTGGAACTCCTACAGTAGGTTTGGGGGGACTACAGTTGGGTGTTGCTCCCGACTCTATCCGGAGAAAAGAGATGAAATCTGCAGAAGGTTGGGAAGGTGCAAATCAAGCAAATAGTGAGATTAAGATCCATTTAAATTCACCTTTTACTCCTAAAATTCCTTATCAAACTTGTCCTTCACCTCCTAATTCAGGTAACGCAGTGCCTATGATTCTTCAGAACTTAAGTTCCATTCATGCCCAGAACCAAATTGATATTGAAAAGTCTGGTGGTCCTTTCTTACAATCCCCTTTTCTTCCTCCACAAAACCTGCTGGGTTTTGATGGGTCACGCAGTAAGAATGTGATGGTTCCCGTGCCTCACGTTGGACCATTGTGTGCACATGCCCAACCGGGTCACTACCATCTCTCATCTGGGCATGGACCACATTCCAATGGATATGGAAGTTTGTAGGCTCTTGCCTTCGCCCTGTTTCTTTCTCCTGCTCTGTTCTTAAGTGTTTGTTCTTGCCATTTCATCCTTTCCTACCTAGGTAATGCTCTGTTAGGTAGCTTCTTGTGAATCAAACCCCTTTATATGTTGTCGGGCTTTAGCGGAAACTAGTAGAATATATTTACTATACCCAAAGATCACAAAACGGAAAGAGCAAGAGTCATTAGAGTTGCTTCCTTTTTCGGGATACAAAATTATATTGCCTTGTAGATTAGGTTAAATACCTTCTCTTTGCTGGGTAATTTTGTTTCCTTTCCTTATTTATCCTGTCCTCTTTTTCGTTCTCTCTCTTTTTTTCTAGTCTGGTCATATTCACTGTATATCAGAGATTACTTTGTGTACTGTGTAATTTGAGAGAGGCCACATAGCATCAGAAAGTTAATTTCCAATTTATTTATTCTTCTGTGTTTGGTTGCACTTAGCGTAAAGGCTCTCTCTCTCTCTCTCTCTCTCTCTCTCTCTCTCTCTCTCTCCCCTGAATTGTTTTCTTTTTATGTAATTTTGTCTATATTTGGAGCTGGGTGGGTCTGGAGGTGATAGTTTGATTGTATGATCTTTGTACATGAGAGCTTTTAGATAGATAGCCGTGTAAATGTGGGACGGCATGTCAGCGTCAAAAAAAAAAAGGTTAATATTATTTTATTTTTCTAATTATTGACAGGGTAGGGGTTGCATCCACAGCCTCTCTTTCTGAATTACTCAGTCCTCTTTTTATCATGGTGCTGAGAAAGGTAAATGACTATAATAATAAGAGTAATAGTAATAATAATAATAATAAACAGTACTGTGGATGGATTTAGTTTTTATTGATTGATTAGTGCCTTGTTTTTTTTTTTTTTCTCACTCTTAACATTTGATCATTAATTCAATTCGGGCGTTTGTAGAAAGAAACTTCATTCATTCATGAAATGTGTCCTCATCATTCATGACTAAATAAATAAATAAGAGAGGAGTAAGAACAACCCAGCCTAAGCTTGGATCATGGACTGGTATCCTGGCTTTTAGAATTCACACCCAAAAAGCAAAATAAAGGTGCTAGGACACGAGCTTCTTCTAAAACTCGTATTTTAAGCCATTGTTATTAATTCGTATGTATTTTATCAAAGAAAAAAATGGGTACGAAGGAAGGCAAGTCTCATGTATTGGAATTTATGCATCTTGTATTGAGATAAATTTAATTTTTTTATTATGTTTTTAGAAGCGATGTCTATTAGAATACTAGTGTTTAGAGATCAAGAATACTAAGTAAGAATGAATTTCCTCCCCCTTCTCTCTCAGTGCAGCTTTTTTTATGAGAAATGAAAATGACCAAAGAACGAAAAAAAATAAAATAAATTTAGTCCACATTTTCTTTTACTTCTCACCAAATCTGGCAACCAAAATAGAAAGAAAGATTTCATTGATTCCAAACCATCACACCTCTTAACTCTTTATTAGACTGGTGCTGCCTTTCACTTTTACTGGAATGGGGGATGTTAAGTGGAGGAAAGAGGTAGCCACATCCACCTACTTACTAACAATGAGTTTAGAGCCCAATAAGGGCCCAACCTAATGAAGACTTAACTAATCCTATTCACCTCACCAATTTGAGTTCCTTTTTTCTGCGTTATTCCACCTAAACAACACAAAATTTCATACCTGCGCAGTTAGCAATACGCTAATAACACTAAACAGCGAGACCAACAAAATTTCATCACAGCCACATGCCAAAACACATTTCAACAAGAAACGTATCATTTACACAAGTAATATATCATTCTATAGAATTATACATTTGATCGAATAAGTAGCTTCTGCCACAATGTACTTCATTCCATATTCCAAAATGCTCAGTTTGACGGCCAATAACCAATAAAAACAGCAACTCATAGTAAACAGAAACCTCACTCTTAACAAAAAGTAGATGATTCAATCCGTCTTAACTAAGCATATCCAAATATGCCACAAAATTAAGCGCAACAGTGAAGCCTTCAATTCATGAGTACGTGATAATCATTTTCTTTAAATAAAGTAACAATGAGTACATGATAACCATATCTCACATAAGTTTCATTGAATTAGTTCATCAAAAGATACTAGGACACTCAATTTTCCATTGCATGACTGACATCTGGTACATGTTTGACAATGAGTTTTCCAACAAGACTAAGAAATATCTCAAAACAACAGCAATATGAAGGAGTTTTGCAGCATTCTTGCATTCAATCATTAGAAAATCGTATCACCTTGAGACAGCATCTCCTCCATGGCATTGGTAAATATATAATCTTTTAAATGTCGAGCAGCTTGTTATGAAGCCTTGGATTTTTTCCCTTTCGCTTCTTTGGCTGGGTTGTTCAGGAAAGGCAGGAAGGTCTTTCCACCCATGTATTCTCGCAATACTTCTGGTATCTCAACACCATCTTCCTTCTGGTAATTCTCAAGGATGCAGCACATGGTCCTCTCTGTTGCTGTGAGTGTAGAATTCAACAAGTGAACATACTGTTTAGCCTGCTCGTTGTTCTGCAAACACATTTGTAGCTAAGAGTGAAGATTCAGATATTTGCAAAGTCCCAACATTCAAAACATAGTCCTGGAGAGGATATGCATCTTCTATTAACACAAATTGCAGATTGTATCAGTCAATTCAGTTTCTTGCTACGTTAATGTTTGAATCCATCTCTTCTACTCCCTCAAATTTTTGTAAGTATATAATCAATCTTTTAATGGAAACTTCTCCATGATCAGGATCGAAAGTAAATAATATGGCACTATCCATTTAATAAAAAGAAGGAAGGTAGACATCATCTACCTTTTTCTGCCCGTATCGAATCTCCAATCTCCGGGACTGATAGTCAGTACAGTTTGAACAGGACACAAGTTCTCTGAATGTATTGGATGCAGGGAACCACGCTTCCAAATCATACTTCTTTGCAGCTGCATCATTCAAGGCACCAGAAACAATAGCCACAACTTGATAGGGTAGTTTTAGCTGCAATAGAGAGAATTCTATTATATTCCAAAGGAAAGAAGAAGGCATCATGAAATAGAAAACAATCTCTGTCACTGTCACAAGCAGGAGCCCCATACATATACAGAACCCTTCCCAAATCACTTGCTTTACATGACATTGCAAAATCTGGCAAGATAACTTATACAAGTACCTGGGGAAATATTTATCATGCATCTCCAGATAAAAATGAATTAAGTACATTAAAAGTAATGTAAGGAAGAAAAGACTGAATAATACACATCATTCCCTAAAATTCTGAGAGAGGGAAAGCTGTATACCATCTTGTAAAACTCCTCAGAGTTTTTTATCATTTCTTCATGCATGTCCCAAGATTCATTGCCATTTGGGCTGGTAATACAGAATTGCTCCACTTTCTCAAACTGATGAACTCGAAAAATTCCAAGAGTATCTCGACCATGTGAACCTGCTTCTTTACGGAAGCAAGATGAATATCCAGCGTATCTGGTCATTCATGCAACATAAACTCAACAAAAAGCAACCACAACACATGTAACCCAAAAAACAAAATAAAATAAAAACCACCATTCTTCAATTTCCATAAAGCAACTATGATTCATGAAGAATGTTATAACCTTAACGGTAGCTGTGATGGATGGATCCAATCATCTATATGATAAGCACAGAGAGGCTGTTCAGCAGTAGCAATCAAATATTTGTCATCTCCCTCACCAGTTACCTATCAAAAAACAAAAAACTAATCAGGCATCCTCTTATCCTGGTGAACTAAAACAATAGGAGAAGTATTTTCAAGTAGTATGCATCCAGCTTCATTTGCTCCAACAAAAACCTCATCTATGATGTGTGAAAACATTACAACAAGTTCAAGATTAAATACAAGCACCTTTGCAGATACATCTTGTTTGAAGACACAGATTAATAGATACAATTTCAAACATCAAGAAATGAATAGTCTATAAAAATAAATTATTTGCTTAACCTTAGTCATTGACCTATACACTCAATGCAACAATTCAACAGGTTATTCTGCAATTCAATCTTGGTTTGGATTGGACAAAATATACCTTCATACGTATTTCATGGAATGTATATTATATGAATTTTTACGAATAGCATTATTCATGAAGCTAAACCATAAAAACTTGACTAACTGAATTTGGCAAATCCTCGACAAGATCTTGGGGTGCCAACCACTCAAACATTCAACAAACTCATAACAGCACAACTCATGCTAGAAATAATTCTAGTCGATGGGCTTATTAACAAATGAACATATTTGACACTCCAGCCAAAAATATACGACGGTAAGTACAGGTCCAAGCATAATTTGTATTTAAACCATATATATTCACTCAGTCACTTCATACTAAAGATCACTATAACAACACATATGTTACCTTGTAAAGTTCCTCATCAAATTGTGCTAATTGAGCACACTTTGCCATGATATCTTTCCTCATGAAGAATGGAGTTTGCAATGCAGTGTAGCTCCTTTTCTCCAAGAAATCAAGACCAAAATTAATTAGAGCTTGATTAAGGCGTACACCATCTCCTTTCAGATAGAAACCTCTACCTCCCGCAACATTAGTACCTAGATGTTTCAAGCACATTTGCATTAGTAATGAGTCTAATAACACATATAACTACAAAAGGATTGAATTTAAGAGCATCTATAAGTAGAATATACTGAGAGAAGTCAGATGCCATAATTCAGTAATGGAGCCATGAAAACCAAGATATTTGTGGGTCCCGTCTCTACGATAAAAACAGACCATGTACAACAGAGTGGACCATAGATTTTAGAACTAAAATGACAATCAGCACAATTCTAATGGACATTAATGTCCAAATTGCCATCCTCAATGCACATGTTTTGTATTGATTGAATTCAAAACAAGTGCCAAAGAAACAGCAAAAGCAAATAACTAAACAATCTCTGATTTAAAACTACCTAGTGCTGCAACCTGACATGAAGCTTTCGGGAGGAAGATAAACCAAATGTTAGGTAAAATCTACAGGATTAATGTTTACTTAAAAGTAATTTGGAAGGGAGAAAGAGAAAAACTCCATACACTCTGATCAATCATTCCAATCAAGTTGAACACAGTACATTAGAGTCAACCCAAAATTATGTGAAAACAGAATTATACAAAAAATACAGCCTCAATTACAAAGCAGTTCGTAATGGTACTTCTAGACCTTAATCATCTCAACCTAACAGAGGAACATTTTATTGAAGAACAAGATAAAATAAACTACTCAATACCTTTCTTTGTATCTGCAATTCCAAGAAGCTCAACAAGGTCAACGTGATTTTTTAGTTTGGGTTCTGACCGTTTCTCCCCCCAAGATCTAATTATGGCATTATTTGCCTACAAAATTTGTAAAAGTAATCAAAAATTGATGGTCTCAAATTTTCATAAATTGAATAACATATAAGTTCCATACATACCTCATCATTGCTAACTGGAACCGAATCATGCACAAGGTTTCCAATTATTTCCAATTTTGAATACAGTGCTGCTCGAGCCTCTTGAACTTCTGCTTCCTTTTCCGCTGTCAATTGCTTGTTCTCTTCGGTACTTTTAATCATTTCACTGGCATCCCCACCCGACTGTTCCAAAAATTCAATAATTAACCAATTTCAAAACTTAAAGCGTCAAAAGGTGCATGTACAGTTCCTAAGGGATAAAATTTTACCCTAATCAATCGACTTTATCGAGAAAGATTACTTTTTTTAGGGACTTATCAATAGGTAATGTTGCACCAATACCCAACCAAAGGGCCACTGCCATACCAATTAAAAAGACGGTTGTCGCTACTGGACGACAAAATGGATTTTGAAATTTATTAACAGACTCAAGGCAAAGGGGAAAAAAAAAAAAAAAAGGTTAACTTATTCATTGAGCAGAAACTTCTTAATTCAATTAGAAACCAAACAATAACATTTATTTTATAGATTAAATTCCCCTATAATAACTCGGCCTTTTTCCTTTCCCAACCCAAAAAATCTTTGGTTGGCGCAAAGCTCAACCCCCCATTACCCAACCCAATCCACCTAAACAATGTGGTCCATTTTGAACCGTTTGCCCATGACATCCACAAGCTAGCCTCCATAAATTTGAAAAACCCAATCGTTGCAAGTAGGACCACGTGTGCCGCCTTCACCTACCACCATTTTGCCTAGCGCATGTGCTTGCCCCTATATTGAGCCACACTCCACTATCTCTTCTCCTGATGCCTTAACAAACTCCTACAACGTGCAACATACTACGCTATCAAACAGCCAAGGCCCCTCATCTGACCACACGTCTTTCATATACAACAAGCCTACAACAATCCTAATCTTGGTCAGAATCTAAGCAACATGGACATTTCTAAGGTGTTGTGTCCACCGTGTCAGATATTCGTCGAACACTCCCCCAACACGTGTCGGACATGCGTAGCGATGGCAGAATAACCCAACGTCTCGCGTCCCCGCCCCACCCTGCCCCTCATAGGACTGGTATGGGGTGATACTAATCCGGTCGTGTTTGGAGGACAAGATGCAATAACTTGCCCCAACCCCGCCCCATTTGTATATATATTTATTTACTTTTTATATATATAAATGTTATATTAGAATATAAATGGTGTGATTTTTTTCTTTATTTATGTGATTTTAGTCTTTACTTTATCCATGATGTGGTTAAAAAAATTACTAACGGAAAGGAGGCAAGGTGAGGATGGGAGAGGGATTAAGCGAAGCGGGCAAGGCGAGGGGAGGGATTAAGCAAGGTAGGGCAAGGGGGGGCGGCCATGGCGAGGCGGGAATGGGATAGGACTCCCCCAACCCAAACTCATCTTGTTGTCATCCCTAAACATGCATCCAAACGTGTCCTATTATTTTATTATTGTTTAGTATTGGACACGTTTCGAACACTTGAGAGACATACATGTTTGTCATTTGGACACCCGTGTCTGTCACTTACACATATAAAACACATTGCAAGTATAAAGAAAATGAGACGAAATCTAATTGTAAAATAAAAGTAAAGAATTTTAAACCTAATTTGTTGTTTAGAATACATTATTTTTAATTTTAGTAAGTTTTATTCTGCATTTTTCATTACTTTTTAGTAAAATATTTTTAGAATAACATATAAAAAAATACATGAGATATATAATTTTGCCGTGTATCCACCATGACCTGTCACGCATTTTTTAAAAATTGCCGTGTCCATGTCCATGCTTCTTAGGTCAACATACAACCTCCCTCACCTCTAACTGGATTCACGGCCCAAATCCAAATCTAGAACATTCCAACAACTCCAAATTGCAGTCCCCTTACCTAGTCCATTGTTGAACTTGCATAGGCTTTTGAGGCCACATAGGTAATGATGCCATCTCCAAGAATGACTTAGCTTGGCTCACTTTCTTCACAACCTCATCAAGGTCAACCTCCTTTTTGAAGGTGGTGTCATCTCCTCCAACCTAAGAAACACGAAAACTTCTAAGAGGGTGTTGTGTTTGTGTCGAACACACATACTCCTCGAACAAGCCAATTGACTACTGTCTCCAACAATCCAACAAGCTTCCTAGATAGAGCCTTTAAGACCTCAATGTTGTGACAGGGCTTTGGGAGTTTGTAGTTCCAGTACATCCTTAGGTTGGCATATATCTTCACCGCTATTGTTCACTACTACCTCTCTCTTGTCGATCTCTCCTTCCATATGGAGCCCCGAGGTCATACCACCCATGTCCCCATTGCCACCTCTCTTTCCTGAAGACCTTCCTCGGCAAGAGATGGAATACCCATGTTTATAGCCAGGGAGGCATCTGACAATTGGAACTAAACCCGCTGCCATACATTGGACGGAATCCTCCACCTCCACCTCCACCATGGCGACCTTGCCATCCATTAAGGGCCTCTGTAAGCTCCAAAATCTAATTTGTGGTGCGAATTTTATAAAATAAAAAAGGGCTACTAGGGTTCCAACATCCAAATCTCATATCTAACTGTGCAATCTTTTAAGAAAAAGGCTTCATATATAACCACTGGGTCTCAATCTATCCAACTTACCAAAGGATCAAAGAGCAGTTTGCACTTCAGCCCCCAGGCCCCTTAACTAATGGATGCATAGATACCTGCAACTGAATCTTAGTAGAGAAAAATGAATGAGAAAACTGGCAAGAAGGGGAAAAAAAGGAAGGCTGAGCTCTTTCTATTCTCTTCCATACTAGACTAGTTCCATCAATAGGACAATGAGCCCAAGATAGATTCCATCAATCAATGAATCCATGTCATATAACCTAGCAAAGGAGAAACAGACATGGCAATGCACCTCACATAGAAGGGAAGGGGCCAACTCCAAACAGCCCCACTTGGTTCCTATAGAATCATGCTTATAAAACCATCTTCAAAACCTTGTGGTCTAATTGATTGGAGGCAAGAGAGGGAGAAGGAAAGTGGGGGGAAGAAAAGTAGAGGCATGGATTGAACTTCTATTCTTTGGTAAGAGGCTGGAAGCACTCTACCAAATCCTTACATCCAAAAGCAGGTGGAAAGGAGCCCTCCAAAATGCTTACATTCCTTTCTTTATGGGTTAATGTCCTCAGACACGCTTGGACACATGTCTCGACATATAGAACACATCAGGGACAAGCATGATCCTTAGTCGGACATGGTTTGGCACACAGCGAGATTGAAATATCATTGTTAAAAGTATTAAATAGAGTTAAAGTTATGAATTCCAAAACTTTAAAACATCAAAACACCCAAATTTAATTCTTCAAATCCTAAACTTGTTAGTTATTGTATTATAATTATGAACTTGTTTAGTTGGTTTCGTTTTGGTTTTGTTTATTTATAGATGTACCATTCGTATACATAGCAAACACAAATCTATAAAAATACTATTTTTGCCTTATATTTGTATCTCATTTTTTAAAACTATCATGTTCTGCATTTGTATCTATACTTGTGTTAGTATCCATGCTTCTTTGGGTAAAATCAAACAACACCTCTTCCTTCCTTCCTCCTTTCCTTCCCTATCATCAAAACCAAACAAAAGGAGGGAAACGAACTTGTATTTCCCTAGAGGTACAGTTTCATCTTGCATACGTTTGCTTCGAAGTTTTCACCCTCACACCTAACGGAGTATTAAATCACTAGTGTTCAACCAAAATTCATCTTTTCTACGGCTCCAACTTTACATAGCACTACTTTCCCCGTGTCTTGAAGTATAAGATAGCCCCTCAAAAACTAATCCAATTGTGTACATGGGTAATCAAGTTTCAAACTAATAAACTTCAGAAATAATGCAAACATGAATCCCCATGTAACCAAAAATCGAATTGAAACTTTTAAGGTGCATAAATTGTCCACAATTCAGAGTAGAAGCAAAAGCGAATACCAATTCAAAATACATACACAACACACGTCCATACATATGTACATGTATAGATATATATATATATATATATATATGGACATACATATGTATATGTTATCATTCAATTAATAATGTCCAAGGACATAACTAACCAGTAAATCAACCGTAACACTTACAATTTTTAGTCTGGCAACTTCTTTGTTAATCTTGTTGAAATCTTTCCTGAGATTTTCGAACTCGAATTGACCTAAACCACCATATTAAGGTGCATCATATACACATGAATATTATGAAACCCGAACTAACGAAAAATCTCTAAAAAGCGTGAGAGATAGTTACGCTGTCGCCATTCTTTGTCGAGACGAATGACCTCGTCGACCAGATCCACATTTGCGAACCTTCGGCGCAGGGATTCGCGTATAATTTCCGGATTGTGGCCCTTATCTTCCCTGAAAAGATTTATGTCCAGCATTTGTGCGTCTAGAGAAAGAGAGAGGGCCGAACTTGGGGCAGGCCAGAGGTTGGAGGGTCGGCGATTGTTGAGCAGCTGAGGCAACTGCGTTACAGACTTGCGCAGTTAGCGTTGGGGAGAAGCGGAAGTGGGGATCTTTAGGGTTGTGGGGTGTATTATAGGCATTTTGATGTTACGAGGGATGCGTTCGTCATTTGCTAATGATATATTTTGACAAATTACATTTTACTAGAGGTGGACGCTAAGGATCATAATTTCGTTTCGAGGGGTCATTTCAGTTGGCTCGAAAATGGAAATGTTTTGAAAATATTTCAGAAATGTTCGGAATATTTTAGAAATATTTCAAAAGTGACAAATATTAAAATAGTAAAATATAATCTTTTGTATAAAAATTGTATACCTTTTATAAAAATTTTAAATTCGAGTTAATAAAACTTATTATTTAGGTATATAGTATTGTGTTTTAGTACATTTTTTTATATTTTAGTGTATTTTTATTGTAATAATAGTGTTTCATTATTCCACTAGAGTTTCGTTTCGGTCTCTTAGGAAACGGAAACATTTCGGCCGTTTTGGTGAAAACAAATGAAAATTTTGTTCCTTGGTGGACTCATACAATGTGTATGTAATCTTTTATTATTATCGAAGATGACAATTGTCATTGAATCACCATCTAATAAACTAAATCACCAAACAAAAGATTATCATATCAATATCAAATGAATTCAATAGGCACAATTTGTAATTTGTGAATAATTATAGTTTAAAATTTATAAATAATTGCAACAGTTATTAAAATATAATTATTGTTAACCCAGCTTTAAAGACATCAATGGGTTCTCCCTTTATATATTAGAATAAATTTCATTGTGATTAAATCAAATTTCATTTTTACTTATTTTACACTTTTACTTCAAAATAAGATACTTACACGTTCTATGGTATAAAAGTAAAATAATTATTTTTTTTCCGTTACAAGTAACCTAGCAGGGGCAAAGGGAGGAGGCAAAATTTTTAACATTATCTTATACTATGCATTAGATGGATATTAAGATGTCTAATCTCAAAAAAATTATAAATGTGCCCCCCTCTGGAATTTTCAAGAAAATGTAAAGTAATGCATTAGATACACAGTAGGCTGCCTTATCTCTGAAAAAAATTGTAACTCTTTTCGCTTTCGTGTAAATTCCTATTTATGTTTGAAAACTTTTCTACTTATCCCAAAAATATATCTCTTTTGGTTATAAGAAAAACATAGCTTTTCTTTCCTTTCCTTTGTCCCAATCATTTGCTTAGACAATAAACACAAACCTGAGGAGTCCATACTTAGATGAGCTCAATTATGTATATTAAAAGAAAATGTGAGATTAGCTACGAGACCCATAAAATTTTGCTAAATATATGTGAAAGACTTGAGAACTTCCTAGATATGTTTAAAGTTCATTCCAAATTTTTATAAACTTTGTTCATGATCTTGGTATTGATTCTATTTTCTTGATTTTAGAATAACTTTTCCAATAATCTTTACCATGAGTGTTGTTAGATTTAGTTAATATTGTGGAAAGTGGTATGAATTATTTTTGGGTTGTCATGGTTGTAATTGTTAGTTGATATTAGAATTTGAGTCTAATTGTTAAAAAAATGAGCGATCTTTGTTTTATGTTATAAGATCTTGCAAATTACATTGATTGATGCATAGTTTTCGCTTTCATTTAAAGATAATTATAGTTAGAGGAAGTCTAAGTGACATACTCGTCAAACCTATAGTTTGCCTCCCCTCACTAGAAATCATGGCTCCGCCACTATAATTGAGCAATTGGCTCAATGAGTAACTAAAGATTTGAATTTTCTTACTCAATGCTTGGATTTAAGTCTCCATACTTGTTTGGTAGGCTAAACATACTTTCCAATGCTCATAACATGCATTAAGACTTAAGTTTCGAACCTGGTAAAAGTGCGAGGAAGTCTTTCACAGATGGTCGTATTGTGCGGGCAATACTCCTTTGTGATTGTATAGAGTAGCGTATCTACATATCCACATCGCTTATCAAGATATGCAAGAAATTAAAATTCTTTTTCAAATAAAACTATTTTCTTACCAAAACTAAACTATTAAAATGGTATGTAAGCCATGATGGACTTTTTTTTTTCCTTTCCTTTTCTTTTGTTTGTCCTTTTCTTTAAGTGTTTTAATTTAGCAAGAAAACATCTATGCTTAAGAACTTAGATACTAATTACTCTTTCACCCAAGAAAATCATACCAAGAAAAAAAAGGAAAACTTTAGAGTAGTATAGATATCCTTTTGATGCTTTAGTTTAGTTAGAAAATAGTTTTAGTAACAAAAGTAACCTAACATGTAGCTTTTATCTTTAGCGAAAAATTAACTAGTTTCACTTTGATCCATGGCAATTGAAATTCAAAGGATAGTGAAATTAAGTCCAAATAGATTGTGAAAAAATATAATTTATCCAAACTATAATATTAATAAAATTATTAATAATAATAAGTAGAAATATTCAAAAGTATTTTAAAAATTTGAGAAATGTTAGCGTCCCTGCAATATAATAATCTTACCCTTCCCCAATAAATTTTCTAGACTAATGCCCCGTTTAGTAGACTTTTTTTGCTATTTTTTGCTTTTAAAAAATAAAAAAGCTCAGACATTTGGTAAGAGTAGGAGTGTTTTTTCTACTTTTTTTATTTTTGACTTTTGGGGCTAAAAAAGCTATAAAAAAAAAGTTAAAAAGCAAATAATAAGATTTTATTGGCCTTTTCAGTTGTGCTTATTTTTAAATAACTCTTTTGAAAAAAAAAAATATAGCAAACAGGCCCTAGATTGACGGCAAATAAGATATTGATTACTTAAAAGAAGGAATTTATTTGTCATTTTCAAATTTAATTTCATTTTGAGCAACAAATGTTTTTCATTCGCATAAAGAGCCTTCTTACATATTCTCTCTCATTATTGGCCATTCCATTATAAAGTTGCAACGAGGTTTGATAATCAATAGAGATATTTCCTTTGGGAAAATAGAAAAGAGGATGGAAGTCTTGGGTTTTCAACTGTAAAGATCATGAATTGAGGACTTTCAGGCAAGTGCTTATGCAAACAGAAGTTTCACACCCTCATACTTCTTCGCCCCATTTTACTAAAAATAATGAAGAGTATAATCCTGGTGGATTTTCTTCACTTCTATTTTCACTATAAAGCAAAACTTTGGGGTTGATAATGTGAAGCTATAAAGGTAGATCAAGGGCTCGATACTTTTCACCATCAAGAATCTCAATTCTTGACTGTAGATAATGGTGTAAAACTCCAATGTGCTCAGTTGAGAAGCAGTGCAATGTCAACTACCCAAGTTTGAGTATTCTGTGTTATATGAAACATTCTTGCGAGAAAACAACTATACTGATGTCAGTCACTTTGAACACCGCTTCCTACCTAAGTGATTTGTTCTTTAGCTGAGATTGGTGGATTGTGACTATTTGGCAGTATCCAAAGTTTATTTTGTAGAGTTAGGTTTGAAGGGCCCTACCTTAGAGAGGTTTCCTGGGTCAACTATGGCGGCATCATTGATATTTGTTGAAGAAGATGTTGGGGATAATAGTTTTTGTGCTGATGGTATACATCAAACTAGAGTGGTTCAGTGGAGTCTTTTATTCAATAGAATTCAATTTATGGGAGTTTATTGGAAAAAGGTAGATTTCATTTACAATGACAAAATTTTAAATTTTTGTGGCATTAAAATTCTTGCTTTTACTGGGAAATCGTTAATGCAGAGCAATATGCAATTAGAATTCATTTCCAAATCTATTCATCTATCTAAACTATATATTATAGTAATATGTTGGGTTGTCTCTGAAGCTGAAAGTTCTAATATAATTTTGTCACATTTTTTAATTATCAAAATATAAAAATACACATGCCTCGATATTATTGGTTGTCTCAAAAACTTATTCTTTTTACTTCATATTTCATTCTATTTTAACACTTAGTCTATTATGGTAAAATTTTCAAATTTTCTTCAATTGTACTCCTTACATAGATTAAAAATACAAGTGCTTTTAAATTTCAATGGTAGGAAGTATACATGTAACAAAACCATTAATATTGTTATTACCATCATTCAAAACTCCTCAAAAATGTTTAAAAAGTAATAAAAAAAATAAAATTTTCTTGATACTATTGGTTGTTTCAAATTTATACTTTTTATTTTAAATTTTATTCTATTTTGTCATTTAGTTTGCATGGTAAGTTTTTCTAATTTTCTTTAAATATGCTCCTTGAATAGAATGTTTAATAGAAAATAAAAATGTTTCTATGGTAGGAAGTCTACATGTAACAAAATTATTAATATTGTTATTACCCATCAAAAAATATTTAACATGTAATAACAAAAGATAAATTAAAATTGTTTCTTAATATTATTGGTTGTTTCAAACTCATACTTTTTACTTAATATTTAATTCTATTTTTGTCACTTAGCCTATATAGTAAGTTTGTTAAATTTTCTTCATATGCTCCTTTAACATAGAATCTTTAGTAAAAGTAAATTTTTTTTTGTAAATTCCTATGATAGGAAGTACACATGCAACAAAGTTATTAATATTAACTCTTGAAAAATATCTACAAAATAAATCAAAATTTTATTGATAATATTGGTTGTTTCAAACTTATTCTTTTATTATTCTACTTTGTCACTTAGTCTATATGGTTAGTTTGCGGAATTTCCTCCAAGTATGCTCATTACACATAATGTTTTTATTTTAAATTTTTATAAGAGAAAGTACATATGTAACAAAATGAATTAATCTAATCATATTATGTTTAGTGCATTAAGCCAAACAATTAATTTAAACCCTATTCATGTATAATTGGGTCAAAATGAATTAATCCATCATTAGATTTAAGAGGAGTTATTTTTAAATACAACTTATTCAAATATTTCTATCCTCTTAGCAAAACTTAAGTTGATCACTTTAATTTTTGTCCATTATTAATGAATTTTGTTTTGCATTACTTTAATTTAAAGTGACAAGTATTTTCAATTTTCAAAGAAAAACACTTATTTTTAAGGTTGCGTCCTAATACTATGCTCTTAATAATAACCTTTTAATTTGGTAGCACTATATGTGAGACCCATATGTATATAAAAATAAATATTCAAAAGATTAAATTTAGCATGAGCGTAACATTCTCGATCTTATAAAGATATTTAGGGCCCGTTTGGTACTGGCTTTTTGCCTAACTTTTTTTAAGCTTATAAGCAAAAAAGCTAAACTTTTTTGGCTTTTTTACTTTTCTGTTTTTGCTTTTTTGCTTATCTTTAACTAAAGTAAAGTCAGAAAAGCAAAAAAGTTATAAAAACTTGACTTTTTTGCTCGTAAGCTTAAAAAAAGCTTGGCAAAAAAATTATACCAAATGGGCCCTTGTTACTTTCATAATTTGTATACAACATATCGAATATCGACATATTTTAAAATCATTTTATTTAATTCTTTATTCCTATGCATGGCACAGTTCACTACTAGTTGCATAATATGATCAAACTCCACAACCTTACTTGGGGAATCAAACACCAATTCTAAGGCCTGAAAACATTTCAATCACACTACCTCAACTTAAACAAAATTCAGAGAGAGAAGCCACAAACCCAACACCAAAAATTGTAGAAAATATTAGCAGATAATAATCTATTGAGAACTTTAAAAATAACAATATAAGGCATTATAATTCTTTTATATGAATTAAAAGACTAATGCTATACAATATTTATAAAAACTTATGACAACAATTACATTTTGTTGGAAAATAATATTTGAGAGTGAAAAATTAACAAAAATTATGATAAGTTGGTTTTTGGTGAGTTTCTCATCATTCTTGAAGAGTTTATGACAAATTTTCTCAAATTATACTATAGTTTTTTTTAGAACGTTTTATAAAAATTCCAAATAACATTTGAAGAGAGTTTCGTCTCTCTTTGAATTTATTTCCCACTCGCAATCTCTTGAATGGACTCATTATTGAGTTCTCTATCTCTAACAGCTCATTTGGAACTTGAGAAAGGAAAGAGAAAAGAATAAATTTTCATTCTTCTTCTGTTTAATCTTTAGCTTAGAAGAGAAGAGTAAAAAATATTTTAAGAAATTCAGAGAAAAGTTATGCTCCCTTTCACTTTCTTTTTATTTTCCTTCTTATATCATTTGAATTTCGAATGTTTTTTTCCCACTTTCTTTGCAAAGCTAATCAAATAAAATAAACTACATTTCATACAATTTCTCTCTCACTTCCTTTTCCTTACTTTCTATTTACTTAACACAAATTCCAATAAAAAAAACTTACAAGCTTAAATTGAGTATGTTTTTTTTAATTATTATTATTATTATTTTTATATACAACATGAATGTGCAGATAGCCATCTGCGGCCCAAACCTAGGTCCTCACTCCTCTCATATGTTTTGGACGCTGAAAGTAGGTATGACACACTAGATAGCTACTCAAACCTAAGCATTAACCGAGGAAAGAGCTGTGGAAGGTGCACGGGCGGGCCGCGGGCCATCTCCTTTGACGAGAGCATTTTAGTAAAGACTATTTACCAACTGCTTCTAGACAGTCCCCGCCCAAAAGACGTTGAGGTCTTGCCAGCCATTGGTTTCTCTCATCAACTACTCGCGCGCGCACACACTTAATAACCGTGATTCTAACTGATTCACCTAGTAAAACACATACGATCTTCTGATGATTCATGAACGCACTCGAAGTTGTTCGTCGAAATGTCGATGATTAGGGGTTGCGTACGTGGCACGAAGTTGACAAGTCTCAGAAATGGAAATTTAGGTTTAGGGTTTATTGGGAGGAGATGGGTTTCGAGTGGTGAAGAGCCGGCGATTAGAGGAAAGAGGTTTGCGGCTCTTTGGGGCAATGGTGATTTCGGGAGATTGGGGCTGGGAAGCTTGGAGTCTCAGTGGCGGCCTGCTTTCTGCTCAGCTTTCGGCAACGAAAGCCTCCGCGGCATTGCTTGTGGTGGTGCTCATACCCTCTTTTTGACAGGTTTCCGGTCGCTTCTTATTTGTTATATTTTTATTCAATGATAGGTGAATCGTTGAAACCGTTATTTTTGTGTAATTTTATACTAATTGCTCTTGTTTAATTGATGTATGGTAATCGAGTATCAAACTTTTAAATTTCGAATTGAATGCTGTTCGTTGTTTGGTGAATAGTTTTTGTTTGGTTGAGAGGTACTGGAATTGATCCTCAAATTGCTAATTATTTTTGAGGTGCTTCAGTTACTAATTTTGTTCCTTGTAAATTTTGTGTAAATGACGAACTGTGCTGGTTGATTGATAATTGGTTTCTGGTGAAGGAAAGGTGAGGAAATTTCCTGATGGGACTAAGATTTTGTACCAACTTGTTTGGGGGGTTTTTGCATTTATTTTGTAGTTAATTCGGTGCTTAAAATGTTTACCTGCCTGTGCAAATTGAATTATTTGTACTCCATTGAAGTAAGGAATCATGGCACAAATTAAAGGCCAGGCCACGTGGGTATACTTTCTGTGTCTGTAGAAAAGTTTTGTTGAAATCCTAAGGGGTTGTCCTAGTGGTCAAGGCTTGGGACTTAGGGATCTGCTTCTTCTATGATCTTAGGTCGAAATCTCTTAGATGCTATCAACTCCTTGGGGCCATTCCCAGAGCCTTTGGCCTGGTAATTACCTAGTTTGTGTGGAACGGGGGACTGCACAAGCCATGGGATTAGTCGAGGTACGTCCAAGTTGGCTCGGACACCCGGTCATAAAAAAAAAAAGTTTTGTTGGAAACGTATTTTACATGCGATTAAGTTTGTTTATGCTCGTGGGGGACCATATACGTGTCACATAGTGACAAAAAATTTGTGATCATACAGTAGGTTTCTTCACAATAAGGGGATTTATCCTTGGCTTCCTGCATATTTTAATGCAAAGGAAAGTGGATGCTTGGTTATTTTCAAGACCAAGTGTTAGACTTCGGTGGATGGGTTTTGTGTTGACAAAAGGTGTCAACGGGGAGAGGTGCCCTCATATTCTAGCTAGAAAAGTATATTGGACTGGACCAAGAGAGAGGGCTCCTTTGAATCTAAATGGAATTAAGTTTAATCAGTTGATGAAATCTTGGTAATTTTTTTAAGATAAACCTCCATCGTAGGCTTTGGTGAGGACAGTAGGAGACCTTAGAAGTTCTACCTTCCTCAAATTATTCACTTTTTTTGGTCCAACTCAAGTTATCCACGTTGAAAGTACATATCTTTAAGGACTAAACTTTTGAAGCAAGCATTAAAGACATAAAGTATATGACAAATAATCAGAAAGTTGAGATGAAAGAGAAAGTATTAGCAGTCAAGGCAATGCTGGGTTAAGTTGTGTATATGCTCGGAACTTTCAGAACACGTGTCTGTTAGTCTGATGTGAATTAGTATGCTGGAAGGAAATGCTAATGTAAAATGTTTTGCCTTTCTCAACTAGCCAGAATATGATTAGCTACTCTCTGGAGAATACATTATGGATGCTATATCTGATGCATTTGGGGGTGTAATAGTGAAGATTGCTTGCCTTTTAATTCACGGGTGCCATATGGGCAACATAATTGAAAGTTGACTGCCACAATGATGGAGATGCTCCTAACCACCTATTTTCCGTAGTGAGCTAGCTATTAATGACAAGCTCAATGATGATTAGCGATGCTGCAAAAAAATTCATATGGCCAGTGTTGCATTCATGATCACGGGGGCATGATACTGAAGATTGCTTGCACAGCGAAATGATTGGGCTGCTCTTTAAGCACCTATCAGCCCATAGTGAGCTAGCAAGTAATGACCAATCACTTGGGCCTAACCTAGTGAAGTTGAGGGAATATTGGTAACTGTGGTGAGGGCAGAGGTTGTCTAGATTCTACAATTAGCTAATAAGAAGTTATGAAGGGGAGCAATCATTTTAACCATTGTTTAGAGGGTATCGTCACATTTGTTTAGGTGGCATAGAGGCCTTTTTTATTTCCCCTTTTCATTTCTGTCATTAAAGGATGCCTTCTCCTTCTTTATTACTTCTCTTTTTTCTTTTTCCTTTGTGAAAGTGTTAATTTCTTGTGAGAGGAAAATGGAATAATTGTCGTAATCTGAAGTTTTGGATTTTTTGAAATACTATGGTACCAGTTTTGGATTTTTTGAAATACTATGGTACCAACACTTTCCATCCCACTAAAAAATAGTAAGAGTTCTTTTTAGCAGTATCAGTTGCCATTTCAAAATATTTGACAGATTCATGTGATTCACAAAGAGTTGGCTTAGTCCAATAAGATGAAAGGAAACCACAGTGGCATTACCATTTTTTAAAAACTTAAAAGCAAGACAGGTTGCAAGAAGAAAGCATGTTGAACAAGGGCAATGGACTGCCTTCTTGACGTTGCAGAGCTTAGCAGGAATCGATGATCAAACCACTGCTTCTTATAAACATCAGAAAGTGTCAAAGATTCACTGATCCCAAAATAATCGATAGACCAGTTTCAAACTGTCAAAAGCTCCTTAATTGCATGCTAATTCTAGAATCCAAAGTCCAAACCCTTCCAGAGTTCATAAGTTGGTAGATGGCCTAAGAAACCAGCCACCTGATCCCCAAAACATGGAAAAATAAGCAAGAAGCGAGCATGGGCTATTCAAATGGACTAACTTTTCTCTGCAGGTATTTAGAAGCATGGTGTGCATGTAAATATCTTCCGAGGTCAGCATCAAATAATGACTTATTTGGCAACTCTTTTTCTTTTGTTGTTGTCAGCAAATCAGAATTCAATATTTAGAAGAACTTGAGATTAGCTTAACAAGAAAAATTAAGGATGTTGGAAGAAGAAGGGTAGATGCAGGCATAAAGGTTGGTTGTGGGTGGGCTTGACAGTGGGTTTGGGTGTTGAGTTTCTGGCTAAGAGATGAGTTTGGTATGGAGATGCTTTCCTCATGGTTGATGTTCTTGACTTTTTTTAAAAATTCTTATATGAATTAGGACGATCAAAACTCATTGGAATGGGCTTCAGAGTCGATAAAAATTGAGTATCTAGCCCAACGAAGAGGAAATGAATGGGGAAGAAGAGTAAAATATGCAAACTAGTTTTTAAAGCATTTGATACTAGAGATGATTACGAAGCATGATATCTTTGTAATGTGTAACATCCTAACATAGCTGAAATAAGTAGTTTCAAATGATGCACATGAACCTTAGTGATAAAAAATCAAGTGCCACCGGAATGTCTAAAAATTTTTATGGTTCAATTGAGACAAAATACAAATTGGAAAAACAGAATTATCACTTGAAAGCAAACACAGATTCCATAGTTTAACTTATAGTCTACATTGAGCAGTGATGATGATGAGAATATTATTGTAAAAATGAGATGATGTACAATAGTAGCTGTCCTTGTGTTACCATAATACTCCACTACCCTAGCGAATTGTGTTTTTGGTACGGCGTTCCAAAATATGGTACTCTAGCGTTCCAAAACGGTGAATTTAGCGATCCAAAGCGATCCCAAATTTTTTTCTATTCATATTTTTAAAGGTCACCTAACGAAGGAAAAAAATCAATTATAATGAACAAAAATATAGGAAGAATAGAATTTTGGCATAACAATGTGCAAAAAAATGGGTTGTAATACTCCTAGAATGTATTTTTAGATGATTAATTTGAAAAAATATAACTTATGTTTTATTAAATCTCTAATTATTAAAGAAAATTCTTCTAGAAGCATTTTAATTCTAATAATATATTTTATAGAAGTCTACCCCTAGCCTACCATGTTTTAGAACAGGCGGCGTACCACGTTCCCGTTCCTGTTTCAAGTACCAGAACGATCCAGGTTCCAGGTAACATAGAGCTGTCCCAAACCCCCAATCACTGACCCCCTCTCTACATAATGCATTCTCTCTTATAGGAACCCAAATATGACCCTCATATGGTTGGGTCCAATACAAGAGAAACCCTAAAAAAAATTTAGGCCTGGGGTGCAGCCCTAAACCCCTGCAAAAGTAGGGTGAGGCCCAACAACATTTGGAGGTTGAGTTGGCCTTTCCTTAACTTAAGAGGCCTTTGTCTTTATCAGCGCATCAGAAAAGCTCCTTGGATATAGAGTTCAGGAGATCTCCTAACAAGTTGGTGCATAACTACTATATTGATGTCCAAAATGCTTGATTCCCCTCAGGTACTAATAAAGTAATATAAAAATCAAGCTTAATATGGGATGTTTGCAATTGAATAATTTATAAGAAGGTTGGTGAGTTGGAAGAGAAGGCATTTATTGTGTGAGCTCACTCTTACAGAAGTACTCTCTCTAGCATCCCAATGTATTTTATGTCATCTACACTATCCTAGCATTAGTATGTAGAGATTGAGGAGGATGTAGAAAAATAGACTTTTGTATTTTCTTTTGCTAGGGGGCACTCTAAGCTCAAATATCACCTAATAGATTGGGATTTGCTGTGCTTTCCACTTAAAAAAGGGGGGTTGGGCATTCGGCAGCTTGTGCCATTTAATCAGGCTTTGTTGGGAAAGTGTTAGTGGAAGTAAGCTTTAGAAGTCGCTAGTTTTGGAGGCAACTGGTGAATTGCATAGTTGGAACAGAGGAAGGAGGCTGGACATTCAAGGAGGTAGGGGCATATTCTAGGATGGACTTTGGAAATTAATTCAAAAAGGTCATTGAAATTTTGTCGTATGTGAGATTGTGGTTGAAAATTAGCAAATAACTTGTTTTGGCATGATGAATGTCATGGGGATATTCTGGTGGTAGAGGCTTTTCCGGAGTTGCAAAATATTATGGTGGACAAGGATGCTTTTGTGACTGAGTATGTCGCTGTGTGGACCTTACCTGTATTACAAGTTTGTAATGGAAGTCGCAGTTACTGGATGATTTCTTTGAGCTTCTTTATGGGTTCAGATGAGTGCAGATTGAGATGATGATTTCAGATGGAAAGGAGGTGGGAAATTCTTAAAAACACTGAAGTCTTTCCACTCTATGATGGTAAGGAGGACCTTTGCCAGTTTGCCTTGGAAGAGCTCTTGGTTATTGGGGGTCCCTATGAGGGTGTCTTTCTGTGTTTGGATAGTGTCGTTGGATTCGATTCTTACAATTGATAAGAGGTTTTATGCTCCTCAATTGGTGTTGTCCGCAGGGGAAGGTGGAGTTAGTTAATTATCTCTTAATTTATTGTGGGGTGGCTAGAGATTTTTGGAGTGACTTGGGCAGTGTCCTCTTTTTTTGTATTTTTTTTTGTTTCATCGGTAGGAGGGTGTCATTTGATGAGGGCAAACAAGACTTGGGGTGCCAACCTTATTCCTAGGTGTAAATTTCAAAGGAGAGGAATTGGAAAACTTCTAAACTTGTAGAGATGGCGTTTCATAGGTTTAAGATTTCTAGATGTCTTTGGTTTGTTTCTTTCAATTTTGTCTTAAGAGGAGATTTTGTGATTATTCTTGTTGTCATATAGACTTTATGTCCTTATTCAAAATCCTTACATCCCTTCTTAAATTAGGTAGAAGCTTGAATCTTGTAACTTTAGGGAATTCTTATTATGATTTGCAAAGCCTCTGAAAGTGAGCCTGGAGGCATGTTCTTGGAGGAATGTTGTAAGTTTTGTGTAATTGCAAAAGGAATCAAACCCACGGCTAGACCTTATTGACAATTGAGGAACATGTTATGCAAATTACAGTAAGGTGCCTATATGCAGCACTAATTATGAAGCTTTTGCCATGTCTCCCATTTTAAAGCCATCTTCCAAATGGTTTGCAAGAAATGTTAAGCCTGATATTTGCTTTATGGTGAGGCTTCACAAATCCATTTAGTATTATTTGGGAAGGCCAGTTGAGGGATTGATTGGGGCCAAGGATCACAATTTCATTTCGAGAGGTCGTTTCGGTTGGCTCGGAAACGGAAACGTAAACGTAAACGTTTCGGAAACATTTTCTGAATGTTTTGAAATGTTTCGAAAACATTTTAAAAGTGAAAAATATTATAATAGCAAAATACAATCTTTTATATTTTTCTCAACATTTATGAAAAGTTTTAAATTTAGGTTGGTACAACTTATTATGTCGGTATACAGTGTTATGTTTTGATGCATTTTTTTAATGTTCCGGTGTGTTTTGATGAAAATAATAGTGTTTCGTTATTCCACTCGTGTTTCATTTCTGTCTCTTAAGAAACAAAAACGTTTTGGCCGTTTCTATAGAAACAAATGGAAATTTTGTTCCTTGATTGGGGCAAAGATGAGGAAACATGATTGTAGGAGAAAGATTCGATAGCTTCCAATGTTTGGGGGGGTCAACTTCTTGACTTAAGTTGGTACATATATATATCCTTTTAAGGAATAGTTTGCGGTGGTAGCCTTAATTGTTTGGGTTTCTGATTAATCACTTCTCCCTTTGTTATAGCCAATATTTCTATGTTATTGAACAGATCAACCAGTTGATTGCTGGAAAAAGTGTTGACTTCCTGGATCAAGGCAACCGGCCTTTTCTTTTGTTGATTGCCCTGCTTTAAATTCTGCAGCCGCAAAGTGGAAAACAAATATAAACCTGATTATAATTATGCCAAATAAACTTACTAGGATATGCTGGTGGACATTTTCCATGGATTGATCCTTTAAACATTAATTCTAAATTTTTATCTGTAGTTCAAGAGGTTCACTGCTAATACAAGATCCAGGATTGTATATTGCACAATGATGTTGCCCGTCTGTCTTCTACTAGAAAAAAACCATAAATTGTTTTTACAAGTTATGTCTTGTCTATAACTGTGCTTAACTTTGGTTTTCAGTCTTGGAGTCTAGATTTTGTCTTTTATAAATTGCTGATGAAGTTCGAGGAAATTTAGCTGCAGTCAGGGTAGAGGCTTATTAAATGGTCCTTTCTTTTTCTTTGACAGAAACTGGCTGTGTCTATGCCACTGGTCTCAATGATTTTGGACAGCTAGGCATATCAGATGATAAAAGTTACACGACTGTATGCTATCTCGACCTTATTGTTGTATTCTCACTCTTTTTCTCTTTTAAGGCTTATGGTTGTCCAGTGCAACATTGATGTTGAAGATCTTTGGCAGTTTCTCTTAGTTTGAAGCTTTCACTTTCTATTCTATTTTGTTTGATTTAATGTATTTTTTTCTCTGTCACTTGCTTTTAGAAGTATGGTATTGATTGTTTGGAATAAACAGTTATCTCTAGAAATGAAATGTATGCATCAGCATGTTATATTTAAAGTTCAACGATCCACTGCTTGTTTTTTGGTCTGTGTTCCAACTTTTTTGCTTTTGTTTGCAGTCTTTTTTTTTTTTTTTTGGGTTTATTTTTGCAAATTATACTCAATTTTGTGAACTTATATGATTCTTCCACTTCTGGAACAGGCATTACCAAGTCCTATCAGTCCGTTGTAGTTTTGGTAGGCTATTTATGCTTCTGGAAGGACTAATACTTAAATTGAATTCCAAGTTTAAAAAACTGTAAAACATAGGACCCTGACTTCATTTTTGGTGTGGAACTAGAGCACTCAGATGAGTTACCTTGGTTTGAAAGGTTGGCACAATGTATGGTATATATGGAAGCATTCACCCTGTTTGCTTAGGATTAAGGTTTCTAATTTCTAGAAGCTGCTTATTCTATTGTTAAACAAAGTTTATTCTGTCTTCTTATTTTTATGAAATGACATGAGTTGGCTGTTGTGTGTCTGTTCTACCTATGTCTTACTTTTGTTGGTTTTTATGTGGGATGGGGTTTGGAATGTCTATGTTTTGCGTTGTTGCTTGGGCAGTTGTCTACTATCCGCTGTATTAATCACCAAGAGACTGAAAAAGGCTAAAAATTTGTTGCGCTCTGAGATTTTCTGTTTATTTTGGATAATCTCCCTCACTATCGTGTTTTAGTCCCAAAAAAGGAAAGTGTAAATTGCACATAGCATCCCTGCACTTTACACTAAATCCCACTTCAGGACCTCTTTTTCTAAGTGTAGCAATTAAGTCCTTACGTTTGCAATAAGTTATAACGTCAACCTTCTCTTAGCTTCAAGCAGTCAGAAAAAAGCCATGTGACAATCACGAGCTATTGTTATACGTCCAAATAAGGTAATTTACCAAACCCACCCCTCTCTCTCTCTCTCTCTCTCTCTATGCAACTCCCGTATCCCACCACCCACCACCAAAACCCGCCCCTCTTCTCTCTCTCTCTCTCTCTCTCTCTCTCTCTCTCTCTCTCTCTCTCCCCTATGTGTGTGTGTGTCTCTAGATACTAACCCCCTAAGAAGTATGGATACAGATACGGATACGGATACGGACACGGACACGGACACGGACACAAAGACAGACACGGGACACGATATTTTTAAAAAAATGAGGACATAGATATGGTGGGGACACATAAAAAAAATATTTTTATACATATTTTATTTGTTATGTATATGAACGTAAAATTCGTAAATCACCAAAAAAAAGATGAAAACAATTAAATAAGTTCATAATTATAATACAACAACTAGCAAGTTAAGGATTTGAAGATTTGGATTTGTGTGTTTTTTGTTTTGGTGTTGTAAAGTTTTGAAATTTATGAATTAGACTCCATTTAATACTTTTAACAATAATATTTTAACTCCAGCGTGTCACAAAAAGTGTCCAACTAATTTACACGCGTGTCTCTGATGTGTTCGAGAAGTGTCCATTACAAAAAATATTGGACCCGTCAATTGGCGTGTCCGACACGTGTCCTGGCGTGTTCGAGGATTTTGTGTGTCCGATATGTGTCTAACACGGATACGGCACCCTAAACGGAGTGTCCGTGCTTCTTAGTTAATCTCACACACACAAACAATTTAAATGTATGAGTAGTCTAGAACTAAATAGCACAGTTATTGAGATTGATCAAGAGATGTACATACATATGTATAAAGAACAATGCATGCATTATTTTGGGATTGGCCTAAAATTTCTTGTTAAGAGGGATGACGCGCCTCTTGCTAGAGAGCTGAGGTTGGAGGCCTTCGTTTGCAAAGGATAATGGTATTTGTTGGTGTGTGTACATAAGTAGACATATAGAGAGAGGGGACAAACATGGGCATTGTGGACTTCAACGACAAGGTTGGGGAGCTTGAGGCAGTTGTGAATGGCACAAGTTGCAGCAGCCATGTTGCCTTGGAAATAATTGATGATTCCACCACCCTCCCCCCTCGCCCCCCATGTTAAACCCCATCTCGCCCAACCCCTTCTTCGCTATCCTCTTCACTCCTCCAATATCTCTCTCTCTCTCTCTCTCTCTCTCTCTCTCTCTCTCTCTCTCTCTCTCTCTCTCTCTTAAAACCCTCTCTCTCGACTGATTGATAACCAAGAGTGATGAGTGAACTTTGAAATGACACACAATGATGGGTGGGAGATTGGAGTTGGGGCTAGGGGTTGGGGGCGCAGGCGGTTGGGTGGCTAGCAGTGGGGTGGGGTGGGGATGGGTTCTAGAGAGTGGGGTGGGTGGGTTTGGATGGTTAGTTGTGGTGTTGGTAAATAGCCATATTTGCCATTATAAAAATAGCACTTGATGGTCATAGGAGTTTTTCCTTTTTTCCCCATCTGGGAAGCTAACAAAAGGATGACTGGCATTGCAACATATTGTAAATGCAGGGGTTTAATTGTTACAATTAAAAATTAGGCCCTAAATGGGGATTCGGTGTAAAGTGCTGGGGTGCAAAATGTAATTTACCCAAAATAAAGAGAAAAAAAGAGATGCGGTTCCTTAGATTGTTATTTGTAATGTTCCCTATGGAGTTCTTTTTGAATTGCCCACTTAATCTGGTTGTATTGTTATTGCAGGAGCCCTTCAAAGTTTCTAGACTTCCCAAGGAAATTATTAAAATTTCTGCTGGTTATCATCACTCTTCTGCCATTACAGGTTCATATTTCTTGCTAGATACTTCATTTATCACGGTCTCACAGTGCCACACAAATATTCACATGTTTCTCAATCTGTATTCGAGCTACATGTTTACAGAATCTGAAAGCATAGATAATGATCTATCCAAAGTTTAAGCTTATCTCCTGTTAATATTATTTTGAACACGCTTTCCATCCACAATGTAAAATGATTTACATGCAAAGGCATTATAAATCAGTTTTCTAGCTTCTGTTTGTGGGATCTCACTTATTTCAAGTCTATTTTAATACTTAACTGCTACCTATCTGTGATTATTAAATTCATGCTGTGTCTCTTAATGCTGATAGCTTCCTGTCATAGGAATCATGATTCTTGTTTGAATGATCTGAGAAGATCTTGAAACATTTATTTAAATTTGGTAAATTTTGTGGGTCTTCTGGAGCATAAATATAGAAGTCAAAGTATCACAAAGGCACATATCTCAATGAAGGAAGGATGTGTCAGTAACACTAAGAAAAAAATTGCAGAATGTCCCTATCATGCTTTTACACAGAATGCATGAATATAAACATTTTACAAGATTGTACAGTTACATGTATATCTAGGTCTTTCGCAAACGTTTATGATTCTCATTTTTTGTGTGCATGCTAGTGCATGTGCAGATCTGTTTGAAATTTGAACTAAGAGCAGGGCAGTACAACATGTTGCAATTTTTACACTGGCTCTTGCATGAGGAAGTGTTTAGAATCAATAACAAGTGGAGACATATTCCACATACAGATGGGCACATATTGTATATATTTTCGGTTTTCATTAAATTTCTATTAGGTTGGAAGATGTCTACTTCAGATATACTACTTCCTTCCTTTATTAATTGCTTTTTTACTTAGCTTTTTCATTTCTATGAAATTCATGGATATGTTTGGCAAATCATCCAAATCACTACTCCTGAACCCCTGTAGCTACATCCAGACTACCAAGCTCTGTGTGTAATCTATGTGGTACTTATTTTACTTTGTTTACTTATAAATTATTATTATTTGTTAGATTATCTTTCTGTAAGTGTTCATATTTGCTTCCTCAGTTCTTATTGCAATTATTTGTACATTTTTGTAGTGGATGGGGAGCTTTACATGTGGGGGAAGAACTCAAACGGACAGCTTGGCCTTGGAAAAAGTAACAATTAAGCCTGTACCTCATCTTAATTGTCCTGATTCACTGTATAGTTCAATTTATTTTCTCTCATGGTGGTTCTTTGGACTGCCTTTATGTATTCAAAATCCATATTACAATATCTCGAATTGTATTGTATGATCCCTTGGGCTGAGGTATGTTATATGGGCTAATCTATTGCCTGCTTATCCATGTTATACAGTTTATTAAAAAAGAAAAACTTGCTTGAGCGTTGTCAATTTGTCTTAACCGTAAAATTGTTATGTATGACAGTATGAGACTACTTAGGCTGGAAGTAAGGACAGACATGAAAAATGGAAAGTTTTCATAGAAAATAATTTTCTTTTTTTTTTTTTTTGTCAATAGAATATAATATGATTGGATTTCTTGTGAGAAATGGGATGTCATCTTTTTTGTCTTCTTCCTGTTCATCTATTTATATGTGCAGAATAATTCTGTAAATGTTTGGTGTAAAATCATCAATGGAAATCCTGAAGTCATTGAGTTTGTGTGTCACGGCATGAGCCTTGAATTGTGCAATGTCTGTCAAGCAGGCTCATACCTTCTAATGAGGTGCTGGAATTGTTTGGTTTTGGGTATGTTAGGCTGCTGATACCGGTTTTGAATGGTAGAGCCACAATTTAAAGGAATTTAAAGTTTTATATAATCAAATTGTTTTGCACATGGGAATGCTTTTCAATCACTCTCTTTCTGACAATCTTGCTTTTATAGCTGACTTTGTCTATCTTTATGCTCATTAATCATCTGTTTTTCTCTTAAGCATTTATAATTTCTTTGCTATTGCAATCTAAAGGCCTTGAAAATGAAAATTGGAACTTGTTTAAAATGAATTATATGTTTTATTGGTCTACAGAGGCAGCAAAAGTAATTGACAAACCTAGTAAAGTTGAATGCTTGACTGGGGTCACTATCAAAATGGCAGCTTTGGGTTGCGAGCACTCAATTGCGGTTACAGGTATGAGATATGAAATATTTCTTGCCTTCAGATGCATTTTGATTTTTCAGTTCCAACATTTTGTATTTTTTCTGTCAGTGACACTAGAGAGTTAAGTGATGTTTATTTTTCAATGATTACTGATTACAATTTTCTTTTCCAGCTAATGGTGAGGTTTTAAGTTGGGGAGGAGGGGGGGCCGGAAGGCTTGGTCATGGACATGAACCAAGCATGTTGGGCTTTTTAAGGAGTACCAGGTCCTTTTAAATAGTTTACAGTCTCTAGTCTATTGCTACTACAAACTCCAGTAAGGCAAGTAGAAATTAGTGTTTTACCCACAGCACACATGATACATAATGCATATAAAGCGGATTGAAGGGTGTTTACTGTTTATGAATTCTTACTTACCAGTTACAACATCCAAGTGTATCTAAAATTGTTTTAGAAAAGTATTCACACTGTAATGCAACAGTCCTATATCATGGTTGAATATGGCAAACCTCCTGATTAATCTTACCTCCCACCAGAAAATGCTTGTACCCTAGGAACAGATGATGTGTTTTGACATTTAGCAGACTTCCATTCCAAACCGCTAAATGTTTTAGTGATGAGAGCTGATATCACATAAAGAGATTGGTGCAAATGAAAGTGGTGGTGTTTTGCTCTCACGTACTTAAAAATTGACAGGCTTTATTCAAGAATGTTTTAGTAACTCTGCATGAAACAGGCATATCATATATTAAGTGAGCAACCTAATAGGATGCCCTCCGCTTGGAGACATGTTCCCACACTTCCAACTCATAACATAACAAGCCATGCTCTGAGAAACATTGACCCAGCTTGCAGAATCTCACTACCCTTTGGCCTTTGGCCTTTGGCCTTTGCCCTAAATTGTTTGTCTGATCACTGAAAACAGCATGTGTTTCTCCTCCAAGGCTCCAACATATGAATACCATCCTTTTAGTCAGTGAATTCTTTAATTGTATTATCTTCAATGAAAATCAGTATGTCTCTGATCTTTGGATAATTGCAACTACTGAAGCATATTATTTTTATGGAGTAATTTAAAATTTCTGTTTTTTCAGTTATGGTTTTACAATATAAAAAAATATGAAGAATGAATATATATATTTTTTGTTTACTCATGCAATTTAGCTCAGTTATTTTTCAGTATATGGTATGAAACATCTTAATTATGCTTAGCTATATATTTATACAGTTCTCTTCCTTTTGCAGTGAATACACTCCAAGGCTTATTAAGAAACTTGAAGGAGCTAAGGTATTTTCTGTGTGTGGGTCTCTGTTGCTGTTTGACTATAATACCTCTATAAGAATATTCCATCTATCAGTTAGGGATTACCTCATTAACTAGTGGTCCCTTTTTTGTCCCACTGTTCATGTACACACAGGTCAAAAGTATTGCTGCTGGGATGCTGCATTCAGCATGTATTGATGGTATATGATTAAATATTTC
Organism: Euryodendron excelsum; assembly: GCA_033060915.1. Taxonomy (NCBI): domain Eukaryota; kingdom Viridiplantae; phylum Streptophyta; class Magnoliopsida; order Ericales; family Pentaphylacaceae; genus Euryodendron; species Euryodendron excelsum. Next base: position 37,834,045 of record CM065383.1, on the reverse strand, counting down.
CATGGATGGTATTTTTCTAAGGTCTGAGCTCTAAGACTATATTTAAACTTCTCTTTACTGCTTTAAGATTATCTGAATTTGCAGAAAATGGCTCTGTATTCATATTTGGTGAGAGAGCAGTAGATAAACTGGTAAGTCGCAGAACTAATGTCTTAAGAGTCTTAACAGTTCTAGCAATATCACATTTAAATTCTTGAACTATTTTGATCCCTTCTAGCTAAATCCATCTGATTGGTGTAATGTTTGAACTAACAAAATATATATCTTAGGGCCTTGGGCAAGCAAAGGATGCAACGACACCATCCACGATTAGCCAACTGCCATTATCCGAAGAAGTTGCATGTGGTGGTTATCACACGTGTGTCATTACAAGTAATTCTTTATCTCATTCAATTTGTTTCTGTTTTTGTTTGGTCTTCTTGTTATTATGGTTGTGGTTTTATTCCTCCTATAGAAGGATTATAAGGTCTTGTACCAAGGTGTTGCTTGATAAAACTAAAAAGTTAGTGCTGAAAAATTTAAGTGATGAATGGTTAATGTTGAAACTTTTTATGTAGCTGAATTTTTAGAATTGAACACGTAAGGATAAAACTGTTGACTGATATCAAAATTTCCTCCTTCCAAGTATTTTAGGGAGTAGTCAGCTCTCTCTAACTTAAAATTTAAACCCTTCTTTGCTTGCTGATCTAAAAATATTTTCCTTACTGAAGACTTGCTAGTTGTTTTTTTCGGGTGGTAGCTTATTTTGTGTAATCAAACACATCATATAGAAGATCGATTGAAATATTTTCAGTTATACTTGTAAGGTTATCAAACAACCCCGGGTCTTGAGCAAAGAATGTAACGTAGAAAGGTAAGGAATTATTGCAGTTGCCAGTATTTCCTGTTTTCTAGTTTACGTGTTGCAGACTCAGTTCATAAATTCCCTTAATTGGTCCAGTTTCCTTATTGTAATATATGATAATTTATTTTTGTTGGGCTACTTATGAAAAAATTATTTTCTGATCTAAAAGTATTTATTTATCACAGAACCACTATTTTTTTTTCAGTGGTAGCTTAATAGAAGAGTTAGTGAAATATTTTCAATTATAAATTCTCATAAGGTGATATCAAACAACCCCCAAGTCTTGTTCAAGTTCTGAGAGGAACTGGAAATCCATGTTAGCTTAGCTATTAGAAGACATCCTAGACCTGGTTTAATCTACTATGCACGCATACCACATTAACCATTGCCTGGCAAAAGATGTAACATACCACATTTCGACTAAAATGATTAAAAGTTTGCATAAACCTCTTAAATATGGTGACTCCATTGGTCGGCCACAGGTGAGGCTCAATCTTAATCCCTTCTATTGAGAGACATGTCTTGCCATATAGTTTAATTGAACCTATGGTATTCACAAGAAGACATCATTCAATAGATATGTTTTTGTAATTAAACTCTACTTCATAGAAGGCTCTAATATTTTAGAAGCTTTGTTCTGTACTGAAATTAAACTTTCTTAGCCACATAAGTTTCTTATCAATATCATATATGTTAAGTACTACTAGTCATTCTAATGCCATTGTTATAGCTTAGGAAGCACGGACACTTTGTTGGAGGAGCCGTACCCATGTCGGACACGTGTCGAACATCGACACACGCGGGATACTCGTAGACAAGTGTCAGACACTCTCTTTTACGTGTCTGATTTTTTATTTATTTATTTTTACGTTGGACACTCCACGGACACGGCTTGGACACGCGTGTTCCATTTTAGACACTTTAAGGACACGGTGGAGGCTCAACTATAAATTTTAAAACTAATTGTTAGATCTCAGAAGAAGAAAAAAAACTAGTATGCTACTAATATTGGTGGTTATTTTGTTTTGTGTGCTCTTTTTAGATTTTATATCTGATGATGATGGATAGTTGATGAAGTGTAATGATGTTCGAATGTTTTTTGTAGTCTATGACTTTATGGTATTATTTATTGATGGGACATCTTTTTTGTTATTAATATGTTTGTTTATTTTATCATTTTTGATGGAATCTAATTGACTAATTATGAATGATTTGTTGCTGATTAAGTAGTGAAATATGTTGTTTTTTTAATTTTAATTCGTGTTATCTTGTATATTTTTCACTTCTTTTGTAAGATATTTATATATGACATATAAAAAAATATAAAAATATATTCTTTTGCCGTGTTGCTATCATGTCGTGTCCTACATTTTTTGAAAATTACTGTGTCAGCGTGCCTGACGCGTATCGTGTCCGACACTCGTATTTGTGTTCATGCTTCTTAGGTTACAACCAAGCTACTGACCTCACCTCAATCAAGTTTACCTTTCCTTTCTCTTTCCTTTTCTATTCTTTTATGTTTTTGGTATTTTTATTCCCTATTTGAGTTTGTAGGGTTTGTTAGCCTGCTTAAAGTTCTTATATATTGTACTTAATCTTTATTCCACCATGTGGAGAAAGATGTGAAGTTACTACAGCACTGCTTTTGGACATATCTTTGAATTTCGGAATCAGGTGCCAAGTTTCTACACAATTTTGGTTTGTTTTTTTCCTGAATGAGGGGAATCACCCAGTTGAGTCATCTAAGCTGTGTACCCCTTACCCGTGTTGTTTATAAGGAACTGCATCTGCTCATATCAATCATTTTACTACTTGGATGCAACATTGGCACATTAGAGAACTTTTGAACTGAGTCCTGAGATTACAAGTGAGCCTTCTTTGTTGTTACCTGAGGTGCCATACCCTTCCACAATGAAGCAGCTGGAAGTTCGAATGCTGAAGTTGCTTGACAAAATGACATTATATAAATAGCAAACATCTAATTTTGGTCAGATTAATTTGAGCTTGCCAGTTAATCATATCACATTATTATGCCCAAAAAGTAGGTGGAAATTACTGGCCCAGTAATTTAGAACTAAATTAATGAAAAACAAATATTCTTGTTTCCTAGTAAGATTTTATGTATTTAAGTTCAATATTGTGGTTAATTTCCTTCTATACTAGGTGGTGGAGAACTTTACACATGGGGCTCAAATGAGAATGGCTGTCTTGGTATCGGGTATCTTCCTTGTAAATGCATCTCAAAAAGCACAGCTTGGAGAAATTCTTGTTCTTACAGATTCATTCATTGATGCTCTCTCTTATATTAGCTGTACAGATGTTAGTCATTTACCAGAAAGAGTTCAAGGTGCATTCTTGAAACATCCTGTTTGCCAGGTTTGGAACACTCCTGATTCCTCAAACATCTTTTGGGAGTATGTTAAATGTCGTTCCAGATTCTGCATACGTTTTGCAGTTGGTTATTAGATATTTTCCAATGGAAAGTACTTCTGGATATGTATATGAACTGATAGTTTTGCTTGCTTCCTATAATAGTTTTAGAGGCTCATATAATCAGTCGGATTATCATTAGTTCGGTTAATATGACCTTGGAAATAGAGATATTCTGACCTTACTTTTAAATTAATCTTTTTTTTTTTGTATAATAATTCCAACACATTTTTTTTACTGCCAGGTATCCTGTGGTTGGAAGCATACAGCAGCAATCTCTGGTACAAGTGTTTTGAAACCAATAGACAGTCTAGAGATTATAGTCATTTGGGGGATTTCCTCAATTTCTATGCATACGATATTGCAGAAACATTTGCATCCATGTAATCTTTTAGCATTGTCATGATAGAGGTAGCTAACATTCTTGTCATAAAAAAATAGTGTCACTGCATTGTTTTGAAAGGCATGTCAGGCTTCTCTTGGAACTCTAATTAATGTGTAATAGCGAGCTGAATCATTACCATATTATTTTTGCCAGATTTGTCTGCTTTTAGTATGATTTGTTTAGCCTTTTTAATCCTAATTTATTTTATTTATATTTTCAAATAAATTCGATGAACTGAAGCTTCAGTTTGTTATAGTTTCAGTTTATTACATTGGTGGGAACTGTTCCCCTTTTATTTCATAATGCTGGTGAAATGACTGTGTTAATTGCTGACATGCAGAAGGCAATGTTTACACATGGGGCTGGGGAGGCTCACATGGAACATTTTCTGAAGATGGACATTCTTCTGGCGGACAACTGGTTGGTATCTATATTTCGTAGATACATTGACATTTGATCCTTGGAACATTAAGTGTTTTCTCATATGATAAGCCAAAAAAACTTTCAAAATTATAACCGTAAATAGCACCTCAATTGAGCAGCGAAAACGTGATTGAAAACTTCCTAAATTACTGTGATCCAATTTTGAATACCATCTTTCTTAATTTTATTTAGGTACTTAGACAATTAATGTTAATTATCATTTGCATTTTCCATTACTTAGCTTCATCGATCAACTATCACTATGAATAGCAATTACCTCTACTGAATGTTTCCATTTGTAGACACAAATACGGGGGTCTAATGTCTCTTTTGATAAGTATAAATTTTATAGCAAAAGGCACAAAGAGGGTGCCAACCATGTACAAGGCAAAAAAAAAAAAAAAAAAAAAAAAATCCTATAAGAGGAATACATGCAATTCAATCAAAAGACTGTACTAACTTCATCGATCAACTCTATCACTATGAATAGCAATTACCTCTACTGAATGTTTCCATTAGTAGACACATATATGGGTGTCTAATGTCTCTTTTGAAAGCAAAAAGGCACAAAGGGGGTGCCACCCAAGTACAAGGCAAAAAAAAAAAAAAAAAAAAGACAACTATAAGAGGAATACATCCAATTGAATCAAAAGACTACAAAATTCAAAATTGGTTCATAGAAAGAGAGTTATGATTGGTGTTTTTACTGAGGCATAGAACTATGTGTACTGTGCTTGAAAAAAGCCTGTTATTGCCATTGAGTGCATGATCCTGCAGTTTGCCTACTTATGGTATTTTCTTGGAGATGATACATCTGTTGACAGTGCTCAAAATGCAGTGTGCTCGACACTTTTCGCAATTGCCATAATGCTAAAACATCCTCTCTCTCTTTTCTCTGAAAGAACTCTGTTCACTTCTCACAAATTACATAATCTTCTTCCATGCCCTGCTTGCTTCCTAGTTGTTTAACTAAATAGAATAATTGATTTTTCTATGCAGGGACAGGGAAATGATGTTGACTACATTGCACCTACATGGGTCAACCTTGGCAAGAATGTGAAAGCATTGCAAGTATCATGTGGATTCAATCATACAGGTGCCATACTCGAATACACTTGAATTATCGCTGCACCTGCAGTGACAAGGCATGGCCTTTTTTCGTTCGGGGCCACTGACCCAGTTCCCGGATTTGTCCCTAGCCATCTTTCCCACATTCTTTCATAGTCACAGTTACAAAATCTGCAATCATATATATAAATATATACACATATATGTATCACTGTCCCTAAATCACCAGGATAGATTAAATAATAAACGAAATAAATAATATAGAAAATTCAATAAAATAAAGTTGAGTTTTGGGGATGCCGGACTGAACTGCATTTTCTGTTATGTGAAGAACGTATTAGAGCTGCCGTATGTAATGTATCCTGGAGACCCTTTTCTTCATGTAAATTGGGAATTATCTGATGTATTTGTGTCGATATTCTCCTTATTTTTGTTTTTTTGTTTTTTGTTCTGTTGGGATTAAGTGTGGATATGCTAATATTGTGTATCATAAAATATGATGATAAAAAAAAAATGGTGTGGAAATGCTATTAGCTTGAAATGGGTGTTTGCCCCATATATATATAAAATAATATTTTAATACTTTAATATATTTATGTATTTAGATTTTATATTATTTAACTTTATTTTTGAAGAAAAATATTTATTAAAAGCTTTTTTAAGTTAAATAGGCGAGTTTGAGAATTTAATTTTTATTTTAGATGGGCTTGGTATTTGTTTTTAAGCCCGATGAAATGTTTTACTGTAGGATCGGCCCGAACTCTGTCTAACCCGACAGATGTTCACCCCCCTAGTTCGGTATTTCTCTCACTTTTAGCAATATTTCGAGTTTATGAGTTTCTTTTTCCTTTTATTTTTAAAGCCCATTTCCTTGCTAGGCTATGTGATATTTTTAATTCTGCTGCTTTGATGGGCTTTATCCGGAGTCTCGTCTCTTGCAACGTGGGGTTTATCCATGGATTTACAAAATCACTGGACCCACCTAGTAAGGTAGGATTGATTGTGTTCTGATAGCTGAAGGAGGGGTGATGTGGCATTTCAAGAACACCAAATAATTTTTTAGAAGTGGGATCTTCTACTTGTGTTAGAGGGAGAGTAATGGATTTAGTAGTCTCCTACTAATGCTATAAATGTCACTGCTAAATAATTTTACATAGAAATTATGTACAAAGACTATTTGTCTTTCTACATAATTTAGTGAAGTGCTTTTCAACTAGTATGGTTATGCCAAGAAGTGATTGCGTTAAATTGGTTAAGAGACGAGTTTTAGACCAAACCCTCATCTTATTGTTGTTTCACTTATAAAGTACTTTTTGCCTTTTGGCCCAAAAAAAAAAAAAAAAAAAATTAAGAAATTTTAAAGATTAAAATTACTTTAAGAGACCTAGTAAAATGAAGGACAAAATAATTTGTATCTATACTAATATATAAAGAGAAAACAACAGTTTAAGGGGTTTTTTAAGTTCGATTCTTTGTTGGGCTATTATTCGTGTAATGCATAAAGTTTACATAGTTTATGTGAACAATGATTATGCATGAGTATAAAAGAGTAGTTGGTTGAATGTCTGGATACTTTGTTGAAAAAAAAAAGGAAAAATTTAAAAAAAGAGCACCAATTTGATGCACCTTCAAATTGAAGTTGGTGTAAATGTTTTCCTTCTTCTAAATTATTCAAAAGGACTTCATTAAGCACCATTTAAACTTCTCCTTCAGAATAGATATGAAAAAACTCGCACATTTTGGGTTTTGAAACTCCTCGCCCTTCGAGGAGTTACCCGTGACAATTAACTATTTAATTACCTTCTCAGACAACTGTCGAGTTTTTCCTCAACAGTTCTTCATCATTCACCAATGGTTCATTTTTATCAGTCTCGGCCTTACACGAAAACATTTTTTCCTCTATTAATTGGGCACACACCTCCACTGCTAGTTGTGATTAATGTAATTATTAATTACAACAAATCAATGTTTTCACCTACCAATTGCAGACGTAAAATTTACATATTTACAAAGGGGGTGAGATATACACAAAATATCGCGGTTGTCGCGACTCGTAACGTAACGTCCCATGAAAATCTCCATATTGTCTCCCTCTGAGAACGCACTCATGCATCTCCATCATCATCATTAACTCATAATTGCTCCCACACGCACCACAGAGATAGAGAGAGAGAGAAATGAGTGGTCCCCAGCTCCGCTCTCCCGTTGCAAGGTAACGAACCAATCATCTACCCCCACGTAACCCGATTTGTCAGCTAAAAGCTTTATCCTGCACGTGGTCTTGTCTTCCACCTCTCCTGTGGGTCGTGGGACCCACACCATCGGCCCCTGGAATTGTACAAACTGCAGACCGTACGCACCAGCATTAATTGCAATCACGTGCAGCGTACGACGTGGAAACAAAATCTCAGCCGTTCCGTTCAGGGCCTGATCCTGATGATGTTGCTCATCATATCAGCTCTCTGTGTTCCTGGAATGCCTAGTTTGGTAGATGGGAAAGTATGGGAATGGCGAGAGAAATTTTTATTTTTATTTTTTTAAAGTACACCTTGTTTGGTTGCTAATTCGTATGAGAAAAGTAAGTAAAATAAAACGAATTTTTTTAAAAATAAACTTTTGTCATGAGCCAATTATTATTGTGTCCAACAAAATAAGCACAATGTACAACCACCTAAGTACTAGTGGCCTTTCACTTCCGAAGCATAAAAAAAAAAAAAAAAAAAAACAAAGTACTAGTAGCCTCATACCACACTTGTTGCGGTGTTATAAATGGAATATAAAAATTTAAAGTTCCATCTAAATTCCATTTTTATTTGGTTATATTTTTTTTCTTACCTCGTGTTCTACACAATCTCAAATCTACTATTGCTTTAAAGTATATAACAATCCTAATACAATATTGTATGATTTAAAAAATTTATATGTTTTTTTGTATAAAGCTGTTGGTTTTTATCATAATAAAAGCACATAAACAGCTTCACAAAGAAGAAAACACAAAATGTTGCACTTTTTTTATATTTTACATAATATGGGTTTTTCTTTTGAGTTTTCTCCTAATTTTCTTCCAACGTAAAGAATTTTAGCAATTTTGTAATCTCTTTTTTTTTTATTTATTAAAAAAAGTTCAATAATACTAAGTTTTTGGTACTCATACTTATTGAATTCTGACATATGAATATTTTGTTATACCAAAAAAATTAATTTATTTCTAAATGGAGGCTTTTTAAAAATAAATATTAGATAAAAAAAGAAAAATACTATTCTTATAAAAAAATTTATATATAAAATAATATTGCAGTGCCAGTTTTATAATTAAAAACTATTATGGTGGGTATTTGTTTTAGAGTAAAAAGATCTTATTAAGACACATCATTTTGTATAAATTTTTTTATTTGTATAACATTACTCATAAAAAAAATTTAATAGACAGTAGAATCGAAAAATTTTGAACTATTTTATTATTTTACTTTTTTTTCTTCTCTATTTCTTAACTTTCATTCTCTTTATTCTAATCACTTTCATACCTACCAAACAGACCCTAAAAATGCGTGTGTGGTTTGACTCTGGCGGTGCAGGAAAAGGGGGCTGTCAAGTTATAAATGGAAAAGTAGAGAGAGAAAGCCAGACTTTTAGAGAGAGTGAGGAGAGAGACAGAGGTGTAATTTGTGAAGGGTCCACGTCGGCGATTAATTTTCTTCTCCTCGTTAGTCGGGCTGGTATCCTCGTTTCCCGATCCTCCGCTCCCGCTGACACCGACAATTCCGGTCTCTGGACCCTCCTACATTGACCGTCCGATTATGTTATTGGACGGCTGTGATCTTTCCTTCCAAAATCGCCGTTCTCTACCGAGACGTGTCTCACGGAAGATAACTGTTACCGTCACAGCTATCCCTAAATAACAGCACTAAAGCAATACAAAAATAAATAAGAACTTGCCTGAATTTCAAATATTTACACCAGAAATAAAAAAGAGGTCAGAATATAGCATTAAAGTGAGTGTTATTATTTATTTATATTATTTTGTACTTGGTATGGTAATAAATAGTATTCAAGCCAACTTAAGCATTGTTGGACTAATTTTTTTTTTCAATTTAGCTAAAAGAAAGTCATTCACAACGTTATTAGAATATTCTCGATGTATTTAGCCTGACGCTAAGTGTTGAATTTGGGTTGGTCTAAGTGGGGAGCACCAATTAAGACAATGATGGCAAGTAATTTTTTGTATAACAAGAGGTTTTCAAGCACTAATCACATCTATTACAAAAGGTTTTGGACATAAAGGGAACAAGTATCCTGATAACTAATAATTTTCATTTAGATCTTTGAGGTTATGTTCTCTTTAATTAGTTTTCTATATTTCTGTAATGACGAACGGAAATATAAAAAAAACAGTATTTTTTGGGGATATCGTACTCAATCAACTTTTTGAAATCAATAGTTTATAAATTCATAAGCTATGAATTTTTTTTTTGGCTTCATATTGAATTGACTCATTGGGCTACATCATTTTATATTTATTATTTTCAAAAACTGCTTAAATGCCCAGCTCTGACGAAAGTTGAATTTAGTTAGATCAATTGTTTTTTTGGGTTAAATGCACCCTTACAATTTATCTCAAATCTCACTTCATGACCTTAATTTTATTTGTAATAATTAAGTCTTTTTGCTTCTAATTTGTTATAATATTAACCTTATGTTAATTTTCGTTTAAAACATTGAGAAAAAATTTGCATGTAACAAATATGTAGCATTTTTCAATGGCAAAGATATAAAATGTAGCCCCTCATGTGAGTGAAATTGCAGCTTTTCCATGACGCTTAGTTATATTATATACAACATAGAGTTTACACATGATTTTGGTGGGATTTGTGGTAGATTACTAAGAGAAGGGGCTACTTTTTACATCTTTTCCTTTTGAAAAAGGTGGCGTATTTGTCACATATGAATAATTCATCTATTTTTCAAACAAAAGTTAACAGAATGTTGACATTATAATAAATTGGAAGAGTAAGGCTTAATATTACAATAAAAATAAATGTCTTGAAATGAGATTTAGTGTAAAGTGCGGTGGTGCAAAGTTTATTAAATCATGTTTCTTTTGATGGAGTTGCTTATAGAATATGTAAAGAGTAATTTTGTTAAAAAAAAAATTACAATTTGGGTAATGCTGTACAACTAAAAATCATATATATATATATATAAGTTGTGTTCACCCAAACTTTTTCTCTCTTTTCTAGGTGGCACTCTCTATACTTTTATATTTTTAAAATGCCATGTCATACCGGTAGTCTCACTTATTAATTTAAAATTTAATAAATTCTATACTTATCTTTATATCCTAATTTTAGAAGATGTAGTCTTTCTCTCATTGCTATGTTTATGCTTATCTCCAAATCCTAATTTAGAGGATATAGTTATTTTTTATTGGAAAAAGTTTCATTCTTTATGCATTTTTTTATACAGCTTTAGTATTTTTTTTTTTTTGAGTTTGATTATTCCCTTCAATATTTTAGTTGTTTTCTATTGTGCGAATTTTCATTCTAAATAAAATGTTTGGTTGGCTTTGATTTAGCATTATTTTCTATTTTAGTGTATGTTTCTTTACCAATTTCTAATCTATAATTTTTTGTTTCATTTTATATGATTTGAGGTTGTTAATTAATAGTTTATAAATGCGACATTTTTATTCATATATATACACATGCATGTTAATAGTTATGAGAGATTGTTTTGTAAATATAATTGGTTTAATTCTGTGCATTGCACGGGCCATCTACTACTTTATATATAATTTATCACAAGAATGACGTGTTGAATAAGCCATTCACTTTAAAAACAAAACACCTATCATGATGGTTCTTAATTGCAAAAATACCATTGCCACATCATTCTTGTTAAATTTTTTGGAAGAAAAGAATTTTCCTGAATTTTCTGAAAGAAAATTTATATAGAAACACCCACCACAACAATGTGGTAGTGGCAGTTTTGTAATTAAAAATTATTATAATAGGCGACACATAATTTTGTATAAAAATTCTGTTTGAATTTTTTGTTTGTATAACATTACCGTTTCATAAAATTTTCATTATCTTTCTTATGCATGTGTGCATGCTGAAAAAAAGTCTAACGGTTAAGTAGTATTGAGTGCTCGGTAATAATACTCATTAAAAAATGACACATGGTCTGTAAATACATTAACAACATGAATTTGTGGTGTAGTAAAGAGATTTTTAAGGAAATATATCATATGTCAAAATCTGATATAATGTTTTCTTAAAATCTAATAAGATGTCAAATCTGAAGGATTTAGAGTTCCTCTCATATGGGAAATTCTCACTCTCCTCCAGTAGCTTCAAGGTAGAACTCTTAGGCCTCATGTGGAGAGATGGTTATAACTTGAGGTGGAGTTGGGTTAGGTCTCGGTTTTGAAAAGTTGCCCTTAATATGAATTGCATAATAGGCTAATAGTACTTGTTTTTCATTTCTATATGGGAAAAATTGAGGTTTAAGTGAAGAATATGATATTGCATATTCAGTGTACGTATGTATATATTGTATATACTTAGTACTGTGCACTATTTAAGTCAGGATGGCCGTGCGAGCATTAGATGGTACATGAGAGGTCGAAAGTATGTGTAGAGAAAAGCTAAAAATAATAAGGTAATGATGAAAGAATCCACATGTAAAAGCGTTTTGTTTGTAAAATGTTTTCATCACTTTTGTCTTGGTGTGTGTGTTTTGACTGTGGGGAGCAACTGGGGGAAGCAGGTAACAGGTCGGGTTGTTGACCGGCAGCAACAGGTAAAAAATAATAAACAAGGAAAGTAATGACTTGACTGTCACTGATGATGACCTAAGGAAATTAAAGAAAGAATAGAAAGAAAAACTTTCAGGTTGTGTAGTATGATAGATAGATAGGGTTTTAAGTACGGTTTGCTTTAATTTTATGTTAGATACATTTTAGCTTTGAATGCCATCTTGTAGAGCTAATTTAGGAACATTTGAATCATAAGCACAATTAGTGTGGAGTCAGTCAGTCAGTCAGTCAGTCATTTGTGTCTATGTCTGTGTGTGCCTTAGGATAGCATTTAATTTTATGAGACTCTCTCTCTCTCTCTCTCTCTATAAAGCTAGCTATGTGGGTTGGGGGTGTTAGGGTTTTCAAAGGGAGAGTTGGGGGCTGGATAAAAATAGGTTGGAGGTGGTGGTGTTGAGGGGAATGTTGGCTGGCTCGAGGCTTTTCAAAGGGAGGTTCTGAATGCAATGAACCGAAGGCTTCGGACCAGGCTTCATTCCCCTCAAACATATATAGATACATGTGTAGATCATGATGAGATCAACTGTAATGTATCTCTTCATGTTGCTCACTGGCCTTCTCTCTCTCTCCCTCTCTCTCTCTCTCTCTCTCTATGTATATATATGTATGTATCTGTGAAGGTTAGGTTGAGAGGAATGTTGTCTGGCTCGAGGTCATGGAGGAGGTGATATTGATGATATTTGTCCCTAACCCTAAATGATTCTCGGACCAGGCTTCATTCCCCCCAACAAACATTTGCTCTGCATAGTACTAGCTACTTGTTTGGTGTTACTCTCTCTCTCTCTCTCTCTGATGCTTCTTCGATCCTCAAGGTGAGAGGAGACACTGTTCAGATTTTTGTTAATGTTATATGTACTACTGCAGGTTAAAACTATACTACCTAACTTCCACCTTTGAGTGTTGCATGGAATTCACGATGTCTGGTAAGGTCCTTGAATTGGAAGAATTATATTCTCTCAAGAACTAACATTTTGGGGTTATTTTCCTTCCAGGATTTATCCCAGCTCTTTTGCTTTCAGGAGTCGTGGGAGTTGGTACATGGACTGATATCTCTCTCTCTCTTTCTCTCTACACACACACACACACATGCTCGTGACACAAGTGGATCTGTATGACATACCCTCTCTGTCTCTCTCTCAAATTTGTAAAGCTTTTGTATAATATGTCTACAACCCTAAGATATATCGGTTCATATATGTCGACCATGTGTTAAGGTCAGTTGGACAAGATAGAATTGTACTGTAAAACCCAAGATAGCATTGTACTGTAAAACCCATTACATGTGAAACTCTGACTTGCAAGCTAACCCTAGGCTTTAGATTATTAGTGTTTTGTGAACACGTACATCCACCATTCCTATAGCTTGTTTTTCTAGTGTTTTTATCTCTAGCTTTTGCAATTTAACCTCTTATTATCACTTTGAGTTTCAAGTAAAATGGACCTCTCTCTCTCTCTCTCTCTCCATGCAAGCAAATGTTGGCAGAGTTTTGTTTTTTGTTCTTTTTTTTTTTTCACATCATGTACTATGCCTGCAGGTGAATGAACAGTCAAGGCTTCCCAAAGACATATATGATTAAACCCTATATGGGTATATTCCACATTCATTTAGTCTGTTAATTTCAGCTTGTCTGTTGTCAAATTTTTCTGTTATCCTATTTTGAATTCGTGAATAGTGTTTCATACCAAAAAATGAAGTGGTGTGACAGTTGAAACGTAACTAGTGAGGTTTAATATGCTTTGTTTCGTAGTGAAAGTATATACGTAGGCAAGGCACCGAAGCTGCTGCTGAGTCATACATATATATATATATGACTATTTATGTACTGAACATGTCTAGTAATCATGTCGAAGGGTGAGTAATGAATGAAGAAACGACGGCCCAGATAGATGTTAACAGTTAACCAGAAAGAAGCGAGCTTCACGGTTAGATTTTGGATCTTCTTTCTTTGCCATTATCATCATGATTCAAATACCACCACATATACCAGCATATGTATGATGCAAACTAAATGTGGAGAGAGAGAGAGAGAGAGAGAGAGAGAGAGAGGTGAATTTGCTGATCGGAGCTTTTCCAAGGCAGGCAACTGGTTCCACAAACAGATTAAAAGCTTCATAAATGCATGCCTCTCTCATGGAGTCATAGTACAGGTGTAGTTTTGGAAAAGCCAAACATCAGTAATTTAGAGAGAGAGAGAGAGAGAGAGTAAATGACCACGGTCTGACGTTTCTTGGGAAATGAAACAGAGAAGGCAGACTCGGGTATCGGCCATGACGAACTTGGCCCTGGGCTTAGACATTAACCTTTTTCTCTTGACAAGCTGTTCATGTAATTTTTTTCCTTGGGAAAATTACATAAAAGTCATTAATAGCATTTGAAAGTAGGTTTGTGTGATAATATTTTCTGAAAACTAAAATTGGTATCATGGTAAGTTTTAGAAAAGTTGAAATTCAATAACATTTTCAAATGAACTAGTTAAATATATATTGAAAATGTATTATTAGTTTATATAATAGTTTAATGTTATTCCAATGCATGTGTTCTATTTTAGTATACTGTTGGTGTAAAACAAATTTTACACTCTCCGTTGATCAAAACTAAAATCTTTCTATAAAAAATGAATAATTCATGACTACTGTATTACTATTGAATATAGTTTTTACATTTGGTTAATACATTCGGTATTATTACTGTTACATTTTGAGAGCATAAGCAAATCTCAATTTTCAAATAATTTTTCATGACTCCAAACCGAATCAGCACTTCTCAGATTAGGCTAGGCCTCTCTAGCCGAGCTGGCTGCCGGGGCCCTAGATGCGCTATCCTTTCTCGGCCTGGTTGCTATGCCTCAACGCATTTCGGGGATAACTGCGGCTGAGAAGCCTCAAGCTCCGCCCCCCTTACTCACCTCTTAATCTATAAAAAAGCCCTTTCCCCTTTCTCTAATAATAAGGTAAGGCTTCAGAATTTTATTTTAATAAATTATCAGCCTTAGTCCCATTTTCAAATCTTTTCCCTTCTAAACTTTAATTCTCCCTTTTTCTTATGGATAGATAGATAGTTAGTTACACACTAATGATCTACATATTAGGCAACAAACTTGGTATTGGCATGATGGCATCCATTGGCAGATTTTTCTTTTTGATGCTTTTTACAATAATTCACTTGCCAGTGTTCCTTTAGTTCAGTAACTGAAAAAAAAAAAGGGGCTTTCAATTTCCCCAGGACTTGAAATGATATAAGACTCTAGCACCTTGTAATTATAATTCAGTCATGCATATTAAACTATCTCCTATGACCATCTGTATGAAAATTGAAAGCTAAGAAGCAAAACAAGAGGCTCAGTTCCCATTTCAACTTACCAAGAAACAAACAATAATTTCATGGAAAATATGCATGTGCCCAATGCAAATAAACATTATAATGACTATTTCCTCCCTGAACTTGTTGGTTTCTGCCTCCTGAACAAAGGGTCATTTTGGCTTTTTTTAAGTGCAAAGACATTGTTCCCCTAATATACCACTTATAATATGTTCCTTGGCTCCATGTAAAAAAGGGCAACGACTCTTATATGGAGAGAGAGAGAGAGAGAGAGAGAGAGAGAGATGGGTCCTATATATCTTATCGATCTCATCTTAGTTTCTCAAGTTCTTACATTACATATACTGTTAGGTTTCCTTTTTGTTGAAATTATTTTCAAAATACATAATATATGTAGTAGTTTTGGGGTTTTTTTATTTTGGTTTTGACTAACTTTGAAGAAAGTCTTTATTGCTTTATTAAATGAATCCCACATCGAAAAGTGAGAAGTTTTGTAAGGCATTTATAAATGCCAACAACTTTCTATGTATTACTTTAGAGCAATGATTGGGTGTAGCACTTAAGTGTGAGCATGTGTGCCAAGCCACATGTGCGCCACGCGCACGTCTCACGTGCGAGTCGCGTGGCGCAATGTGGTGCTTTAGTGGCGCACTTGACACTTGGACACGTGGCACGTGCGCGTGTGGCTTGTTATCAAGACCATTGATTTTTGTTAATCATGATGATCAACGATCGGATGGCTAATACATAAGCAAAAAGGGTCGTATGGTGAGAATTACACTTGATCATAAAGGTGTGATGAATGATCTGATCAAACAATGAATAGGTGTGATCGACACCATTAGATTAGAAAAGGGGTGATTCGACGGCTATGTTTAAACCTACAAGTGACAGTTAGAAATTAGTTATTATTTGAATTCTAACAGTCATGTCTGGTTCAAAAAGATACCAAAATATCTATAAAAACATGGCAGATTCGCAGAAAATGATATATATTTTTCTTGCAACTTCTTTCTATATTAAAAGGCATTAAAATTCTTGATTCTTTCTAGTTTTTATTGTTCATCATCTCTGAAGTCTGTTTCTGCAGAAATAGACATTCAGATTCTTGGCAGACTTGATAATCAGAGGGTATTCGGGTCTGATTTAGTGTGTGCAACACGCAGTCAGAATTACAGATTTTTCTAGGCTCCATTGTATCCTGGAGGCGATTCCCTATTAACCCAGTACACACCAGATTCTGAGAATTGGTGGGGACGAATATTATCTTAAGGAAAGCGATATTAATCGTGCCTTGGATGCGATTATTCATCTTCTTCTTTCTTTTACAGATTTCTGAACTAACAATCTTAAGACGATATTACGATCATGGCTGCATCATTACGAGAGTTTTCTACAGACTTTATGAAACTGGATCGTTTTGACAGAGCAAACTTCAAAAGATGGCAGAAGAAGATGCACTTCCTACTTGCCAGTCTCAAAGTGGTTATGTTCTCACCACCCCTAAGCCTGCTGCAAATGAAGATGAGACTGTGGCTGAAATAAGGACAAGAATGAAATGGGAGCAAGATGACTACATATGCAAAGGACACATTTGCAATGCAATGTCTGATACTCTATTCGATATGTACCAGAATAAGGGGACTACTAAAGAATTGTGAGATGCACTTGAAGCCAAGTACTTAATGAAGGACGCCACTAGTTAGAAATTTCTGGCTTAAAAAATTTTCAATTATAAGATGTCTGATACTTATCTTGTTATTGAGTAGTTTCATGAAATCATGCATATCCTAAACCAATTCAATCAGTATAACATGAAAATGGATGAATCCATTACGGTTTTTGCCATTTTGGATAAACTTCCATCATCATGGAAAGACTACAAAAAGAGTCTTAAACACAAAAAAGAGGACCTGTCTCTTGAAGAATTGGGCTGTCATCTTCAGATTGAGAAGGAATTTCGAAAAAGAGACAGTAATGACGAGCATAGCTCTTATGCCTCCAAGGTTCATATGATGGAGGATGGACAAGGGTCAAAACGACCCTCCCAATCTAGACAAGATAATCGTAAGAGAGGCAGAAATGCCGGTAACAATGGCAATAATTCTAGAAATAACCAGAATCACAATAAGAAGAAAAAGAAGGGGGCATGTTTTTACTGCAAAAAGGAAGGCCACTACAAGAAAGAGTGTTGTCTCTTTAAGAAACAAAAAGGGAACGATGCTAAAAACTCTAAGGAGAAATTTGTGGCCATGATATTCGAGGTTAATATCCTTGAAGATAATGAAGCATGGTGGATTGACTCTGGTGCGACGAGACATGCTTGTAAAGACAAAAGTTCTTTCAAGACTTATGAACGCATGAAGGATGGCTATGTTCTTTACATGGGCAACTCGTCCACTGCAGCAGTCAAGGAAAAAGGATCTGTGAATCTAGAGTTTACTTCTGGAAAAACCCTTACTCTTACTGATGTGTATCATGTACCAGAAGTTAAAAAGAATCTTGTGTCTGGGAGTCTTCATAATAAGTTTGGGTTTAAACTTGTATTTGAGTCGGACAAATTTATCTTGACTAAGGGAGGGATGTTTGTTGAAAAAGGATATTTGTATGAGGGCATGTTCAAGCTTAATATTAATAAAGTGAATGTTTCTTCTTATATGGTTGATTTTCTTTCTTTATGGCATTTTCGTTTAGGACATGTTAATTCAAGAAGAATGCATGATATGGTTAAGTTAGAATTAATTCCTAAATGTGCAAATGACATGAATGATAAATGCAAAATATGTATGCATACTAAAATCACTAGAAAACCATTCTTGAAGGTTGATAGAAATTTTACTTTGTTGGAATTAATTCATAGTGATATGCATAGCACCCCTACTAGAGGAGGCAAAAAGAACTTTGTGATTTTCATTGATGATTATACAAGATTCTGGTATATTTATTTACTACATGCTAAAGATGAAGTTTTAGATAAGTTTAAAGTTTATAAAACAGAAATTGAATGTCAATGTAATGCTAAGATTAAACGCCTTAGATCAGATAGGGGAGGTGAATATCATTTTCCTGCATTTTGTGAATCTGTTGGTATTATCCATGAAACCTCTATGGCTTACACTCCACAACAAAATGAAGTTGCTCAAAGGAAAAACAAAACTTTAGTAGAAATGACTAATGCTATGCTCTTTAATTCTGGTCTTTCTAATAGTTTTTGGTGTGAAGTTATGTTAAGTGCATGTTATATTTTGAATCGTGTTCCTCATAAGATGTCTAAAGTGTCTCCATATAAATTATGGAATAAAAGAAAGCCTAATTTGTCTTATCTTAAAGTTTGGGGCTGCAAAGCCATTGTTAGATTACCTGAACCCAAGATCAAGAAGTTAGGACAAAAAGCTATTGAATGCATTTTCTTGGGACATGCAGAACATAGTAAAGGATATAGATTTCTTGTTATTGAGACTAATGATTCAATTGAGATTAATACCGTTTTGAATCTAGAGATGCAGTCTTTTATGAAAATAGTTTCACGTTTATTTTCAGTATAAATGAGACTAGAAAACATGTGGACAGATCTTTGGAACCACAAAAAGATGTCATTGTATCTTCTGAACCTAGAAGGAGTAAAAGGATAAGGACTGAAAAGTCTTTTGGGCCAAATTTCATTGTTTATTTGGTAGAAGGTACTAGAGATTCTATCTCTAAGCAAACTTCGATTTCGCCTTCTATAGAACCTGATCCTCTTTCATTTGATGAGGTTATGAAGTCTCAAGATTCAGCTTTTTGGAAAGAGACTATTAAAGATGAAATGGACTCTGTTATGGGTAATAAAACTTGGAAATTAGTTGATCTACCACCTGGTTCTGTTCCTGTTGGATGTAAATGGATTTTCAAAAAGAAAATGAAGGTAGATGGAACTATAGACAAGTTTAAGGCCAGATTAGTTGCTAAATGTTTTAAACAACAAGAAGGTATAGACTATTTTGATACTTAAGCACTTGTTGCTAGAATTAGTACTATCCGGTTGCTTATTGCATTAGCTTTTATCTATAACTTCGAAATTCACCAAATGGATATTAAAACTGCATTTTTAAATGGTGAATTGGATGAAGAAGTTTACATGGACCAACTTGAGGGTTTTATCATGCCTGGACAAGAACATAAAGTTTATAAGTTGGTTAAGTCTCTTTACGGACTTAAACAAACACCTAAACAGTGGCATGAGAAATTTGATCAAGTTGTGGTTACTAACGGCTTTAAAATACATGAATCTGATAAGTGTATTTATAATAAGTTCAATAATGATAAAGGTGTGATTATCTGTTTATATGTAGATGACATGTTGATTTTTGGTACTGATATTGATAGCATTGTGAAAGTTAAGAAATTTTTGTCATCTAATTTTGAAATGAAAGACATGGGTATTGCTGATGTCATTTTGGGTATCCGAATTAAAAGGAATAGTAATGAGATTGTCCTTTCTCAATCACATTATATAGAAAAAATACTCAGAAGATTTGATTCATTTGATTACAAACTTGTGAGTACACCGTTTGATTCAAATATGAAATTATATCCTAATACTGGTAAAGCTATTGATCAATTAAAGTATGCTAGGGTAATTGGTTGTTTGATGTATGTTATGACATGCACACGGCCTGATATTGCTTATGCAGTTGGTAAACTTAGTAGATTTACTAGTAATCCTAGCACTAGTCATTGGAATGCTGTAACAAGAGTTTTAAAATATCTAAAAGGAACCATGGATTATGGTTTGTGTTACAGTGGGTATCCTACGGTTTTGGAAGGATACACTGATGCTAGTTGGATATCTGACCGAGATGATCATACATCAACCAGTGGTTGGATATTTCTCCTTGGTGGAGGAGTTATCTCCTAGGGTTCTAAGAAGCAGACTTTGATTACAGACTCTACCATGACTGCAGAGTTTGTAGCTTTGGCTTCTTGTAGCAAAGACGCTGAGTGGCTTAGGAATTTGTTGTTAGAAATTCCTCTTTGGTCTAAACCAATGTCACCTATATCTTTGCATTGTGATAGTGAGGCTACACTGTCACGAGCATATAGCCACATTTATAATGGCAAATCTAGGCATATTGGCCTGAGACATAGTAGTGTGAGACAAATGCTTATTAATGGAGTTATTACCATAGATTTTGTGAGATCATGCCAACACTTGGTAGATCCACTTACTAAAGGACTTGCAAGGGACTTGGTGAAGAAAACGTCAATAGGGATGGGTCTTTGGCCCATATGATTAGTCATCACTGGTGAAAACTCGACTCAACGCTTAAAACATCAAGTCTTGAGTTCAATGAGCTAAAGTACATCAGATGTAGTGATTGCAAGCACTATACATATTTTTCATCCCAAGGAAAAGGTGCTTGGTGCCAGTAATGTAAATGGGGAAGGTTGAGCAATATGCTCTTAATAGACTTATAATATATTGTGTTAAAGTGTTTAAGTTACTGGAACACTTCAGATAAGTCTACCTATATGAGTGTTGAAGGTGGTGCCGCCTTCTATGATGACTTGGGCAATCTCTAGAGCACTCATGAAACAGGATATAGACACAAGGCCAATCCACATGTCGGCTTTATGAATTTACCTAAAGAAGAGAATACTAATGTGTGAGACATGTCCGGTTAGCTATACAAGATTGCTAGTTCAAAGCTTGCCTACTATGCCATCCTTGTTAACCTTGATGTGTTATCACTAAGTGATGGTTCAAGTCCATAAGACACCTTCATTTATGCATTAGTTTTTCTTGTCTGGCCAAGATATGTTTTTCAAATTATTTTGAAAATGATGGGGGATTGTTAAAATTATTTTCAAAATATATAATATATGTAGTAGTTTTGGGGTTTTTCCATTTTGGTTTTGACTAGCTTTGAAGAAAGTCTTTATTGCCTTATTAAATGAATCCTACATCGAAAAGTGAGAAGTTTTGTAAGGCATTTATAAATGTCAACAACTTTTATGTATTGCTTTAGAGCAATGATTGGGTGTAGCACTCAAGTGTAAGCATGTGTGCCAAGCCACATGTGCGCTACGCGCACGTCTTGCGTGCGAGTTACGTGGCGCAATGTGGCGTTTTAGTGGTGCACTTGGTACTTGGACACGTGGCACGTGCGCGTGTGGCGTGTGATCAAGACCATTAATTTTTGTCAATCATGATGATCAACGATTGGATGGCTAATACATAAGCAAAAAAGATTGTATGGTAAGAACCACACCTGATCATAGAGGTGTGATGTATGATCTGATCAAATAATAAATAGATGCGATCTACACCGTTAGATTAAGAAAGGGGCGATTCGACGGCTGTGTTTAAACGTGCAAATGACTGTTAGAAATCAGTTATTATTTGAATTCTAACAGTCATTTCTAGTCCAAAAAGACACCAAAATCTCTATAAAAACATGGCAAATTCGCAAACAAAAATATATAATTTTTCCTACAACTTCTCTATATATTGAAAGGCAATACAATTCTTGATTCTTTTCTAGTTTTATTGTTCGTCATTTCTAAAGTCTATTTCTGCAGAAATAGACATTCAGAGTCCTGGCAGACTTGATAATCAGAGGGTATTCGGGTCTGATTTCGTGTGTGCAACACACAGTCAGATTTTCAGATTTTTTTGGGTTCCATTGTATCCTGGAGGCGATTCGCCATTAACCCGGTGCACACCAGATTTTGAAAATTGGTGGGGGCGAATATCGTCTTAAGGAAAGCGATATTAATCGTGTCTTAGATGCGATTATTCATCTTCTTCTTTCTTTTACAGATTTCTGAACTAACACTTTTTGTCTTTAAGTTTAAGAAATTATTTTTTCTTGAAGTAGAGCAGTCTTCTTTCTCTTCCTTCTCTTTGGCTGTTGTTGACAAGCAAATGAAAATATCTAGACACTGGTATTCTTTTTATTTTTTTTATTGTTTTTATTTTCCAGAGAAAAAAGAAAAACAATAGTGTGGGACAATAATATAGCTCTATGGGGTTCAAGTCAACTGATACAATGGCAGTATTGTAAGGTCTATGTTGGTATATTGAGTCAGTTTGGGCGCCCATGAGCATGCCCAACTAAGACCTATGGGTGGTAGTTAAGTAGCTACCCACTTCCCATGATGAGCCCACTATTTGACAAGTTACAGCATTCTCTGAGACTGTATATACGTAGAATATATAGACCACTTGCTCTCTCTCTCTCTCTCTCTCTTTTATGATTTTTCTCTGCAAAAAATCTCCCAGAAAACATGTTCTATAGAGAAAACACTTGAGTTGTGAATAGTGGTGGTGAAGTTGGCCAAGGTTTGATTTAACTACACCGCTGGTACATCAGAGATACGCAGGAATCACGTGGAGCACTTTTGGTTCAAGATTTTGGGCTTCTCTTAGGATAACGCTTCAAGAGGTATGCCCGGGTTATGCCTCCGCAAACTTGTAGTTGATTCTATATTGGTATCAAAGTCATTGTAAAGTGTTCTCGTGATTATTTCATGCATTTAGCGACTGTTTTTTCTTTTTTTTTGAAAAGCTTCAAATAGAGCTTTAATGGTGGCCTAAATAAATCTTCTCTGTTTGGCTCGACATTTCAGTATATGGTAGCCTATATGCATGTTATGATTTCTAGAAATTTTCATTGAGAACGGATGAGTAGTTTGAGAGAAATCTCAAACCCTAGTTTTTATGGCAGAATATTTCTCAGCCCATAACTTTATCTCACATTGCATTGTTTTGAATGAAACTTACATGGTTGTGTTTGTCTCTTCAAAAGCTTTTCAACGATATATTATGGGAAATTTTTCGTTGAATATATTATAAGTTATGATTTTTTGAAGTTTAGGTTGAATTTCCTTTGAATCTGGTTTTAATCAGAGTATTTCGATCAATCTCGATATTGTAAGTACCTCATTTTTGTCCGCTCGGTAATTTCTGGCCTGATTGGACTCACATTCGAACCGACACAATCACATTCAAGATCAAATCAACTCTTCAGACTCAAGCTAGTAAATCAACTACTTCGTGCGCCGGCTAGGCCCAATAGAAGCAAAATGACCAAAATGCCCTTGAGGCATTGCTTGGTCCAATCCCAACTGGCACGTTTTAAAGACGGTAGGTTCTTATTTCAAACTCAATTCCAATTCCAATTCTAGTCCAGACCAATCAAACTTAATTCGGCACGTCTTTTGAGAAAGTTGATTCCTCAAAAGGTAAGTCCATCCAGCACGGTACGTTTACCGAGAAAGCACAAAATTTCTCGGAACGATAAGTCCTTTCACACCCAGTAATCGATACAAAATTCAAGTCCCCGATATGATAGAGCGATTCACTTTTGGCGCCTGCTAGCCCGCCAACATAGAATATCCGTCATCTGGCATGTCGATCAAGAAAGTACCTAAGGCCCCTAGACGACAAGACCATTTAGCAGCTTCCCGAGATTAGGCAGTTGCTAGAATGAACGCGCACATTTAGAGCAACGAAAACATTCGCAAACAGGTTGATATCAGGAATGCCAACAAACTCCTTATGTCAAGGGACTAAACACGTCTCTTGGCCATGACACGTTTACCGAAGAACGAGATACCTTTGAAAACCAACTCGTCACACACTGTCAGCGTGGCAGAAATACTAAAAACTCATGTTAACACCAGTACCTGCTAGTCCACTCCAGTTAAAAATGACCAAATTGTCCTTTGGGCCCTACCGACATGCTTTTCGATAAAGTACCAAAGACCTTAGAGCGGTAAGTCTATCCTTCCAAGATTGTCCCAAAGATAATCTAGCACGTTCTAGTGCATTCCAGTCACTTCTAGATCGATTCCGAGAGCGTTCGGTGAAAATGATCATTTTGCCCCTAGGCATCCAATCGCTTCCGGAAACCACATCGGCTCTAAGTGTCAAACTGGTTATCTTCTAAAAATGCTTTTAATAGTATTCTCAACCTTTCAATACCTTTTCAGACCATTCCGAGTCCATTCCGGTAAGCCTGACGCGAAATGACAATTTTGCCTTGGTGGGCCGGTCACCTTTTCTAACCACACCGGCTCTGGGTATCAAATTGGCGATCCCTTAGAGCACTCTTAATAGTGTTTCTAACCTTCAATCCTTCCCACAAATCACTTTAGGTCAATCCCGGTGTTTCCCGACTTAAATGACCGTTTTGCCCTTGATAGGCCGGTTGCCCATTTTCAACTACTTCGGCTCTGATCATCAAGCCAGTTAACTTTGAGGCACTCTTTTAAGGGTTTTCATTCATTTTTGGCCGATTCTGGTTACTTGGGACCCTCCGAATTATTTCTGGACTTTTCAAAGTCATTCCTAGTGAAGCCGGGCTAAAAATTGCGTGGTAGTTACTAGGACAGGCGCCTAAATCTTCTGCATTGCGTCCCAAGAGTCCAAGATCTATTTCTTACCACTTTAAAATTTTCCTAAGTGGTTGGCGCCACTCTTAGTGGAGCTAAGCCAAAAACTAGCCTGGTAAGTCAAAAAATGGCCTAGCGCTATTGCAACAGGCGCCAGAGCCAACTTTGGTTGCCTATAAATATAGGCCACCCTCCTGCGTATTCTGAGTCCGTAAAATCACTCCATCAACTCAAAGTCCAAACAAAGTCCACCATCAATAACATTAAAGCAAAGAGAAGACAAGGTAGGGTTCTATTTACTTTTATATAGTCCCCTTCTCTCTCCCTTCTCTTTCTTAACCTACTTGGATTTTCTTCTATTTTAATTCCCATCTTCTACCTCCTCTTCTTGCATGCTTGAAACAAGGGACCTCTCGGTTCATGCCTAGGAAGGCCTTAGAGCAAATCACCGTGTCGGGGATTCTCTTTGAGTTTCACCTTAGACGATGTGGGTTCGACCCCCTTGGTTATGTGGTGAAGCCTAACCTTGTATGTTCATGTTCCTATTGCATTGTTATTATCATGATCATACATTCAAAAGTGTTTTCAAACTTGCATTAAAAGTTGCTTTTAAAACTTCCATTCGAAACCTTTTCCTTTAAAGGTTGCTTCCAAAACTTGTTTACAAAACATTTTTTCTTCAAAGTTGTTTCAAAACCACGATCTTGAGATGATTCTATCCATTCCATGGTTGGAGTTATTTTAGAAAAGTGTCATATTCAATGTGACCATCAAGGTCCATATTTGGGTTTCAAATCCTACTTGTTTTCAAAACCACAACTCTAAAGCGATTCTAGTCACTCCATGGTTAGGGTTATTTTAGGAAAGTGTTACATTCAAAGAGACCATCAAAGTTCATATTAGGGTTCCAAACCCTAGTTGTTGTCAAAATCATAACCTTAGGATGGTGCTAATTTTTTCATGGTTAGAATTGTTTTAGGAAAGTGAAATATTCAAGAGACTTGTAAAAGTCTATATTTAAATCTTTTTAAAATTATTTTGCAAATCTACTTCCTAAAACTCTTTTCAAAGATTTACTATTTGACATTTAAGGAGCTAAGTCATTTCTTTCGTAAAGGTTCGTTGGCAAAGTCATTAGTTAAAAGAAGCCACCTGAAAAAGAGAAGATGAAATACTAGAAAAATATCTGCATTTATTTGACATTTAAGATATATTAAGTTTGGAGGACCAGATTGCTTAAAGGAGGGAAGGGTGTAACACCCTAGAATCCTCACACTCACTAAGGTACACGCACTCCATAATTCTCTTCTATGCATACATTGATTTCATGCTTATACTTCTCTATTTATACATAACTAAAGAGGAACAAATGGTGGCAGCACTTAATAAAGTAATTATTAAAGTATTACTCCACTTAGATGAGTGAAGAATAAAGTTTCTCCACTTGATGGTGGCAACATTTAGTAAAATAATCATTAAAGTATTACTCCACTTAGATGAGTGGAGAATAAAGTTTCTCCACTTGATAAGTGAGATGATTATTTTTACCTAAATGATAATAAAAGTTAACCCATGGTCGCTCCTGAATAGTGTAATTTATATCCGCCAGTGTGCGGTTGCGATGTAGTAATATCTCAGTAAGTCCGAGGTCGATCCACAAGGAACACAAGAATAAACTTAGTCTAGAAAGATCTACAATCAGAACAAAATATTACCGAGCTCAGAATCAATTGAAATTCCAGGAGAGCTTCCAAAAAGAAAATAAAAATCAATTGTTGGAGATGGTTGATCTAAGTTATCAGACAATAAAATTAAACTAATTTTTAGGGATGTATTCAAATATTATAAAAAGGTCTTGGCAGAGTTTGATCCAATAATAGGCCTACAGGTAGGCTCCCAAGATAGTTTTGATTACAGAAACTCAAGATTCAATTACCCTTTTTGGAGTTGATATTCAGTTATTTACTAGTGGTCACATCAGAATCCCTTTCATACCTGTCCCAGTTTATAAACCTGTCTACAAAGTATGTTTGAAGCTTAATCAAGAACAGTAGATTTCTAAAGTGCTCCTAATAGGAATATATATGCAATTATAATCAATATTCTTATCAGAAATTCTAGGTATACGAATCCCTGCTTATAAATCAGTTTACATATACATGCTAGATATAATCAATAATATTATTTTCGAAGATATTCATGGGTAAGAAAATGAGTCTTGGTCCAAGATCTTGAAATCTTGAAAAATAAATAACTATCTTGAATATCTACCTGTAACCTAGTTACTTTCAAAACCCATACCAATAACGAATTTAGCTACTAAAGTGCATTATAAAGATTGCAAGAATGAAAATAATAATTAAAGAAAGAAAATACTGCATTAAAGAAATATAATCTTGAATTCACAATAAGAACAAGAAAGAAAAACTAAAGATAAGAACTAAAGATTAAAGATACTCCCTTGAAAGATGAAAAGATTCGTAGCCTCCAAAGCATGGATGATTCCTTCTTTCAAAACCTTAAAAAAACCCTAGAATTCTTCTCCTCCTCCAGAACATCAAACTCCTAAGTCTATTCTACTACCTTCCTCCTCTATCTACAACTAAAAAGTGAGTTAATTTACAAAGCCCGTCGTTAGTCGTACAAACGATTCTCACCAAGTGCTCGGATGGGTTGGGTCACTTCATGAAAGTTGTAGGTCTCGACAAGTTATATGAAATAGACATATTATAGGCCTTAATAGCCTTTCTGGTTTGAGAGATATGGGTTTCTAAAGTTTTAGCTTTGCGTACTTCAGCAGCTTGTACCATAGCTTCAGCAGCTTATACCTTGACAACAATCTCTTCAAATCTATGATTAAATTGCATTCGAAATCATTCCATTTAAGTTCAAAACCTATATAAAGCATAATAAACTTAATTAATATAAAAACATAACCAAAAAGACATATATACTCGTAAACTAATCTAACAAAGTACTGATTAAGGTCTTATAATTGCACTTTTGAAGCGCAATTAATCCACTAAATTAGTGGAGAACAAAGAATTAGGAAAGTACTATACCTCCTTCCTTTACTTCATTCTATAAATAGTACATATAAATGAGAGGGTTTGAATACAAGTAAGCCTAAGCATAGTGAAGAGAAGAGTGGAGGTTAGTAGGTTACTCTTGAAGATGAAGTTCCAATTTTTAAAAAGGAATTCTAAGCATTAAGCACTTGAGGTGAGTAATTGCGTATTTGGAGTAAAACTACATATTTTCAATACAAATGTTCTTTTTCTACAAATTATATTTAAACAATACGTTTTTAAAGCAAATGATAATATGTCTATGTTACTCTTCAAAAATAGTTATCATGTTTTGATGCTAAATCTTGTATTATTCTATCAAGAAAATTCATGGATTAAGTTTTGTATACAATGAATAAGATTTGAAAGCAATATGTGCTATACTCGGAGGTTCTACATCGGGGGGACTTAAAATAAGTCGAAAGCTTGATATGATTAGGATGACGTTCCTCACGATTTCTTATTGTTCTGTTACGCATCACTAGTACATACATTTTGCTACGAATTTTCTATTTAGCTGAGATCATGAGTACATTATTAGTTATTTATATCATGTTGATATTTAGATACTTTTGCAAGTATAAAACTAAATTAGCATCTTTTAAAAGGTATGCTTATGTTTAGTATATGGATATCTCTTTTATTTATTTCAAGATCTTATGCAAATGGTATTTATGTCATATGTAAATCAAGCCCATGGTACGTTTTGATACTTTAATTATTCAATTATTCACTAGGCTTATAGTTCATGTTTTCTTAAACATTTTCAGGTAATCAAGATTGAGAGCTTAAGTTTAGAAAGTTGTTGGCTAAACTACCTATGTGTGAATGTCATGAAAATTCGAGTTATATTTTGATTTGTGATAAGTTTGAACTAGTAGATTTTCCTAGATTTGTGTTAAGACTATAGTTATGTAATAAAATTATGATACGATGGTGACATAGGTATTTGTTTTATGTTTACTAATAAATAAAAGAGTGAATCATGCTTCCGCATTATATCAAATATAGGTGATCAGTCTTTTGATTTAGTTCGGCCTTGGGTACCTAAGTTACTAACCAATTATGATTCCTAATCTGCACAAGGTGGGTTTGGGGTCATAACAGGTGCGGTCACAACCTTTTTCAAAATCTCTCTCTAAATTCAAACTCTTTTCATGCACTTGCATATTATGCATCATATCATTTCTAAAGTGATGACATAAACCTTCTTTCTAAAATTCTCAAAGTAGATGTAATTGAACATTAAATAGTAAGAGATTTTAAATGAGTGAACCTAAGATGAAAAGATATGTAGGTACCACAAGGGCTAGATAGGGTGATAGCCTGGTGCATCTTCCCTATACGTAACCAATCTTCAAATCTAGAATCACTGTTTGAGTTATTTTTCAAAAAGGGCTTAAATCTTTTCAAAGGTTAGGAAACAACATGTTTTCTCAAAAAAAAAAAAAAAAAAACCCCTTTCTTGAGGAAGTTTTTTAAAACCTTTTCAAACACTCTAAATTTAAATTTCGGATTGCACTTATTTTTAGGTGACCTAACTCACTTTAACAAAGTTAGGTGGCAACTCCAAATCTTTTTCAAAAGCCTTTATTCAAGTTAATTTCCAATTCAAACCTAATCGCATTTATCCTTCTAGGAGGATGAGTTCTAATAAGAGAGTACCATGTGTTTCCCATATATCATCTTGATGGTGCAAAAAACCGGGGGCCG
The DNA here is from genome assembly GCA_033060915.1 of Euryodendron excelsum. NCBI lineage: Eukaryota > Viridiplantae > Streptophyta > Magnoliopsida > Ericales > Pentaphylacaceae > Euryodendron > Euryodendron excelsum. The sequence goes on along the minus strand of CM065383.1, from coordinate 37,804,600 downwards.
ACAACTAGCGACTCCACTGGGGACGCTTAAAGGGTTAGGCTATTATCATGTCACTTCACCCTTTACTCATCTAGAATCTTCGATTAATTAGTCCAATTCTATCCACTTTCAATTTGTCAAAATCAAACTTTTCAAAGTTGTCTTAAAAAACTTGCCATCACTTGCATTCAATTCATATTCAATCATTCTATCTTGCATTAAGTTTGTCATCAAGGTACTGACTTTTTACATTTTATTTTGTAGGTGGACCATGTTCACATTTATTTTTATTGTTTATATAAACTGTCATGAATGAAAGGATGGAATGGACAGGATGGATGAGAGTTGTTAGGTCCTTTTCTCCAATTTTTAAAATTTCACACACACACACACACACACACACTGCACACACACTGCGCATGCACTTGCATTTGCATATTTGCATTCTCTACCTAGTTACGTTCCTTCTAGTTAGAAGGGGAAATAGAATATTGGTTGTGGGCGGATGCTATGTCATCTTAGCTTACGACCTCTTGATGGTTCCCTCGCTTGAATCACCAATTGATAATGGCACCACCTCCGGGAGTGGGCCTTTGAAGATCCGAGAATCGATCCTTCTTAGGAAGCACTAGTAAACCCTCAACCTCATGGTCATGTAGAAACCCTCGCGTAGCCGAACCTCTGCTGGATTTAGGACACACACGTTAATTTCAAAATCATGGAGGAAAGGACGACTGCTTTACTTTCCTTTATTTTTATCTATTCATGCTGTTATAATGCTTGTATAATGTTCATGCATTCATACTTACTTTACTATTGCACTCTCTCTCCTTATACTTTTATATACATATATAGATATTCAATGTTTCATTTCAAGACGACAGTTCCAAAATAACTCAAGTTATTATATTTTTGTGCATATAATCAACCCATAGAGAGTGACACCAAGCTCACTCTCCCCTGTATAAAACTTACCAAACTCTTAAGGGTTCCCACGCAGTCCAAAGGATTTATGGCATGCATTTCAAGTCATCTCATAGAGAGGGGCCCCAATTTCTCTCCGTTCATAGAGATAGGGATTTCAAGAAGACAAAGAGAAAATCTGAAAGCAAGGTCTCTTACCGGTCTCCATCAAAGAAGGCGAATCTAAAGACTCAAGAGTAGTTTAGAGTTTCAATTATACAGTAGATAGTGAAGGTCCCGAGAAAAATGTTCCCCATCCCCCTATTACAATGTACTTTAATTGCATGTACTCAAGCTCGAATTCATATATGAATGATTTCAGACACAGGTATGGAGATGCATATAGGGGCAAAACCCTCTATCTCCAAAAAATGAACCAAATACATCATGTCTAGTCTCTCTCTTAAGAAGGGACACCCCTAAGGCATGTATTGCATAAAGTTCTCTAAAAATCAAACACTAACTTATGACTTGTGTCCTTATTTTCTTTTTCTTTCCTTTTCCTTCACAGAGACAAGAGACTATACCATAGAAGGACATTATTACTCATAAGAAAAGATTCACATCCATTTAAGGACCCGATCGTCATTCGGCAAAATGCTTTGTTAATGGAAGCCAACTCTGATGAGACCTCCCCTATCACTTTCGAGGAAATTAATGAGATGAAAAGAAAAATAGATGAAATGTTCAAGCTAATGCAGGCAATGGCATCCAAATGGCCTTATTCAGTAGTGCCCTCAACCTCAGTGCCACCCAATAGACCCAAATATTGGAGGAACAAGAGAAACTCGAAAAGAGGATAACGAAACTAGAGATTATGATCTCTCTATCTTACGTAAAAATGACCTATGCGGAAAAAGAAGAAAAGTCAACCTCTCGCCATGATATCATCACCCAGCCACAACCTCGACTCCATGTTGCCACACTACTCAACCCTCAACCTCCTACCAACCCCCTACAGGATGCGAATCAGACACAAGTTGAAGTTGGGCATATTCTTTCTCAAGAGAAGGTAAAAAAGGAAAGTTAAAACTTCACCCTGCCCGAATGCTTTTGAGATGCAGCTTACCGGCTACTTTGCGAATTTGGGCGCTTGGTTATGGTGCCTTTTAAGCCCATTCTTGATAAAGCTCTTGAACTTAAAGGTCATAATATCGGAAGCTGCCACACCCTAAAGCGCAAGACCCAAAGTCTCAATGACCCTTAAGCTATGAACTTGGCAAGAATCATTCTTACAGAATTTGACCCACTACCCTTGCAACTGTTGACACCAGTAACACCTACTTTTGAGTTAGCTTGGGGTCTATCGTATGCTAGACCTAAAAGAGTAAGATGGTGGAATCGACCCTTTACCCAATTAGCTTGCACCCAAACAGATGCTTACAATGATTTGCTGAAAACTGGATACCTGCACCCAATACCAGCTACGCCGCTATGTAAACCTTTACCACCTTTCAACTGAAGACTCAAGTGCACATATCACTCAGGCAGACTATGCCATGACACAAAAAGTTGCCGATCTTTAAAACACAAAATCCAAGATCTAATAGATGCCAAGATTGTCGAAATCAAAGAAGAGAACCTGATCCTTGCTATCCCGGCCAATCTGCAACGACGTTACAACGTTAATATAATTATGGAAGAGGAAATCAATAACGATATCATCCTCGACAATTACACAAACGTCGTAAAAGATCTGTCAATTTGCCCTACGTTGCCTGGGGATATATTCGGCGAATGGAACACTAAGAAGGTTGGCATAGTCCCAAAACCCTATTAGGGGTTCTCATCAAAAGGGCTATAAGAAAAGGGATGTTTTCACCAAATACGTCCATTTTCTTTTTATCTTTCTATTTCTTGTATATCCTATTTAAATAAATATTGCATGCCATGAAATCATGATTTGAAATAAAAAAGATATAGTTTTAAGTTTATCCCCTTTGTCTCTTACTCTTGTGGATGATTATTGCTTCTAGGGATTTTTTCCTATTTTGTAATGACTCGACTTGAAGGATGAGATAGCATGGGCAACAAATTCAACGGAGGTTAAAACCTTCGTGAAAAGAGAGAGAGAGAGAGAGTGAGAGAGAGAGAGAGAGTGAGAGAGGAGGAAGACAAACTCAGTGAAGGAGCTCAGAGCTTATTACAAAGGCGACACTTGAGTGATATCCTGGCTAAGCAATGGGCAGTCGAGTCCTCAAAAGGATGAGAAGCCATTGTTCTATTCATCCAAAAAGAAGTAAATACTACCCTTTGCTCAGTCCACTAAAGTCGTAAGTGATTTTTATTCAGATATCCCCAGCCCAAGAACCATCCCCTACACTGGGGTAAGCACAAAGTAGTCGATTTGATAGAAGATATAGGGGTTTATCGACAAAAACACACCGCCTTTGGGAACATTATCTTAATTTTGTACAAAGGCTTTATGGATTAAGCAATTTAATTTGAAAGGATAAGAGACCATCAATTTTACTACCATACCAAAAAAAAAAATTATTCCTTTGCAAAGCTCACTCGAGCCGGTTACATTTTTCAATAAAACTGACCTAATGATCACCGCCCACACTGGGTTAAGGCAAAAGCCATGAATAAGAACTAATGAGCGATGATGAAAATGGTGATTTCCAAGAAGATATGGTATTGACGCCTCTAAAAGTTGAAAAAAAAGGGGGAGATGTGTTAGTGGTGATCCTTAAGAGAAGATGGAAATGAAAAAGTCGGCATCTCCAAATGTCGACATAGGAATAAATTTCTTAATAAAGAATTCTAAACAGGAGGAAGAGAACAGTAAAAAAAAAAAAAAAAGAGAAAGGGAAAGAAACAAATGGAAGTTAAATTTTCAAAGGTGATCATAGGTCTTTCGGAACCCTACAAGTGATAATGTTTGAGCCTTTATATCCTTTCATTCATAAACCCTTTAACCTAGCCTACACTAAGGTCCAAATCAAAGTCATCGTTGATCAAAGAAAATTACTTAGTCCAAATAAGCCTAAACAATACCAGGACAAGTAGTTAAAAAAATAAAAAAATAAAGAAGAGAGAAAAGAGACTGAGACTGGGAGGATTACAGGGGCAACCTCATGCCCCAATGTGTGCTCAGATGGTTTTGGTTTAAACAACCCACTGAACGAAAATCTTTGAGCCTAAATATCCCTTCATTTCTTACAATCTCTAAATCCAGCCTGCATTACGGTCCTAAAAGAAGTCTTCTTGAATTGAGAGCTAAGATGTTTATCGCTCTGCAAAGAGCAAGCAAGTTGTCGCTCAAGCCACGATGAAATTTGAAGATCTAAAAGAGAAACCCAAGTGAGGACAAAAAAATCCCCAAATAGCATGTCATGCCACGAAACCCGGCCTATGCAGATTTAGGGTATATGACTGGCCAGTAGCAAGGCTACCTAAGGCTGCATTACATAAATCGGTTGAAGACCTGTGCATAATCATTTAAAATGATACATAATTGCGGAAATAGAATTTTTATAGTTTAAGACATAATTTGTATCATACATGGTAGAGTTGTGCTTAATCCAAAACATGAACATACACATGGGCCTATTCGAGGCCTCCACAATTATATCATTTATAATATTACAAAATATTAGGGTCCGACCCAAACACACATAACATAACATAGGCTCATGGGTAGTAGCTCAAAAACCACATTTGGTCTCCTCCTAGGGCCTCTCGAATTGGCTACCTGAAAATATTTGAAAAAACATAAGCTAATAGTTAGTGAATAACAATAATGCATGAGCATGAAAATACCATGGATTAGCATTTTTATCTAATGTATAACAATAGATAAACATTTATGTATATAGAGCATGAACTTGAAAACGTGAAAGCATAGGCTTGAAATCATAGACAGCATGACATCATATTGAAACATTCTATCATTTCAAAACATAATTTCATAAAGAGAGATGTGACATATATAATTTGTCATGAGCATTTGAATATATCATGGTTCTTGTTCTAAAAACATAAGTGTGCTACAACTTGACATATAAGCTAGGCTCCATAGTAACCCTTTTAGGTCATGCAAAGGCTCTTTAGATCAGGGACGTCTCCCAACATATCGATAGTTTATTTCACATCCCCTACCCTAGGACTATCGGGCTAGATTAAGTTCTTGTCACAAAAAGATCTCGAGTTGGTATCATACTTTAAAAATCTTGCATCTCTTTCATGTAAACATTCTAGTGCTTAGGTTTCGATTCATAACATAAGTATGTCTTACATGCATTTCAAGGTATGACATTTATACATGAACATAAACATTGATACATTGGAAACATATGAAAAACATTACATGATATGTAGTTGAACTTAAAACATTTGGAAAGTAATAGGGTTTTACTCATGGCATATCATTACTCACCTCTATCCTTGAGGATTGGTGCTAAACAAAGGTGTTCCTACATATACAGTATATAAAGGCATCAAACACAAGACTCCAATGCAAAACAAGAATATAAAAGTTGAGGTTTAAATATTGATCCCTCAACACCAGTTCATTCATTGCATCTCATTCACATCAGAACAATGAGTTTACATTCTAGGTTAATTTCATTTGAAAATAGGTTTAAAGAGCTTTGATTTGATAGCTCATGGGTCAAAAATACATTTCTAATGAAGAAGTTATGTCCCATGGAAAATGGACTAAAATTCTGAAAAACAATGTTATTGGTAGAAATTTTGGGTCAACTTTAAAATTCAATATCTCACAATCTATAAGAAATTAGAGTACAAACTTTATATAGGTACAAAGGTCTATGAGTCTATTTTCCAATACTTCAAACGGTGTATCAATTCAAGTTTCTAGAGTAAGTTATACCCGTTTTACTAAGCCATGTTAGAGCTGAAAAAGTGAATTTGAGATGTGTTGACATATGAGGCAAAGGTGTCGACACATGAGCTGAAGAAGGAATCTGGGAGCTCTCTGGATGGATGTGTCGACACGTGAGGCAAAGGTGTCAACGCATGAGTTGAAAAAGTGAATTTGGGAACTCTCTGGATGGATGTGTCGACACATGAGGCAAAGGTGTCGACACATTTCCTGAAAAAAATGAAAATCCACCCAAAAATCCCCAAATCTCACCCAAACTCCATCAAAACTCTTGCAAACTCTTTCAATACTTCTAGGGTCCAAAGATTGACACAAGAAAACCACAATAACTCAAAATGAAATACTTTAAATAAGTAAATCGAAAGAATCTAGGGTTTGAAATATCAAACCCAACATGTACAAATTTGGGGGTTTTACAAACCCTCACCTCAAACCCTTAACATAAGCTTATGAGGCTTAAAAATCTAGCCAAATAAGACTCAAAAGAGACTCCAAAACCAACAACACATATGTATTTACATGTACAAGAGGTTAGGGTTCATACCTTTCTTTTAAGTTTTCTCAAGCTTTAATAATGGTTTTTTCCAACCTTCTTCCTCCTCTTTTCCCTCTCTTCACTTGCTCTTCTTCTTTTCTTCTTCCTTCTTCTCCTTTTTCTTCTTCTTCTTCTTCTTCTTTTTCTTCTGTTTCCTTCTTCTTTTTCTCCTTCTTCTTTTTCTTCTTCTTCTTTCTTTTTCCTTCTTCTTTTTCTCCTTCTTCTTTTTCTTCTTCTTCATCATCTCGGCAGGTGAATGTGTGTGTGTGTGTGTGTGTGGGGGGGGGGGGGGGGGGGGGGGGTAATTAGAAGACCTCCATGGGAATTAATCCCATGTGTGTCACACATATTTTCCCTCTCTTCACTTGCTTTTCTTCTTTTCTTCTTCTTCTTCTTCTTCTTCTTCTTCTTTTTCTTTTTTTTTCCTTCTTCTTTTTTTCTTCTTCTTCTTCTTTTCTTCTTCTTCTTCATCTCAACAGGTGAATGTGTGTGTGTGTGTGTGTGTGTGTGTGTGTGGGTAATTAGAAGACCTCCGTGGGAATTAATTCCATGTGTGTCACACATAAAACAAATTTTACAACATGGGTCTTAATTGGTCAATATTGACTCCAAAATAAAAGAAATTCATATTTAATCAAATAATAGAGGTTCAGGGTATTACATCATCCCCCTTTAAATAAGTTTGGTCCCTAAACTTGATACAAGCCATCATTCAAATAAGAAGCGATAACGCTCTCGGATCTCATCTTCACGCTCCCAAGTAAACTCTTCCCACGTGTGATTCTGCCATAAAACTTGTACCAATGAAATGACCTTGTTCCTTAGAACTTGGTCACGATGATCAACAATCTCGATTGGTCTCTCAACGTAGCTCAAATCTTCATTCACGGACAAAGGATAGTGATCAATCACGTGTGTTGGGTTATGGACTTATCTCCGTAGCATCGAGACATGGAAGACGTCGTGAACTTGTGAAAGTTTCGATGGGAGAGCAATACGGTAGGCAACAAGTCCAACTCGTTCAAGAACTTCAAATGGCCCAATGTACCTTGGACTAAGCTTTCCTTTCTTGCCGAAATGATTTATCCCCTTAGAAGGAGATACGTTAAAGAACACGTGGCTCCCTTTTTCAAACTCTAAGTCCCATCTTCACATGTCTACATAACTCTTTTGGTGACTTTGAACGGTTTGCAATCTTTGTCGTATCGTCTTGATCTTGTCGGTTGTTGATTGCACGATCTCTGGCCCAAAAATTTTTCTCTCTCTGACCTCAGTTCAACAAGTTGGAGATCTATATTTCTTTCTGTAAAATGCTTGTTTAGAGCTCCATTCTACAAGGTGAAGTCGGGCTTCGGTTTTGTTTCCAACTCTTTATAAATCTTCCATAAGTATGGATCTTTAGGTTGTCTTTGCTTTGCAACCTCAATTAATGCTGGTTAGACGATCATGGCGGTGAGCATCATATTCGTGCCTGGCATGACAATCTTGATCTCTGCTCTCTCTAATTCGACGAACAAGGGTTGTTACGATGTAACCAAGCATGCTAGTTTGGCAGTAGTCTTCTAGCTCAAGGCATCGGCCACAACCTTAGCCTTACCCGAATGATACTAAATGAGAACGTCATAGTCCTTAATTAACTCGAGCCATCTTCTCTGTCTCATGTTCAGCTCCTTCTATATGAAAAGATACTTCAAACTTTTATGGTCGGTGAAGATCTCACATGTGACTCCGTACAAATAGTGGCGCCAAATTTTCAAAACAAACACCACAGCTGCTAATTCAAGATCATGCATCAGGTAGTTCTTCTCATGTGGTCTCAACTCTCTCGAGGCATATGCAATCACTTTACCGTGCTACATCAACAAACATTTCAGTCCTCTATGCGAAGCGTCACTATAGATGGAAAACCCGCCAGTCACGGAAGGCAAGGCTAGGATTGGTGCGAAAACCAATCGGTTCTTCAGTTCTTGAAAACTTTGTTCCCTCTTCTCGTTCCATTCAAATGGAGTATTCTTTCGGGGGAGTTGCATTAAAAAAGTCACAATCTTGGAGAAGTCCTTCACAACTCTTCGATAATACGTAGCTAAGCCTATAAAACTTCTGATTTCGGTCATGTTTGTTGGTCTTGCCCAATCCACAATGACTTCAACCTTCGAAGGATCAACGGAAACTCCATCCATGCTGATGATGTGTCCCAAAAATGCCACACTCGGTAGCTAGAATTCACACTTCTTCAATTTGGCATACAGCCTCCTATCTCGCAGAATTTTGAGGACCATCCCTAAGTGGTGCTCATGATCTACAAGACTCTTCGAGTATACCAAAATATCATTAGTAAACACAATAACAAAATCATTAAGGAAGGGTTTGAAAACCCGATTCATCAAATCCATGAATACAGTAGGTGCATTAGTAACTCCAAACGGCATAACCAGAAATTTATAGTGGCTATATTTGGTTCAAAAGGTCGTCTTCTCTACATTGCTAGCCTTGACCTTTAATTGGTGATAACCCGACCTTAGGTCAATCTTCGAAAATACCTGGGCGCTTTGAAGGTAATCAAATAAATCATCCACTCTGGGCAATGGATGCTTGTTCTTGATGGTGACCTTGTTCAATTCCTGGTAATCAATACACAATCTCATAGTTCCATCTTTCTTTCTCACAAATAACATGGGAGCACCCCAAAGTGAGACACTAGGGCAAATAAATCCCTTTTTCAACAAGTCTTGGAGTTAGACCTTCAACTCTTTCAATTCTAGGGGGGACATATGGTATGGAGTTTTTGAAATGGGTCTAGTACTCAGATTAAGATCAATATTAAACTTAATTTCTCGATCCACTAAGGAACCAGGTAACTCATCAAGGAAGACATCGGGAAATTCTCGGACAACATGTATATCTTCTAAGGATGGCGGGAATATGTGTGTGTCAACAATGCTACACAAGAATGCTCGATTCCCTTTTTGAATTAAATGGCGTGCGTGTATGGATGAAATGAGATAGGGTGGAGGCATTACACCAACTCCCTCAAACACAAGCCCCAAATGGGTAGAAGAATGAAACACGACTCGTTTAAGTTCACAATCAATGGTAACACGTTGAGAGGACAACCAATCCATTCCTAAGATGACATCAAAGCCATGTATTTCTAGGGGTATAAGATTTACAAACATGGGCATATCGTTAACAAGAACCTCACAAAAATTGTAAATCCTATCACATAATATGGAATCCTCGAATTGCAAAGATATAGACAAAATATAATCAAAGGGTACTGAAGATGTATGCAAGTGTTTAGTAAAAAGGTATAAGACAAATGAATGTGTGGAGCCGAAATTAATAAGGATGTGTACAGGTCGACCACAAATAGGAAGTATATCTGACACTACAGAGTCAATAGCTAGGGTGTTTCCTAAGGTAAGTGCGAAAGCTCGGCCTTGCCATGGTTGATTATCCCTCCTACCAGATTTAGGCTGTTGTATTGATGTTGAAACTAATGCACCAGATCCTTGTGCTCTGCCTCTCTTTGAGTAGTATTTCACTTGGTGCCCAACTTGACAACACCCATAACAAGCTCTACTTTTCAAAAGACATGTGTCCCAATACTTCTTCTGACAAGTCGGGCACGTCGGTGCCTCATTGGCCATGTTGCCTCCTTGGTTCAAGGTGTTGCCCTATAGGGTAGATGAGTTCCCACTAGAAGATTTAGAACTTTGTCGCTTTAAACTTTGTCCTTTGCTTTAGTCACTTCCTAACCTCTTCTTATTCTTCTCTCAGTATTGGGACATCTTATCAACAGCCCTTTCGGCGATTATTGCTCGTTGCAAAACTTCTTGATAGATTCCTAGTCGTAATATGTCCACTTTGTTGCGAATGTTCCACTGCAATCCTGTCTTGAACTTCCTCGCCTTATGAGTCTCTAATGACACAATGTGTGGGGCATATCGTGATAGCTCTATAAATTTGGCATTGTACTCTGCCATGATCATATTTCCTTGAGTCATTCTAAGGAACTCTACAGTCTTTAAATCTCTGATAGTCTTGGGGAAATATTCCTCATTGAACACTGTCAAGAATCTAGACCACAACCACTGTGGTTCTGTTGCCTTCTTCAGCGTCCACCAAAAACTAGTGTAGCGCTTTCAAAGGTAAATGTGGAAAAAATCACCTTCTATTCTTCTGTGTACGGCAGCACTTCGAATACCCTCTCAATTCTCAAAAGCCAAGACTCTGCGGCTATGGGATCGGGAGTTCCTTGAAAGGTTGGGGGCTTCAACTTTTGAAATTGTTTAATGGTGACACGGGCCACCGCTTCCACCCTTGGTGCTTGACCCACAGGCGGCTCTGGCACGTTGATGGTGTTACTATGAGCATCTTGGGCCACTTGGACAAGTCTGGCCAAGATCCTCTCAATGTGATCCATACGGTCTTCGGGCCCTCTGGCTCCTTTATGACATCTTCCTTTTGGCGGCATGATTAACTCTATGAAATCATCACAAATAGTCAAGCACATAACATATCACGGTACGTTATACACCTTGGCACGTCATTATACACGTAGCATACATATACGCGTATATACATGTAGCACATATACAAGTCAACCTAGAATTCTATTTAGACATTACTCAATTTTACAGTATCAATCTACAGCTTTGATACCACGCTGTCATGCCCTGAAACCCGGTCTATACAGATTTAGGGTACATGACCGGCTAGTAGCAAGTTTGGGGACCAAACTTATTTAAGGGAGGGAGGATGTAATACCCTAAACCTCTATTATTTGATTAAAACATTTGGAAAGTAATAGAGTTTTACTCATGGTATATCATTGCTCACCTCTATCCTTAAGGATTGATGCTAAACAAAGGTATTCCTACACATACAGTACATAGAAGCATCAAACACAAGACCCTAATACAAAGCAAGAACATAAAAGTTGAGGTTTAAACATTGATCCCTCAACACCGGTTCATTCATTGTATCTCATTCACATTATAACAATGAGCCTATATTCTAGGTTAATGTTATGTGAAAATAGGCTTAAAGAGCTTTGATTTGATAGGTCATGGGTCAAAAATACATTTCAGATGAAGAAGTTATGTCCTATGAAAAGTGAACTAAAATTCTAGAAAACAATGTTGTTAGTAGAAATTTTGTGTCAATTTTAAAATTCAATATCTTATAATCTATAAGGAATTAGAGTACAAACTTTATATGGGTACAAAGGTCTATGAGTTTACTTTTCAATGCTTTAAACGATGCATCAATCTAAGTTTTCTAGAGTAAGTTATATCCGTTTTACTGAGCCGTGTCGAAGCTGAAAAAGCAAATTTGAGATGTGTCGACACATGAGGCAAAAGTATCGACACATGAGCTGGAGAAGTGAATCTGGGAGCTCTCTGGACGGATGTGTTGACATATGAGGCAAATGTGTCGATACATGAGTTGAAGAAGTGAATTTGGGAGCTCTTTGGATGGATGTGTCGACACACAAGGCAAAGGTGTCGACACATTTTCTGAGAAAAATGAAAATCTACCCGAAAATTTCCAAATCTCACCCAAACTCCATCAAAACCCTCACAAACTCTTTCAATGCTTCGAGGGTCCAAAGATTGGCCAAAGAAGACCATAATAACTCAAAATGAAACACTTTAAATAAGTAAATCAAAACGATCTAGGGTTTAAAATCTCAAACCCAACATGTACAAATTTAGGGGTTTTACAAACTCTCACTTCAAACTCTTAACATAAGCTTATGAGGCTTCAAAATATAGCCAAATGTGATTCAAAATAGTCTCCAAACATAACAACACATATGTATTTACATGTACAAGAGGTTAGGGTTCATACCTTTCTTCTAAGTTTTCTCAAGCTTCAATAATGGCTTCTTCCAACCTTTTTCCTCCTCTTTTCCCTCTCTTTACTTGCTCTTCTTCTTTCCTTCTTCCTTCTTATTCTTCTTCTTCTCAGTAGGTGAATGTGTGTGTGTGGTTGGGGGGGGGGGGGGTGTAATTAGAAGACGTCCATGGGAATTAATCCCATGTGTGTAACACATAAAACATATTTTACAACATAGGCCTTAATTGGTCAATATTGACTCCAAAATAAAATAAATTTATATTTAATCAAATAATAGAGGTTCAGGGTATTACATAGCAACCCCGTAGAAAGTAGGAATAAGATACCAGTGGGCAAACTAAAAGGTTAAGATCCCCTGAAAAGGTGCAAATGCTATCATACCTTGATAAGAATGGGACAGAATTGAAGGGGTAGAACTCCAAGAGTATGGGCCCTAGGGCACTCTTTAAAAATAACTTATATACATGTAGTTTTTGTGCATTAATGAAAAAGTAGGACATGCATTCAATTCTATTCTTATATGTGCATTCATAAAAAAGTATGACATGCATTCACCCCATCATATGTGCTTTTTTAGAATTGGTATAAATAAACTATTTTTGCATAAAAACTTACTCTCTCTCTCTCTCTCTCTCTCTTAAATAGGAAACAAGGAATGGGCTAAAACACAAAAAGGAGCTGAAGCCACCTAGCAACTAAGTAAGCTTAGACATCTGTAGCACTGGCACACGCTTCAGAAAGCTCAGACTGCTATAGCCGACAAGAAACAGAGAATGGGGCAACGACTCACCCTCAACCTCTCAATAAATCATGATTCAACTTTTTTCAAACTATGAAGTCTGGGGCTATACCTCACCCTACACCTCTTTTCCAAAGCAGTTGATCTATTCAGAACGAACAGGCTAAAGGTGACCTCACTCATCCCAAAAGTCAACTCAAGAGAAGCATTACCCTTTCAGAGACATGTCACCAAGAATCTTATCATATTTGTCAAAATCAAAACTCAACAGTCAAGCCAACACCCTGCATTTGAACCCCAACAGATCCTGACCAAAGATAGACCAATGTCCTCTTGTTCAAATTCCAAGGCAGGAGAGTCACAAGTACGAAGCTGTTTCCCATGGCTCCCCGCTCTTAGTTTTGCAGAGAAGCCTCCCAACCGGCAGCTTCACTATGGGCTTCCTCACAAAGCTACCTCAACCTTAGCATTAGCTCTGGCAAGGGCAGTCTCAATATCTCCAACAACCTTATTTGGGGCATCTTTTGCAGTAACCTTAGTGAGGCCAATATCTCCTCATCAGCAGAACTAGTCCTCCGCTTGACTAAAGTAGATTTCGTCCTTGTCAGCTCAGTTATCGCCTCTTGCGTAAATCATCATCTCTCATATCAGCCATCCTGAAGACATGCCAGAAGGAAAGAGATACAGTCAAGTTTTATAAACAGGTAAGAGGTATGCATAAAAAAAGAAAAAATTTCGAGTTAAAATGAATTTTCTATACATTTTGTCTTCAAAAATTTAGGTTTCGAGTCAAAATGAATTTTCTAAATATTTTGTCTCCAAAAGTTCAAGTTTCAAGTCAAAACGAATTCTCTACACGTTTTGTCACAGTTTCAAGTCAAAATAAATTTTCTACACGTTTTGCCTGATAAAATGAATTTCCTACACGTTTGACCCAACTTGCAAATCAAAATGGTTTCTAAACTTTTCGTTCCAAAAGTCTAGTTTCAAAATCAATGCCTTAGGTTTCTAAACTTTTCCCTTCAAAAGTTTATTTTCAAAATTAATTCCTAAGGTTACTTAACCTTTCCTTCCAAACATTATTTCAAAATCAAGATCCAAAGTCCGTTTTAAAATCAAATTTCAAAAGTTTTATTCAAAATTCCTTTCAAAGATCCTCTAAGCCTTTCCTTTAAAAGGCTTTTATTCAAAATTAAGTTTCAAGATTTTTTGAACCCTTCCTTCAAAAGTTTTATCAAATTCTAAGTTTTCTCAACTTTTTCCTTCAAAAAGTTCTCACTCCAAATCGAGTTCCTAGGTTTTCTAAGCTTTTTCCTTCAAAAAGTCTTATTCCCAATCCAATTCAAAAGTTTTCCAATCATTTAAGAAGTTTTATTCAAAATCCATTTAAGCAAAACAGTGTTATTCCAAATCAATTGTCTAAGTTTTTGAAAGTCCTATTCAAAATCCATTCCAAAAGTTTTTCTAAATTTCACTTTCAAAAGTTGTATTAAAAATCAATTTTCAAAGGTTCCCTAAACTTTCCTCCAAAAGTTTTTATTAAATTTTAGGTTTCTTTAAACTTTTCCCTCAGAAGTTTTATTCAAAATTCATCTTCAAGGTTTTCTAAGATTTTGCTTCAAAATTTTTAATTCCAAGTCCCACCGAGTTTCTCAGAGTCTTTTCTGCCAAAAAGGCCCAATTCTCAAAGGTATTATCTCTTTTTTCTTCAAAAATATTTTATTTCAAAAAATACCTTCTAGGTTTTCCTAACTTTTCCTTTAAAAAACTTTGATTTCAAAAATACCTTTCTAGGTTTTCTAACTTCTTTTTAAAAAAAAAAGTTTCATGTATAAATCATTTTTCTGGTTTTCCAAAAATTTTTCCTTCAAAAAGTTTGATCTTAAAAGCATTTCTTGGGTTTCCTGAGCTTTATCCTTCAAAAGCTCTGCTCTAAAAATTGTTCCAAAAGTTTTCAAACTTTATTCCTTAAAGAGTTTTATTCTCAAAAACATTTCATAGGTTTCCTGAGCTTTTTCCTTCAAAAGTTTCGTTTTCAAATTTTTCAAGTTTTCAAGCTTCCACCTCAAAAAGCCTATTTTCAAGAAATTTTGGATTTTTCTAAGCTTTTACATCAAAAACCTATTTTCAAAATTCTAAAATTTCAAACTTTTTTGCTAAAAAGTTTTGTTCCAAGTTTCAAAGGTTTTCCATTCTAATTCAAATCTAGATTAATCAATTTCAGAAAGTGATTTTAAAATCATTTTAAACAATTAACTTCAATTTCAAAATCATTTCAAAATCAAGTTTTCAAAATTTCTGATTTCAAAATTCCAAACAATTTAGTTTCCGAACTCAAAATTTCCTTCCAACTTCAATCCCTCCGATCGCCTCGCAGTCAACATGGGATCCTTACTTTATTATTTTTTGTATTTGACAAGCAAAGACAAAAAAAAGCGAGGTAGCTGTAAGCACCTCATTTTTACCTGCTCGGCAATTTCTAGCCCGACCAGATTCACATTCAAATCGACACAGTCACATTCAAGATCAAATCAGCTTTTTAGACTCAATCTAGTTAATCAACCGCGTCGTGGGCCCGCCAAGCCCAATAGAGGCAAAATAACCAAAATGGCTTTAAGGCATTGGTTGGTCCAATTCTAGCTGGCACGTCTTAAAAACGGTAAGTCCATATTTCAAACTCAATTCCAATTCTAATTCCAATATAAATGAATCAAACTCAATTCGGCACATCTTTTGAGAAAGTTAAACTCTCAGACGGTAAGTCTATCTAGCATGACACGTTTATCAAAAGAGTATAAAATCTCTCAGAACAATAAGTCCCTTCACTCCCGTTTATTAGGATGGAACCCAAGTCCCTGATATGGTAAAGCAGTTCACTTCTGGCACCTGCTAGCCGACCAACGTAGAATGTTTGTCATCTGGCGTGTCGATCGAGAAAGTACCTAAGGTCCCAAGACGATAAGACCATTCAGCTTCTCGAGATCAAACAATCTTCGGAATGAATGTGCACCGTTAGAGTGACAGAAACACTCACAAACATCACAATTGTTAAAGTGACGAAAACACTCACAAACAGATCGACATCGGGAATGCCAACAAACCCCCTATGTCACGAGACAGAACACGCCTCTTGGTCGTGAGACATTTACCGAAGGATGAGATACCTTTGAAAATCAACTCGTCACACGCCCTCAGAGTGGTGTAAACGCTTAAAGCCCGGGTTAACACCAGTGCTTGCTAGCTTACTCCAGTGAAAATGACCAAATTGCCCCTTAGGCCCTACTGGCACACTTTTTAAAAAAACACCTAAGACTTTAGAGTGGTAAGTTTATCCTTCCAAGATTGTTTCAAATATAATCTAGCACGTTCTAGTGCTTTCCAGTCACTTCCGGATCGATTCCGAGAGCATCTGGTCAAAATAACCATTTTGCCCCTAGGCATCCAATCGCCTCTGAGAATCACATCGGTTCTAGGTGTCACGCCCGATCCTAATCAAGCGTCATTAACGCTGTCTTGGAACGAACGTGATCGCACAGGTCACCTACTTGTAAGCCAAACCTCAACATAATCCCAAAGATAGAAATCTTATAGGAATAAATAACATCATATTAAATAAGTAAAAACCATCTCATAATCCTCCAACATACATCATTAAGATAACTTTTAATCCACACTTATGAATATTACAAAACCACAAAATAAACAAACTCCAACAAGATTTTAATACAATGTACAACAATATACATGACTAATAACTCAACTACAGAGCTTCTCGAAGCTTCCTAACTCAACACCAATAGTAGACTAGACGTTCCCCCATTTTTCTGCAAAATAACCTGTGTGGGTGTGAGCTATATATCCACGTGCTCATAAGATAATCAAACTCATAAAGAAGGAATGATAAACATCCACTGAATTAATCATCAATAGATAATACACCGTCAACAATAAACAAAATGCCTCTTGTGATACACTGTATGATACATCACATATGTGCGCGCTATTTTGATAACATTGGCCCAATATATCGATGGCTTGTTATTAAGGATGTCCCACATCGACACCCTTTAGGTTAGCCCCCACTCGGCTGAACCTCCTCTATGCAATGTAAAGTATGCACACAATGTATGAATTGTATACAATTATCACCTCATAATCAAGCAATCGCCACCATTCATAACAAAGCATTCAGTTCAATATGAATAAGATCATCAATATCCCCACTTGATACCGCTTATTCTCAAATTGAGCTACTCCTTCGGCTGAACTGGAATAGTATGATCCGCTTTCGAACCTACTAAACACCACCACATTAAACATGATGAAATAAATGTCATAATTCATGACCAATGCATAATTATAACTTAGACTCTTTAAATATATGATTGAGAACATCATAATGCATTAGAACCTAATAGGATATTAAACCCTTCCCTAATACAACCAAAGACATGAAACCACTTTCACCATTCCAACACCACAACAAGTATCAATATATAGTTCTCACATCAAGGAATAAACACAAAACTTTCTCTCTTGAATTCTTCTTCTTCCTTTTCTTTTCTCTTTTTTTTTTTTTTCTTCTTCTTCTTTCTCTCCTAACCATCGTAGAACCAAGCTTTTCTCTCTTGTCTTGTAAGACACAAAATAGATACAATGTGTATCTATTATCCACACATGTCACACACACACCCTTGCTAGAAAAATTAGTGAAACGCACACCTCTCACACATGAAGCACACACCTAGGTGTCTTAGGGTTAAACCCCCACCTAGCACCTTCTTGCTTCCTTAATCCACATAATTAACATAATTAATCACACCCATGATAATTAATCATGATTAACATAAGCTAAGTTTGAAGATTAATTAAGCTAATTAATCATGAATTAAGCTCACCAATCATGATTAAAAAAATATGATAATCTACCAAATGCAAGTCCTCATTAAACCATGCCAACCAAGCTCCTTGATTAAGGATAATCATGCACCATAAGCATGCTATTAAGCTAAGTATGATGCTAAGCAAGTTAGGGTTTCACAAATCTAGCAAAGACTGATCAGGACCTCCAACATTGAGCAGACCATGGCCGATCAAACCATAGCCAATCACAACCGAGCAGATTATGGCCGACCACGATATAAGCACCCAATTTTTGATTGCTCAGCAGTCTACGCTCCGTCCAGACTTGTATTCAAGTCAATATGGACGTATTCCAATCGAAACCAACTCTCTAAGTCTAAATCCCGTCTGTCCATCGCTTCGTGGGCCCACCAGGCCCAAATAGAGGCAAAACGACCAAAATGTCCTTAGCAGTATTGTCCTTTCCAATTCCAACTCCAACCCCTCTCTTGAGACAGTTTATTCCTCAAGACGATAAATCTATTCCAAACCAGGCACATTTTTCTGAAGACGATAAGTCCCCTTTCTAATTCCAAATTAGGCACGTCTTTCCGAAGACGATAAGACCCCTTTCCAATTCCAATCTCTTTCTCGAGACAGTTGATTCCTCGAGACGGTAAATCTACTCCAATCAGGCACGTCTTTCCGAAGACAATAAGACCCCTTTCCAATTCCAATCCCTTTCTCGAGACAATTGATTCCTCGAGACGATAAATCTACTCCAACCAGGCGTGTCTTTCTGAAGACGATAAGACCCCTTTCCAATTCCAATCCTTCTCTCGAGACAGTTTATTCCTCGAGACGGTCCGACACATTTTTCAAAGAAAATTGCTTCAAAACGGTAAGTCCCTTTAAACCTGTTGACCGGGACGAGACCCCAAGTCTCTTAGATGGTAGAACGGTCCACCTTTGGTGCCTGCTAGCCTGCCAATGCAGAAATGTTCGTTTAGGCACGCCTTTCGAGAAAGTTGACTTCTTAGGCCCTAAGTCCCCTTTAGCAGCTTCCCGAGATCAGGCAGTCTCGGGAATGATCGCGAACCGTCAGAGTAGTAGAAATACTCGCAAACATCGCAACCGTCAGAGTAGCGAAAATACTCGTAAACAGGTCGATATAGGAAATTGCCAACAAACCCCTGTATCACGCGACTGCCGTCAGAGTGGCGGAAACACTTGAAACCCAGGTCAACACCGGTGCCTGCTAGCCCACTTCGGTGAAAAATGACCAAACTGCCCCTTGGGTCTCTTCTAAGATTTTCCAATTAAGATGACCATTCTGCCCCTAGGCATCCAAACGCCCCGGGAACCACACCGGCTCTGAGTATCAAACCGATAACCTTCTGAGATTGCTTCTTATAGTATTCTCAGCCTTCCTCTATCTTTTCGGATCATTCCGAGTCAATTCCGGCAAACCCGGTGCAAAATGACCGTTTTGCCCCTGGTGGGCCAGTCGCCTTTTCCAACCACACCGGCTTTGGGTGTCAAACCGGTAACCTCCTAAGATTGCTTCTTATAGTATTCTCAACCTTCCTTTACCTTTCCAAATCCTTCCAAGTTAGTTCCGGCAAACCCGGTGCAAAATGACCGTTTTGCCCCTAGAGGGCAGGTCTCCTTTTCCGACCACACCGGCTCTGGGTATCAAACTGGCAACCTTTGGAAACTTTATGAATAATGTTTCCAAATCACAAGTCTTCTTCCGGGACAGTCCGAGTCCGTCCCGGCAGCTTCCCGAGCTGATTGACCGTTTTGCCCCTAAAGGCTCGGTCAACCCTTCCGACACATCCTGTCCTCACTTTTCAAGTCAAATACCTCCGAGACACTATTTTAGGTGTTCTTGCTCTTTTCCGGCCTTCCGGGTCATTCCCGACCTCTTCAAATCATTCTCGGACTTTCCGGAGTCACTCCTAATGAAGCCAGACTAAAAATTGCATGGTAGTCACTAGTATAGGCGCCCAAATCTAGTCAAAGATACGTTGCTTGCCGACTTACAAACTTTCCTAACTGGCTGGCGCCACTACTAGTGGCGCCAAGAGGAAAATTGGCCTAGCGCCACTGCAATAGGCGCTAGGTCTATCCCATCTTTATAAATACAGAGCCTCTTCCAGCATGAAAGGGGTCCACAAACTCAGTCTAAAAACACCAATATTCGATATACAGAGCTCGAACACTCCCTAAACCCTAGCTTCCTTAGGTTTTCCAAACCCTAGCCACCATACACTAAACCCTAGCCTTTTATACACTCATACACACCCCCATACACTTATACACTAGCCTCCAACCTTCCTTTGAAGACTTGAAGAGCTACAATCTGAAGTTTGAAGATTGAAGACAACTCTTGAGGATCAAAGACGAAGATCAAGACGAGGATCGAAGACAAGCAAGGCGCGCAAAATAAACAAGACACAAGGTAGGCTTTCATTTTACGTTTCTGCACTTCCCCCTCTCTCTTCTCTCTCTTAACCCACTTGGGTTTTCTCTATTTTAATCCACCATCTCTTTCCACCCTTTCTTTACATGCTTGAAACAAGGGGACTTCCAGTCCATGTGTAGGATTAGACTATTGGAGGGTCACCGTGTCAGGGGCTTTCCTTTAGGCTAACCAGAGACCACGTGGGTTTGGCCCTCTTGATTATGTGGTGAAGCCTTAACCTTGTATGTTCACGACCCCAAATTTGCATTGTGCATATCATGATTTTACATCTTTCAAAAACCGTTTTCAAACTCGTTTTCAAAGCTTGTATTAAACTTGTTTTCAAAATTGCATCAAAATCTCCTTTTCCAAAACATGTTTTCAAAATCACAATCTTAGGGTGATTCTAGCTTTTCCATAGCTAGGGTTGCTTTAGGAAAGTATTACATTCAAAGTGACCAATATGGTCTATATTTTCAACCCTTGTTGTTTTCAAAACCACTTTCTTAAAGTGGTTCTAGCCTTCTTATGGTTAGAATCGCTTTAGGAAGGTGAGATATTTTTATATTTTTCAAAAAACTCTATTTTAAAAAATCTCTTTTCCTAAAACCTCTTTTTTCAACGTGCTTTCTAAAAAACTCTCATTTCCAAAGTTGGTTTCAAAAACTCCCTCCAAAAATCTATTTTCCAAAACTTCTCTTTTTAAACTCCTTTCCAAAACGCTCTCTTTAAGGTCTACTTTCCAAAAATGTTCCCTATGTTTCCTTATTAGAAAAACCTCTTCCTAAATCTCTTTCTTAAAAATTTCTTTCTAAAAAACTCCTCACTAGGATCTCTTTTCAAAAACTCTTTCTCCTCAAAATTCACTTTCTAAAAATGCTCCTTAAAAAATCTTTCCAAAAACTCTTTCCAATAATCTTCTACCAAAAATCTTTCTAAAAACTTTCTTCCCAAAAATTTTCTTCTAGAAACTCCCCTCTAGGGTTTTCCTTCTAAAAACTTGTTTCCAAAAACACACTTTCCAAAAACTCTTTCCTTAGAGCCCAAGTCAAGCCCTAGAACCCACAATTAGGAAATCCTAATTTTCTTTCCAAAAACATGGTTTTCAAACTTGCCTTAAAACCTAAGTTTCCAACACTTCTTGTTTTCTACATCCAAACTATACACATTTCCAAAACCTATTTTCTACATCAAAACTATACACTTCTAAACCTAGGGTTTCTAAAGCTTTCCCTTTCCAAATCCTTGTCAAATCCTACATTCCCTTTAGGAAACCAAATCCAATCTCCCGTTTAGGAAAACTAGATCCTATCATCCGTTTTTGGAAACAAAATCAAACACTTTTTCTTAGAAACAAAATTCAATCCCTTCCTAGTCCAAATCTTTCCTAATTCCCCTCTTTCCTAATTTCCTACCTTCCTAAATCGTAAGTTTCCTAAAGCTTTCAAATCTTTCCTTAAACATTAAGCTTCCAAATCTTTCCTAATTCAACCCTTTCCTAACTCTATCCCTTTCCAAATCTCAACTTTCCAAATCGAAGTTTTTAAACCTTTCCTAAATTCAAACCTTTTCTAATTTCAAGATTTTCTAAAACTCAAACACTAAAATTTCCTAAATCTTAAACTTTCTAAATTCCAAATCTTTCCAAATTCAAAGCTTTCTAAATTCAAAACTTTCTTAAGTTAAATCTTTCTAAACTTCGAATCTTTCCAAAATTCTAAACTTTCCTAAACTTCAAATCTTTCCAAATCTAAAATTTTCTAAACTCAAAACTTTCTTACTTTCAAAACTTTCCTATTTTAAAACATTCCAAACTTTCCAACTTTCAAAACTTCATAATTTCAAATTCTTTCCTAAAATAAAAACTTTCCAAATTCGAACACTTGCCTAAATTGACACTTTCCGAAAACAAAACTTACCTAAATTGACACTTTTCTAAAACGAAACTTTCCAAAAATGAAACTTTCTTAACATAAAACTTTCTTAATTCAAAGCTTTCCTAAGTTGAAACTTCCCTAATTCGAACCCTTCCTAAATCCAATCTTTCCTAATCTTTCCAAGTCCAACTTTTTTGTCAAATCTTTTCTAAAATCCTTCCAAGTCAAGTAAAATCTTTTCTAAGTCTCAAGTCTTTCTTAAGTCTAGGTTTCCTAAAACCAAGTTTTCCAAAATCAAATCTTTTCAAATCATCCATTCAAAGTTCAATCTTTCAATCTTCCAATCTAATTTCCCAACTCAATCTTTTTCTTCCAATCATATCTTTTATTCTCAATCGGACTCTTGTCCGAACTACGACTGACCTGATTCCTCCAAAAGGATACGTAGGCAACCCTCATGGGTGTGGTCACAACCTCTTTCAAATTTCAAATTCCATAATATTTTTCAAATTTCCAATTCTACAAAACCTTTCCAAATCTCCAATTCTACAATCTTCTTCAAGTTTCCAATTCTATGTTCTATTTTCATTTTTCAAATCTCACTTTCCAATTTCTAAAACTTTCCAATTCCAATTCTATCTTTTCAAATCTCTTCTAATATCAAATCAAATTCTTCTTTTCAAATCTATTTCCAAATCAACTCTCTTTTATTGCACTTGCATATCATGCATCATGTTTTTCTAAACATTATTTTTCAAAGTGGATAGGATTGAACATTAGTTAGTTAAAGACTCTCATAGGTGAATCTAGGGTAGATTGAGATGTAGGTACTGAAAGGGTGGGGTAGGGTGATGGCTTAGTGCGTCTTCCTTACACGTAACCAACCTCCGAACCTAGATCACTGATTTCAAAGACCAAAAAAGGAGTTATTTTCAAAAGAGGGCTAAATGTTTTCCAAAGGTTGCCAAAGAACTTGTTTTCCTAAAAACCCTCTCTTGAGGAGATATTTTCAAAATCATTTTTCCAAAATCCTAAGTGTAGTTTTCGGATTATGCTTAGTTTTTAGATGACCTAACTCACCTTAATCAAGTTAGGTGGTGACTCCGAATCTTTTTCCAAAAGCCCTTTATTCAAATCTATTTTCAATTCAAACTTAGTCGCACTCATTCTTCTAGAAGGGTGAGTTCTAACGAGAGAGTACAGTATTTTTCCCACTTGTGTGTGTATTCCTCGAGTGCGAAAAATCTAGGTGCGACACACGACCTAGTAAACCATGGCCGAGCAAGACCATGGCCAACCACGGCCGAGCAAGACCATGGCCGACCATGGCCGACCACGGTCGAGTAGACCATACCGAGCACGAGCTACCGAGTTGCATGTTATTAAGCTAAGTATGATGCTAAGCAATTTAGGGTTTCACACTAGGTATTGAACCGGTTACGTTCCAAGGATGTTTCTAATAGTATTCCCAACCTTCCAATACCTTTTCAGACTATTCTGATTCCATTACGGTAAGCCTGATGTGAAATGACTGTATTTTCATAGTGAGCCTGTCGCCTTTTCCAACCACACTGGCTCTAGGTATCAAATCCGCAATCCCTTAGAGCACTTTTAATAGTGTTTCCAACCTTCAAGACTTCTCACGAATCACTCTAGGTCAATCCTGGTGCTCCCTAGCTCAAATGACTATTTTGCTTTTGGTGGGTCGGTTGCCCTTTTCATCAAATTCGGCCTTGATGATCAAACTAGTTACCTCCGAGGCACTCTCTTAAGGGTTTCCATCCATTTCTGACCAAGTCTAGTTACTCAGGACCTTCCGGATCATTCCCGAACTTTTTAGAGTCATTCTTAGTGAAGCTAGGCCAAACATTGTATGGTAGTTACTAGAACAGGTGCCCAAATCTTCTACCTTACATCCCAAGAGTCAAAGATCTGTTTCCTGCCGCCTTAAATATTTCCTAAGCCTAAAAAATGGAATAGCGCCACTACAACAGGCGCTAGAGCCAACTTTGGCTGCCTATAAATATAAGACACCTTCCTGCGTATTCTGGATCTGCAAAATCACTCTAGAAACTGTTTCTCTGAAAACAGAGCTCAAATTTTCTCAAAATCCTAATTCTCTCAAGCTTCCTCAAACCCTAGCATTTATACACTCAAACCCTAGCCTCCATGCAATCTATACACTCAAATCCTTGCCTCCAAGCATCCATTGAAGGTCAAGTCCAGCCCTAGGAAGCTCTTAAAGATCAACTCAAAGTCCACCATCAACAGTATCAAAGCAAAGAGAAGACAAGGTAGGGTTCTATTTACTTTTATGTAGTCCCCTCTCTTTCTTTTCCCTCCCAGTTCATGCCTAGGAAGGCCTTGAAGGGAATCACCGTGTTGAGGATTCTCTTTGGGTTCCACCTAAGATGGTGTAAGTCCGCCCCCCTTAGTTATGTGGTGATGCTCAACCTTGTATGTTCATGTCCCTATTAAATTATTACTATCATGATCATGCATTCAAAAGTGTTTTCAAACTTGCATTAAAAGTTGCTCACAACACTTACATTCAAAACCTTTTCCTAAGGTTTATTCCAAAACTTGTATTCAAAACATTTTTTCTTCAAAGTTGTTTCAAAACCACTATCTTGAGATAATTCTAGCCATTTCATGGTTGGGGTTATTTTAGGAAAGTGTTATATTCAATGTGACCATCAAGGTCAATATTTGAGTTTCAAACCCTACTTGTTTTCAAAACCACAACTCTAAAGCGATTCTAGCCACTTCATGGTTAGGGTTGTTTTAGGAAAGTGTTACATTCAAAGAGACCATCAAAGTCCATATTAGGGTTCTAAATCCTAGTTGTTGTCAAAATCATAACTTTAGAATGGTGTTAATGTTTTCATGGTTAGAATCGTTTTTGGAAAGTGAGATATTAAAGAGATTTACAAAAGTCTATATTCAAATATTTTTAAAATTGTTTTGTATATCCACTTCCTAAAACTCTTTTCAAAGATTTACTTTTCAAAAACTCTTTTTCTTGAAGTTCAAGTCAAAACTCTATAGTCCATGTTTAGGAAATCTTAGGTTTCTCACATAAAATCATGGTTTTCTATTTGCTCAAATCTTATATTTTCAAAACTATTTTCTACATGCAATTCTATATTTTCAAATCATGGATTTCCTAATCCAAAAGTCTCATAAAATGATAGATTTTCAAAAATAAAGCTTTCTAATTTCAAGTCAAATTAAATATTTCCTAATTTCAAACCTTTTCTAATTTCAAACTTCCAAATCTTTTCAAATTTCAAAATTTTCTAAGTTCAAATATTTCTAAATTCAAACATTTCTTAATTCAAATCTTTTCAAAATCAAATCTTTCCTAAAATGAAAACTTTCCTAAAATAGAGCTTTCCTAATTTGAAACTTTTCTAATTTAAAACCTTTCTAAAATCAAACTTTTCAAGTGCATGTTTAAACCTTAGGTTACTTAAGTCTTAGGATGCCAAAACCCAAGTTCAACCCCGAATCTTAAGTTAGGAAACTTTTAACTCTTTTTTAAAGCAAGATGGTTTTCGAACTCCAATTCAAGTCGAGATGATTTCAAAGTTTAATTCAAACTTTTCAAAATAAGTCCAAGTTCTACTTCGAAGTTCAATTTCATATCAAAGCCAATTTCAAATCAAAGTTCAATTTCATATCTTCCAATCAAAATTTAAATTAAACTATTTTCAAAATCGAACATTCTAGAGGCTCCAAAGTGTCTTTTCAAATTAAACAAGACCTCAAAGTGTCTATTTTCAATCGAACCTCAAAGTGTCTAGATTCACTATTTTTGAAAGACCAAAACGGAATCATTTTTCAAAAAAGGCTTAAATCTTTTCAAAGGTTAGGAAACAACCTGTTTTCTCCAATAAAACCCCTCTTTTGAGGAAGTTTTCCAAAACCTTTTCAAACACTCTAAGTATAATCTTCGGACTACACTTGGTTTTAGGTGATCTAAGGGTGGTGACTCTAAATATTTTTCGAAAGCCCTTATTCAAGTCAATTTTCAATTCAAACCTAGTCGCACTCGTCTTTCTAGGAGGATGAGTTCTAACAAGAGATTACCATGTGTTTCCCATATATCCTCTCGATGGTGTGAAAAATCAGGGGGCGATAGCTAGCGACTCCACTAGGAACGCTTAGAAGATTAGGTCATTATCATGTCTCTTCACCCTTTACTCATGCAGAATCTTCTATTAATTAGTCCAATTCTATCTACTTTTAATTTGTCAAAATCAAACTTTTCAAAGTTGTTTTCAAAAACATTGCATCACTTGCATTCAATTCATATTCAATCATTCTATCTTGCATTAAGTTTGTCATCAAGATACTGATTTTTTGCATTTTATTTTGTAGGTGGACTATGTTCAATCGAAGATATAGAGAATGTGTTTCTGATTGATGGTTTCAATCGAAGATACAGAGAATAAGTTTCTGACTAATAGTTTCGATCGATTTTAATACCTTTCGATCGAAGATACAGAGAATGAGTTTCTGACTGATGGTTTCGATCGATCTTGATACCTCTCGATCGAAGGTATAGAACGATAAGTCCCCTCACACCCATTGACTGGGACAGAACCCAAGTCCTCGAGATGGTAGAGTAGTTCACTTTTGGTTTTTGCTAGCTTAATAACGTAGAATGTTAGCATTCGGCATGTCAATTGGAAAAAATACCTAGGGCCCCGAGGTGATAAGACCATCCCGTAGCTTCCCGAGATCAGGTAGTCTTCGGAATGCACGTACACCGTCAGAGTGACGAAAACACTCATAAATATCGCAACCGTCAGAGTGACGCAAACAGGTTGACATTGGAAATGCCAACAAACCCTTTATGTCATGGGAACGAACATGACTCTTGGCCGTGACATGTTTATTGGAGGACGGGATACCTTTGGAAATCAACTCATCACACATCATCAGAGTGACGGAAACACTTAAAACCTAGGTTAACACTAGTGTTTGATAGTCTATTCCGGTAAAAAATGACCAAACTGCCCTTTGGACGTTACCATCACGCTTCTCGAGAATGTTTTAAAGACCTCAAAGCTGTAAGTGCATCCTTCCAATATTGTCTTAAGGATAATCTAGCACGTTCTAGTGTCTTCTAGTCACTTTCGGATTGATTTCGAGAGCATCATCAAAATAACTATTTTGCCCTTAGGCATCCAATCGCCCCCGGGAACCACACCGGCTCTTGGTATCAAACCGATTACCTTCCGAGGATACTTTTAATAGTATTCCCAACCTTTCAGTACCTTTCGGTTCATTCTAAGTCTATTTCGGTAAACCCGGTGTGAAATGACCTTTTTGCCCCTATGGGTTGAATGCTTTTTCCAACCACACTGGCTCTGGGTATCAAATCGACAATCCCTCAGAACATTCTTAATAGTGTTTCTAATCTTCAAGCCTTCTCACAGATCACTTCGGGTTAATCTCAATTTTTTCCTAATTTAAATGACTGTTTTGCCCTAAATAGGCCGGTCACTCTTTTTAACTATTCCGACTTTGATGATCAAGTTAGTAACCTTCAGGACACTGTTTTTAGGATTTTTGCGTCCATTCCTAGCCGAGTCTAGCTACTCGAAACCTTTCGGATCATTCCTAGATTTTTTGGAATCGCTCTTAGTGAAATCAGGCCAAAAATTGTTTGGTAGTCACTATGAGAGGCACCTAAATCTTCTACTTTGTGTCCTAAGGGTCAAAGATCTGTTTCTTGCTGCCCTACGAAGTTTCCTAAGTGATTGGCGCCACTAGTAGTGGCACCAAGCCAAATTTTGGCTTGGTGCCATTACAACAAGCGCCAAACCCTATTTTGCTTGCCTATAAATATAAGACACCCCCTACATATTCTGGGTTCGCAAAATCACTCCAGAAACTTTGTCTCTTTGAAAACAGACTTCGAGTTACCCTAAAACCCTAATTCTCTCAAGCCTCCTTCAAACCCTACCCTCCATATAATCCATACACTCAAACCCTAATCAATACACTTCAAACCCTAGTCTTCAAGCTCCATTGAAAGTCAAGTCTAGCCCTTAAAAGCTATTGAAGATCATCTCAAAGTTCAAGCAAGTCCTCTATTGAAGCCTTTAACCAAAGAAGAAGATAAGGTAGGGTTTTTCTTTCTTTTATGTAATCTTGTTCTCTCTCCTAACCTACTTGGGTTTTCTTATATTTTAACTCCCATCTTCTATCTCTTCTTTTTGCATGCTTGAAATAAGGGACCTTCCGTTTCATGCCTAGGAAGGCCTTGGAGGCAATCACCGTGTTGGAAATTTTCTTTGAGTTCAACCTAAGACAGTGTGGGTCTAGTCTCCTTGGTTATGTAGTGAAACCTAATCTTGTATGTTCATGTCCCTATTACATTGTTGCTATCATAATCATACATTCAAAGGTGTTTTCAAACTTACGTCAAATGTTGCTTTCAAAATTTACATTTAAAACCTATTTTTTCAAAGTTGTTTCAAAACGACAACCCTAAAATGATTCTAACCATTCCATGGTTAGGGTTATTTCAAGAAAGTGTTATATTCAATATGACCATCAATGTCCAAAATTGGGTTCAAATCCTAAATTATTTTTCAAGAAATCACAACTCTAAGATGATTCTAGCCATTACATAGTTAGGGTTGTTTTAGAAAAGTGTTACATTCAATGAGACCATCAAAGTCTCATATAAAATCATGATTTTCTATTTGCATCAAATCATAGATTTTCAAAACCATTTTTTACATAAAATCCTAGATTTCCTAATTCAAAAGTCACATAAAATGATAGATTTTTAAAACTAAAACTTTTCAATTTTAAGTCAAATCAAATCTTTCCTAATGTCAATTTTTTCTAATTTTAAACCTTCTTTTTTCAAAACCTTCTAAAAACAGAACTTTTCTTTTTCAATTGAAATCTAATCTTTCCATTTCAAGTGCATTGCGTAAACTCTAGGTTTTAGGATTGCTTAAATCCCTAGTTACCTCAAATCTAGGTCAAACCTTTTTCAAACTTAACTTTCTAAATTCAATGTTTCTTAAATCAAATCTTTCCAAATCTTGATTTTCAAAATTCTAAATTCAAACTTTTTTTAATTCAAATCTTTTCAAAATCAAATTTTTCTTAAAATAGAAACTTTCCTAAAATAGAACTTTTCTAATTTGAAATTTTTCTAAAATTCAACTTTCTAAAATAAAAAATTTCTATTTCAAGTGTATACTTAAACCCTAGGTTACCAAAGTCCTAGGATGCCTAAACCCTAATTCAACCCTAACTCTAAAATAGATTTAGGAAACTTCAACTATTTTCTGAATCGAGATGGTTTTCAAACCCGAATTCAAGTTAAGATGATTTCAAAGTTCAATTCAAATTTTCTAAAGTAAGTCCAAGTTCTATTTCAAAGCTAAATTTCAAATTTTCAAATCAAAGTTCAAATAAGAACCTTTTCAAGTCAAACTTTTTCAAAGACCATAAGTGCCTTTTCAAATCAAACAAGACTCTAAAGTGTTTATTTTTAATAGGATCTTGAGACCAAACTACAATTGACTTGATTCCTAACAAAGGGATATATAGGCAACTCTTACGGGTGCAGTCATAACCTTTTTCAAGATTTTAATCCCCTTTTTTAAAATCTATTTCCAAATTCTTTTCATGCACTTGCATATCATACACCACATCATTCACAAAGTGATGACACAAACCTCTTTTTAAAATTCTCAAAGTGGATATAATTGAGTGTTAGATAACCGTATATTCTAAATGAGTGAACCTAGGGTGAAAAGACATGTAGGTACCGCAAGGACGAGATAGGGTGATATCCTAGTGCATCTTCCCTATATATAAACAACATCTTAACCTACAATCACTATTTTTGAAAAATCAAAATGGAGTTATCTTCAAAAAAGGGCTTAAATCTTTTTAAAGATTGCCAAACAACCTAGTTTCTCCAAAAAAACCCTCGCTTGAGAATGTTTTTCAAAACCTTTTAAAAAATCTTAAGTCTAATATTCGGATTGCACTTAGTTTTAGTTGACCCAAGTACCTTAAAAAAGTTAGGTGACGACTCCAAACATTTTTTCAAAAGCCCTTATTCAAATCAATTTCCCATTCGAGCCTAGTCGCACTTGTCCTTCTAAGAGGATGAGTTCTAACGAGAGAGTACTGTGCATTTCTCACATATTATCTCGAGTGCAAAAAATCAGAGCGCGACAACATGGTAGCACAAAAGGAAGTGATCCTGACTCACATCTCTACGAGTCGTATGGTAGCAAGCCCTATGAAAAAGTCCATTGATAGAGAGGCTTTTGTCACTTATTTTAGGGCCTTAAGATTGCATAGGTGATGATGATATGTTGTTAGTTTATTAGTTAATGACTATGTTTCTTATGGATGTTTGGATATTTTATGTTATGATTCATATTTTAGTTTAGTAACTATTGTATAGTTTTATTTATTACATAACACATATATGAGATTGAGAGTATGTCAGCAGTTTGGTAGGCTCTCTCACATGAGCTATCACCTTTGGCGCTTTTGAGAGCGAGCACAGTTGAGACGCTATAGGCTATTACGTCACCCCATTTTTATGAGATTTGATTATCGAAGATCAATGGTGGTTACTTCTCAGTATCCATCATAACCTATTTTAGCCATATATGGGTTTTACATTTTGTCACCTTATAAGAGGGCAAGCAAATGAAAAACACAAGTTAGGCACTTACTTAGTGAGATTAAGATCTGTACAGTGTGATAGTCTGACATAGGTTCCATGAAGGAACTATTCCACTGTAACATGTAATCATACTACATGTGTTTAACGACTAAATTTAAAGGGATGAATGAGTCCCTAGTCTTGTCAGTGTGTGAGCCCTTACTGGTCATTTTGAGTGATCAAATGTTATTGTACCCTTATTGTGACTTTTGATTATGCCATGAGATAAAAGGGTTAATGCAGCTATTTTGGCATGATACCTTACAGTCACTATTGACTTGGCCTTCCGGACATCGCTGGAAAAGCGGTTAGTCCTGATCCGAGTGGCATGAGAGTAAATGAAGGATTATCTTGTACATCAGACATATATTCATAGCGCGCAACTTACTTTCGCTTTTCTATATTGCACTGTAAGTATGGATATATTGTTGACCTCGAGGGGTTAGGTATGTTTCTAGAGAGGATGGAGATACTTGCACCGATGTATCTAGATGGATTCGGGGTACTTGAGACGCTTGTTTTATTTTAGACTTGATTGATGTCTCCATGCTGGCTTTTATAAAATTTGGTAAAGAGCTTCCAAAACTTTTGTGTACCTAGCGGTCGCATTACTCATTTGTTGTATGATCTTACATAATAATGTTTGGATGGTTGAGAGAATGATGTTGTTTTTTTTGCATATCCATGTATGAGTGGGAGATGTTAGTATATTGGGTCAGTTCGGGCGCCTATGGGCTACCCACTTCCCATGATGAGTCCATTATCTGGGAAGTTATAGTATTCTCTAAGACTGTATATACGTAGAATATATAGACCACTTGCTCTGCTCTCTCTCTCTCTCTTTTATGATTCTGCTTTGCAGAAAATCTCTAAGAAAACATGTTCTGTAGAGAAAACACTTAAGTTTTGAACAGTGGTGGTGAAGTTAGCCAAGGTTTGATTTCACTCCATCGCTGGTTCTTTAGAGATACACAAGAATCACGAGAAGCACTTTTGGTTCAAGATTTTGGGCTTCTTTTCGGATCACGCTTCAAGAGGAATGCTCGGGTTATGCTTCTGCAAACTTGTAGTCAATTCTACCGTCTATAATCGACCGAAGAGGGTGCAACCCCATAAATTACAGAGATTCTTTCAAGGTAAATTTGAGAGGTACCATCCATAGTAAATCTGCAGTTTGTTACTAACTTTATCAAAATTTGTTTGAAATTGAAATTAAAATGGTTGAGACCTTATGATATATTGGAATCATCTCTTATAAATGAAGATCTACCTGCTTGCGATTGAATGGTCTCAAGACGGCTTATTGGTCGGTCAATGCTCAACCAAATTATTCAAACATTAATCAAAGGTTTTCTTTAAAGAAGAATAAGAAAGAGGGGGGGAAAAAAAACACTAAAGAAGAAAGAACATGTCTTAGTGTACCTCTTGTTGGAATTTTACCTGCAGAAATTGTAGTTCGTACTACTTTCTGGATTTTAGATTTTAAGTCTAAATTTATTGTGCAACTCTTAACGATTCAATTTAGTTTGACTATAATTTTAGTGAGACAAACACCATTTTCCTACTCATTCCCATTGTCCAAAACTTTAAACCTCTGTTTGGTTTTTCAAAATATCATAAAGGAAAGTGGTTTCTGAGAAACTAAGTTAAAAAGAATATAGAGGGAAGAAAAATTATAATAGTTAGATTTCCCACAGTCGTTGGACCTATCTGAAAGAATCATCAGAAAATTCTGACATTGCCACTGTGCAAATTCTTACATAAATTGTGGGAAAGTATTTGATAAAAAATCATATATATATATATATATATCGCAGGAACTCACAGGGTCTACATTTTTCTGAAACAACCAAGTGGATGAAACTGAAGGAAAACGATTTCCTTTTCCTTTTTCCTTTCCAGTCAATGAATCAAACACAACCTAATCAAGCCATTGTTCCCTTGAAACGAATCCATTGCTGCAGCCAAGACATGTAGTTGGAGGTGGGAACTTACACAAAGCTAGTTTTCAAGAACTTCTTATACATCAAGGATCCATTTGCATGAAGGGATTTGATACTAAATTTTATTAAAAGAAGAGCAAGAGACTTGGCTGTTATAGATGGATTGATAAAGTAAAGGGAAAGGAGTGTAGAGATAGAAAAAACATATCTAATTATAGAACTAGAACCCTTAGCATAAAGGATTTCAAAGAACTGTAGTTTGACTTTACAGTTTACAGACAATGGATTGGATGGTGTTCATCGACCCTGGAGCTAGCTGGTTGTTCTGGCTTTGTTTTAAGCAAGCACGAAAACCTGGAAATAATTTGGTTTCACAGCTGGAGATTAAGGGCCAGCAGCCTCGACTTAATTTTGATAATTGTTTTAAGCAAGCACGAAATCCTTAGCATGATGACACCTGTTTAGCAAAAATAATAATAATAATAATAATAATTCTTTTTATTATTTATTTATAAGAAAACCAATATCCTGTGTGCTCTTTTATGTAGTTTATGAGCTAATACACACTAACGTTTCCCAATTAGGATACATATTTCCTCATGTACACGTATGCATTAAATAACCTTTTTTTTTTGTAATGTTGAACATAATATGAATCCTTTTAGTTAATAGATAACGTCATGAAATCTATCTTAACACTGAGAAATTAGGGAATTTATTTGACCAGCAACCAAAATAATTTCTTCCAGATTTGATAGGTCATTAACATTTAACTTTTTTAACTACTTACTGTCCATATCTTTCTTATATTTCATCAGTTATCCATGATTGATTTGGAAACATTTTTTTTTTCTGCTAATGTTTTATAACACAATATTAATATGGACCTGTTTAACTTCCTTTTATCGAGGATGAAATATATATAATGAAGTGGTCAAATAATTTTTTTTTCCAGATTCATATTTATTTTACTTTGATATAAAGATTAACTTTGATGATAAATTGGTATGAAGTAATTAAAATTTAGCAATAATTAATAGCAAAAATATTCTGCTGAAGTTATTTGAGAGGGGTGCCTTCGGTATAATTTAAGGATTGTAATGCCACCCATCCATAATATTTGAATATTCTCGTTTGTGTGTATTTGCTTCACCAAGACGTCTGGTTGGTTATCACCTGCATGATTTCAGATTATGGCAAGTTCATGTGACCTGCTTTTTGTTTCCTCTTGGTTTGATTCATTTCAATTTTTCTTTCCCTAATGCAGCATTTATACTCCTCCGAAACCCCCCCCCCCCCCCCCCCCCCCCCCCCCCCCCCCCCCCCCCCCCCCCCCCCCCAAACCCAGTGTTGGACCCATGCAAAAAATACTCTTCAATAATAATTTTCTAAATAAGATGATATATGCAAAAAATACAATAATATTAAAAATTCTAAATGATAACAAATGTTCTTTTCTTAAAATATATTTTCATAACTATTTCAAAATAAATTTCAAATGTTTCAAAAATCACATTTCAACAAACCAAATACAAATACAAACTCAAACATTAACCAGATGTCAGAGTACTTAGTCAACTAGAACTAGTAGAACTATTCAACATTAAACAAGTCAAGGGAAGTCGGGCATAGGACATTTTCTCGTTAATATTAATATAAATATAGTTAAATAAACTAAACTCAATATTAAGTAAAAAAAACTCATTCGAAGGTTGTTCAAAAAAATATATTCAACATTAAACAAATCAACAAATCAAAGAACATAGGCCGTTGGCTGGTTCGAAGGCATTAGAGATTTAGCTTCAAAGCTTCAAATCCCTTGGGTTTCAAACTCATTGGTGACATTCGAAGAGACAGTGAGCACATAGTGTGGTTGGATTGGGAGAGAGAAAGTAGAGCGTGATAGAGTTTGTTAGGAGAGCACATAGAGTGAGAGTAATTTTTAGGGCTTATTAACAGCATAGATGCAAGAGACAGAATGAAGTTATTTTATTCAAACCCCCCATTGCATGGCCCTTACAGAGGGAGGGAATGAGGGTTTAATGATGAAATTGTTGGTCCAAAAGGCAACCCAAGAGGGAGGGCGAATGGAATTTTTCAAAAATTAATAAAAAATTAAGATTAATTAAAATTAATCTAAATAATGTAACAATGATCAATCTTTATGCAATGCAATGTAATTAGAAAAAGAAAAGAAAACATAGTAATAGAAAGAACACAAAGAGTTGTCGAGGTTTAACCACAATCCGTGGTCTATGTCCTCATCCCAAGATCCCCTTGAAATCTTCCTTCACTATGTAATCTCCAATTACAAATGGGTACTGATTGACCAAGTGTTCAGCTCACTATACACAAGAACTTCTACTCAAGTTCTTCAGCCACTAAATGGTTTTGTTCAAGCTCCACTCAAACTTACAAGAGTTTTTCTTTCTTAAGAGAACTCTCAAACTCTCCCTTACAAGTGTATAAAATATACAAGTAATTTACAAACTCTCTAACAAGAGTAGATTATACCATCAAAGCTCACAAAGTGAAGACAAGAAGAATATTCAGGAATTTCAGTTGATCAGTCAATGGATTCTTGTTTCTTATCTCTCTTCTTGTTATAAATGTAGTTGGAAGCTTGTATATAAACCTCTGTATTGATCTCATCCGTTGGAGGTTGTTGGAGTTCATTTAATACACGTCCAGTCCGTTATAACGTTAGAAAAATTAGCCGTTATATCCCAGGGGTCGACTCTAGGCTTTAAAGAGTCGACTCTTCTGGTTCTACATTTATCAGATGTTGTCCACTGTCTCCATGAGTCTACTCTTCATATTAATGAGTCGGCTCATTGATCATTCTGTCTTCACATCATTTTGCTTCTATCTGCAGTCGACTCCTCATCTCTATGAGTCTACTCTTTGCACAGAAAACTTGTTTCAATTTTCATGAGTCGATTCGTTATATTCAAGAGTCGACTCTTTGCTCATTTGGTCTTCAGGCTTTCTGCATCTGTCTCTATGAGGCGATTCTTCATTTCCATGAGTCGACTCATTGCCCAGAAATATGTTTTCTGACTTATAATGATCCAGTTTATTTCAACAATAGTATAAGATCTTCAAGGAGTCTTCTCTTTGGGGTATGATGATCAATCGAACTCTTTAACTCATCAAGGTTATCTTTTTATTCAATTTGGATTGGATCGATCATTTGATATTCAACTCTTCTTGACTTTCAAACTGTCAGGGCTTCATTCAAACAACTTTGATTCCTTCTT
This sequence comes from Euryodendron excelsum, assembly GCA_033060915.1. Taxonomy (NCBI): domain Eukaryota; kingdom Viridiplantae; phylum Streptophyta; class Magnoliopsida; order Ericales; family Pentaphylacaceae; genus Euryodendron; species Euryodendron excelsum. Next base: position 37,768,556 of record CM065383.1, on the reverse strand, counting down.
CTTTGTTTGCAAAGCTTCCTCTTTCATTGTAGAACTTTCTCTTTCAATACCAAGCTTTTCTATTATGTAGAGCTTGAAAACACTTCTTTGCCGATTTCTTTTCTTTGCCAACAATTCTTCTTTCTTCTTTAAAATCACTTCAATAAGACTTCTGTAACTTTAATGAAATCTCTTCATACATATTGTTTTCATTGATTCTATATATCTCAAAAGAATTATTCACTTGAATTCCATGTAGAGATTAGGCAATTAATATGAATCTCCTTCTTAAGTAACTTCCAATCACTTAATTTGGAATTAATCTTTGTATACTTGATGAAGTCTCCTTTTTAACCATTTTCAATATCTTCATAATTAAATCATCTTCAACTGATTTTTGCATCCTCTGATGAAGTTTTCAATCTTTCTTGAATACAAGTCAATCTTCATTGAGTCTATGCATACTTGATGAAAGTTTTATTTAAACACCTTCAATATCTTCGAATGCAAATCATGTGTTTGAAGTAGAAATAGGCGTTAATGCTCTGTTTGGTTCATTGCATAGCTCTTAGAATTCATTGCTTGATCTTGAGCTTGTTGTGCATTCACTTTGACAAGTATTAGACTTAAAACTGAATTTTAAGTCCAAATTATAAACTTTATTAATCTGTACACTAAGCAAATGCATTAATAAAATAACACAAGGTTTGGTAATTATTAAAATTAACATAAGGATTAACTTTGAGTCAACAGAAATATTATAAAGATACACAATATTGTGTAGTGGAAATTTTTTTATAACAAAACCAGCCTACAGCGACATCTTGAACGCCACGAAAATTAAAGAAAATGTTTGCAACAATGCTAATTTGATTTAGTTTATTCAATTTCTCTCTCTCTCTCTCTCTCTTGTTTGTTTTTTGGTGAGAGGAGAGGGCATTACGAGAGGCATCAATGAGTTATAACTCATATTGAGAATATATATAATCCAGTGGAAGGTACAATGTAAATTAAATTAAACTAATCATAAGGATTAGAGAAACTTATTTTAGAGTGGTTAGGGATGGATACTTGGAGTATATACTATATATATATGCATTTAGTGGAATACAGTTCAGCAATCATACACTCGAGTATTCTTTGAGTGGTTGAAAACATACTTAATTTGGTTGGTATTCCGGAGAATTGAATGCTTATATGTCCATGTGGTCGGGAACACAATTGTGTGGCCTTGTGATGGTTGTTTAAAAATCATTTTGGAGCAATTTTCTTTGCAGAAATACATAGTTTTCCCTTTCCGGGAATTAATTTTTAGATAATGTTGGTGGAATGCTTGCCATAGGCTTCATACCTTGAAGGAAATAAAACTGAAACGTTCAAAGCAAACATTGATGATCACGGAGACAAAAAGCTAAGGAATGCTCACCTTTCTCACCTGTCTATGCAATGAATTAATTTTCTTATATTGGAAATCAAAATATAAAATCTTATTGAGCATTTGAGTTGTGCAGGATTTTGACTGGGGATTTTTTTTTTGGGTTTATCATCCTTGTCCTTGTCTTAGGGCTTATTAGACTCTTGCTGTATTTAATATTCTGATTATTACCAGAACTACTAGATGCTTCTAATCTATGCATGTTTATGCTGTAGGAAAGGGGCATGTTTCTAGCGTCCACCCAATCTTGACAGCTAGGGTGCCCGTTTTGAAAGTTGTTGATCATGGAACTGGAATTGAATGTGACACCTCAATTGAGAACAGGGATGGAATTGTGAAATCCCGGATTATTCGCATGATTTCTTCCAACCAATTAGTTCAGAATTTTCATTACAATTTTTGTGTTTTTCTGTTTTTTTGAGAATAAAAGAGCACACATGATATAGTTAGTTAGTGATTTAACAAAGAAGTTAAGAGTGGCCACAGGCGGGGGAGACTAGCAAACTGGCCAACCCCTCCTCTATTACAATTTTAAACAGTGTTTGATTCAGTTTTTCATCAGCCTAGCCTTATAACATTTTTTTCCAGCTGAGTAAAAAGGGTTATGGGGAGTGACTAGCTTCTCTACCTATGCGTGACAACAACAGTCCCTATCCTACTTGGCTCTTCTAAAAAGAGTGAGTTATAGCTGAATACCCAATATGCAAGTTGGTAGAGGCCTCCTCACACAACATATAGTTTACAAGTATTACTACTGCAAGTGAGTTTGAACATACGATAACTTAAGTAGGAGCGGGAAGTTTCATTCCGTCTGTCAAGACTAACTTGGCTACTAGCACGGGTGATGCCTAGCCTTATAACATATTGGGAGAGAGCAGAAGGCCCATGAAAGCAAAAGAGACTGTCAGATTGAAGCCCAGTCTAATAGGGCCGAAGAACTCAAACTGAAAGTAATTTAAAGTTACAAAAAAATTGCTGCTACAGCAGTCAATATTATGTCTCTTTTCTTAGCTAATTTTCTCAAAAATTTTTTATAGCCTCGTTTAACAAAATTCCTTCCTTTTCTATTCAAAACGTGTTTGTTTCTTGGAAAAGAATATTGTTGTCTCACTCTATAAAATAATTTTCCTTTAAAATGCCTTTTGAAGAAGTTTTATTGTAAACATACTTTGGGAAAAATATTTTGTAAAACAAAGCACAACGCCTTGTGGTTCAATTTTTGTCATTTTCAGTAATGCTGCTAAAATGCGGCCCTAGAGTAAAATATTTTGATTCTAGAGAAATTATGAACCATTTTATTATTCTTGAAGGATATTTTCATGAAAGTATTACATACTTGAGTGGGAAAGAATAAGTGAGTTAGTTATTAAAGTTGATTCCATTTTTTCTATAGCTAGCTCAACCTACACTTTCCGTTTTACGAGTTGGTTGGAGTTTGGCTCCTTTATAGAAGGGGTTGAGAGTTCATATATTTTCATCAGGATGTAAACTCAAGTTGATGAATCCCGACCCTGTGTAACACCAGAAAATTCCCATCGGAATCTCAACTGACTATTCTCATTTCATAATCCCCCGAGAAGCACCAAATTAAAAAAAAAAAATAGAAATACCATTTAAGCAACTAACTAGGACATCAAAATACTGTAAGCCAAACTACTATGTCATAAGAACACAACCCTCTCCAAACATATCGCCTCGTGTTCACCTTTTTCATCAAATCCTTCCAAAAAGTGTTTTTTTTCATTTTAATTTTAAATTACTTGGGAGTTGAATGATCCCCCCACATGATTCTTCAATGTCCCATTTATCGTTTGCTTATTTTCACATATCTGTATGACCAAAAAAACAAAAAAAAATTGGTTTAGATGAAAATTTTCTATCATAACCATCTTTTGCATAAAATCCCATATTATCCCATAAAGCAAGAGCAAGAATCAAAACGTTAAGAACAAGTGATTAAGCTATATGTCCAGACATGAAATCAATATTTAATTGATGAACAATGATATAGTGGAGGAAGTTAAATATCAGTTATCTGAGTGAAGAATTTAATAATGACACCTGGAATGGCTAAAAAGCCAATGTATCATGGATCTGAGAGCAAAATTGGAAGACCGAAAACCAAGTACACGATTGGATTGGGTCAAAACTCAATTGCTGGGGCATTTTGATTCAAACCCCAGCACATATTCGAATCATATAAACGAATTTAGCACTGAACATTGAATCTCATGGCATACTCTTACAATATCTCCTATCTCATTTGATATTTGTTGTTCTCTCTCTTTCTCTCTCTCACCGTTGGTTACAATAAGTGCCTCAAATTTTCAAAAGGATCAACTGGAAAAAATTGGGAAAGGGGAAAATGAAAAAGAACTATACGTGAGCATCGAGTGAGGCCAAGTTAGTAAAAATTAGAAAGTCTGTACCTAAAACAGATGTGAGTGGCATCAGGCAAGTTGGAGGGCTATCTGCTGTAGAAGTAACTTCTTCTGAGATGCATTAATAAGGCCTTTAGACTCCGCATCCACCAAGACCTCTGTCATAATTGCAGCTGCATGACCTCTTGGCTCCTCTGAGCCTGATGCTCTCCTCAACATAAACATCTGACAACGACCCAAACAAAACCAAATTTCAAAGTCATTTCCAGCATTTCAAAGACATTGAAACTACAAACAAGAATCCTGGCTATAGCATTTCTTTCATTTCCATCCAATGAGAGGAGAAAATAGGGAAAACAAGAAGAAAATAAAGAATTTTATTTTGTTCCCCTTGCCGTTGAAGGGACAAACCCACAGTGAGGGACTAGACCAGCTCTACTTTTCCCTCATTCCTTGCAGGATTTGACCAGACGTGCATGGAACAAGCCCTCAATTGATCGAGCATTTATTATTGCATGCATTACACAACTGGGAGGAATAAGGGACAACAATTAAACTCTTTACACTAATTCTACTCATTAAAAAGACAATTAGAGAGGAGAGAACACACTCATGATTCCAGCCACTAAACTAAAGTAAGACAAAAGATCAAGATGTCATGTTCTTCACCAGCTAGATCTGTGACCTATGAACAAGAGTTTCCTATTTATCTAAAGAAAAGCAGAGAAAATAAGTGAAGAAAAATCAAAATAACCAGAAAAAAATAAATAAGCTGAGTCAGAGAAGGAATTGGTGGTTGCATAAGCAGGAGCAGCAGGAAAAATATCTATTTCAGTTAGGCTCAAGGCTTCACGCTCTGCTAAGCAGAAAGTACTCCCTTCCCATCTAAAGTACAAATGTGGACAATCAACCCCATGCCAACAATTGAAGATCTACAAGTCCATTTCTAGCGATGGGAAAGCAGGCTGCTCTAAGGTTGGGCTGGTGGTTAATAGGAGTGTGATGTTTGCTCGAGGGCTTCAGGCTCTGATCTAGTCGCAGCAGCAGAAGGCAATTGTATGTGTGCTTCAGGTGTTGGAGATGTCGTTCGGGAATCTGGTGGTGCCGACCAGTCACCAGAACATGGGAGGTCCTTTAGATGTTTTTGCTTGATTTTTCCCTTCAGGCCTTCTGGTCTCCAGGTATGCTTTTGAAGTTTGCTCTAGTCAGAGGGAGGGTTCTGGGGCCTTGGGGTTTCTTGAGGGGGAAGGATGTGGACCGGGGGTTGGTTATGGCTCATTAGCCAGATACTTTGGCTTAATAGTCAGGGAGGTTGAAAAGAACAAGGGGGTTGAGAATTGTGTATTACAAGATGGGTTTGCTTCAGCAGTAGCGCTGAAGAAGGAGGCGAGCAGGGAGTGGGCCGCGAAGGTTTTGGTGCTGGGGATGTGTACAGCAGTGCTAGCGAAGAGGAATTGGGGGAAGGAGAGTCTTTAGCTAGTGGTAGCCTTCCTGTTGCAGTCTGGCATGGAGAATCAGAACCAGAGAGGGAGTGTGGCTTAGGGGAGATGCTTCCAGTTCAATGGATTCCTTTAGCAACATGCCGAAGCTGTGAGAGGGAAGACCTGAATGTGCTGAGGGACATGGAGGAGGTCAGGATCAAAGAAAAAATGAAAGAAGCTTGAGGAGGAGGTGACTGGCTTGTTTGAGAACACTGAAAGGAGCCAAAGCAGAGTGCAATTGAGGGGAGTCAGAATACAGGGGTCTTGTTCTACTAGCAGAAGGAAGAGAGAATTGAGAAACTTGGAGTGCAGAGTGAACTATGAGGCCTAAAGGGGGGTGGGGTCTGTTTGAAGGCAAGGGGAAAAATTCTAATTTGGTATTCTCATGAAGACTAGACTAATTACCTAGAATGTGAGGGCGTTGAATGACACTAACGGAGGGCATGGAGGATGGGTTCTCTTGGGTCTTTTCGAGGTTTACAGACCTAATGAGACTGGGATTTGCAGAGGCCTATGGGAGGAGTTGTCGGAGGAGTCCTTGGTGCACCGGGGGGTATTTCAACGCAATTAAGTTTCCGATTGAAAGGTTGGCCTGTTCGGCTTTTAGTAGGGCTATAAGAGATTTTTTATGGTTTCATTTTGTGGGGGCAGTTGTTAGATCTGCTTTTGGAGGGGAAGGTTTACTTGGCACAGCTCTGAGGATGGTCAATGTATGTCTAGGAGTGAGTTTTCTCATCTCCGCGGACTCAAAAGAACACTCTCCTGGAGTGTGTTAGTCCCTTCTTCAGAGACCTATTTTGGACCATTCCCCTATTTTGCTTGATAGTAGTTCTCTTAGAAGAGGACCTTCCCCATTTTGGTTTAAGAATATGTGGCTCAAGTAGGAGGGTTTGTGGATATGGTGAAGGGATGGATGGAGAAGTATAAGGTGGAGGGTAGCTGGAGCTATTGTTTAGCTAGGAAGTTGAAGTTTTTGAAGGAGGATATGAAGAAATGGAATATAGAGGTACTCGGAAGGGTGGAGGTGAAGATAGCAAGGCTCATAGAGGACATTAGAGTCCTAGACGAGAAAGAAGGGGAAAGCTCGGTTTCTTTGGTTGAAAGAATATAGCACAAACGCCAAGGTTTTTCATAGAAGGGCTAAGGTGCATAGAAGACATAATCACATTGGGAAAGTGGTGGTGGATGGGGTTGAAGTAGTTAGAGAGGATGATGTCTCCAACAGTATCATAGAGTTCTAAAAAATTCTATATTCAGAATCAGAGGTTTGGAGGCCACAGGTTGATGGGTCGGACTTGAGTTCTTTGTCCAAGGATGATAAGAGTTTATTAGATGGACCTTTTATAGAGGAGGAGATTATAGGTCCTGATGGGTTCTCTATTATTTTCTATTAGTAGTGTTGGATGGTCAGTTTTGGAGACCCTCTATAGGATTGGAGAGTTCGAGAAGAGTCTCAAATGCCTCCTTTATTGCTCTCACAAACAAGGGCTCAGTGGGTGTCATGGGTGTCAGAACCATTAGTCTAGTGGATAGTGTGTACAAGATTATCGCAAAAATTCTTAGATTGAGGCTAAGGAAGGTGATTAGGGTTGTCCTCAGAATTCTTTTTCTTTTTGTTTTCTTTTTCTTTTTTTTTTTGGGGGGGGGGGGCGGGCTGTGTGAACTTCTTGATCATGTCTTGGTTCCTAATAAGTGCGTTGACTCGAGGATTTCTAGCGGAGTGGATCCGATATTGCATTTCAATAGTGAAGTTTTCAATTATGGTGAATGGGGTTGCTAAAGGCTTTTTTGTGAGCTATAGGGGTTTGAGCCAGGATGACTCTCTATCTCCCTTCAGATCATGATGGAGGTTTGTAGCTATATATTAGGTAGGACAATGGCGATGGAAGGGTGAATAGGTTTCAAGTTGGTGACAGAGGGGGGGAATATAGTTACAGTCTCTCATATGCTTTTTTGGTGACGACAACGTGGTATTCGGTGGTGCTTTGGGGGAGTTTTTTTTTTTGATAAATAAATAAGTTTTATTCAACCCAAAGAAAGAAGGTCATCGAAGTACACAAGATGTATACAACAAAAACCCGCTAAGACCGACCCCTAACATCAAGGTCACCTATGAAATCTATCAAAGCCAAGGAAGACTCGCTAAAATTCCCAAAAACCCAAAACAAGAAAGTATGCAATAAAAGAGCTTTAAGCCTATCAACTGGCAGAACAACTTCCTCAAAAGCTCTTCAATTACGCTCCTTCGACATGCACCACATCACACACAAAGGGGCTAAGTTCCAGACACGCTTCCTTAGACGATCTCTGCAACCTCGAGGCCAAGATTCATACAGGGAAACAACTGAGGCCAGCAGTACCCAAGAAATACCAAAAATCGAAAACAACATGCTCCAAATTTGCCAAACCACATCATAATGAATAAACAAATGATCTACAGTTTCCTCCGCTTTGGAGGAGTTAAGATACTTACTGTTTGCTCTGCTTTAAGGCTGTCTTTTGACTTTATATTAATTTGTCCAAGAGTAAGATTATTCATGTTGGTGAGACAGAGAGCACTGAGATTCTAGCAGCTAATTTAGGCAATAAGGATGGTTCTTTGTGTTCCATTTGGGTCTTCCATTAGGCTCAACTTTCAAAGCCAAGGTGGTGGGGGACTGATTGTGGATGATTTGAGAAGAGACTAGCATCCGGGAAAGGACGGTACCTTTGCAAAGGATGAAAACTCACCTTGATCAAGAGTATACTATGCAATTTACTCAAGTACTTTTTGTCTTTGGTGAAGTTGATGAGGGATTTTTTGTGGGCTAAGCTAGGGGTTAGTTAAAAAATCATCAAGGGAATTAGAATACGGTCTAGCTCCCGCTTAAGGGTGGGTTGGGTACCTGCAATCTTTTGGCATTTAATGAGTCATTGCTTGGTAAGTGGATTTGGAGGTTTGCCTTGGGTAGAGTGAGGTTAAGAAAGGGGGTGCTCATTGGGAAGTAAGGCCTTAGCAAGGAAAGTTGGTATACTCCAGAGGTCAGAAGTCTGCATGGAGTAGGGTTGTGGAATGGTATCATGAATTTCAAAGTAGCATTCTCAAAGCATATTCATTTTAGGGTCGGTGATGGGAGGACAGATCTGTTTTTGGCATGACTCTTTTTGTGGGCAAGACATCACTGAGGGTGTTTTTCCCGGACTTGTTTAGTATGGTGGTTTCCCTAGATGCGTTGAATGGAGCATGGTCACCTTTATTTAGGGTGGTTTTCAGCCAGTGGAGCATGGTCGCCTTTATTTAGAAGAGCTCTCTAAGATTGGGTGGTCGAGACTGTTAAGGCTTTGTCTAAAAGGCTTCAAGTGTTCTCAGTACAATTAGGTAGCGAAGATTCTACGATCTAGAAGGGAAACGATAATGGCATTCAGTTTCCTCCTTTAATGGCTTCTTATGGGGAGAGGTGATCCCTATTTCCCTTGGAAGCAGGTTTGGAAATTGAGGGCACTAGTTCAAGTGGCGGTCTTTGCTTGGATAGCTATTCGGGAAGCAATTCTTATGACAGACAATCTAACGAAGAGGCACAATTTGGTCTTGCATGCGCAAAAGAGCAGGGGATGGTGTTAATCACCTTCTTCACTGTCCTTCGCGAGAGAGGTTTGGATTGTGATCTTTGCAGTCTTTGGTGTCGAATGGGTAATGCCTAAGATAGTTAGGAGTCTTTTTGAAGCTTGGCGTAGAGGTTGTCCTATGGGTAAGAGGAGGAAGCCTTGTGCTGCAGCTCCCTTGTGTGTTTTGTTCTTGTGGAGCTAGGAGATCTTTTCAATGAGTGGAGAGCCCCATTACCGATGCTAAAACAACAATGTTTGTTAACTTATTCTTTTGGATGAGGAAGGATTTTCCTTTTCTATTGTCATCTTGTATGGATTTCATACGGAATTGTACATCCCTATAGATATATAGGCTTTTTTCGAGTTGGTTTATTTCCTTTTATTCTTTTAGAGTGTACATGGGCAGTACACCCTAGGTACCCTCTTTCTCTAAACATTTTTTGCTTATCCCAAAAAGCAAAAATCATGTCCTTGCATCAAATTCTAACTACTAGTCTATTTCCATTGCCATGCAAAACCTAAGGCAACTACAACTATGAAACTGAAAACAAAGGTAAGTTTGACTGGTGGTCATTCAATTGCAGTCACTAAAATATTCAAAGATCCATCGAAAAATAATAAAGGAGACGCAACACAAATGCAAGACTAGAAATAGCTTATCTGACTAAGGAATAACAAGTACAATTTTAAGTACCTGTGTTTGTCAAAGTAATAATCATAATCATAGTGTAACAGCCATCAGCATTGGCGAGTGTTCACAGCAAAAAATCCATTATTGAAGCTTTTAATTTGTCTTCTTGCTAGCAAACCCCTATAAACTAATTCATATGCAAGCTTAGTGCCAAGTTGCTATTTTTTAATGTTGTCCTCCTCCTCCTCTCTCTCACTCTCTCTCTCTCTATGGATTGGATTAGTTTTTCTAGTGGGTACCGTATTTCTTTTCTATTTGTTTTTATTTTTGGATATGGACACGGGTACAAATACAGATACTAGGCACAACATTCTCAAAAAATGGGGATATGGATATCGTAGGGTTACGATAGAAAAATATATTTTCATTTGCTATGCATATGAATGTAACATCTATAAACTATCAAAAATAAGATGAAAATAACTAAACAAATTCACAATCATAATTCAAAACTAACAAGTTAACAATTTGAAGAATTGAATTTTGATATTTTATATTTTGGTGTTTAAAAGTTTTGAAATTAATAAATTTGACTCCATTTAATATTTTTAACAATCCCATTTCCACTCTGCTGAAATGTTTCGAACTAAGGGACACATGTGTTCTTGATGTGCTCAGGATGTGTTCACTGGAAAAATTATTAATAAAAATACTAGACACGCCTATTGACATGTCTAACATGTGTCCCAAAGTGTCCACGGAGTATGTGTGTTTGACAAGTGTCCGACATGCAAACAGCGCCCTAGACGGAGTGTGTGTACTTCCTAGGTCCTTGACCTTTTCACCACTTTCCATAAGTAGGACCATGATGCAACTCTGAGTTCTTAAATTAAAATCATAGTCTAGAACTCTTTGATCTAAAGGCTTACATTGTATCTTGATATTTAAACATCTAAAAACATATATCTGATATTGTAATGGTTTCTCTAGTTTTTGAGAGAGAGAGAGAGAGAGAGATAATGCCTATAAATATGAATTTTGACCAAGATATTGTTAGTTTTGGAAAGAAAAAAAAATCCAAACTAGGGCCAGTTAGAAACTATTTCCAGATCTAGTTGATTTTTTTAGATAATATGCAACATAAGAAAACATGTGGATGATCAGAAAATTGTCAAATAAAGCCTCCACTTCAGCATAAGGCTTTTAAAGCTTCTAGTCATTGTGGATGCTTTGAATTACTGTGCAAATAACAAAAGCCTCCACTTTGATTAGGGTGGGGGCTTTATCAAATTTATAAGAACCCTTTTTATTTGCACAATAATTCAAAGCCTTCACTTTGAATGGAGGCTTTCAAAGCGTCTAGTCAAGGTGGAGGCGTTTATTTGAGAATTTTCTATTCACCAACCTCTCTACTACATGATGCATAATGTGGCAAAACCCGAGTCCCTAGATTGCGAAGTAGTTTCTATTCAACGTTAATTTGAAGGTTTTCTCAAGTGCTTTGACTTGTCATATTCGCATATATATCAGCAGTGGCAGACACAGGATTTCAGTTGAAGGGGGGCAAAGAATTTTTTTTTTTTTTTTTTTTGGTTAAAGGGAGGATTAAGGAAATTTTTTTGATTTTTGGGAGATCAATACATTATATAGTATTCTAAATATTCAAAAATTTACAAGGGTGAATGGAAATTTAAAAATTTTGGGGGGGGCCAATACACTATTTTATCCTAAATATCCAAAATTTTATAGGGTATATAAGAAATTTTCATAACTTTTTTTTTGGGGGGGGGTGGGGCCCTGGCCCCGGCCTGCTCCCCCTCCATCCGCTTCTGCTTATCAATACGACATGTATGTCAAAACACTTCTTGAAAATACAAATCTGTCATATTGACATGCAATAATGAGTCATAACAGCCATCGCAGCACTGTCATGGCACTAAAGCAGTTAATATGAAATGTCGTAGCCAATAGGTGTTATTTTAATCCTACCAATAAAATTGGTATGTAATTGTAATGCAGCCAAGTGATACAATTATGTACAGGCAGTACATAAAGGTATTAGTTAATATTTAGACCATGGTAGTAAGTTAAATATGTACACACCTGGAACAACCACAAACATTTTAAATATCTCTGCCAACTAGAATGTATTTTATATTGTTCTGTATAGCTCCACAAAGTTTCTGTGTCATGTCACTTCAAGCAATATATAGTGATGTGTTCCCCAAGAAAGATGGGCATGTACACGAAATGACATGACAATTTTTAAAAAAAGCAGGACACGGCACAACAGGGACACAAGACAATAAGTTCTATATATGGGAATATTTTCCTCAAAGATAAGGCAAAAATTGCAAGATAACACTAATTAAAATTAAAACCATATATTCCATAGCTTAAAAGTCAAATTAGGTATAAATCTACATTGTCTTTATTATACCATTGGATCCCAAGTTATTTACTACAATCTTGAAATGTATTTCATATATGTAAGGTTATGTAATTGGCTAAATTTCATACTAAGTTTGTTTAATGTAATTTGAAAAATTGGGATGTTGAGATGTCTATCACAAGCATTTGGAATGGTCCTCATTGCTAATTCATGCAAGCTCGTGTTAAGAAGAGATTATATGAAGCATCAAAGTGTGCTACAGAATTTCGACAAGCCTTGATGGATTTCGAGACAAGTTGTGGGATGTGTTGGTGTGCATGGGTTCTCTTGTAGCTGATTTTAACCATGATACGGTTTGAATTTGAAAAGGCTCATTAGATGAAAAGTTGTAGATCTTCGAGTCTTCTTTCTAGAGAACTTTGAATCTCATTAATCTGACATTTGAGTAAAAAGTTATGGACTTCGCGGATCCTCGCAAGATGTCACGGGATGTTGATGGAAAAAATAGTGAGCATGCAAAATCTGGAATTGAGCTTGCAGGATGCTCGCTGGATCTCGTGGGAGCGAACTGTGAGAAATCTGGAACCTTGAGAATCGTGCCGCTAGGGTTTTTTTTTGCCTATTTAAGGCCCAACACACTTTGCAAAACTAGTATCTGAGCCGCCACATTCAAAACTCTTTAGGAGAAGTGTTTTCCATCTTCCAAAAGGTTAGAAAACAAGTTAAAGAAGGCCAAAACACCTTTGAAAGAATTGATTGTTTAATTGCTTAAGATTCAAAGGATTTTTGTGAGAGCAAGGCTGCTGAGAAAAAGAATCTAAAGGTTTCTACATACCTTGAAGAGGCTCTCAACTAGATTCTTAGTAAGATCAACCTTCATCCTTGATTGGCTGATGTCTTGGAGGAGTTTAAGACGGTGATGGATTTGAGTACAACTCTTGGAGGATTCTGGAAGTGTCATGGAGTTCAACACTCAATCAAGCGTCGGAGAATCGTATCAAGAGATAGATACATGATCGTGGAATTCGATCAATACAAGAAGAGCACACCTGCAAGCACGTGGATTCGGCACCCGTGGATTGGGAGTATCTAGGGTTGGGTTGTAAGTTGGCTCTTTTGTATTCTTTCTTGATAGTGCTTGGTTGGCTGGACTAGGTCCCGTGATTGTTTTCCTCTTTGGGTTTCCACGCAAAAATCGTGTTTCTTGTTTGTGTCTGATTGCTTTCATATTTACTTTTGACATATGTATAGGGTTAAAATTGATTTGTTGAATTGTGACCAATCTCAGCAACCTTTCAAAAGGTATTTTGGCAAATCCATATATTTAAGTTATTTATTTTTTCAATATGTATTTAAGTAATAGACACACGTGTTTTCCACGTGTCCAAAATGTGTCCAGCTCTACAAAAGAATTAAAAATAATAAGACATGCATGTTTGGACATGTGTCCAACAACTATTGGAGTGTCCGATGTCGGATACATCACCTTCTTAGAAGTGTCTGCTCTTCTTTGTATGTTCCAAAATATACCTCACAAAGCTCCTTTCTTCATTTATTGAGTAATCTTATGATAAAATCCTCAATATCATTTGACAAGAAAAATGTTCCAAAATATAACTCACGAAGCTCCTTTCTTCATTTATTGAGTGGTTCTTATGACAGGAATCATCAATAAAACTTGAATAAAATTTTTGTCTTCTTGATGCTAAGAGAATACAATATGTAAAACATGGTTGTAAAAATAAATATTTCAACCATGCCCAGCCTATTTCAAGTGTTTCAAGAGTGACACAGGAAGTCCAGTCAACATACAATCTACTCAAATTATGTATGATTCGAACACATGACAAGGTTTATCACGTGTCCTATAATATATGATTCCCTAGAAAAATCCTTTTGGTAAGCTATTTAGCTACTCTATCAAGAAATATCACTCATTTTTTGTTATAACAACGATTCTCAATCGTAATCATGATTTTGGGCAAGATAAGTAGTGAGAGGCCAATAGTAGAAATTTTTTTTGTGACTATATACCATACACATACAATAGCATTTAAAAACCTCATCACCCGTGAAATCAATAAAAATGATAAATAATAAAAAAATCATCTTAAACTCAATGTAATATCGAGCTTTTAGCAATCTATTTTTGAAAACAAAAAAGGGCAAGTTTGTCTAAAACTTGATTTTATCCTCTGAGTTACTGAAAACAGGAACGGTCAAAATACAGTTCTATTTGTTGTGTTAAAGTCGACTTCAGAAAATCGACTTAAGAAAAGAATCATTTTCAGACACAGTAGAATGAAGGTTTCGGTTTTCTTTTTCTTTTTCTTTTTTTTCTGTCTGAATATACCACAACTGAAAACATCATCATCTCAAAATTTTACTGCTTCCAAAAGCATGTTTCTGAGAGCTTATTTCTAAAAATAGTGGCAGACAAGCCCAAACATTCTCAGCTTCAGAAATTGATTCCCCTTACATTTGATGAAATTAACTGCAATTGAATTTTTTTTTGACAAATTTAATGAAAATTTCTAAATGACCAAACCTTACATTAGTTGCTATGCACAATGGTGATAAACATAAAAAAAATAACTAAAAGTGACAAAAAAAAACTCCTTATAAAAGTTAGTCTAACATGAACAGCGGATATTATATACTCGTTTTGTATATATTCAAATTTATATGGGCAAGATTATTATTTAAAATTCATTTCTCTTAATAAAACCATTCAGCATTCCTCTCATCCAATTCTCTTCCTATTCTTTAACGGTACTTACTCTGACTAGAGTCCAATACAAACAAGTAACTACTACATATTCCCTTGTCATTCAATAAAAACAAGTAACTACCAAATATAACTCAACCTATGTGTGTCAGAATATGTCTCCAGATGAGTCAAAATAGCATTTGATGCTGGATAATAAATGTTTCCAAACTACTACTAAATCGAGTAGAGGACTACCAAACTCTATAGGAAAACCCCCCCCCCCCCCCCCCCCCCCCCCCCCCCCCCCCCCCCCCCCCCCCCCCCCCCCCCCCCCCCCCCCCCCCCCCTCCCCCCAAAAAAAATAAATAAATAAATAAATAAATAAATAAAAACTAAATCAATAACATACACACAACAAAAGAACAAAAGGATAAGTTACCTATTTTACAATGCAATACATCTTGATAATGGTGATTTCATACCAGAAAAAAAAACATAATAACTCAATTGAAACTAATTTTTTTCCTCTTAGATTCTGGCAAGAATAGAAACCTAGTTTCGTCAATATTCATGTTCAATTGAAGTAGGGCATATGCGGATAGAATAATTATTAGCCAGATTCAAATCCATCAAGACAAACTAAAAACCTGATAGATACCTGCTCATGATGTGTTATCTCTAAACAGCCAGGTTTCTGGATAAAAGGCTCCCCATCTATTTGAACTGGGAAAGAATGGGAAGAATGAATTCGAATGACTCTTCCTTGGGCTAGCCTCCTAGCTTGTGAAAGTCCAACCTGAAAAATAGAAGTATTGGTCAACTTCTATATACGAATTATTCTATAACTGTAAAATGAGACAGTTTTTGGGTAGGTGAGTAATTAGATGAAAGACAAGCATTCTTCAGAGCAACAATTATTAAAACATAGCTACCCATTGAAACATTTATTCAACAATTTTACTTGACAAGGGGGAGGCAGCAGGCTATTGCATGTACAGGAAGACGAGGAGCTTCTTTTAATGTATACATGTATAAGAACATATTTGTGTGCATACATATGCAATACATTGCCTATAAGTGCATACATTTTTGGGTGTGTGCGCAAAGCAAATGCCATACATTTGCAGTTTGACTGTATATTACATCTTCACATAAGCCAGCATTGAACTTCTCTTATGAAGAAAATGATAAGAGCACTGTCTTAAGCTGCTTGAGGATCATTAAAAGAAAAAAGAAAAACAAGGAGGCTTTGAAAAGCATATTTTACATGTTTTTTGAGTTTTTAACTTTTAAGTGCTTTGAAAATCTTGACGCGACTTCTTACTTACAAAGAAAAAAAACTAAAATAAAAATAAAAATAAAATAGAACAAACAAACAAAAATTTGAGTTGACAGAGAGTAGAGAATCGAGATGATACTGTCAATGTCAACAAGTCCAAAGTTCAAACTTAAAGGGGGGAAAAGAAATCTGCCACTGCACATGAAAAGCTACATGGGAGGAAAAAAAGTATGAACTAAGTTCTACACAATTATGAACTGGTTCTGGATGGATACTTTTTTAATGTATTTATTTATTTTCTTTAAAATAGTTAAATGAGCTTAAATGGAAGTAAAAATAAACAATGTGAAAAACTCATATCCCAAAACAAACACAAAAGGTTAAAAATTAAATTAAAAAAAGCTCAATTGATAACACTATATCTGATTGTACAACAACAATTTACAGAAGAACAGGGACGTGGAGAGTCTTAGAAGAAAGCAAGATAAAGCCAAAGATTTGAATTGAATATTCGAGAAAACAAACATCTCTACCAAATATAGAAAAGCCAGCATACGAAAATTTAATACCTGAAGTTTGCCAAGGTGCCATGCCCCAGAAATGCATACAACCTCAAGTATTTTGTCATGCATGGATTGAAGATTGAAATCATCATCATGTTCATAATCATTTTGCCAAAGATCAACTCCACCCATATAGCTGCCTATGTTGAGCACAATCAAACCCTCAGCATCCTGGAGGAAAATATTAAGCAGACATTAAAAATATGCAACAATAGCAACAATGAATAAAATGACAATAAGAATAGCAACAACAACAACTTGAAAGATCTTAGATTATTTGACGTGCTGTACCTTTGGGATCAGGATGTCTTTCCCATCAACTTCAAGCCAAACTTGCCATGGTAAGTCAGCACACGTTCTGTCCATTATATCCCTGGCTCCTTCTTTTGCATATCGCAATTTATTTACAAACTGTTCCAGAGATTTCAGTTAGCAAAATGCCAAAACTGTGCCCACAAATCAACGGAGCAAGCAACGTCAATTTAAAAATTACCATGCGTACGCTAATTACTGAGTCAATAGAAAATAAGGCATCAAAGAGCAAGCAATATACAATTCAAAAAAAAGTACCATTCTCAAGGAGTGCTAGTACTACAACAGAAATTTAAAGATTTTCCAAGTGAATAAAAAGATTCGGCACCAAAAGCTTTTAAGGAATCTAAAAGAAAGAGTAATAGGGTTTGATTTATTCCAGTCATCTCTAGTCCCATTTGGTCATGGATGGGACATATGAGTGAAAAATGCCTCAACAACATAAATACATTTAAATGTAACTCAGCAACTCTTTTGTAAGCCAAGGACCATGATGCATGCGCATACCCAACCCCCGAACCACAAATCCTTTTTGGTGATCCATTAATCTTCAACGAATACCTTTTATTTTGATTCTTATCTTTATTTATTTTTATTCAAAACTAAATGCATATGATTAGCACATTATAAATTTACAAGTCAGAGAGTAAAACCTGCAAAATATCAACCATTGCTCACTAAATAATAATGAGGAATACGATGCCTAAAAAGATCAGTTGCTACCTGACTGTAGAACTTGTCAGGGTTTTCTTCCCGAGTCACATGGAATTCATATGCAACCTTTGCATCGCATCCAATCCCTATCAAAGAGCAGATTTCCATAGTTAAACAGATCAAAGAAACAAGCACTCGTAATATGGAATTTAGCTAGATACCTAAAAGATTTTATTTCCCCAGATAAAAAAAAAGAAAAAGAAAAGGGAATATACCTAAATAGTTCATCATGAATTTGGATTGCACTTTACTTGGATCACTATCTAAGTTTTCTTCTATAATATTAACTTTCCAGTGATCTAGCATTGTAACTGCTGCATGATTGATGTCATGCAAAAAAGTGCTCAAGCCGCCCTGTCCTTCAACTGTTGAGAACCCACCTCCCCATTGCAGAACCCTTGACAAATCATTTCCTGTGCCCAGAGGAAGTACAGCAACAGGTGGTGGTGATTCAAAATTGTGCCTCTTAATCGCATCAAGGACCCACGCAACAGTACCATCTCCACCACAAACCAAAACCCTAAAATACTGTACATCACTAAACATCTCTAAACCAGCCTCAGGTCCTTGGGTGGAACTGAGTTCAAAAACCTACAACCAGAAATAGTAGAACTTAGCTAAAAACACATATCAGATGTTATACACATCTAGCACCTGTTAAAGATATATAAGCAATTATACGCCGTGACAGTAAAGCAAGGAAAAAACCATATTTTCTAATGGTTAATTGCTCCTAGAAAAGCAATCTAATAAATTAAACTAAAAGGACAAATCCCATAATCACATTAGCTATGTCATGTGGTTCATTGCAATCACAGAACAGATCAAAGAAAAAAATTAACAAAAAAATTATTATTTCAAATATTGAAATCCCTAAAGTGCTCTCCATATCGGCAATGAAAACAGAACAACATTCTTTTACTTGCTAAATTAAAGAATTATTCATAATTGACCGTGCCTTGCACGGAATGTAATGAAGACACGAACAAATCTATTCTTCTTGAAGGACTAATGGCAAATTCTAGTTTCACAAAGTATGAAAGCAATTATTATAATGAATCACGCAAATTCTGCTGAGTCTTACAATATTCATTTAAATGCCTTAACTAACAATCATGAATGCCTTTAGTATCAGTAGATTCAGTATGATATGCAGCATGCAGTTCTGATTCCTATGCCACTACTTACCTTTGGGACAGGAATAATCAATTAACTATCATACATCACTTTTCAGAATGATCAAATTTTTGTCCTACACAGGCCATAATACATTGCAAAGGATCTGATCAGACTAAATTTTCAGCAGTGTTTTCTGAAAATAATTAGCCACACTGAATAGAACCTTTTTTTGTTGAGAAGCCAAAACATAAAATTATGATGCAAACACTTGACTGAGACAAAATGGGTTCCAAGGAATCCCAAACAGCATTTCATTGTTCCATCAACCACTTGAGCGAGGTCAATATCAATTAAAGGTCAAAGGATCCATTTAGAAGCAGTTGATCTATTTCATGCTAAGGAGCACAAGCTGAATAGCTGACAGGAGACAGTTGTTGCCATTGTTCAGAACAGTAAATAGTTAAAAATGTTACCATTGATCATAGACATGAAGGTCATATTTCCTTTTTTTTGAAGAAAAGTTAGACACAAAGGTCACATATGTGAGCCATCAGCCTGCCCTTCAACATTACACCCACAGAGAACAGGTGTTACTACAACGATGGAGAAGGAAACTAGTGCACAAGATCATATGGCAGGCAGAAAAATAAAAAATTGAGAAGAAAGGACTGCTAAAAAATAAAAAAAGGAAATGGGCCTTCTTTCTTTTTTTTTTTGATAAATGAAATGAGTCTAATGCTGTGATAAGTGAAAAGAAAGAAATTGCATGAGTGCTATTCTCCAAAATATTTAGTGTGAGCATATGATTGCATTAGTGAAGTATTCTGATAATAAGATTTCAATATTTAAAACAAGTAAAAATTAGCACCATGGTTGAGCGTAATTTACATTATTATCAACATAATTTGCATATGATCACGTAAGTGAAGTGTTGTGACAGCGCATGGGTTTGTTCAACCAAATTTGAGACTGCCAAGACAGCAGTATCATGTGACTGTTAAGTTATCATTTGACTTAAAAGCTTTTAAGTAAGAGCCCAAACAATGCATATCAAGCTCTTTAACACCCTCTCTCATGTGCAACCCCACCTTGCACGTGGAAATGCAACACACAGAGATAGAAAGAAGGAAAATGCAATCGGGGAACAAATACCAATGGAGAGACTAAAATCCAAGACCTCTTCTTGTCCAGAGCTCTAATATCAAGTTAAGTTACCACTTGACCTAAAAGCTTAAGCTATTAAGTAAGGGCCCAAACAATGTATATCAAGCTCTCCAACAGTGACAAGACTGGTTTCTAGCTACAGTTGAATCCTTCTTCTTCTTCTTCTTCTTCTTCTTCTTCTCCTTTTTGCTAAGTAGGTACAGTTGAATCCTTATATAAATATCATTGTGCATGCACATAACGATTAAAAATAAAAAAGAGGGATGAAGTACCCATAATGCCAATCTTCACTTCATGAAAAATAATATGGAAAAGGATTATAACAAGATGCTGAGTAGAGGAAAGGAGAAAGGCTAACATTCTGTCCATTCTTCAGATTATTAAGAGAGAGAGAGAGAGGGGGGGGGGGCGCAGAGAGGAGAACACACACACACACACACACAAAATAAGATGCGAAGGCGTCTTCACCTTACTTCCAACCACTAAGCATGATTTGAAAAGACTCAATCAAGATGGATTCCTAGCACGACAAAGTTGGAGAACCATAGTACACTTCCTTGATCATGTTAAGAGAGTGTTAAAACCAACTTTTATGGTTAGTACACTCACCAACAAGACAAATACTTGAACAAAAAATATGAGGCCTGACATATTTAGCAGTGGGAAAGCCTTTGAACTTGGCTTAAAATTAATCTATTTACCCGATTCAATTTGAAAAACATTGTACAAAATGTGAAATATGGTAGATTACTCACTCAACCTAGGGCAAACTAGATGGTTAAAGACAGAAAGTTTGGGAATGACCTGTGGGTACTTAACACTATGCCCTAAAAATAGAAAATAAGTTATAGTGGCAGGCTGATAGACAATGTTGCTAGCTCTACTCTGTTTATAAAATCTTCAAAGACCAAATAAAAGAAGAAAAATAAAGATACCAAATATCAAGAAGTCAATTTTCTTTTCTTCTTGAGGGTAGATCATGGGAGTTCTAAAAAGCTTAGGTTATGTTTCTAAATGAGCAGTAACCGCGACCGAAGTGCTCAAACATTACCTGCACAGGATTCAATAGCATGTTCAACCTCCTCCGAAGGGAGGGCCCATTCTGAGCTCCACTCTTGGTATTAATGAAAACTAGAAGAGGTCTAGCATCTTGTGGCAAGTTCACAATTGTATACTTCTTGGCTTGACCACAGACAGCAGTTTCACACATTTTATGGATTAACCCATTCTGCATGCCCTTCTTCAAGAACTGGTCATTGTGCTTCTCGCTACTCTGCTTCTTAAAACAAACAAGCCCATTGAATACATACTGCAGTGCTGTCCGGGCAGCTGAAGCATCCTGTGACTTTCCATTAATACAACAACTGTTTCCATGTTTGTTTCTGTGGCGCCTTCTTCGAATTTTCCCACGAACAGAAGAGGAAATAATTTCATCAGTAATAGTGCTCAGGATACCACCTCCAATTGATTCACAATCAACTTCTTTCACACAGATCGGGGAAAGGATAACTCTACTAAGAGCACCCAAATCACAGACATCACCAGATTCTTCAGACATTTTGGCATGACATCTGACATGGATAAGACGCTGACACCATAAGCAATGCCATGTTGGGGAAGCATCAAGAAAAGGAATACCACAAGGTTCATCACAGTAAAAACAGAAAGCAGACATCTCAGGATTCTCATCTGTGTTGATCCATCTTTCTGACCAGTGATGTTGCACATGGCTAAAAACAGCTTGTGCTACACACTTGCAGTCCTTTGCTGCAAACTGATAACAATGAAAATGAGCTGCTACACCACAAACAGAGCAACGATGGATTGGACTATGCGATGCTGCTTTTGTACCTAAGGTTTGTGGAGACACCAGGGAAGTTAGGCAAACACAACATGTAGATGGCTGTCCATCATAAGTAGAATCTTCCATCCATGTATGATGTGATAAAGGAACTTTAAGCTTCTTCCTGGCTTTCTTCTTTGCTCTTGCAGCAGCTTTAACCCAATTAAGAGATGTCTTTCTCTGCCATTTAAGGAATGCGTATATAACTGCTAGAATTCCAAATGATCCAGTAACCAGCCATCCAAAAACAGATGGACCATAAGCATCTGAGATGGTCAGTAACCTTATGAATGGAGTACACAAATCAATCATTGTGAACCTAATTTTCTTGCAATCTCAATTCTTGACGGCCGTCCAGCACAAAAAAGATTGTGTAAACAAAATCTGAACACCAAAAGACATCATCATCATCATACGTGGAAAACAAGAGAAACAATGCATGTAAAGAGAGAGACAGACACAGACAAAGAGAATGGCAAAGCAAATAAACAGAGTGTATGAAATTAACAACAAATACAACGAAACTGAGCTAAATTTAAGAACCTTCAGAGCTAATAACATGAAAAAAATTTATTTTCAGTAATTAAGAAAGGAAAAGTTTAAAGCACCAAAGACCAGGAAAAAAAAAGAGCGGCCATTTCCAGCCTACTTATTACAATTTGTATACAACAGATTTGCTTATCACTTTTTTTATGTAATAGATATGTAAACAACAACTTGGAGATTCAATGCCAAACCAAAATCAAGGATGAAGCATCTAAGAAGCAAAAACCAAAAAACTAAAAATATATATATAATTCAGAACCTTCAACCTCTGTCTCATTGCTGAGAAAACCCCAAGGAAGAGCAAATAAAATGCCCAATCCGAAGTCAGGAATTGCTCCACAGGATTTTGTTTCCTGCAGTGTGAAATGTAATTAAGAACCAAAACACACTCTCTTTTTCTTCTCCCACATTTTATCTATCACCAAACAAAACGGTTTGTTACAAAACAAACAAGAATTCCAAAAATTTGCAACAAAATAACAGCAACCGCACAAGAAACACCATAATTATAAGCGGAAAAAACAGCGAATCACACAAAAATCCAGACAACCGGAAATTCGATCTGTAGAATTGAGCTATGGTATCAACAGATCTAACGTTCAAAAATTAAAACACATCATCAACGTCAATTCACCTCATACTCTCAATTTAATAAACAATTGAAACGAAGGAACATACAAAATCTACATAGAGAGAGAGAGAGAGAGAGAGAGAGGAACCTGTAGAAGCGAAGTTGAGAAGGGAAGAAAGAAGAAAAACCCTAGAAACGAGATCAGTGCTAGGATTTTCCAGGCAAAAGCCTGGAGCTGTGGTGAACGAAAATCCCAAGTTGTGTCGAGAGATCGGACGCACATTTTTATATGTATATATCTTTAGTTGAAGTATATAAATCTGGGAAAGTAGGGGATAAAAGGAAAAGAAGGAAGAGAAAAGGTTGGCGGGATTTTCCTACGCAACAAACACGGCGTGGTTTCTGGGAGAGACCGACGTCCGAGGGTGTGAGATGGAAACGAATTGTTTCCGTATGAAATTACGTAAAAATCCGTTGATGTATCAGAGAAAACGACGTGGTGCTGAAATTCTTGCCGTGAAAAGTGAGGGGTGCTTTGAGGTCGTTGATTTCGACGGTCATTTTATTTTTTTAACAATTTCTTCTTCGGTGGGAGTTTGGTACTCGCTGCCTGTGTTTGACATCTGTGTGCTGTCATTTTCGCGGAGAAACGGTCAGGTGGGTGGGTCGGCCAGCACATTTTGAATTTGCAACTGTGAATGACCGTTGTGTGTCCAAAGTCACATTGCCAGCTGAGCTGGTGATGCCTTGTAGTAAACTACCCCTCCGGCCCATGCCAACAATGAACCTGGGATTTAGTCTGTACTGTGCTGTAAAAATGACACTAGTGGATGAATACCTATAACCTGTTAAGGTGTGCATTGGTCGGCCAAATCCCAAATTTAGAACTGAATTAGCCTTGATTAGATACAATTTTTTGGACTCAAAATTGAACCAACTATTTCATGGACCCGAATGGAGCGAATCTAAGTCAGTTCTGGTCAATTCTACAGTTTAGTTTGGGTTTGAGTCTATTCAAATCATGACCCCTATTTTGTGAAATTTTTTATTTTTTTCCCAAAAAAAACTCAATTTTGTATCTTAATTTCTTAAAAAGTAAAAAATCAATGTAAAACCAAATCAACGGTATTTACGTACAATAAATAATGATTAAAGGTATATATATATATATGTGTGTGGGCCCAATAAGAGTCAAGCTCAAGACAGAAAGAAGACCAGCCTAGGGAGGTCGGCCATAGGATGCCGACTTAGCAGGCCGGGCCATGCCGATCTAAGGCTGGGACCCAAAAGAGTTGGCTCAAGAATTTTAATCCAAAAGATATAAGGACTAATAAGTCCAAAATACAAATTCTATTTCTAAGTGAACTAGAACAAATAAAGGATAAGTCCAATACATTAAACCGACTATGAAAGAAAGATTCCTAAGAGAAAAGTGACTCCAATTCCCAAAGCGAATATGGTATTTCGAAACCTATAAATATCCCATGGACTTAAAGGTCAAGGTACGTTTTCTTGAGTTCTAGCTCTCAATACTTTATTCGATTCATTGTGATTAAGCTTGTTAACTTAATCATTGGAGTGCCTCTGACCTAAAGAGGGTCGATGGATTCTCATTGTCTTCTTCTCTTGCAGATTGCAAGTGCTCGTCAATTTGGTTCGAGAGTTCAACTAGACCTTCCTAAAAATTTTACCTACAATTGGCATCGTTTGTGGGAAGGTTTACACAACGTTGTGCTAAAAGTTCTTGCCAATAATTCATCAACCTGTCGAAGACCTCGCAACTATCACTAACTTGTGACCTTTTGCACAGTGGGAGCTGGACATAGTCAGACCACTGCCCTGAGCTCCAGGGAATAAGAAATTCCTTATAGTGGCAGCAGATTACTTTCTTAAGTGGGTGGAAGTAGAACCTTTGTTAACTATCAAAGAAATTGACGCTAAAAGGTTTGCATTGAGAGCATTATTACAAGATTTGGGATATCTTGTGCACTGGTTTAAAATAAAGACACCCAATTTGACGGCAACATGTTTAAAGGATTTTGTAACAATCTTGAGATTAAAAACTACTATTCAACGATGGCCTATCCGCAGTGCAATGGGCAAGCCGAAATATCAAACAAGACTATGCTAAATGGGATAAATGGTCTTACAGAACCTAAGGGAAGATGGGTGGAAGAACTGTCTAGAATCTTATGGTCTTACAGAACCACTCCAAGGAGATCTATTGGAGAAATCCCTTTTTTAATGGCATATGGGGTAGAGGCAGTAATATATTTGGAGGTCAGGTTCCCAACCATTAGATCAACAACATTTGACACCGGCCTTAATGACCAGACTTTGGTAAGGGATCTTGACCTTGTCAAAGAAAATAGAAAGGCTGCCTTGCTTAAACTTACCTAATATCATCAATAGCTAAGCCGATCTTGCAACAAGTGAGTTCAGCCAAGAGCCTTCGCTCCTGGAGACTTAATACTAAGAAAGGTACTGGGGGTAATGAAGAATCCAGCAAATAAGAAGTTTCGCCCTAATTAGGAAGGTCCCTGTAGAGTTGTGTCCTAGGTCGATGTGGTGGCATACCAACTAAAAACTGTCGAAGAAAGGCGACAACTACCCTAACCTTGGAACACTAACAACTTAAAAAATTTTACCAGTTGGAGCCTTCTTATTCTTAAATGATGTAATAACCTACAACAATACTTTGTTTTTTCCTTTAAAAGCTGCACATTATCAATAAAACTAAGAGTCATTTGGCAAATTTGCTTATCTAATGCCATTCCAAAAAGACAAGCATAAAAAGGAGAAACACACAAACCAAGTGTCAAAACTTGGTCTTGTCCAAGTTAAGCAAGTTGGCCAATGAAGGCCATAAAAACCGAGTGTTAAAATTTGATCATGTTTAAGTTGGGCAGGTCGGCCAATAAAGGCCAAACAAAACAAAAACTAAAGGTTAAAACTATTCAGTTTTACTGAATTAGAAGAAGCAAAAAAACATCAATCAATTGAAACAGCAAAATTTAGATTCGTTTGAAAAGAAAAACCGAATTACAAGTTTCACAACAAAAAGATACAATTGTTCCAACAAAAAACTGAAGGAAAATCTTGAAAGCTAAGGCACAATATTTTCAACAGGTTTCATAGTAGGTTCAGCCTCAGCTGTCTTGGAGACATCAGCCTCAATTGTCTTGGAGACATCAATCTCTGCCATCTTAGAGACATCAGTAGTCGAGTCCACTAGGATATCTATTCCTTTAGCTGTCTTGGACGTATCCTCAACATTACCCCCCAAGGTAGTCTCTAAGTAATTCAGAATATTCTTCCAGAAGATGGAGGAGCTATTAACCTTCATTTCTTTTAGAGCCCCTTCCCAGCCTTCGACAAAAATCGACTGGGAGATATCAACCATTTGCTGTGCAAAATCCTGAGCATTATCCACCGCACCTTGTTTATAACTCGCCTTGACCTCATCCTTAGCCTTCACAAGATTGGCTTGGAGTCCCTTGACTTCGGCCTTTGCCTTGTACCAATCCACCGAGAGTATAGCATTGTCATCCTCCAGTTTCAATAAGTCGGCATCCCTCTTACTTAGATCGATAGTGACCTAATTCAGGGCAATCTTCACCTTCTCGGCCTCCTTTATAGCTGTTAATTGGGCCTTCTTCGATTCAATCCACTCCTTCTTCAGTGTGGCGTGCTCTTCAATGAGTTTCTTGTGCTCCTCGGATAGAATTCGAAAACGACGCATAGCCTCCAAAGCATTCAGAGAGCCTTGGAGGTAAAAAAAAAAAGGCTTGCTAAACTAGGTACATAACCAACTTTGCAAAAAAGGATATGTAAAAACCAAAGAACTTACCAGCAAGGATTCATGGAAGGCCCCTAAGAAGATCGATAAGTCGTTGTTACTCTCCAATAAGTCAATGTCAACTTGCTGGAGGGTACTTTGAACCACCTCCATTGCCACCTCAGCTAACTTGATCATGGAATCGTTTGACAGCATACGACGATCACCAATGTTGGGTTTTATGACTATGAAGTCGCCATCGTTAGCTACGACACTACTATAGGGACGGGGATCAGTTGGCGTGACCTTTTGTTTCTTTATAACTGGCTCAACAATTGTATCCCCCACCATTGACTTTTTTTTCAATGACCTCGTCTCCTTCTTTTATTTTTCAAGTTTAGGGGAGCCGACCTCCACAACAGTAGAAGGGGGTATGGACTTTACTACACTAGCCTCCGGCTTTCCTAATTTCTTCAATTTTTCGCCGTCTTCTGTAGCATCATCTCCTTCAGATTCATCTTGTCAAAGGTATTGGAATCTAAAGATGAAGGATACACTAGCTTCCGTTTCTTCCCAATTTTGGCTATAGCTCGGCAGTCGGGCACTGTGTATGGAGTAGAAGTCGATGCCAATTCAGATGAACTTGATCGTTCAGAGGAAATGTCGTGGACTGGATAGCCTACGGTGCCAAAAATGTTAGCTGCTGCCTCAGTAATGATTTGAGGCAACTCAAATGACGCCTAACTCAGACAAGCAATTCTTGAGGTCATTGGTACGACATCTCCAACAACGTGAGTCCCCACACTCCTAATTGGTGGTAACACTTCAACAGGCAGATTGGCATCAATCACCTGATTGTTGAGATGTATTCGTTCGATCGTAATTTGGATAGGAATTTCAACAAAGCCACTAGCTGCACCCTCCTTTGATAGCTAGGCAATTATGCCTAGTGGAATCCCAAAGGTAGTCGCAAAGGAAGAAACCCGGAGTGGGTAGTTCAGTAAAATATGAAGGGTTCGTGCAATGTCACAGAGCCGACCAGAGCCTCGGTAGTTCAGAACCTTGTGCAAATCGCTCAAATTGACACCCTACATCTCCTTCTTTTTGCTTTTCTTACTAGATTCTAAAAAAATCAAAACGATATAGATTAGAATTGAACAAATAAATATGCACAGAAAAGATATAGTTCGGCACAAACCTAATTCTCTGGGGGTTCTATGGCATCGTACTGACGACATTTGATCGGCAGGAAGATTACTAAATTCCCAAGGGCCAGAAACCCAGACTCTGACATTATCTACACCGTTACCCGAAAACAGGAGGTATTTCACTATTTCTCTATCCTTATCGGTTGCCCTAAGGTAAACTCTCCAGCTATCACCCCCGACCTTACACAAAGTGTAGCAGAAGTCAAGCTTCGCAAGCCCTAAGTTAACACCCAGGATTCGGTTTAGCTCAAGCATCCGTATGACGATCCTATAGACATTCGGGTGTACTTGGGACGGACACACATTGTGGTGATGAAGGAATTTTGCTAGGAAAGGGTGCAGGAAAAACATAACGCTGCCTTCTACGATGGCGATCATAGGGAAGGGCATCCTTTTCTTGGTCTCTTCCATCTTATAGTCATCAGAGGCAACCAACTCAAAGCCGACTTGATCAGTAATATTATACTTGGATTTAAAAGCAATAACGGCCGTCGAGCTGTTCAAGTTTTCTAAGGCAAGCCGTCATCAGGGGATGACCATGAAAGAATAGGGCAGAAAAAGGAGAGAGCAAATGTTAGAAGGACTTACAGTGTTAGGGCAAGATCTGTTCTCTCTCTCACCAAAAATCTCAAAACCAAGCTCGAATGGTGAGGATGGGCAAGGATATGCCCAATTTATGGCGGCCCTGCCGTTGATTCGAAAGCTAAGGAACTGCAACAATCATATCATTTGACCCAACCGTCACCTCGGCAATCCATTCGGCGCACCTTTTCAGTTGCAGGGTCGGTACAAAACTGCCACGTGGTGCATGAATCCTCGAAACGACGGGAAGGTCAAATGATAAGTAATAAATGCAAAACTCAGCCCTTATCCCCTTTATCAATCCAAACAGGGCGCAAAGGCTGGGGGGCAACTGTAGGCCCAATAAGAGCCAAGCCCAAGACAAAAAGAAGACCAACTAAGGGAGGTTGGCCATAGGATGCTAACTTAGCAGGCCGGGCCATGCCGATCTAAGGCTAGGACCCAAAGAGGCTGGCCTAGGGATTCTAATCCAAAAGATATAAGTACTAATAAGTTCAGAATTCAAATTCTATTTCTAAGTGAACTAGCACAAATAAAGGATAAGTCCAATACATTAAACCAACTGCGAAAGGGAGATTCCTAGGAGGAAGTGACTCCAATTCCTAAAGGGCACGTGGCATTTCGAAACCTATAAATACCCCATGCACTTAAAGGGTAAAGTACGTTCACTTGAGTTTTAGCTCTCAATACTTTATTCGATTCATTGTAATTAAGCTTGCTAACTTAATCATTGGAGTGCCTCCGGCTTAAAGAGGGTCGACGGATTCTCACTGTTTTCTTCTCTTGTAGATTGTCCGTTCTCATCAATTTGGTTCAAGAGTTCAACCAGATTTTCCTAAAAATCCCACCTATAATATGTATATATATATATATATATATATATATATATTATGTATATAAAGGTCTCAAAAATGCTAACCCAATAACCAAACCGAATCTATCGGTTTGGTTATTTTAAGATCTAGACTGAATCCAACCCCGAATAAATCCAAACCAAACTAGCTAACCTAAGTTAGCTAGTTTATTTTGTGCATTTATAGTGACTATGCTCTCATCAACAAGTTATTACAAGAGTGAAGTAGTCATAGAAGATGAAGGGATTTGTTTTCCTTATACAAAAGAAAAGTGATTGTAAAAATATAGAATTTTCACATGCCTCCTTAAAAGTTAATGAAGACAAAAATATGTGAACAGTTAAAAAGAAATTTTTAGGAGACAATTTTGGTATAAAAAAGGGTTAATACGACTTTAGTTCGATGAGGAAATCAATATGGGTCTTGTGCTCTCATTTTATCTATAAGTACAGAAGAAACAAACTGAAGTTGTTCAAAAGTCAAATAAGTCTAACAAATAATTTAATCAAACTCCACTTAATTTTAATTGTAAATTAATAGTGCGCTGTAGACCTTATTTATAAGATGCTAAAAAAAGGGATTAATTATAAGCACATCTCTTGAACTATGACTCAGTATTATTATGCCTCCCTAAACTTTAAAACGTAACAAGTTAGCCTCATAAACCGCCAAATTTTATTAATCAACCCTTTTTGTTAGTAGTATATTAGCAATTAGTTAAGAGAGTAGATAAAAAATTATTGCATAACTTGTACTTGTTCACAAGGGTTTATTTTATACCTAAATAATATTATTTTTTTTATAATAATTGTCTAATAACTGAAATACCCTTTATATTGCCCCTATATTGACATGTTATTTCAAGTGATATTTTAGTCATTAGGCAATTATTATAACAGGAGAAGATCAATTTAGGTATAAAATTATACTTTTGTAAATATGTAAAAGTCAAATAATAAATTTTCATCCATTTTCCTAATAGATTGCTAACAGGAGGGGTTGATTAATACAAATTGATAGATCAAGTGATAAACTTGTTACGTTTTAAAGCTTAGGGGGCATTGTGATACTGAGTTATAGTTTAGGAGTTATTTTGTAATTAATTCAGAAAAATTAAGAATAAGTTAATCAAACAATTATTAATGTGCTTATTAAAATGGCTAAGCTGTAACAGGTATCTCTCTCAGGAGATACTTTTAAATAGTTGGCCCTAATGTTAATGTTAAGATAGCACAAATTAAAATAATTGTGTGGTATATACACGAAAATATATGTGTACCAAAAAATTTCCATGCAAACTCGTTGACACGTAGATGTGAGATTTTAGTTTTGGCAATGTAGGTGGAATTTTTTGGGAAGGCCGGGCCGAACACTTAAGCCAATGTGGATGAGTCCAAACTCACTACAAGAAAGAGAAGTTAGAATGGCGACACCCTTGGTGGGCCGATCACACTCCGATGATTAAGTTAGCAAGCTTAACCAAGAGTTAAATAGATAAAAGTAGTGTATATTTTGAGTTAATTGTCCATACTTGGATCTTGAGGGCTTGGGTATTTATAGTGTGATCGATGGAGTGTTTTGCTCTTGGCCTACCAGTAGGTCATCATGGCCTGCTGGGTAGGCATCATCATATGCCGCTGACTGACTGCGTGCAGAGCCTGTCCTACCGCCGCTGAAGAATCCGGCTAATCGGATGTGCAAGTCGACGTCGCGTAGGGAGCTGCTAGCGCATTTAATGCGGGTCAACTCCGCATTTAATACTCTGAGACCGCTAGAGGTTTGGGCTCACCTTTCGCAGTTTGGGTAAGGTCGGCACCAGGTCGGCGCCTTGGGCAGGATCATTTTTTAGCACTCAATTTGGGCCGCCCAACAGCCTAGCTTCACTGTCATGTTGATTGGGTCTAACCAGATGGGTTGGGCCGTGAGTTTTTACCCCACAATTGCCCCCAGCCCTTGCATCATTCTTGAATCTTCAAGCGGCCAAGGGCTGCAGCAGGTTATAATGGCACCCTTTCAAGTGCGTGATAGTTTCTTTGGTTGCTTGGCCACACGGACGGTGGGGATTGAAAGCCCTATTGATGGGTGGCCATTGAATGGACGGCCGACGTGACGGTTTGACTGAGCGACATGATTGCTGTCGTTTTCCCTTGCACGAACTAACGGCTTAGATGTATTTAAAAGAAGGACGCCTTTTCTAGTGAAAGGCACTTCATTTTTCTTCCTCTTTCCGTCTAGCGTGCGTGTTGCCAGTTTCGACTCCCACCACTGTAAGACTTTCTCAACCCACATATCTTTCGCTTTTCCCTTTGTTTTCCTTCTTGTTCTCAACAATTGTCCCCTGATGGCATCTTATTTTAGGAAAATGCTAGAGGGTCCGGCAGCCATTACCGCTTTTAGGGCTAGGTTTGAGGTTCCAGATGAGATTGGCTTAGAGCTAGTCAATTCCAATGATCACCGTATAGAGGAAACCGAGAAGGGAGTACCGTTCCTGATCATTGCCATTGTAGAATGGGGCCTTAGGTTTCCCTTTCATCCCTTACTTTAGAAGTTTATAGTAAAAAAGAAGGTGTCGCCCTCCCAGTTGTCGTCGAATGTTTATAGGATCATCTTTGGCATGCTTGAAATCAATCGGCGCTTGGGTGTGAACCTGGGGGAGTTCCAAAGTGTATTTGTGGGTTATAGATTTGGTTAGAGAGTTAGTAAAGTGTCTACCCTCCTCCGGGAAGGGTGTTGACGACGTTAGGGTTTGGGTAATCGAGCCCTGGGAGTTCAGCGACATTCTTGAGGGAGAAAGACTGGCATTCCGATGCTCTAGAGTTCCCTGCAAAATAGGTTTGACGCCGACCTTTTGTTTTGCGCGTCTGATTTATTTCTAATATGTGTCTGAACTTGATTGCGATATTTTGCAGAGAAGAAAAAGCTGTTGACAGTACAAAATTGGCTCGCTAATTACGCCGACTTGAACAAGGTTCTAGACTTTCATGGTGAAGGCAGACTGAGGCACGTTGCTCGGACCGCCCATATACTGCTCAACTACCCTCTCTGCCACTCAACGTTTATGACCGACACGGGGATCCACAGAGCGTCCTTGCTAGTTTGGCCAAGGAAGGCCCTGAGGGAGATTTCGAAGATATTTCGATTAGCGTTACTATCGAAAGGGCTAGTGCCCCTAGTGAAGTGACAGTTGTAGTTGCTCCTCCGTTAGAGCCCGACGCCGAAGAACTGCATGAGGCCCACTCAAAGTCGAACGGTTCGGCCTTGAGTTTGTCACCACTTACGATCCCAGACCACCAAGTTAAAGTTTCAACCAGAACATAAGAGTCCACCCCATCCCTAGACGAGGAAGACAGCATGAATTTGAGGGAGAGGATGTTTGTTGCAGCGGGTAAGCCACTAAAGACGGTTGCCATAACTTTTGCCGATCCTCCATCTGCCGAAGTGGAGATCGCCCCTGTTCAAAAGAGGCTGGAAACACGGCAGCAAAAGAAAAAGGCGCTTGAGGTTGCCGCACCGCCCCCGGCACCCAAGAAGCTAAGAAAAGGCGCGTGGAGGAAGTCGGCGAGGTGGTTATAGTTACGCCGAATATTTTGTGCCGTCCTATGACGACTGCTGATTCAATGATCAATCAGGCCGAGGTTGCTTTCAGCATCATGAAGAGTGTTCTTCAGAGAAAGGATATTGCTAAGTTGGGAGCGGTAAGCGACACAGGTGTCTTCATGGGGGCATTCCATGACTCTCTGCTAGTAAGTCGGGATTGCCCTTCGATTTGTTTAGAGATTTCGCTCACATTTGTTTTAACGCAAACTTTTCTTTTTGGTGTAAGGTTGCCTGAATTCACTGGAGGCGATGAGCCACTACCGAAAACTTGCTAAGAAGCACCACCACCTCATAGAAGAACAAGGTTGTTTAAACAAGGAGTGGATCGATGCTAACAAAGACCGGATCACTTTTATGAAACAGGCCGAACAGGCGTCAACCGAACTCAAGATAGTGTAAGGAGACTATGAAAAGAGAGATAGGGAGGTCACTAATCTTCAAAAGAAATTCGATGTGCAGTCCGTGGATCTGTACAAAGCAAAATCGGAGATCGAGGCACTCCAAGCCAAAGTAGCTAAGCTGAAGGTAGACGAAGAGGCCATAACGACGAGGGGTGCAGAAATGGCAGCCAGCAACTTGGCCAATGAGATGACGGATCTGAGCTGTGTTATTTTTCGACAAGGCTGGAACAACGCCCTTCTTGCTGCTGGGGTGGACAAGCCCTCTGATATCTAGCATTTGTGCCCTAATTACTTCGACACTATTGAGGATGGTGTCGTCGACCCAAAGAAGTTGATAGCCAACGTCGAGTATCAAAGACAGCTTGCTTTGGAGACCGCTGTTGAAAAGGAGAAGGCTGCTGCTGAATCATCTAAGGCTGCGAAAGTGAACGCAGATAACTTGGTAGAGAAGTCGACACAGCTGGGGGAGAAGTCAGCAGAGTGATAGAGTTGTAGTTTTCCCCTTTTTTGGATATCTTGTGTAACAAACCTCCCCACTTTTAATGAAAGTTTTTGCCTTCGTCTTGATATCATTTTCACTTGGTGAACGTTTAAACAGCTTATTTGATTGCTGAAATTCATTTCTCCTTATGTTTGTATGACTTTCTTCATTTGGTCGATCTGTCCAACTTGGACAGGACCAAGTTTTCACACTTGGTTTTTGGTGGCCTTCTTTGGCCGACCTGTCCAACTTGGACAGGACCAAGTTTTCATACTTGGTTTTTGTGGCCTTCTTTGGCCAACCTATCCAACTTGAACAGGACAAAGTTTTCACACTTGATTTTTGTGGCCTTCTTTGGCCGACCAGTCCAACTTGGACAGGACCATGTTTTCACACTTGGTTTTTGTGGCCTTTTTTGGCTGACCTGTCCAACTTGGACAGGACCAAGTTTTTACACTTGGTTTTTGTGGCCTTCTTTGGCCAACCTGTCCAACTTGGACAGGACCAAGTTTTTAAACTTGGTTTTTGTTTAGCCCTACAGTGCTCTAAGTAGATTCATTTGAAAAACTTAATTTTCCATTAATCTCATAAAAGCTTTACACACTTGTTGAGTTGTTACATCACATGGGATCTTGCACTAATGGTAGAATTTCTTCAGGTTGTTTGCATTCCAAGACCGAGGCAGTTGTTTTCATTCTTCAACAATTTCCAACCGGTATGCGCTGACGCTGACCTGGGATGCCACTCTATAGGGGCCTTCCCAGTTGGGGCTGAGTTTGCCATCCACTGGGTTCTTCGTTGCCCCTAGTATTTTTCCTAGAACTAGATCACCTAGAGCGAAGTTTCTCGGACGAACCTGTTTGTTGTAAGAACACCTTAACTATCGCTGATATTCTGTAAGTCTGATCAAGGTAACTTCCCTTTTTTCTTTGGTAAGATCCAGATCCTTGGCCAGTGTTTGGTTATTGAGTCCGGTATTGAATGTTGCCGATCTGATCATTGGTAGCCTTATCTCCAAAGGTATGACTGCTTCTACCCCGTAGGCCAAAGAGAAGGGGGTTTAGCTGGTAGATCTTCTTGGGGTAGTTCTATAGGACCACAGGACGCTGGGCAGCTCCTCTACTCATTTTCCCTTAGCTCTCTCCAACCGCTTTTTAATCCCATTGAGCATAGTTTTGTTTAGAATCTCGGCTTGCCCATTGTACTGTGGATAAGCTGGTGTTGAATAATAGTTTCTGTTCCCGAGCTCCTCACAGAATGATCTGAACATGTTGCCATCAAATTAGGTGCCGTTGTCCGAGACAATGGCACGAGGGATGTCGAACCTCGTCACTATACTCTTCCATGCGAACCTTTTAGCGTTGATCTCTCTAATGTTTGACAAGGGCTTCGCCTCCACCCATTTAGTGAAGTAGTCAGTTGCCACAATGAGGAACCTTTTATTACCTGGAGCTCGGGGCAAAAACTAACTATGTCTAGTCCCCATTGAGTGAAAGGCCAAGGACTACTAATGGTTGCGAGATCCTCAGTAGGCTAATGTATGATGGGAGAGTACCTTTAACACTTTTCACACTTTAGGACGTACTGGGCTACATCTTGTTGCATATAGGGCCACTAGTATCCTTATGAGATAGCTCAGTGTGCTACTGACCTTTTGCCGACATGACTTCCATATATTCCTTTGTGGATTTCAAATAGGACGCCTTGCACTTTATCTGGGTGAACACAGTACAAGTAGAGGCCTATGAAAGACCGCTTGTAAAGTTCCTTGTTTGGTGACAACCAGTATCTAAAAGCCGCATATTTGATTCGTCTAGCTTTATTTTTATCCTTTGGTAGCTTGTCTTTGTCGAGGTAGGAGAGAATTGGGTCCATCCAAGATGGTCCCAACTGTTCTACAACCAGAGCTTGTTTTTCCTCTTGAAATATGCTTGGTCTGGCTAAAGTCTCCACGTTGATTGTTCTTTTTGACCTCAACTTTAGGGCTGTTGCTAACGTTGCCAGAGCATCGGCATGAGAGTTATTATCCCGGCTGATTTGCGGAGTTTATAATTGCTGAATTTGTTGAGCAATTCCTTAGCTTTAGCTAGGTACTACGTCATTCGGTCATTCTTTGCTGCATGTTCTCCCGTAATTTGGTTGACAACTAGCAGGAGTTCGAATAGATGACGATCTCAAAAATTTTGAGTTTGATGGCTCAGCGTAGTCCGGCGAGTAAGGCCTCGTCTTCGGATTCGTTGTTAGAGGCAGTGAACTCGAGCTTGATAACTTGTTCGATGGCTAAGCCGTCAGGTGTAATGAGCACTATGCCCGATCTTGCCCCCCAGTCATTGAAGGCTCCGTCGATGTAGAGTTGTCAATGATTAGTGTTCTCCCAAAGATCAAAGGGGAGGTCGTCATGCTGTGGAGCAGGAGGTGGTGTTTGGTTGGCTTCGGGTGGCAGTTCAACGGAGAATTTGGCAATGAAATCTGTAAGGACCTGCCCTTTCATAGCCAATCTTGGGTGGAACTTGATATCAAACTCCCCCAATTCCACAGCTCATGTTGCCAATCTTTTAGAGAAGTCGGCCCTTCTGAGGAGAGGTTTGAGCTGGTGGTCTGTGAGGACGTTGATGGTGTAAGTTCTGAAGTAGTGCACCAATTTTTGGGATGCTACTACTAGTGTAAGTGCCAATTTCTCTAGAGGTAAGTACCTACTTTCTGCCACAAGTAGCATTTTGCTAACATCACAAACAGACAACTATTGCCGATCCTGTTGTTTGAGTAGTACGGCGTTGATTGCATGCTCCGACACCGCGAGGTAGAGAAAGAGTTCCTCGTGCTTGAGTGGGGTGGAAAATAAGGGTGGCTGGGTCAGGTATTTCTTCAAATCATTGGGGGCTTGGTCACATTCCGAAGTCCATTTGAATTGTTCTCGTTTTTTGAGAAACTAGAAGAATGGTTGGTACTTGTTTGATGATAGGCTTATAAACCTATTGAGTGCTGCTGCCATTCCAGTTAGCTTCTGCACCTCCTTAGCATTCTTCGGGGCCTGAACGCTCTGGATTGCACTGATCTATTAGGAGTCCACCTCAATGCCCCGATGTGTAACCAAGAACCCTAGGAATTTGCCTGAGCTGACTTCGAAGACGCATTTCAAGGCATTCAATCTCATTTTGTACTACTTTAGGATGCTGAGTACTTCTTTTAAATCTTCTAGATGGGAGTTGTTGATTTTGCTTTTCACCACCATATCGTCGATGTAGACCTCCACGGTGTTGCCGATCTGCTTTTCTAGTGACCAAATGCTGGTACGTAGCCCCGGTGTTCTTTAGACCAAAGGGCATTACTTTGTAGCAAAATATACCCCTTGGAGTGATGAAGGTCGTCTTCTCTTGATCGTCAAGATGGAGGGGAATCTGGTGATACCCTCGGTAAGCATCCAAGAAACTCATCCTCCTAAAGCCAGCTGTTGCATCCATGAGCTGGTCGATTTTGGGGAGGGGAAAAGGGTCCTTGGGGCATGCTTTGTTTAGATCAGTGAAGTCCACACAGACCCTCCACTTACCGTCCTTCTTTTTTACTACCACTGTGTTTGAAAGCCAACTCGGGTAGTTGATTTATCAAATTGCCCCAGCTTCCAAAAGCTTCTTGGTTTCTTTAATAACGGCATCCACACGCTGTGTCGCTGCCCTTCTCCCCTTTTGGACCACAGTTCAGCATTTGAGGTTAACATTTAGCCTATGGCAGGCAACATCGGCATCAATTCCCGGCAAACACTTCTAGGTAACTTGTCAACTACTCGAGCAGAGAGCATTCCTCCATTTTGGACAAAGAGGTGCCGATGATGAAGTACTTATCATCCTGGCGATCTATGTGTATCTTCTTTAGGTCCTCCACAGCCTTGTTCTCAGGCGTCTGTCCCACATCGTCGATAGTAGGGGTGTCTTCGTGCAGCTCCATCATCTGCACTTTTTTGGCCTTGGTCTTTGTTATGCATGCCGACAAGAAACATTGTTTGGCAGCCACTTGGTCTCCCCTTATTTCCCCCACTCCATCAAGAATCGAGAATCTGATCAGTTGATGGTAGGACGAGGGGATAGATTTCATGAGGTGTAACTAGGTTCATCCCATGATAGCATTGTAGGGGGAAAGCACGTTGATTACCAGGAATTCTGTCTGCAACGTAATTCCTCTAGCAATCACTGGAACTGTTACGTTCCCCATGGGCCAAACCGGATCTGAGTTAAATCTGACCAACGGGTTGAGTGATAGCTGGAGGTCGGACTCCTTGAGCTCTAATTTCTTGAACAAGCTGTAATACATGACTTCAAACAAACTTCCTTGGTCAATGAGCAATCTTTTCACGTCACAGTCCGCCATTTTTAGTGTTACAACCAATGCATCATTATGTGGGGTCTGCACCCCCACGAGATCTTCGTTAGTGAAGGTAATGGACGCAGGGCCATCGCTGACCTTGACTTTCTTGTTCGGTGGTTATATCTGCATTACTTCCCTCAAGTGTGCAGCCTTCTATCTTTCGGCCCGGAATCTATGTGGATCGACGGTTCTTGATTCAGCCGAACCGTGCAGCACATTGATTACTCGGACTGGTCTTGCTTCAATCTCCTTTTGGGGTGCATCTTCCACTCGCGGTTGCTCGGCCTTGTTTTTCATCTTGTCCCAATCAATAAATTGGTCGAGATGGCCAGCCTTGGCCAAATCCTCCTAGTGGGTCTTAAGATGCCGACATTGCTCTGTTTTGTGCCCCTTCTCACAATTGTAGGAACATAACCTCTTTTGGTCCCGGGATGTTGGGCCCCCTGCTAACTTCGGGGGCCATTTCAAAAATGGTTTGTCACGGATCTAGGGCAAGATTTTATAGATGGGATCCTTGAAGACTGTGTAGACCCCATCATTCACCCTTCTTCCCCTATTGTTGTCATCTTGCCTTGGTTTCTTAGTTTCCTTTTTGTTTGTCTTATCAACGATAATGCCGACCTTTGTTGAAGTTGGTTGAGGCATATCTTCATCTAGTTTTGCGTAATGCTTAATTCTTAGCATTAATTCCTGTATAGTGAGGGCCGGCTTCTTCTTCAAGGACTGTCACAAACGATGCTCCCTAGGAAGGCTGATTTTGAACTGAGTTATAGCCAGTTGTTCGCTGCACTCGTCAATTTCATTGTAAGCCTCCCAGTAGCGCCGTGCGTATGCCTGCAATCCTTCCCCTTCTTCTTTCTGCAAGGTCAGTAAAAAATGCACCTCCTTGGGCTGCAAGCTATTAGCTATGAATCAAGCGGTGAACATCTCGACAAGCTACCTCCAGTTTGGCACGGATCTAGACGGCAACATGTCAAACCATCGTAAGGCTATATCCCCTAGGCTGGAGTGAAAGATTCAGTACATCAATGTTTGATCACCGCACCATATCACCATCAGTTGCTTGTAATGCCGAACATAGTTAACCGGGTCGGCCTTTCCGTTATATAGGGTGAACTTTGGTGGGGTGAACTTTCGAGGAATTGGGTAGGACTCAATCTCCTCTGTGAATGGTGTGGATGCAGTTTGGTCTAAGGCTTTCTTAACCAGGTCATGGGTTGTGCATTCCTTAGTTTGCTACTTCTTGTCCTCTAGCTTTTCGTTGTATTATTTTTCCCAGTCCTTTCGTTGCCGACCATCTTCCGCACCTTCATTGTTTAGTGTCACAATGCTCGGTGCTAGAGGTGTAGCTTTCTCTTACTCGTAGCGTCGAAACGTTGCTGCTTTTAGCAATTCTTTCGCGGTTCGGGGACCTTTCTCGCCCATGCCTGTCTCTTCCGGAGATTGCCTCTCTCATGATCCAAACTTGGGAAG
Organism: Euryodendron excelsum; assembly: GCA_033060915.1. Taxonomy (NCBI): domain Eukaryota; kingdom Viridiplantae; phylum Streptophyta; class Magnoliopsida; order Ericales; family Pentaphylacaceae; genus Euryodendron; species Euryodendron excelsum. The sequence continues at coordinate 37,729,118 of CM065383.1, read as the reverse complement.
TGAGGTAGGCAATCTCCTTGCCACTTCGCTAAATCTCTCTTTCAGCTGAACGGAGTGTATCTTCACTTGGGACTCGTCCACTGGAGGGTGAGGGGGCAAGGTCCCGGTGGTGGTTTCTATAGAAGTTTCGCTCCCTGACATAGTCCGGGTTCCTCTGCAGCCCGTCTGGTGCTTCCTGTTGGTTTTCAGCAGGGGTTTGTATTTTTGACCTCAGTATTCTGCATCGGTGCCGATCTACTGGGGTAGATTGGCAGTGCGCTGAATTGGTTTGATCTTTGCTAGAGGAGGCTTTGTTACCTTGTTCATCGTGGTTCTCTCCTCTTCCCCTTCGATCGTTCAAACTCATGGTTTTCTAAGCCTTCCCACAGACGGTGCCAATTGTAGGTGGGATTTTTTGGGAAGGCCGAGCCAAACACTCAAGCCAATGTGGATGAGTCCAAACTCACTGCAAGAAAGAGAAGTTAGAATGGGTCAACCCTTGGTGGGCTGATCACACTCCGATGATTAAGTTAGCAAGCTTAAGCAAGAGTTAAATAGATAAAAGTAGTGTATATTTTGAGTTAATTGTCTATACCTGGCTCTTGGGGGCTTGGATATTTATAGTGTAATCGATGGAGTGTTTTGCTCTTGGCCTACCAGCAGGTCATCATGGCTTGCTGGGTAGGCATCATCATATGCCGCCGGCTGACTACGTGTAGGACTTGTTTTACCGTCACTAGAGAATCTGGCTGATTAAACGTGTGGATCGACGTCGTGTGAGGAGTCGCTGGGACATTTAATGCGGGTCAACTCCGCATTTAATGCTTTGAGATCGCTAGGGGTTTGGGCTCACCTTTCGCGGTTTGGGCCAAGGTTGGCTCCAGGTCGGCGCCTTGGTCCGGACCGTTCTTTAGCGCTCAATTTGGGTCGCCCAGCAGCCCAGCTTTAATGTCATGTTGATTGGCCCTAACCAGATGGGTTGGGCCGTGTGTTTTTACCCCACAGGCAACAAATAGGATAAAATAATCTCTCTCTATCTCCCTATAGTAATCTCTCTATCTCTCTCTCTCTCTCTCTCTCTTAACACAATTTGCATATATGTGGTGAAATAGAAATTAAATTTAAGATTTTTTTGTAAACTCTTTTTGAAAAAAACAAAAAGAAGCTTTAAAGCAATTAATAAATGAAACTAACAATGGAAGCAACTTAATTAATTTTTGGAAGCCAAAATGGCGAAGTCAATAAAAAATACTTCATGACCTTTGATATCATCGAATTTGCATCTAAGAAACAAAAATTAAATAAGAGAATTAATGATAAAAATATATCACAAAGTATCGCTATTAAGCGAACCAAGGATCTTGTTGAGAAGGAGCCATGTAAAACATTTTTGAATTTTGATAGGCAAAGGTACACTGGGGACCAAAGTAGGAAAAATTTGTATTTTGAAAGGTCAGAATAAATTTTTTTGAATTTGGAAGAGGAAATACATTATTTCTTATCATAAATACTCAAGATTTATAGAGCTTACATGTAATTTTGTCAAAGTAAGGGAGGCCATGATCTCATTGTCATAAGATAGTTCCATCCTTGCATGCAATTGTCATTTGACCATTGAAGAGGAAATAATATAGCCAACACCAATAAATAGTTAGTTTGATATAACGGCATAAAACTATATGTATTTATAAATATATATACTACTATAAAAAGTCAACATTGAGCTTTTGGTTAGAATCTGTCACGTTATTTTATATTTTCAAACTATCCTAAAATGTTTAAAAAATTTACTACGTAACTCACGTTCCCACTTTTTATACAATTACACACAACTAGATAACTACAAGGAAGTAAATAAATAGGCATAGTGTAGCATACGCATGCTACCCTTCTAATGTATATTGTATGCATACCACTTGATTGGATGACCAAGTAACCAAAAAATAAAACCTTTGCTTCAAAATAACTTTTACTAAAAATATGAAGTTTGAATTTCTTTACAAAAAAGGAAAAAGGAAAAAAAAAAGAAAAAGAAAGAAAAGGTCCAAAAAATTCAATACTTATATGCATGAGAGAGATAGGCAAAGCTTGTTTTCTTTCTTTCTTTCTTTTTTTTTTTTAATTTTCAAAGAAAAAGGAAAATAGTTGAACAGAATCCATGGTTGATGCTCCTCACACTCATACATGGTTTATTATTATTATTAATACTTATGTTGTTGTTAATATTATTAATATTAATGATAATAATAGTATTATTGCTATTATAAACAAATATACAATATTTTGACTGCTGAGAAACAAAAGCATAAAATTTCAAATTCACCTCTCTCTCTAGTGATTTAAAAAAGTCAACTCTAACCCATAAACGAAATATGGGAATAAATATTACATATATATAGTTTATATGCTGACATGAGAAGGCAAAAGCCAACCATAAAACCAAATCTAGCATTTAAGAGAAGACATTTCATGGCTCTTACGACTTTTTCCTTGATCTGCTTTCGTAGTCGTCCCTTCTTGTGGGAAAAACAATGATGTGCTCGCAGTTTGAGGCTGAAGCAACTCAAAGATTCTTCATATGGAAAGTATTATCCAGGTTGTGAACTTAGTATTTTTATAGGGATAATTACAAACATACTTTTTGAACTATAACTCAGTATCATTAAAATCTTATAAATTATATAAAAAAAATTAACCCCTTGAACTATTAATTTGTATCAATCAACTCTTTATTTTAGTAATCAATTAGCAATTTATTAAAAAAGTAGAGAAAAAATTATCATCTTGCGCATGTTCACAAAAGTTCATTTTGTACCTAAAGCACATTATCTATTTGTAATAATTATCTCATGACTAAAATACCCCTTGTATTGCTCCTGCATTTTCATGTCATTTCAAAAGATATTTCAGTTATTAAGTAATTATTATAATAAGAGAAGATTAGTTTAGGCATAAAATTATATTTCTGTGAACATGTACAAGTTAAATAACAAATTTTTTATCTATTTTCCTAACTGATTGCTAATATAAGGGATTGATTGATACAAATTGATAGTTCAAGGGTCAATTTGTTACGTTTTAAAGTTTAGAGGATCTTAGTGATATTAATTCATAGTTTAGAGAGTGCATTTGTAATTAATCTTATGTTATATACTCAAAGCCACACAAGAAAGCTAGCTTGCTTGTATCCCAAAATATTTCAAAATTTGAGTATATTCTATGTACTCAAAGAAGTCCAAATGTACCAGTGAAAATGTTTTCCCAAAAAACCAACCATTGCTACACACTGTTTTGAACACATCGCAATTAGAGTCAGTCATGCAAATAAAAGACAAAACATACATGATAATCTATATCTATACTATTATAAAGCGAACTTTTTAAAATAAATTATTTTGGTGAAACTTTCACTTCGGTGAAAATTTTTTTTTATTAATAAAAATAACCCACAATAGAAAGTTTGTGATGAAAATATTGGGTTAAAATATATATTATTCATCTCATGAAATTCAACACAAAAAAATATGAAATTCATATTACAACTTTACAAACAAAGTATACAAAAAACTTATTGATAGAGGAGTGTAGTCACTGTCCTTAAGAATAGATCGCGTCCCTCTAAGTACAAGACCTGGTGCATCATGTTATGGCAACCTACCCTCTAGGATTCAACTGTCGCTTCTCCGCAAAAGTGTACTTCCAAGTGCAGGGGTGTACAGGACAAACAATAATATATATATGAAACTCTTGTACTCCAGTAAATAGACAACAAGTGGTCGAAAAGTGCAAGGTTTGATGAGGAAGTAAAAGACCCCGAAAGTTGCTTCACGGCAATTGTGCTCACACCATGTGGGGAACACCTCACTTACTACCAAATACTTTCACCAATATATAAGTTACAAGAAGCCAATGACTATTAGCATTGAGTCTGGATTAAAGCATCCACTGGTTATAATACAATTACACAATGCTATTGATAGCCCATTAAAGAGTAGAGGAAAACATAATACTATTTTATTGACCACAATAAATATATTAGGCTTTGAAAAACCGATGAGGATTTATAGCAAGCTTTCTATAAAATAATTTAAATAATAAAATTAAATTTTATATTTTGAAATATACATCTTCAACAATCCCCCACTATTTCAAAATATAAAATATAATAAATGGATAGATCCGATTAGGGGACACAAGCATCTAATGCATTACGATGGTGTCTTTTAGACTATGAACCGACACTTAGGATAAATATGTTAGGGCTACAGAAAACTAGTGAAGTATAAAATTTCTATGAATTAGAGTCCTTTGATGTAACACGACTGAACTTGTCACTCACATTAGATCCTCTAATTTGAGCTTATTCAATGCGGATTGGGATATAAGTCCTGTGCTTACCTGGATGTTCATGAGTGCTCTAGAGAACCTACTTAAGCTCTCATAGGAAGTGACCCCTTCCACACCCCTATAGGTGAATCCATCAAGTATGCACTATAATTAAACACACCGCTCATGTTTTGAGCTATGGTATTTATTGATAGCATAACACTCAATCTTCAACATTGCAGTTGTACTATCACACCAACTGGATGGATTCTCAAAGTAAAAGATAGTGCTTACAACCACCAAATGACTTGACAGTACTCATATGAACTTATGTCTTGAGATCTCCATTCATGTAAGTTGGATTTTCATCATTTGTGGCTCTTGTATGGGCATAAACCTCATCCCCTTCGAGGTTTGATAACTAGTCAGAGATTTATCACAAGCATTTCCATCTCTTTGACTGATGTCACATATGTACCTGATAATATTTTTAGATATTTTGCCTATAACAGCATGACGATTGTTCACAATTCTCAACATATATACTACAAGAAAAACACATTTAGTAACAAATAAAATAGTCACTGAATGTTCTTTTTTAGTTGCCAATATTAATTCGCAAGTAAGGTGGAGACTAAATATTTAGTGGCTTACTAGAGGTTACTAAATGTTATGGCAACTAAGTTTTGGTTAGTCGCTGATATGTGTTCAATGGCGACTAAACGTGGCGACTAAATTGGTAGTCGCCAAAAGGTAATTAGTCACCAAAAGATGTCATACGGCAACCATTGACGTTAGTTGCCAAACTCCCATAGTGGCCAATACTTAGTCAGTGCCGACTACGCTTGGTGACTAATTATTAGTTGCTATAGCTAATTGTTTGCCAAAGTCATCTTATAGTGACCAACATAAATAGTTACAAATCTCACGATCATGAGGACTTTCGCAACCAAAACATATTAGTAGCCAAAGAATTAGTTGCTCATTTATTAAGAAGATATTGGAGATGACCTTTATTATCCGAAACCTATACGAATCAAAATCAATTCTAACTTAACAAGTACACAGAGCTTCGTATAAAGAAACTATATATTTAATTTCAATAAAAATATCAGTGCCAACATCCAAAAAACTATATCCACCTATCTAAACAATAAAATTCTAAAATGCATCTAAAATCCAGCCAAGTCTAATATTCACAATCGGAAACCTTTATTTATAAGTATGAACTAGCGTAAAATAACATGTGCAATTAGTCGTAATATCAACATCTAAAATCTTCGTCCCACCAAAACTTCATCCCAGAAAATCTTCGTCCATGGCCATTAGCAATCTGTAAAGAAATAAACATAAAGAACAAAAGATTTCATTAGTAACAGTCCTAAAATAGAAATTCTAATGTGATTACAAAAGACTTACGAATCTGAACTTGATATAGGCAGAACAAAAAAAGTGAATAACCATTGTGTCTTATTCATTATCCAATTGTCGATTTGATTTTGAGCAGAAGTGAGAGGCAATTTGATTTTGTTACAAATTCAATGACTTCCCAATTGTTTTTTTGTAGATGATCAATTACGCATCAGAATAATATCCTAGACCGAACTCAGATGAGTTTTATTACATGGGCTTGGTAGAGGTTACTAGAGTGGGCATTGGTGTTGAATCTTCCAACAAGCTAAACATGAATCAGATATGTACAAATCATTTTGGCAAACATATTATTTTCAACTGCATAATTAAAGAGAGTCGGTGTGGCAAGACATGGACCGATACCAAATTCCTTGACTGTTTCCACATGCCTTCATCTGCTGCATCATCAAACGTAAACGTTGAAGTTTGTTGAATTTTTTTGTAGTTCATCGCGACTCCTCTTCTCGTCCTCCCTCTCTCTTTATTGCCCCTTCCGCTCCTTTTCTTGCTCCTCTCTCTCCTTAGCTCGCTCCTGCTTTTCTCTTTCCCGTTCCTCATGAAGTATCTCTAATTCAGATGCAAGTGTCTTGAGCTTTTGATTTGAACGAGACTCATTATCATAGCTCGAGGACGGCTTTGGACATACTCCAAACCCAAGGATGTACCCTTTTCTCTCACCAAGCGCTTTCCTTGAGATTTCTTCTGGTGTTATATCTATGCCGGATGCCTTAGCATTGTCACGAATTTTCACCATTTCTTCCTGTCAAAAAAGAAACAAAGGTTATAAATTAGTTATCATTTTTTGACAATACTAACAGTCCAATGAGTATTGTACAAGTGTATAAGGCTTAAATATATATGTATTGCCTCTTACATTCTGGGTGGAGCCACTCTTTTGTATTTTTTGACTGATGTTCATCCTTAAAATAATCAATAAAATCTGGCATTTCTTCATCTGTGGCCTGTGGCTGCAAAGTCAATCAACTACATGTATAAGTCATTTACTTCTATTGAAAAGATGAGTTATATACCTTAAAAAATACAAAACTTGTAGTGTGTTTTACATAACATCAACAATCACCTTTTTGGTCATCTTAAAGGCAAATGATCTCGATTCCAGGGAATGACCGTATGACAACTTTTTCTTATTCTTTCTACCAGCTTTTGACCATTTCTACAAAAAAGAAATATAAACTTAAACTTCAAACTGAATTAATCATAATTCGTTACAATTTTAAACTGAAATTAAATGGTGGTAAACTTACCCTAAATGTTTTACTCTTAAATACATGATCAATCATGTACTTCCAGTCATCCACCTTCACCCCCCTGTATGGTTCATTGTATGGATCAACCATAGCTTTTTTTGACTTGCGATAATGCTTACTCATCTTGCCTTTCCAATTTTTATTCAAAAGATTAGCTCTCTTAGTTATCACAACAAGAACTACAAGGTTGTTCTCATCTGAATCCTCGTTAGTAATGATGCAAAATTTGTCCTACCAAAACAACAATAAGTTAAAAGTACTTGCAAACTGTAGAATATATAATTTGTAACCTATTAACAGAAGACATTTGTAGTTGAGTAGTCTAGAATTATTACCTGCACAGACTGTAGAATAGTTTCCTTAACTATTGGGTCAACAAGATTCCATCTCTCGGCAAATCCTTTAATAGGACAATACCTTCTAATTGCAATCCCCAATTGGTTTGAACACATGGGAGCATAAGGACCGCAAAATGTGTTGAACCCTTAAAAAATTAGCACCAGAATTGTCATCAATTAGTTTAGTTAATCCTTTTCCAAGACTAGGCCCCCGCACGCACTTTGAGCCCGACCCACCTGACAAATATTTTTAAGCAAACATTTTACCAATTACTATTTTAGCAATTAAACTGGTGGGTCCAGCAAGTATAAAGCAACTATCATTTTACCTACACCCCTCGTAACAATAGGAATTGGTGCACTTGGTTGAGAGTGATCAATACTGTGTGATTGATTAGACACCACATGTGGCTATTCTAGCTGCTCTAAAGGCAAAGAACTCTGCAAAAGAGTTGTGGCTGGTGGCTCACTTAGGGATTGCAAATTCATAAGTGAGTTCTCGGCTGAAGATGATGATGTAGTCCTTCTTTTCTTCCTCGAATGCATGGTCACCTATTAAATTAAAATGCAATGCATTAGAAAAACATGAACATGAAAAACGACTATGTTATTAAATAATAAGTATTGTTATTAAAAAATAAAAATAAAGTCGTTAGTGACAACTGAATTATAAAATTGAGCATCACGGAACCAGCTAATTAAAAAACTCATTTGGTTTAGGTATAACGTGATCAGGGGCAACTTGTTTAGTTGAGAAAATCTTTCAAACAAAGTCATTACCAAGTGTTGTCACAAATATTACCTTATTTGCTCGAGATTGAGATGAATGGTCATTTTCGGTTGATGAGTATGTTCCTTCCTCATCTGAAGGTAGATACTCATCATCATTATGATTGTTATTCTTGTTTTTCTTCTGATTACCTCCATGCTTAGAACATGTACTTGAATTGAACAATGAATTTGACAATCCTTTTAAATTTGAATTTGCAAGCCTTGCTTGTTACTTTCAATTCTATTTTTTCTTTGCATCTCGTAGTCCATCACCATCTGGGACATGCTTGTATTGTGACTTTAATTGCATTTTTTCTTTGCATCTCGTACTCCATCACCATCTGGAACATGCCTCCGGGCTTGATAAACAACTTACACTTCATTGACATATCTGCAACTATAACATACATGAAATGTTCAGAAGTAATTAATATGATAAACTAAATGTATTATGTATTGATGTAGAATCAATGACAGCATGTTTCAATATATATTGTAGCAAAAAGATGTACTGGTATGCACAAGTGCAACTCCTCCATTATCTAACACCAACCTTACTTTTATATCCTCTCGCAATGCCATATATATATATATAAATGTAGTTGAATAGTGGACTATTTTTGGCAGTTAAAAACAAAGAGGTCAAAATAGTGCATAACAGGTTGGGAATCACGCGATGGCGCGATAATAGCGTGTTAATAGCACAGAGAGTTTTTTTTTCACAGGATGAAGGACTGCGTGATCGTGCGCTAGACCTTGCCATTGTGCGCTATGCCTCGCCATTGCGCCCTCTAACAGGTTACCTGGTGCAAAAAACAAAACTAGAAATCGTGTGAGGAGGAGATGGGCAGTATTAAGGGTCAGAGATTGGCGATCAGAGGCTCTCATTATGGCTAAATCAACCTAGAAATTGAATACACCAAATCAAAGCAACAAATTTAAATGCATCCAGCTAGGGTTTCCTAGTAATCGAATCAACAAATAATCTAAGCTTCAAATAATTAGATCGCAAACCATAAGAAGCATTGTACTTGAGGAGGAGGAAGAGAGAAACGGATTGAGATTGTTTTTCTCTCTATATGTAGTAGGACATACAAGATTGCGGGAGAGAGAGAATAGAGAAGAGAGAGATTGTTTTGTGAGATTGAGATAGAAGGGTTTACAGAGACTGAGAAAGCGGAGGAAAACAAACGCGAGAAGTATTGTGCCATTTTTTTGGAGGGAAATTTGGGAAACAAATAATTTCAATACTCCTTGTATTTTATAAATCAGATTTAGAGGTTCTCTTAATTCTAAATACACACGAGACTATTTTGACTCGTACCAATCATAATATTGGTTTAATAAATTCCAATCAACTCCTTGTATCTTTATTTATTTTTTATTTAGTTGCAATGATTTATGTGAAATCATATAAAAAATTAAACAACCCAAAATATAAAGGGTTTTATGTATTTGAAGTCTAATTATATTAATTAAAAAATTAAATAAAGAGAAATAGCATTAACTTATAAGAGAAAAAACTAATTCAAATAGAGAGAAATCAGTAATTCGTGGAATAGTATGGTAAATAATTTGCTTAGTGACACCAATTAACAGTAACTTTGTTCCGCTTGAAATTTATATATTTTAAAATACATAGAGAAATAAAATTATAGCAATTATTTATTTTTCAAATATATATTGAAAATTTAAATGTACATTTTTTTTTATTTTCATGGTAAATTTTTTATTTAGAAAACTAAGCAACCCAAATACAACAATCCCATGCAGAGGTATCCATTGCTAATAGGTTATGCACTAACGGCAGAGGTTCATTGAGCACCGCATGATTGAGAAGGCGTGTGTTGTTTGATAAGTATGAAGTTGGTGGTGAGATCGAGTTATTGATTTTTTTTTTACATTATGTAATTTTTGTTTCTAATGAAATGTACATATGCATTTACATATCTATCTATTTTTCATTTTGGTTGATTATTGGAGAATATATATTGTGAACTTTTAATGAAGTGCTGAAAAGATTATTGAATTAATAATATATTTTGTAGTTGCCAAACTAAAAAAATTGATGCCTCCACAATCAGATTGGAATAAATATAATGGTGCTTAAAAAGAAGTTAAATGCTTAAAATCATGAGATGAAACAAAAAAAAAAAAAAAAAAAGCAAGACAATCCAAAATTACGAATGCCATACAACATTTTAAAACTTTCACACTAAGAATAATCCCAACTAATTAATTATTAAAGATAATTCAATTTTCAAGATTTATCTTTTAAAATCCTTTAATCCATCACTAATCATTAAATATATTGTGATTCCTAAAATCTCTCCCTAAAGACCATAGATTTATATTTTAAATTGTACACCCATCTTACATATACGAGAAAAGTGATTTCTCTGCATCTAATTACTCATTCCAAATATTAAAAGATACAAAGATCAGGACTTTTCCAAATAAAAACTTTTCCAAATATAAAAAACTAGGCGACAATTTCCCTAAAATTAAAACTCCCTAATTCGTTTATTTTTCTTAAAGCACTTCCTAATCCCTATTGGTCAGAATATCTTTTTTTAATGCTCTAAAAAATCAGTAATTTATTTGACTTCCCAAAATTACTTGTAGAAACAACCTAAATTTTTTTAATCAAATGTAATTTTTTAACAATATATATATATATATAGACCATAGCATTTAGTCTATATAGACCATAAAAAATAATATTTTTAATGAAACATATAGAACAAAATTATATGTTCTCTAATTAATAAAGACAACAACAATACGTAAAAATGATAAAAATGACATTTATATTTTCCATGAATTTTTGTTATAATGACAAATAAGACTTACTTTTTGGGACAATAAATTAAAAAATAACAATTAATATAAAATTTGATGAGACTCTAAAAAATTGTTGGAAATTCCAAATTCACATGGTCACAGACTGTTGGAAATTCCAAATTCCCATGGACATATATTTTATTTTTGATGTTTGAATAAATATTTTTTATATTGTTCTATATATAAGTATAAAAGGAAATATGAATTATACCTCGATATTGGACTCAATTAAAAGAAATTATTACATAACTAGAGCACAAAAAGCTTAAAATTAAATCTTATTACTAATTCCACTAGAACAAGAGCCCTTAGCTAAAAGTTTAATTGTTATCTTAGTTTCATAAATTATTTTGGTTAATAAATTAATCATCTAAATTTCGTAGATTATGAATTGACATATAAAATAATTTAATAATTAAAAATAAAATAATTTAATTTTTACAATTGAAAAAGGGATCATGAAGTCAGCAATCGCACGATAGCGCGTATTTTACCGCGCGATCGCGTGCCCACGATTTAGATATCAGCAACTTTGGGTTCATTTTTGTTTTGCATCTCATTTTGTTTCCTGCTCTCGCGATAACATCCTAGGTTCTTCACCAAGTGACTGTCTTCATCTTCTCTCATGGTTTTCACCGGTTAATCATCATTTTGGTAAGGCTCTTACTCTCTAATCATGTTTCTTTGATGTTTTTCCATTATAGGGTTTCATTGTATTGATTTAGGTTTTTCAAATTACTTGTTCTTGTTTACAATGTATAAGAAAAGAGCCCATGTTGAATCGTCTACTTTCATCTCTCCCAAGGTTCTTACTCTCTAATATTATTTCTTTGATGTTTTTTCACTATAGGCTTTCATTGTATTGATTTGGGTTTTTCGGATTACTTGTTCTTGTTTATAATGTCTAAGAAAAGAGCCCATGTTGAATCGTCTACTTTCATCCCTCCAAAATTCAAGTATGACTCTTTTAAAAAGATTTTTGAGGATTCCTTTGCTACACACAAAATTTTACTTGAACAAGGCCTCAAAACACACCATTTCAAGGATGGATTTATTTTCAAAACTTTTACTGAACGTGGTTGGAATTTCATTTTGAATCTTAGTGGCAATGTCTATCCTGAGATGGTTAGGGAATTTTACTGTACATTACCAATGTGAACAGAAAACAGTTGTCTTTTAAAATCTTTTGTCGAGGTTTTTCCTTTTTTTTTTATCAATGCTAATGTTGTGGTTCGTTTTTATGATTTTCCTTGTGTTACTATTCCTCAATTTCTTATTGAAAATGTGAATGATGATATGGCTTTCATGAAAAATGTTGTGTCTGTTTTGACAAAAAATTCTAAGTCTTATGTGATTGGCAAACAAATTTGTCATTCCTTTCTCACACCTGAGTATCGGATTCTTGACACTTTCACTTCATTTACTTTTTGGCCTACATCTCATTCCACTTCTCTAAATTTTGAGAGATGTTGTTTATTGTTTGCCATTGGTATTGGTCTCACTATAGATCTTTCCTCTCTCATGGTGCAATATATGATTCATGCCTCAAAGCATAAACCTAAGAATCTCGGTCTTCCCTTTGGTTATTTCATCTCCCAATACCTCTTGTCTCAAAATGTTCCACTTTTTCTCGGTGAGAGAGTTTTGTATTTGGCTTCTCTTGTTGATAAGAAGTCTTTGGAGCATAGTAAGCCTCACGAAACACGTGTTGATGCTCCTATGATTAACGTGGATGCCGAGGAAGGTGATGAAGATGATGAAGATGATAGTGATGATGGTGATGATGATGATGAGTTTGAGGTAGCTAGGGATCCTTCTATGTCTGGTGGAGTTGAGAGTTCGTCATTTGGTTCAATGAATTTTTAGTCTATGATGTGATTTCTTCAAGATATGTAGCAGTTAAACAATGAGCAATTCACTCAAATTAATGCACATCTTAATGTTTTTCAAGGGATAATGGATTCTGTGATCACCTACATTCGGGACGGTCAAATACCTCTTCCACCACCTCTTTCTGCTTCTCAGTAATTTTGTGATAAAAAGGAGGAGATTATCTTGGTGATTGTTTTTTAAGGTGGTAGCTTGGTTGTGTGGTGGTGACAGTGTGGTTGGTTGTTTTGATCTTTTTAGTTTTAGTTATGTTGTTGGACGGATTTGTTTTGGACAATTTGGTTTGGATGATATATATATTACGGTTTGAATGATGATGTATGTTTCTTTTGTGGTATATTTTGGGATTGTTAATATGTTAATTGAACATGTTTGTATTTTGATGGATTTTATTCACTTTGTTAACCAATGAAGTAAACTAGATGTTTAGGGGGAGAGAATTTCAATATAGGGGAGATATTTTATTATCTCACAAAATGGAGTGCGCCATTGCGCGGGATAATAGTGCGCTACTAGCACGGAGAGTTCAATGGATTAAATCAATAATCGCGCGATCGCAGCCTAATAGTGCTCTAATAGCACTGAGAAGAATTTGTCTAGTTCAATATGGGAGCTCGCCATCGTGCGATTGATCGCGCTATCTCGCGCTAGTGGCAGTTTACATAACTTGTGAATATGAGCCATCTTTTATTTGTCTTTGCTGAAATTAAAAGTCATGTGGGCTTAATTAATCGAATTATAGTATACCAATTGAATGCATATGGGATACGTTTTAATTTTGGAATTATATGTTTAAAAGCTTTGTTGGATGATTGGTTTATTTCTCTTAATTATTGTCTAGTTATTATAGTATGATTTTGTCACCTACTATATTTTTTTACTTGAGTTTACGTAGCTATTACCATTTTATTATGCTGATTTTGCATTTTAATTTTTATTCTGATCCTTGTAGGTGACAAGTCATGAATAAAAGTTGGATGACAATTAAGGATAGAGTGAGAAGTGAAGAATATAAAAATGGTGTGGTAAAGTTTATAAAGTTTGCAAGGGAAAACTTAAACGATCAAGAGGCTAAGATTTCTTGTCCGTGTTTAAATTGTTTGAATGGCATAAACTGAGTGCCAAAGAATTTTATGTTCACTTGATCCAAAAAGGGATCGATCATTCTTACAAGACCTGGGTAGATCATGGAGAACCTGTTAATGTGCGTCAACCTAGTGTACGAAACGATGATGACCAATACCAAGGTGGTGGTAATTCAGATATAGTGGAAGTTGACATTCTTTAAGACAATGATCAATTGCCCGATATGTTCAAAGAAATCCTCGTGGGTGGAGCCTTCGATGATGGTATGGATAATTTGCCTAACACATTTGAAAGTCAAGATGCGCAGAAATTTGATAAGTTATTTAATAATGCTCATCGTGAAGTATATTCGGGATGTAAAAAGTTAGTTTTGTCGTTCATTGTGAAGATGCTTCATATTAAGGTGTACAATAAGATGACCAATGCTGCATTTGACATGGTTATGGATGCATTCAAGGAGATGCTGCCGAGTGCTGATGATACTATACCATGGAATCTTTATGAATGTAAGAAGTACTTGCATGATTTGGGTTTGGGGTATGTGCCTATTCATTCATGCAAGTATGTTTGTGCACTATTTTGGGGAGAGACAACAGATTTGGAGCATTGCCCAAAGTGTAAGGAGTCTAGATACAAGGTAAATGACGATAAGGGTAAGAAGATCCCTCATAAGATATTACATTATTTTTCCCTAACACCAAGGCTTAAAAGATTGTTTGTGTCAAAGAAAATAGCAGCTGACATGAGATGACACAAAGAGAAACATTTATATGATGGAGTATTAAGACATCCGGCTGACGCCAAGGAATGGAAGGATTTTCATAGGCGATATCAATTATTCGTTGAGGACTCACGAAACGTGATGTTAGGGTTAGCAACTGACGATTTTAATCCCTTTGGTAATAGGAGCTCATCATATAGTATGTGGCCCATTATTTTGATGCCTTACAACCTCCCATTGTGGATGTGCATGAAAGAGCCCTATTCTATAATGTCATTGCTTATTCCCGGTCCATTGTCCCTCGAAAGAGATATTGATGTTTACTTGTAACCACTTATTAGCGAGCTGAAAGAATTGTGGGTGAATGGGGTTCAAGCATATGATGCTTCAAAAGGGCAAAGGTTTCTAATGCGTGCAACCATAATGTGGGTGATTAATGACTTCCTTGCATATGGAAACATGTTTGGTTGGACTACAAAAGGTTGTTAATTGGCTTGTCCTATCTGCAATGAGAACAATTCATTGTAGGGTTTGATAAGCAAGATAGGGTACATGGGAGCTTGTCGCTTCTTGCCTGAAAATCATAGTTGGCGAAGGAGCAAACTGTTTAATGGTGAGATGGAGAATTGATCAAGGCCTATAGAGATGTCAGGCGAACAAATTTTGGAGCAAATTGATTCAGGGACATACAAGGCATTTAGAAAGCATCCAAGTTGTAGGAAAAGATGAAGAGATGAGCATTCAATTTAAATTGGACGAAGAGAAGGATTATGTTTGAGCTGCCATATTGGAAAACCCTCCAGCTTCGACACAATCTCGATGTCATGTATATAGAGAAGAATATATGTGATAATCTGCTTGGGATGTTATTGGGCATAGACAGTATGAATAAGGATATAGAAAAGGCATGCTTAGATTTAGAAAACCTGAATATATGAAAGGAGTTACACCTCAAGAAGTGTGATGATGGGTCTTTTGAGAAGCCTCCAACATTGTACACACTGCCCCTTGCTGGGAGACAAGGCTTTTATAATTTTTTAAAGTCAATCAAGTATCCTAATGGTTACGCAGCAAACATCTTTAACTCTGTGAGCACTCAAGGGGGTAAGTTATCTGGCCTTAAAACTCATGATTACCATGTCCTTTTGCAGCGACTTCTTCCGATTGGGATGCACGGTTATGTTACTAAGAAAATTGGTACCGTGCTATTTGAGATAGGTAATTTTTTTTTAAGCAATTGTGCTCAAAGACATTGAGGGTAGATGATTTAGAGGAGCTAGAGGGCCACATCATCCTCGTAATTTGCAAGCTTGAAAAGATATTTCCTCCAGCTTTCTTTGATGTCATGGTGCATTTGGTTGTTCATTTATCTCGTGAAATTAAGCTTGGAGGACCAGTGCAATATCAATGGATGTATCCAATTGAAAGGTAATTAAGTCATCAAAAAACATAATACTGTGTGATATCATATTATGCTATCTAGACCAAGCATGTTCTTGATGATTTGAAAGCCTAATTTCCTCTTGGTAAATTTTGATTGTCTCGCCTGTAGGCTACTTGGGATGTTAAAAGAGTTTGTTGCCAATAAAGCTCGTCTAAAAGGTTTGATTGCATAGGCGTACCTTTTCAAAGAGTGTACTACTTCTGTTCTAGGTATCTTGACGGAATAGAAACTGTTTTCAATCGAGAGGAAAGGAAAGATAATGGCGGTGAGTGTGGTCCTAGGTTAGTAGTATTTTCTCAAACAGCCCGTCCGTTTGGCTTGATTACAAGGGCACCAGATGTGCCCACTACAGAACTTGAAATGACACACTGGTTTATCTTATTTAATTGTTCAGAAGTGGAACCTTATCTATAGTACGGTTTCTTTAACGTTCTTAATTTCATTTCTTACATATGATTATATTTATGTATTCGTAATTAAGAAAGTATATTGATCGAGTAATAAACACAACAGTTTGCTTGGAAATAGAAATGCGGAATACATCAAAAAGCAACAACAAAAAGAATTTCTAAATTGGTTCAAACAAGAAGTAAGTCCTAGTTAATTGTGCACATCAAGATAATGATATACTAAAATTAACATTATATACTTTGTCTGTGTAGATGAATCAATTGAGAAAAGATAAGGCCCCAGAAGTAATAGATGAATTATGGTTGTTGGCTAACCGTTCGGGTCTAATAGTAAGGACATATTCAGGGTATATTTGTAATGGAATGCAATTTGATACCGTCAACCGCGACAGTCGCCATAAAAGTCAAAATAGTGGTGTGGTAGTGGAAGGAAATCACCCAAGTGGCTTAACGAATTTCTACGATAAATTAATCACAGTGTGGGAAATGACGTATTTGTTTGAATATCGAGTTATTTTGTTCCAATGTGAATGGTTCAATACTGGTACCAACAAGACTGGTCGGATGGATGAACATGCCATAAGTATTGATATCAAAAGTAGATGGTACAAGAATGATCAATTTGTGTTACCAAATCAAGTCCAACAAGTTTTCTACGTCAATGAAGGAAGATTGGAAAGTTGTAGACTGATTCCAACATTGAGGAATATGGGATGTGCTAGAGAAAGATGATATAAATCAAACAGATGATCCTATTGATGTGGTCCAACAAGAAACAAGCACTGAGATTGCACCAATTATCCTTGAAGATCCCATTACCAATGATTTGCTTAGGACTGATGTTGATCTAGAAGTTATTAGCGATGAGGCAATTTTATAATCCAGGATTCAGCCAGCAGAAGATGGTGAAGAAGAAACATTCCGTCATGATCAGGAAGATGAACTACCAAAGAACCCAAATGATGAAGAAGAGTTTGATGACTTTGATGTAAAACTTGCATAGAACCGAGATGATGTAACAGTGAATGCATGTGAAAGCTACAATGGATTCCGTGATCACCTACATTCGGGACGGTCACATACCTCCTCCACCACCTCCTCCTACTTCTCAGTGATTTTGTGCTAAAAAGGAGGATATTAGCTTGGTGATTATTTTTGAAGGTGGTAGCTTGGTTGTGTGGTGGTGATTGTATGGTTGGTTGTTTTGATCTTTTTAGTTTTAGTTATGTTGTTGGATGGATTTGTTTTGGACAATTTGGTTTGGATGATATATTATGGTTTGAATGATGATTCATGTTTTTTTTGTGGTATATTTTGGGATTGTTAAGATGTTAATTGAATATGTTTGTAGTTTGATGGATTGTATTCACTTTGTCAACAAGTGAAGTAAACTTGATGTTTAGGGGGAGAGAGTTTTAATAGAGGGGGAGATATTTTATTATCTCACAAAATGGAGCGCGCCATCGCAGGATAATAGCGTGCTAATAGCACAGAGAGCTCAATGGATGAAATCAATAATCGCGTGATTACGGCCTAATAGCACTCTAATAGCACAGAGAAGAATTTGTCCAGTTTAATATGGGAGCGCGTCATTGCGCGATTGATCGTGCTATTGCGCGCTATAGCAATTTATGTAATTTGTGAATTTGAGCCATTTTTCATTTGTCTTTGCTGAAATCAACAGCCATGCAAGCTTAATTAATTGAATTATAGTATACCAATTGAATGCATATGGGATACGTTTGCCTTAAGTTACTCCAAAGTTGCAAGTTACTTCATTTTATTTGACTTCTTATAGCATCAAACTGAATAGTTGAATTGGTGATTGGGATGAGTGTCACATGGATATCAATCTTGAATCTATGTTTGCACTTTGCATAGCTGCGAAACTTGAAAAATAAGAGGATTACTTTCCGTACGCATGCTGTAAGAAGCCCAACCTTACTTGGAAACTTATTTGCAGCTCATTAATGAGAAAGACATATGGTTGAGAGTTGACATGTTTTATTGGAATTAGAGAAAAATGTTTGATCGTTAAATTTGTAAATGAGGGTATAGGATAGTTGTATTTTCTCAATATCCAATTACTAAATGAAAAAATATAGCAAGAGACAAAAAAGTGAAATAATTTTTTCTAGTGAGGATATAGAAACCAAATTAAGAACCAAACAAGAAACAATATCAAAATTATGAAAAATTTCCAAAAAAGCAGTAACGTGTTTTGATTTTGTCACGAAATGACACGTGTTTCTACTTCTTTTTCCATTACCTCCTCCTTTTAGTAGCACAAAATAAATTTTCATCAAATGTTAGATTGTAGCCAAACTTTAGTTACAAATGTTAAACATTTGGCAACAACAAAAACTTAGTCACCTAATGTTCAACTTTTGGCAACAATGTATCAAGTTGGTTGCCGAAAGCTATAACTTTGGCCACTAAAAAGCTGTGGTCGTTAAAATGTTAATAATAGTGACTAAATTATTATTTAGTTGCTAGACATGTAACTATTGGTGACTACCCACAATATGGTCGCAACAATTAGTCGCGAAATGTGTTTTTTCTTGTAGTATGTAGATAACTCGAGTTTGTAATATTTGCGTCCTATCAAATTTCAAGGCATTCATTTTCACTTCAAATATTGATTAACATTTCATCTTGGAGAACCCTAAGAGAACGATGATCATTGAATAAAGTCAATGACCATGAAGTTCATCTTAGATAAAATCTAAGGTATCACATCATTTAAGAAAGCTCCAAGATCTCATATCATCATCTTGGACAAAATCCAAGTCTTTCCAACCTCTTGGAAGAATTCAAGGTATGAACCCATTTCATATTCATTATCGTTAGGCTTAATATGCATAATGAAACATCTATTTTCGAAATAGGTACAAGACTTTGTAAGTCTACCTTCCCAAAACTGCACGCCAATTCTTGCTATAAAAAATAGTTATTTATGATCATCAACAAAACACAAATGATAATTTTAAATTCAGAATAATAGCCTTACTCTTTCCTGTTGACATGTCTATTAGAACACGTTCACAAAACTCAAAAAGTATTTTCACATTTGCAAATGCATGGAACCAACTTAATTCGATATCAAAATAATTGTGTGCAGTCCATTTTAGTCATATAGAATACTTCAACAGATCAGGCACAGGCTAGCAATTTTACGAACTCAATTGAAGAACTGTGCAATTTTCAATCATACCCCGACACTTCTACATATTAATTCTAGCAATCACTGACAATTATAATAAACTGATAAGCAGATAGCTAAGTGACACAATACTAAGTTTAGTCATGGATTCATATAGTGAAAAGAAGTAATTCTATTGACACACTGTTTTCTTTATCTAGGACTCTCGACTCACACTGTATGCAATGAGACTCACAATTTAAACTGAATGAATTGACAAGTTAAAAATAAATCAAGGCCCAATGGTTGTGAAAAGATAATCTCACAGTATATATTAATTTATCAATCGAACAATCAGACCACATGTTAACGTAATGTAATAATATCACCACTTCCGAGACACACCTAGCATTGTAATCAAATGTTTTAGGAAACTATGAAATGTAACAATTCACATGTCACGTCATATACAATCACATACCAAACAAGATTCATATACATCACAGACCTCAACACCAAGCTACACAATTACAATGTCTATTTTAATGGAAATTTTATTCTTAAGATTATAATATTGTTGGAAATATTGGGTCAAAACATATATTATTCATCTTATGAAATTCAACACATAAAATATAAAATTCATATTACAATATTTTACAAACAAAGCATACAGAAAACTTATCGACGGAGTCGTGTGGTCACTGTCCTTAACAATAGATTACGCCCCTTTGAATACATGACCTGCGTAACAGGTTATAGCGGTATACCGTCGCTTTTTCTCAAGGGTGCACTTCCAAGTGCAGAAGTGTAAAGAACAACTCGTTGATCGTCTTAAGAATCAAATAAAAATAATAATATATATTTTGTATATATGTATATATATATATATATATATATATGAAAATGTTATACTCCAACAAATAGATAACACATGGTTGAAAAAGTGCAAGGTTTGATGGGTAAGCAAAAGACCCCAAATATTGCTTCACGGCAATTGAGTTTACACCATGTGGGTAACACCTCACTTACCACCAAATACTCTCACCAATATATAAGTTACAAGAAGCCAACGACTATTAGCATTGAGTCTGGATTAAAAGCATCCACCGGCTATAATACAATAATATAATGCTATTGATAGCCCATTAAAGAGTAAAGGAAAACATAATAGTACTTTATTTACCACAATAAATATATTAGGTTTTGAAAAATCGATAAGGATTTATAGCAAGCTTTAAATAAAATAATTTGATATAATAAATGTAAAATAATTTAAACAATAAAATTAAATTTTATATTTTGAAATATACATCTAACTCCAATAGTTTGCCCAGTTTACATTTAACAATGCAATAGTAATTATGTAATACACACACTAAAATTGCTTTTTCAGATTTTGTAACCTTCCACTATTAAGTTAGTGGTAAAGAGAGTGAGTGGGTGTATTGTATTACACACACATAATGTATGTCATCCTTCTAATTTATATATATAGATATTCTTATATACTTCATCCGTCCCAAATTGTTGGTTCTTCTTTCTTTTTTTTGGATGTCCCAAATTAATTGTCCATTTCCAAAAGTGAACAAGAAATTTGTACAACTTATCCATTTTACCCTTACTTTTCACCATTCAACAGTTAGGAAGCATTAAAATAGGCAAGGGCAAAATTGAAAACTCAACACAATTAATGTCTCATCCTTGTCCCATCCTTGTCTCCTTAAAATTTTGATTTCCCAAAAGGGGCAAGGAAATTGGAATGGAGGGAGTACATAGGAATAAAAGATCAATGTGAACAACTAGTGATGAATGCCAACAACAATGTTAATTCAATCCAGAACATGTGGTACAAATATTTATAACACCCCCTCCCCCCATAAAAAAAAAAAAAAAAAAAAAAAAAAGAAAAACAAAAATAAACTGAAATAGACGGACCTGTTGTTGCAGGAGTGAACGAAATTATTGTCTAGGAATATAGCGTAAGCTTACATTCTGCAGCACAACGTTTATACAGAACAAATGACATGGGAAATATTCTTCTCTAACGATCCTCAGGTTCAGCTTCTACCAGTGGTTTAAGCTTCATCACCTTAATTGGAAAGAATGCTCCAACAGCTGAACATATGTATGAAATGTACACAAGATACAGAAAGAGGAAACTTAAAAGTCCAATGTCGGTATGGATAATTAGAATCTCATACCATATATGTTGAATAATTTGGACGAAGAACAAACATCTTTCTTTCTTTAATTTTCCTTAAATCTTTTATAACTTTGGAGAAACATACAACTCCAAAAACTTGAACTCAAGGCCTATTTGCTTGTGTATATATATATATTGGTGTAGAGAATGGTAAGACTCGAATATCTGTATTATTCTACTATACCAGATATATATACAATGTACACATAGAGGAGTTACAAAGGATAAGGTTACATGATAATTGAGAGATGAAAGTCAAACAGATGCTACAAGTATAAGATAACACTTTGCGTTTTTTGACTTGATCCGGAAGCTTATCCTTATCCTTAACATTCCCCCGCAGGATGAGCGTGCTATCTTGGAACATAAAAATTCAAACCACCTCCGAGAGCCCTTTGGTTAAGATATCAGCTCTTTGGTCAACAAAAGAGATAAATTGAACAAGAAGTTGCTTAGATGCTACCTTGTCACGGACAAAATGAAAATCCACTTCTATATGCTTAGTATGAGCATGAAAGATTGGATTAAAAGTCAAATAAGTAGCACTGATATTATCACACCAAAGCAAATGTGGCTGTGGAAGAAAGATACCAAGTTCTTGCAGTAAGGATTGTATCCAAACAAGTTCTGTGGCTGCGAAAGCAATGACTCTATATTCAGCCTCAGTGGAGGATCAAGCAGCAGTCCATTGTTTTCTTGAGCTCCAAGAGACAAGATTAGAGCTAAGATAAATAGCATAGCCAGTGGTAGACTTACGATCATCAGGACAACCGGCCCAGTCAGCATCCGAATAAGCTTGAACATGAATAGAAGAAGAAGGCCGAAGCAGCAACCCATGATTAGGTGTGCTTCAGATAACGAAGGATGCGTTTGACAGCAATTCAATGATCATCAGTGGGTTTATGCATGAATTGGGAAACTTTGTTCACGGCAAAGCCAATGTCTAGGTGTGTCAAGCTGCGATAGTGATGTGCACAACGATGCTACGTTAGTCAGTACCATCATGAAGCGGGGAGCCAGAATGAAGAGAGAGAGAGGTGTTGTGGCAATCGGAGTGTGAACCGGCTTGGCTCCAGTTATGTTGCAACGTTGTAGCAAATCTGTAATATATTTACGCTGACAAAGAAATAAGCCGGAAGACACATGAAAGGCTTCAATACCAAGGAAAAAATGAATATCACCCAGATCGTTGAGAGTAAAGCTAACAGAAAGTGCAAGAATAAGAGAAGAAATAGCCTTTGAACTATTCCCAGTGACCAATAAATCATCCACATAGATTAAAAAATAAATGACAATCCCACCAGCATGATCTATAAGCAATGAGGCATCAGTTTTAGAGGTAAAAAATCCATGTCCCAAAAGAAATCAACTCAATTGTTGGTACCATGCTCGGGGTGCTTGGCGCAAATCATAACGAGATTTTTTAAGCAAGCACACATGATCAGGCTTAGAAGGATCAGCAAAGCCAGGAGGTTGAGCCATGTACACTGATTCAGTGAGCTCACCATGAAGAAAGGCGTTGTGAATATCCAACTGCCTAATGGACCATCCACGGGAAACAACAATTGAGAGCACAATTCGAATGGTTGTTGGTTTGACAACTGGACTAAAGGCTTCCTTGAAGTCGATACCCTCCCGTTGATGAAACCCCTTTGCAAGAAGTCGGGCTTTATACCGATCAATGGAACCATCGGGTTTCTGTTTAATTTTGAAGACTCATTTACAGCCTACCGCATTGAGATCCAAAGAAGAGGGGACAAGATGCCATGTGCCTTTACGAAGAAGGGCATTGAACTCGTCATCCATTGCCGAATGCCATTCAGAAATTTTAGAAGCTTGGGTGTAGGAAATGGGTTCAATGGGCTCAAGAATAGGATGTTTAGTAGCAGTAATGGTGAATCGAGTGGGTGGAGGTTTAAGACTACCAGTGCAAGAGCGAGTGAGCATAGGATGTATGCGGGCAAAGGGTGGTAGGATTAAAGGTGATTGCGGTGGCGAGAATGAAGGATGAGAAGTATCACTATAAAGCAAAATTGCACACGGATCAGTGGTTGGGATGGAGGAACTAATAATATGGGTAGAAGAATTATTAGAAGTAGTAGAAAGGTGTTCAAAACCAGGAGAAGTGGAGGAAGAATTGTAACGCTTGTCAAACTTGCATAGTAAAATGTACTCATATGCAGGAGGCGGTGGGATTAAAGGTGATTGCGGTGGCGAGAATGAAGGATTAGAAGTATCATTATAAAGCAAAATTGCGCACGGATCAGTGGTTGGGATGGGGGAACTAATAATATGGGTAGAAGAATTGTTAGAAGTAGTAGAAAGGTGTTCACAACCAGGAGAAGTGGAGGAAGAATTGTAACGCTTGTCAAACTTGCATAGTAAAATGTACTCATATGCAGGAGGCGGTGGGATTAAAGGTGATTGTGGTGGCGAGAATGAAGGATTAGAAGTATCATTATAAAGCAAAATTGCGCACGGATCAGTGGTTGGGATGGGGGAACTAATAATATGGGTAGAAGAATTGTTAGAAGTAGTAGAAAGGTGTTCACAACCAGGAGAATAGTAAAATGTACTCATATTGTGTTTATATATTTTTTAATTTTAGACTGTTGTGTTTATATTTTTAATTTTAGGCCATGGGCCTTATGGGGGGACCCATAGAATAAAATGCTAAGTAAGGATAAGTTATACAATTCTTAGAATCTATGGAGTGTGATATATTGGATGACCTAAGCAGTCTAGCCGCCTCCTTTTTGGCCGCCTCCTTTTCCGCAGCCCCTTCCCCACTTGTTCTCTCCCCTTTGCTTTCTACCTATAAATAAGTGATGCCTAGATTCATTCTAGGCACGAATACACCTCAGAGAGAGAGAAAGGAAAAAAGGAAGAGAGAAATTAGGGAGAGAAAGAACAGAGAGAGGAAAGAGAAGAAAGAGCAGTCTAGGTAAGTTGTAAATATTATGTTGTATTCTTATTGGCAATAAAGTTTTGGGTGGTCCAGAAGATCAACCCTAAATATTCCAGAAGAATAAATATGATAAATATTTGATAGTTTTTGAAGAATTATTCACGATATATATTTTGTGTTCATTTATTTTTCTGCCTTATTTATTTATATAACACGTTATCAGCACGATACTCTAAGTACTTTGTACTTTTCTTTACATCATGATACTACTTTTTCTGTTTAATTTATCTTCATTTTGAATTCTTTACTGTGCACTCAATTCGCGTGAATAGTATGAACAGTGATTCACTATTGCGATGAATAGTATTTCTTTTAAAACTTTGTTGCTTTATTTCTCTCATATCTTGCATTATTTGCCTATGATAGTTAGAGATCTGGAATCCATATTTCAATACCTTTCCATAGACATGTGACTTGACTATATTTTGATGTATAGATTGAAAGTTAGAATACAGACAGAAATAGTAATATTATATATATCGATGCATGTTACTATTCATGAATAGTGATGAATAGTATTGAAATAGTAAAATATAATATAAAATGCAATGAATAGTGCATTGATTTTTGTTTAATTATTTATACATCATATTATCACCATACCTGATTTAAGCTTATTGTTTTGTATGGTATAGCATTGTAAAATGTCAAATCTTGCCAAATTGAAATTTGTCGCCCTTGATATTTCTAGCGATAATTATTTATCATGGATTCTTGATGTCGAGATCCATCTTACTGTAAAAGCACTTGAACAAACAATAGTGGAGGAAAATAACGCATCCCAGCAGGATCGCGCAAAAGCTATGATTTTCCTTCGCCATCATCTTCATGAGGAACTGAAATCAGAATACCTCACGATAAAAGATCCATTGCTCTTATGGCAAAATTTAAAGGAGAGATACGAGCACCAGAAGACCGTAATCCTCCCAAGAGCCAGATCTGAGTGGATGCACCTGAGGTTGCAAGATTATAAAACTGACAGTGAGTACAACTCTGCATTATTTAAAATCAGCTCACGATTAAAATTATGTGGAGACAAGATTACGGATTAAGACATGTTAGAAAAAATATTCTCTACATTCCATGCCTCGAATGTGCTCCTACAGCAGCAATATCGAGAGCGTAGATTTAAGAAATATTTTGAATTAATATCTTGTCTTCTTGTGGCTGAGCCAAATAATGAGTTGTTATTGAAAAACCATCAGTCCCGACCTATTAGTTCAGCTCCATTCCCTAAAGTGAATGCAAGCTTAATTAGCAGACATGGTCGCGGACGTGGTCATGATAGTGACAGGAATAATAGTCGCAATCGTGGACATTATCGTGGAGGTTATCATATGAGATTTAAAACTACCACACCATACCACCAGCAGTGGAATAAATATGAAAAGGGGAAAGGGTTACAGAATCAACCTCCTCCTAAGAAATCTGAAGATACTTGTTATAGGTGTGGGATGAGAGGCCATTGGTCACGTACCTGTCGCACGCCCAAACATTTGAGAGAGCTTTACCAAGCCTCAATTAAAGATAAAGAAAAAAATGCAGAATTGCATTTTGCAAATTTTGATGGCCAAGTTGATATTTCTCATCTTGATGTTTTAGATTTCTTTGAAGATGCAAGTGGACGAATAGACCATTTAATTGGTGATGGAGATGTCCACACTACTAAATTTTCTTGTCTATTTGTTCTAGTTTATGTTGTTTCTTATCAGCTTGTGTAATGTTTCCTTCATCTGCTTGTCTTTGTAATAAATGATCATGTTTTAATTAAGCACATTTTTTATATAAATACAAGGATCATACCAACGCGTTGAGTATATCTAAAATGAATGGTGAAGCCATATGTCTGGTAGGCAGTGGAACAACACATACAATTCTTCGCGAGAAAAAATATTTCTCACATTTGACATTACTTGAAGCTAATGTCAAGACAATCTCTGGCACAACAAAATTAATTGAAGGCTCCGGAAGGGTCAATATAATATTGCCAAGAGGAACAAAGTTATGCATTGATAATGCATTGTATTCTACAAAATCTATAAGAAATTTGGTTAGTTTTAAAGATATACATCGTAATGGATATCATATTGAGATGACGAATGCAGATAATGTAGAACAACTCTACATTATTGCCTATATTTCAGGAAAGAAATATATATCAGAAAAACTTGCTGCATTGTCTTCTGGATTATATTATACTTCTATAAGAGTAGAAGAATCACCTGTAGTGATGCACCAGAAGTGCCTTGACCCAAAGAATTTTATACTATGGCATGATCGTTTGGGTCATCCAGGGTCAACAATGATGCGTCGAATTATTGACAACTCACATGGACATCCGTTAAAGAACTTGAAGATTCTGTTGTCACATGATTATATATGTGCTGCCTGTTCACAAGAGAAATTAATTGTCAGACCATCTTCTTCCAAGGTAATTCTTGAGTCCCCATCATTCTTACAAAGAATTCACGGGGATATCTGTGGGCCAATACATCCTCCATGTGGACCATTTCGTTATTTTATGGTTTTAATAGATGCATCTACACGGTGGTCACATGTTTGTTTGCTTTCTACCCGTAATATTGCTTTTGCTAGACTACTTACTCAAATTATTCGCTTACGAACACAGTTTTCATATTATTACCCAATCAAGTCGATACGACTAGATAATGCTGGAGAATTTACATCTCAAGCCTTTGATGATTATTGTATGTCAATAGGGATTGATGTTGAACACTTAGTTGCCCACACACATACACAAAATGGTCTTGCTAAAGTGTTTATAAAACGGCTCCAGTTGATTGCTCGACCTTTACTTATGAAAACAAAATTACCTGTTTCTGCTTGGGGACATGCCATATTGTATGCTGCATCTTTGGTTAGAGTCCGACCAACTGCTTATCATCAGTACTCACCATTATAACTTGTTATTGGTCAGCAACCAAATATTTCTCACTTACGAGTTTTTGGTTGTGCTGTATATGTACCTATCTCACCCCCACAACGTACTAAAATGGGTCCCCAACGTAGACTTGGAATTTATGTTGGTTTTGATTCTCCATCTATTATTAGATATTTGAAACCCTTAACAGGTGATGTCTTCAAGGCACGTTTCGCGGATTGTCATTTTGATGAGTCAGTCTCCCACCATTAGGGGGAGAAAGGACGCAATTAGAAAAGCAACGAGAGATCAGTTGGAATATTGCAACAATGTCTTATCTTGATCCTCGAACGAGTCAATGTGAATCAGAAATTTACAGAATTATTCATTTACAGACAATTGCAAATCAATTGCCTGATGCCTTCACTGACACAAAGAATATGACAAAATCACATATACCAGCTGCTAATACTCCAGCACGTATTAATGTCCCTA
Organism: Euryodendron excelsum; assembly: GCA_033060915.1. Lineage (NCBI taxonomy): Eukaryota > Viridiplantae > Streptophyta > Magnoliopsida > Ericales > Pentaphylacaceae > Euryodendron > Euryodendron excelsum. The sequence goes on along the minus strand of CM065383.1, from coordinate 37,700,936 downwards.
TAGGACAATCTATTAGTATAGCAGCAAATGAATCTAAAACATGCTTGAAGCGTGGGAGGCCTGTCGGTGCAAAAGACACGGTTCCTAGAAAAAGGAAGACACAAGAAACAATGCATAAGCAAGTTAGTGCTCCTTAAGAGAACATAATTTCAAAACTTCCTGAAGAAGAGAATCCTGAAGAAGAATTCCCAGGAGAGAAACCTCCTGAAGAGATATCTCCTGTAAGTGGTATGGTACCTGAAAATAATGAGATCTCAATAAGTTATATGAATACAGGAGAAAGCTGAAAAAGAAATAAGATTGTTGTCGACAACATATTTTCATTTAAAGTAGCTCTTGGCATTAGCAGAAGTAATGAAGAGACTGAACCACAGACAGTCGACGAATGTCGACGTAGAATTGATTGGCCAAAATGGAAAGAAGCTATTGAGGCAGAATTACACTCATTAGCACAACGAAAAGTATTTGGACCTGTAGTCCACACACCTGAAGATGTGAAACTTGTTGGATATAAATGGGTATTCGTACGAAAACGAAATGAGAAAAATGAAATAGTACGATATAAAGCCCGACTCGTAGCACAAGGTTTCTCGCAGAGACCTGGTATTGACTACGATGAGACTTATTCTCCTGTAATGGATGCCATTACATTCAGATTCTTAATTAGTGTATCAGTCTCAGAAGGACTGGATATGCGTCTGATGGACATCGTGACAGCCTACTTGTATGGTGAATTAGATAATGATATATATATGAAAATTCCTGAAGGATTTAAAATGCCTGAAGCACATATTTCATCTAGAAGCTTATATTCTATCAAGCTTCAATGATCGCTGTATGGGTTAAAACAATCTGGACGCATGTGGTACAATCGTCTTAGTGAATATCTATTGAAAAATGGATATGTGAATAATACAATTTGTCCATGTGTTTTTATTAAGAAATCAGAATCTGGATTTGCTATTATTGCAGTCTATGTTGATGATCTGAATCTTGTTGGAACTTCTGAAGAACTGACAACATCTGCTCGTGATTTAGAGAAGGAGTTTGAAATGAAAGATCTTGGAAAAACCAAGTATTGTCTTGGCTTATAGATTGAGCACTTATCCAGTGGAATTCTTGTCCATCAATCAGCATATACTGAAAAGGTTTTAACGCGGCTTTACATGGACAAAGCTCATCCACTAAGTTCTCTAATGGTTGTCCGTTCACTAGATGTACATAAAGATATTTTCCGTCCTCAAGATGACGGTGAAGAACTTCTTGGTCCTGAAATACCATATCTTAGTGCAATTGGTGCCCTTATGTATCTTGCCAATTGTACAAGACCTGATATAGCATTCTCCGTCAACTTATTGGCACAATACAGTTCTGCACCAACACAAAGACATTGGAAAGGAGTTAAACATATACTGCGTTACTTACGAGGGACAACTGATATGGGATTATTTTATCCCAAAGAGTCACAATCTGAATTGATTGGCTATGCAGACGCTGGCTACCTTTCTGATCCTCATAAGGCTAGGTCTCAAACTGGGTATGTGTTTACTTATGGTAACACTGCTATATCCTGGCGATCGGTGAAGCAGACATTAACTGCAACTTCTTCAAATCATTCTGAGATAATTGCAATTCATGAAGCAAGCCGAGAGTGTATCTGGCTAAGATCCATGATTCAACATATTCAAGAAAGTTGCAGATTATCTATAATCAAAAATACATCGATGATATTATACGAGGATAATACAGCTTGTATTGCACAGATTAAGGGAGGCTACATTAAAGGTGACAGAACGAAGCATATTTCTCCAAAGTTCTTCCATACACATGAGCTCCAGAAAAGTGGTGATCTTGATGTTCAGCAAATACGGTCTAGTGATAATTTGGCCGACTTATTTACTAAGGCATTACCAACTGCAACATTTGAAAAGCTTGTGCATGGTATAGGTATGCGCCGTCTTAGAAATCTTTCATGAAGCAAATACTGTTCTTATTCTTCAAGGGGAGTTAAGTACTGTACTCTTTTTCCTTTGCTACGGTTTTTTTTCCACTGGGTTTTTCCTAGCAAGGTTTTAATGAGGCAGTTTTAACATACCCAATAGGTCATCCAAGGGGGAGTGTGACATATTGGATGACCTAAGTAGTCTAGCCGCCTCCTTTTTGGCTGCCTCGTTTTCCGCAGCCCCTTCCCCACTTGTTCTCTCCCCTTTGCTTTCTGCCTATAAATAAGTGATGCCTAGATTCATTCTAGACACGAATACACCTCAGAGAGAGAGAAAGGAAAAAGGAAGAGAGAAATTAGGGAGAGAAAGAACAGAGAGAGGAAAGAGAAGAAAGAGCAGTCTAGGTAAGTTGTAAATATTATGTTGTATTCTTATTGGCAATAAAGTTTTGGGTGGTCTAGAAGATCAACCCTAAATATTTCAGAAGAATAAATATGATAAATATTTGATAGTTCTTGAAGAACTATTCACGATATATATTTTGTGTTCATTTATTTTTCTGCCTTATTTACTTACATAACATGGAGGAGTTGTGTGCTATATTACAAAAAAATGTAAGATTGGGACACTTGTCCATTTCTCCTACAATCTTACAAGCATCCTTATCTTTTAGGATACTTGTCATCATCTCCAAAATCTTTACAAAAATCTATTTTCTTGAACCTTTAATTTCGATTCATGCCACTTGTCCTAAGCTAAATAAACTCTAATTCCTTTTGCAAGATTCATCCAATTCTTGCCAAGTGGCCATTTCTCATTGTATGGTGTGTATACATATTTTGTATCTCAAGACCAAGACTCCTCTTTTAACTTTTCATTGCTCTTCTTATTTGTTTGCAAACACTTTCAAAGTCTCAAGCTATTGGAAGCACAATAAAGTCTAGCAAACCATCTTTCTATTCCTTCAAGCTTGTTCAAGATCTATCATCAAGGTAACCACTCTTACACTTATCTTGATTCAATGTAAAACTTGGCTCATGTAAATTCTTTACTTTTATAAATCTTGTGTGGCTTCTTGTGTGGGTAGTGGCCTAGGCTGCACTACCCTTGGAAAAGTAGAAAAAAGAACTTGTAAAACAATTTTCATTTAAAACAGAATTTTCGGACAGATTTGTAGTGGCTCAATAAAATGAACATAACTCACTCGTTACAAGTCCGTTTTAGGCCCACGAGATATCAAAACGACCATATCGAAAAGTTCTACAATTCATCATGGACAGATTTCACAAAAGGGCTCATTTTCGAGGTCTAAATGGCCAAAACCAGAACTGTTTTCCAAGAGGATTTCACAAAAAAATGAAAGAAGAAGAAACCTTGAGCAATTTTGTTGAAAATTGAGCTAAAAGTCATGTTATTTTTGGATATTTATTGCAGCTCCTTTAATTTCGTTAACTTGAAGCTTTTCCATCGACAATGCACAGTTATTTTCAAGTAGGCGATTTATCAGTTAGAGTTGCTAGTAATTTATACGATAATTTTGTGATGAAACTCATATCAAGTTGCTGGATTGCCCTCAAAACTTTTATATATGGCATATGATTAGAAATTCTCTTATATGGGTTGATTTTGATAATCTAAGACATTGATTGTGTTATTCTCTAACATTAGCATATCATGATTTAAACAGGCACATGCATAACTTTTGAACCAGTTGATACTTTAATGTTTGAGATGTTGAATTCAATGGCTATATGATACTTTATAAATGGAGGATATTCATTGAGGAAGAATAAATTGGTTAGGAAAATTAATTAGAACGGCTTAATCACCCAAGCATGATATAGGTGAGATGATATAAGGGAGGGACGATCTGCCAATGACTCTCGTCATATGATTTGCTTTGTAGTTTCTACCACTTGTGCTTGGTTTTGGTTTTCTACTTCCGAGCGTGCAAGAAGGAAGGCTAGGGACTTCTGGGAGTGAAGGAAGGCATAGGGTTATTGTTGGAGTAAGGATGGCATTACTGAATTATAATGAAATTGGATATGTATTCAAGAAACGTAAATCTCCAGTTATTATTAAAACTCATGCATCTCATATTATTCAAACCATTGATTTATTTAAGCATATACTAGTTTTGCCTACTGTGTCATTTATTATAGAACTGTTCTAAAATTCATACATCATACATATCTTTTACTCCATTCGATATGGATTAGTTTCCTACTACGCTTCGCAACTTACTCCATTTTATGGGAAAACATTCTAGGTGATTCAGAGAGAAACAGGAATCCATGAATCGTGTCAAAAGATGCTAAGAGGGGAAGAATATTATGTTTTGTATCATGTTTTGTAATATGTGTTGGTGATGATGCGCTTTGTATTCGTACCTGTTAGGTGCTTATACATGTTTTGTGATGGGATAGTATTTTACTATACTAAACTTTTCCTTTTAGTCCTTTTAGTATTGTGAGAGTATAATAGATGATGTTATTATATTTTTATTTTGTTTTTTTTTTATACCATTCACATGATGATTCTCTCAAAGTGGGATGAGTCGGGGTGTGACAAGAATGGCAAGGATAAATAATTTGTGGGGGAGGAAGCCATGGGGAAAGGTCAGAATTTGAAGAAAGATTAGTTGGTGAGATAAGATTAGCATAAGGAAAGATTTTCTCAGCAAAGTGAACGTGTTGTGAAAGGAGAAGCCATTGACAAAGACTGGCATACAATCTCTCTCTTTCGTGGTGTACATCGTGGTGGCTCCTAGATGATCATTGTGGTGGCTCCCAGATGATCATCGTTTGCCTTTAGTGGAGAAGTAATTGTTCTTTACTTTTCCTTGATGGTCCCAACTGCATGACTTGTTAGTCTTTGTCTATGCGGATTTAGTGGAATCAATTTGATGGACGTCCAGTCTTCGTCAATGGCTTCTATCATGGTGGCTCCCAAACGATCATCGTCTGCCTTTCTCCATGCATAATTAATGGAATCAATTTGGTGGTCTTTTTTATGCTATCGATAGGGCCACAACAATACGAGATCAAAGTTAGATTGGTGGAGATTGAAGTATAAGACAGTAGATCGAAAGACAGAATTGGAGTAGATCGAAGCACAAGACAGTAGATCGAAGTCAGATTGGTGGATATCAGAGTAGATTAGTGTAGATCAAAGTCAGATGGGTGGAGTTTGGAGTAGATTGGTGTTGATCAGAGGAGATCGAAGTAGAAGGCAATATATCGATTTTGCGCCCAGTGAAAGAGCTTTCTGGCAAATAAACTTTTGATGGTCGGATTTTGCTTTGTCGGACTTGACCTCCATCGCCGTCCGCGGTAAAAGTCTGTGGATAGAGTCTGATGAATCTAATCTGATCTGTCTTCATTTTATACAAGCTCTTCCCTTGATCGTCAGTTAAAAAGAAAGCAAGGCTTTGGATTGTGAGTTCCAGAGGGAGTATACGAACATCATCCCGGCACGGTGACCCAGTGGCCTTCATCAAAGTGGTGATCTACAGATGGCTCAAATAAACGCTAAACCAAGAAAGTAGGGGAATCTATTCACAATTTTCGTTGAACATTTACCTGAGCAGATGAACAATCTTTGGTTAAGAAATATTTTTTCGAAATGTGGGAAAGTTATGGATTCTTTCGTCTCCCATAAGCATAGGGAAGTTTTAGGCTTTTTGCTTTTTGAAACACTTGTATCTTTTTTGTTACTCGTAATGAAAGAAGATTTCTGTGCTTTAATTAGATGGTTTTAGTTTCATTTATCTTCTTGATTTTGGCCTTTATAGAATGCTTTTGCTTCCTTGACCAGGTTATTGCAATTTGCTTTTTCTTTCGTTTAACCTTCATTGGTTGACCTATCCAGCTTAGGTGAGACCAAGTTTTCACATTGGTTTCCTTTTGCTATGGCCTTCATTGGCCTACCTGCCCAACTTAGGTAGGACCAAGATTTTACCACTAGTTTTTGTTAGGGCCTTTGTTGGCCAACCTGCCTAATTTGGACATGACCAAGATTTTATCCTTGGTTTTGGTTAAGGCCTTTGATGGCTGACCTGCTCAACATGGACAAGACTAAGTTTTACACTTTGTTTTTTGGTCTTCATTGGCCGACCTTCCTAACTTGGACAAGACCAAGCTTTTACGCTTGATTTTTTGATCTTCATTGGCCGACCTGTCTAACTTGGACAGGACCAAGCGTTTATACTTGATTTTTTGTTGTCTTTCTTAGTTCTTTACTTTTAGCGTGGTTTTGAACATCAGAGTTGTTGAGTAATCATTAATTCATTGATAATGCACAACTTGTGCGAATAAAGGAAAACATCGAAATCCAATTTCTGATGATAAAATTTCTAAAGGTTGTTTACATTCCATGGTCGGGGTAGCTAGTGCCCTTCTTTGACAATTTCTAGTCGGTATGCCCCCATACCGACTTGGGATGCAACTTTGAATGGACTTTTCCAGCTCGAACCAAGTTTTCCATCAACTGGATTCTTTGTTACCCCCCAACACCTTTCTCAGTACTAGGTCTCCAGGTACAAATACTCTTGGCTAAACCCGTCTATTGTAGGATCGACTAAGTTGTTGATGATAACCAGTGAGCTTAAGTAGTGCCGCCTCTTTCTTTTTATCAATGAGGTTAAGGTCTTTTGCCAAAGTCTAATCATTAAACCCAGTGTTAAACATTGCCAATCTTATTGTTAGGAGTCCGACCTCCAAGGGTATAGCAGTTTCAATGCCATACGCCATTGAGAATGGGGTTTCACCAATAGACCTTCTTGGAGTGATTCTATAGGGCCATAGGACACTAGGCAGCTCTTCTACCCATCTTCCATTAGCTTTTTTCAGCCTCTTCTTGATTTCGTTTAGCATTATTTTGTTGGATATTTTGGCTTGTCCATTGCATTGTTGACAAGCTTGTGTTAAATAATAATTTCTGATCCCAAGTTCGTCACAGAATTCTCTGAACATATTTCTGTCAAACTGGGTGCTGTTGTCTTAAACCAGTGCATGTGGTATGCCGAACCTTGTAATTATGTTCCTCCAAGCAAATCTCTTTGCATCTATGTCCCTGATCATTGGCAAGGGCTCTACTTCTACCCACTTGGTGAAGTAATCTATTACGACGATGAGGAACCTCTTGTTTTCCGAAGCTTAAGGCAGAGGGCTGACTATGTCTAATCCCCATTGGGCAAAAGGCCAAGGGTTAGTAATAGTTGTGAGATCCTCGACTGGTTGGTGGATTAATGGTGAGAACTTCTAACATTTCTCACATTTCTCACATTTCAGTACGTATTGTGTCGCATCCTTCTGCATGTAGGGCCACCAATTGCCCTAAGAAATAGCTTGATGAGCTAGAGATCTCCTGCCGACATGGCTTCCGTAGATCTCCTCGTGGATCGCTAAATGCACCATTTTGGAACTGATTCCCGTTAATTAAATATATAATAGTGTTAGACTATTGTAATATAAAATGTTTATTTATTAATGAAACCTTTAATATGGTTCTCAAATGTATATACCAAGTGTAAACAAATAAATTAAAAAAAAAAGAAAATATGAAGACACTGTAATGAAATCCTTACCATTATTTTCAAAAAAAATTTCTCAAACAAATACTAATAAATATGTAACAATATATGAAAGATAAAAAAAAAAAAGTAATATACGAGAGTTAAATTCAAATTATAAAGAATCAAATGAGCAATAACAAATGTTGAAATGAGTAAAATACTAATAAGAGAAACTTTTTTGAAAGGGACAAAGTAAAAATTTTTTGCTTTTAGTACGGGCTAATCTACAATTTTTTTCATAAACACTCATAACTATGTAAGGTCTAAGCAAAATTTTCAAAACTTAAAGGGAAAAGGTAACATTGTTTAAATTTTAGAGGGGCCAATATACTATTTCTCATCCTAAGTACTCAAATATTTACTATATTAGAGCAATTTTCAAAACTTTGGAGGTCGTGGCCCCCACCCGTCCCCCATGTGCGTCCACCAATGCCCTGCATTAAAATATAATTCGATCCTTCATATTTACCACAAAAACTATGCAACAGTATCCATCTTTAAGAAAAAAAATTTTAAATACTAAATCTCCAAAATATAAATCAAGCTAAATTAGGTAAATTTTCAAACTACATACCTGTTCTTAGTCCATTTTAGACTATATGTAGGACTAATTTATTTTTGTTTTATAAATCTAACTTATCATGTGACAGTTTTTAACATGAACCTAATGACTGTCAATAATTTAACTTATCATGCCAAACGTTTTTAGAACTAATTTATGTTTATACATTTATGTGTAAAAATTTAACATGTATGAAATAATGCATACAAATTGTCTCGGGATTTAACATGTATATTTATCAACTCTATCCCATACTCTACTCATAGTTTTAAAAAGGGTAACTAACTGTTTTGTCCTTCTAACTTTGCCTCAAATTTCAATGGCATTCTTGAACTTTGATTTTTTTTATTTGGGTCCTCCAACTTTTAAAAAAAATCAATGTGGTCCAACATTTTAAAATAAGTTAAAAAAATTAAAACTTAATTATACTTTGACCCTCTCAACTATGATTTAGTTTCACTGTACCCGCTAAAGTTATATTTTACCCATAAACTATGAGAATTTAAGTTTCTATTAACACTATTGATAAAAATAAAAATAAAAACAAAATAAAACAAAACAAAACAAACAAATTGAAGACTTGTAGCATTTTGTGATCGGATACAATATAAATTCTTTTGTCCCTGGTTAACAAATATAGTTTCAAAAATTTCCTTGATATTGTCAGGGCTAATAATTGGTAGTGCACAGAAGCAAGATTTTATGGATAATTTTGACCATGTTTTTGGACATTTTGAGATTTATAACATTTAATAGACAAGAAATTATTTTTTCTCTTTTCTATAGAGATTAGTATAAAATTTTGGCCAAACAAATCTCTATTTTTAAATTTTATGATGGTAAAAATATAACTATTTTTAGTTGAATAGGGGTAAAGTAATATTAAGTAATAATTTAGAAGGCCAACGTATAATTAATATTTAATTTCCTTACTTATTTTGAAAAGTTTGATTACATTAACTTCGTTTTAAAAGTTCAAGGGTTTAAATAGAAGAAATTAAAATTAAGAATGACATTAAAATCTGAAATAAAGTTAAAGAGACAAAATAATTATTTATCCTTATAAAAATAAATTAACCCTTGAAATAAGTGGAACCGATACGTATGTGGATATTCTGGATCAATGTTCATATACATACGTGGGTATGTGCAGTGCTATGTCTAGCTAAATGGTTATCTCTACTAAATATAAATCTACACTATTATAAAGCTAACTCTCAGGTTTGGTAAAAATTTGTAACGTTTTTTAAAATGCCGAAATCACTTTTATGATTAAATATTTTTTTTTTTTTTGTGTTCTTTTTTAACTTGACTATGTGAATAATGTCGTAGAATCACACAAAACCACATGTCATCATGTGAAGGAATTAGCCTAACATACTATACACTCCTGTGTTTCACTTAACACACCTGACATGGTGCGCGTCACCTCGTGATCCCAAATATGTAAACTCAACTAAATGGAAAAACTCACATGCTGTGAATTATAACAATATTGACTTTAACGCTCGGAATAGCATGTAAGTGGTCCAAATTTGTATGATTCAAGCAAATGGTTATTTCTACTTAATGTAAATCCAATGCATTTAAACTCAATTCGTTGGAAAAAATCACCGTCTAAGAATTGATTAATTTCATAAAATGCTACAGCTACAGGTTTTTTTTATTGAATTTTCATCACGGATAAATGGAATGTAGTAAATCTCACATGTATTAACTAATGTGGATCCTTATACTGTGTGTCTATCTATAATATAAATCCGGTAAAAATTACGGTGGCTCTTGCATTACTTATAATATAATGGGCTCTCTTGTATTAAGGAATCTTTGTAATTAAAAGAGCGAGTTTTAATTGGCAGATTAACGTTAACACTTTTTAAAATAATACTTATATAACAAACATAAAATTTAATGGGATCATATCGACCACTTTTTGTTGCTCATATGAAGTGGCAATTTAAAAATATAAAAACAATAGAGAGTTACAAGTAGGAGCCACATAGGATAGAGAAAAGTTTGTATATATATATATATATTAGATTAGATTAGCAATTGGCACTTTTTAATGCTTCAGGAGTTTTTGTTGATGGGTTATGCAAAAATTTAAACACTAATGCTAAAATCATAAATAATTTTTTTAATACATCAATGCTATTATTTTTTTAGTGAAAATAGGCAAATATATTTTCTTCTACAATTGTCCTAGACGATGTTTCAAATAAAATAAATCTAAGAATTTTATTGTAACAACCTAGATCTTTGCATTTTATTTTATATAAATTGTCATGTTTTGCAGGTATTTAAGTATGAATAAATTGTGATTTAGGTGCGGCTATAATTGTCTTGATCGAGTTGAATTTGTATTAAACCTATACTTGGGTAAGGATTTTCATAATTGACTTAAATTGTATTTTTCATGACTTAGATAAATCTAGCTAAAATAATTGAGCATCTTAATCAATTCCATTTATTACTAATTGCATTTTGATAGCCTCTTGTAAAAGTTAATTATGATTAAGTATACTAATTAAGATTGATTGATTTTAAATATAATTAACTAGTGAGGTTAGTTAGCACTAGGCTTAATTAATTAAGGAGAAGATGACTCACCATTTAGTTGCTTGGGAGGGTACCACCATATCATGAGGGACCCTCCTCACTTGCTACTGGCACAAGTGTCCTATTATGTCTCTTTTGTCACATTCTCTATTGTTTGTCACTGTTGATAGAGATGGAGAAAAGAGAACTGAGAGAGTTAGTGGAGAAATTTGAAATTAGGAAGTGGAAGAAAATAAAGAAAAAGCGTAAGCTATGTAAGCATCTTATTTTTGCGTTTATAGGTAAGTTTATTTTAAAAATAATCTTTTTACCCCTTGGTATCAAAGCATGCTTCCCAAGGCCGTGTGACCTCCAGAATCAACTCATCGAACATTCGAGTAACGTAAACACTAGTAAACTCTCCACAGCTCAACACCAGTGTCCAATAGCCTCACTAGTGCTTATATAGGCAAGTTTCTCAAGACCAAGCGACCTTTAGAACCAACTCACTGAACGTCGGAGTAAAATATAAACTCTTTACACGTCAACAAGTGGCGGACCTAAAAATTTTGCAAAGGGGGGGCCAAGCAGGAAAAAAATTAGTGGTGCCATTATATTAACTGCCAACGACTATTACTTAAATTTAAGCTCTACTATAAGAAACTCATCAAATATAAAAATTGTAAAAATAATAATGAACGTAGTACCTAAAATAAAGGCATTACTTTTCCACTAATTTTTTCTTCTAAACTATAGGGTCAAGCAAAATTACTTGGATTTGGGAGAAGAAAGATAAAATTACTTCGATTTTGATGAGGCAATATAACTATTTTATTATGAACATTCAAAACTATATAGGGTCCAAGAAAATTTTTTAAAATTTTAGAGGGGTCAATATACCTATTTCATCATAAATACAAAAAATGTATAAGAGCTAAGGTAATTTTTCAAAACATTGGGGGGCGGGGGGGTGGCCCTTGCCCACGCCCCTTGTAGGTCTGCCAATGATGTCAACACCAACAGCTCTAGTCACCTCTAGTACAAAATGATCGTTTCATTTTGACACACTTCTCAAGACCAGACAACTTCTAGAACCACTCACGAACATTGTTAGAGCAACAAAAGTTCTTGCAAACTCTGAATGAGTCATTATCAACACCCTCTAGCCTCGTCGATGTAAAACAAGTTTTGCTCCTTTGCAACTCTAGCACATTTCCCAAGGCAAAGCAACATTAGAAACCAACTCACCACCACTGTTAGAGTAACAAAAGTACTCACAAACCTAGTGACTCATAATTGGTGCTTCTAAGTTGCTTCAATGACAAATGATTGTTTTGCCCCTCTGCACCCGGCAAGCCTCTTAAAGCCAAAGAGTTATTTAGGGCAAATATTCGGCCCAGATTGCCCTACGGCAATCCAGTATGTTCAACATAACATTTGGTTCAACACTGATGCCTTTTCGGACACTCTTGTGCCAAATGCCCCATCACGCCTTAGCAAGCTTTTCTGCCTCCAAAAGCATAACGAATAGCACTGGCATGCCTCCGCTACACTCCCAAAGCCTTTAGTAGGAATTTTGAGGCTCCATGATGCCAGCTGCATCTCACATAATGCAAAAATGATCAGAGCAGTGAGAACAATGCTTCCTAAAGGTTGATTGTTTCTTACTTCCTTGTCGATCTAGCAAATGGTTAATTCAAAGCATAAGTCTTTTATCGTTTCGAAGGGTTTTCAGAGAACCATAAAGCCATGCAACTCATTCTCTAAAAGTGTTAATCATAATTCATGAATTCAAATTCAAACAACAGCCAGTTTTGAAAGTTTTGAAAGCATAATGAACATGCTTCCAGAATGCTATTTAGAAAGTTCATTTGCCACTATATTTTCTCCATTATCAGAGGCTCCAAACTGCTGTCGTTTTGAAGAAAATTTAAAGAAGAACATTACTATGAAGCTAGATTACCTTGACCATTCTGAAACTTCATGAATACAAGACTAAAGTGAGCTTAAAAAATCAACGGTATGGAACAATGAGTAAGCCGCTTCCATAATTTGGCCCAGAAGAGGACAAAACTTGCAATTAGGCTGAATCTGAAGGCTTTTAAAAGCAGGACACATGTCACATTTCGGGAGGCCAAGCTAGATGTATGTCATACATGCATCCAACATTTTCCAGTTTGTCTATAAATAACAGCCTTATCCCCCGATTTCTAAGATTGAAAATTAGAAAGTTACTTTGCTGGTTTCACTCAAGAACCTAAAAACCCTCACCTTCTGCCATTTCCAAGCCTTGAAGCAACTTCACCAACCAAAGAGGACATAGATTGAAGCCATGGATGCAAGGGCATGAAGGTATAACTCTCAAACCCTCAAATATCCCACTCATTCTCTTCTACCCCAAAGCTTCTTTAAGCTTGTTCTTCTCTTTTCCCCCATTCTTCAACCCTTTTTTCTTGCTTTACTTGGAATAAGAGTGTTAATGTGAACAATGTTAAAGTGAACAATGTGAACATAAACCCTTCATTGTCAAGCCAACAATGGAAATGTTAGGTTGGTGTTAGGTTAGGTTAGGTTAGGTTAGGTTGATGTTAGGTTTGCCCTCCATCTTCTCCTATATATAGGACACAATCTTCTAGTAAATTCACAACATCTTGTACAAAGCTTATACAAGAGAATTCTCCTTCTCATCTTCTCTTTCTTGTTCTTCCTACCATTATAACATGGTATCAGAATTATAAGATCTGGTGACCTTTAAACTTTGCCTTTGCAACATTTCGTTTTATCCCTCTAAATTTGATTATGCCCTCTGTTTTGCCTAATTCTGCTCTGTTATAGTTGTTTCTCCTACGCTGAAGGTATTTTAGCCGTTTGACTTTAACTATTTCGATTATAATTCCCTTTTCTGTATACTATGGAGCATCTTGAGGTATCCAGACTTATTGTTGTCACTCTAGAAGGCCCTAATTACATTCCCTAGTCTCAAGGCATGTCTAGTTTTTTCAAAGAAAAAAACTTTGGCATTATGTCACTGGAAATGTTCAAGCACCTGTTAAAGGTGACACTGAAATGTCTACAGTATACACTAAATGACTTGAGGATTGGGACAGTGAGAATTATCATATCATCACCTGGTTCTGAAATACGTCTATTCCTTCCATAAGCCTCCAGTTCAGATGCTTTGACATTGCTCACTCCATCTGGGTCTTTCTAGCCTGACGCTAAACTACTACAGATCTTGCTCATCAGTACCAACTTTTGATTTCTCTACATCGTCTGAAATAAGAATCTGACCAGTTTATCTATGCCTTCTTGTCTCAAATGTATACTCTGTAGGATCAATTGACTCCATCTAAACCTACTTGAACCTGCTCTGATGATGCTACTCAGTTTGCTTGCTACCAAGATCAACAGCGCCTGATTATATTTCTCATGGCTTTCACTAATGTCTTTGAGCCTGCTCGAGCCTCTCTTCTGTATCGATCCCCGCTCCCTTCCTTGGAACAGGCTATTTCTGAGCTCCTCTTTGAGGAGACTATGTTGAGTTAAGGTTGATTCCTATGTTGATTTTGATGATAACAAAACTATATAATTGTTATCTAATGATTCAATTGAGTGTACAGATTACAATCATTTGATAACAAGAAAATGATTAAGCTAATTAGTATCTAACAAAAAGATTACTTGGGTAATCTTATTCCTGAAGATATGAAAAAAAATTATAAACACTTTATCTGATTGCTGACACCTGACTGCAGAATGTAAAAGTATGAAAAGCCTTGAAAATCGCTCTATCCACATGGACAACATTTGGTTGCTAAAGCCCCTCGATCCACAATGTTCAAAAAGTCCACTACTGACTGTCAACACCATGCATATATGGCTGACAAGTTCCCAAACTCCAAAAAAAGAAAAGCTAGGCTCTATCCACAATGGCTGCCATCTTAATATGGAAGATTAAATATGCTGAAAGTTATTGTCGACACCCTACACAAATGGTCGACACCGTACTCTAAGTAAAGTTACTCTCTGCTTATGCTCAAAGCCATGGTCAACACACTCCAAGATGGTTGACACCTTTAGAAGTCAAATTTGAAAATTCAATCAAATTGCTAACACCTTGAAGTGATGGTCAACAATGTTGAAGTAATACATAATTGCCATCTGTTGATCAGATTGTCACAACATTTTCAAGTGATGATAAAAAATATGAAGTCAATGAGCTATCAAAGTTAATAGTCCTAAAGGATGGTCGACATCGTGCTGAACTTGTTGACACCATCAAAGACTGATTTACGGAAGGACTTATAAAAGTGCCGAGACTGTAAAGGGCACATAAGAAGATTATGAAAGATAAAGTCAAAGCTATTAGTGCCAAAACCTCAATCAGATTGATGACACCTGCAGAAGAATAAATGAGTTTTAGATATGGATATGGTTGATAACATCTATGGCCAACTCATTCACAGTAAAGACCTTTGATCCTCATGTTTATATTTATTCCACTAACGAAGTATGTAGCTTGAACTTGCCGTCCTTGAAGCATTGTGAAGGAAGCTCAAAAGAAAAGTCTATCGAGATTGATGACAATACAGAAGATTGGTAACACCTGAAAATCTGACAAAGTGAAAAGACTTCACCGTGCAAGCAGATTGTTGACTTCTAATGGTTTGATGAACCAAGGCCTACAGAATGATAAAATGTTTAAGAAGTTTGTAAAGCTATCAAGAAGATTAGTAGAACCCAAATATGTTCACACCATCGAAGACTGATTAACAAAGGGGATAGATTAAGGTCTGTGAAAAGCAACAGTAACTACAGCAAAGAACCAGATTGCCAACACCAACCAAGATTGCTGACAATCTTGATAAAAGGCAAAATGGCAAAAGAAACAAGGAGATAGATTGGCAACACAAGTTAAATATTGTTGATAACCTTATGGAAGAATAAACGATAAAAGAAGCAAAAGTATAGAGTGGGAGCACGAAGTAAAGTTTACTTACAATCTTGTTGAAGCGCAATGTCAAATGAGTGGTAAGCTAAGATTGGTGACACTAGAAAAACGATTGCTAACAATCTCGGTAAACAGTCACAGTGAAAGAAACGAGGTGCCAAATTGGCAGCACCAGAAGAAGATTGCTGACAATCTCAGTAGGCGATGGAAATTCAAAAATTCGCTCCAACAGTCAGATTTTTTAATCTATCTCAGCCACCCATGTTGTCAGTGCGCTTCCAACGACTCTAACGACTAGTTTCTATGGAAGGTTATATATATATATATAGGTTCAAAATCATATATGGGCATGGGAGAATGATCTAAAAGTGCCAAAATCCAAAAGCCCTAAATATTCCTCACTAATTTACAACTGCTACAGTCTAAGAGGAAGCATTAAGCTGAAATCTGCTATATCTACTCTTCGAGAGAGCTACCCATTGTATAGGTTTCATCTATTTTATTTGTAAACCTTATGAGCTTGAGTGTAGCTTGGGTAATACACTTGTAAGATTGAGTGATTTTGAAAAACATCACTTGGAGTTGAGAGTTTGGTGTAAACTCTTGTGTAAGAGTGAGATGGGCACTTGGAGCAAAAACCAATAGCTGTGTAAGGGGCTTTACATAGTGGAATACCTTCAAGAGGATCGATAAAAAGAGGACGTAGGCAAGGTTGACCGAACTTCTGTAAAATTTGTGTGCCTCCATCTCTTTATTTTTTGCCCTATTTTTCATTCACTGCACATATATAAGCTGTCTGCATATATATCTTATATTGTGCTATTATTCCATTGGTGTATTTTGTTAATCTGTGATTATTTATTAAAGTTCTAAAAACCCAACTCACCCCCCCCTCTCTTGGTTTGCTATTTCGGGCCAACAATTGGTACCAAAACAGGTGCTCATTATTAGGCTTTACATCCTAGAGTAAAAGGTTAATGGCATCCAGTTTTGGAATTTCCCTTTGGAAAGGTCAGTCTACTAGTAGACCACCTTTGTTCTAGAGAACAAATTATAGCTATTGGAGGAATAGAATAAAAAATTATATACAATCAGTAGATTATGAACTCTGAAAAATTATTGTGAGTGGACCCAAGGTCCCCACGAAAATAGTTGAGAATGTGCTGATTATCAAACCAGAAAATGAATGGGATAAATCTGATTTTAGACTTACGCAGCTGAATGCTAAAGCTATAAACTTATTATATTGTGCATTAATGCAAAATTTATAGCAATATATGCTTATATGTAAAAAACCTGGACATTTAAACCTGAATGTCCTCAACTCAAAAAGAAAGAAAAATGAGCAAAGAAATTGCAGCAGTGGCAACAGCTTAATCTTTGCTTAATGGTCCAAGAAGAAGGAAATGAGGTATCTAGTTCTAACTTTACATTCGATGAACTTCAAGATGCATTTCATGATTTGATGAATGAATTCAAAAAATTAGGAGCAAATAATTATCTTTTAAGGAAAATGATTTCTACCTTGTCCAAAGAAAAAGAAACTATTGTTTCTGAAAATGTTTTGCTGAAAAAGGAGAATATTTCTCTAACAGAAAAGGTTAAGGATTTGAATAATTCTTTAGAAAGATTTGTAAAAGGTAGAGAAACCTTGACACAGTTTTGGGAAATAAAAGGTGCACATTTGAAAAGGGTGGAATAGGCTACAATTCTTTTGAAAAGAAGAAGTTTTACAAAAATATCTTTGCACCACAAAAGATTTCGAAAATCAAATGCTTTTATTGTCATAGGAATGGACATTATGCCAATCACTGTTGGTTGAGAAAACCAGTCAACAAGAATGTCAAGAAAATATGGATTCCTAAATGAATCATTGATACTAACCCCCAAGGACCTAACATGATGTGGGTACCAAAAAACAAAACTTGAATTGTTTTCATTATAGGCTTACCTACAATCCACTTAAAGTCAAAAGGGATTACTTGTATTTGGATAGTGGGTTTTCAAGGCATATAACTAGAAGTGAAAATCAGTTTTCATCTCTCTCACCCAAAGATGGATGTTATTTGGTGATAATGGTAAAGGAAAAATCATTGACATTGAAAGCATTGGTATTGTTCTTGGCTATTCTCTGCATAATGAAACTTTCAGAGTTGGAGTAAAAGAACCTTAGTGGTTGAAGAAGGTATCCATGTCAAGTCTATCTCTCTTGCAAGCAAAGCCAAAAATAATGATACAGTCGAAGCAAAACAAAGTGCTAGCAATATCGATAAAGTGACAGCACATAAAGAAGCAGTGGCAAGAAAATTCAGAGAAGCAGATTATGAAGAAAGGAGCCAACTCTAACTATATCTCAGTAGTAGATTGATGTAAATGAGGGGCTACCAAAAGAATAGAAATTTACATAAAATCATCCTCAATATCAAATTCTTATAGATGCATTAAAAGGAGTGCAAACTAAAGCTTCACTCAAGAAACCTATGTGTTCACTCTACATTCTTGTCACAAATGGAGCCAAATACTTTTCAAGAAGCTGAAGAAGATAAATATTAGATTAAAGCAATGCAAAAAGGACTGAATCAATTTGAGAAAGCAAGGTATGAAACCTTATGCCCAAACCCGAAGAACATCCAATCGTAGGCACCAAATGGATTTTTAGAGACAAGAAGGATGAAATAACGTGCTGCAATCATAAATAAAGTAAGAATTAGCTGCTTAAGGTTGCAATCAAGGGAAAGAATTTTGCCAACATGTATGCAAGTGGAAATTAAAATAAGCACGATTGTAGAATTGACATTCTTCTTTGGTCTTCAAATCAAAGGATGGCATATTTATCAACCAGGCTAAATATGTCAAGGACTTGCTCAAAAAGTTTGATGTTGAAAACTTGAAGCAAATTGGAACCCCTATCTGTACCACAACAAAAGTTGGATGATGATGATCGAGGTACTCCTCTTCATACTAAATCTTATAGAAGCATGATAAGATCCTTGTTATTATATCTTACTGCTAGTTGACCAGATAACATGCTTAATACGTGTATGTATGCAAGATTTCAAGTCATGTCTAAAAGATCACACATTATAACTGTCAAGAGAGTTAAGCATCTGTAATCCTTTAATTTGATTGATTTCGATGATATATATATATGTATATATATATGTTATGTATTTCATGTTAGCATGTTCATATATGTGTTTGAATCTTATTTTCATTGATCATATGCATACATTTCATGTTTGGCAAACTGAGCATCAACACTGTGCAAACACTTGTTTTACAAAAGCTATTTTCTGACAAAGAAGTGTCGACAATTTTATCTAGCGCCAACAATATCGCCTTAGAAAATCTTTATTTTGCATAATAGTGTCGACAATTTGAAAACAGATTCAAAACTGTTTGTGAACAGAAAAATAATGTCAGCACATTTGACAAGTAGTGTCCACACATACATAAATTTCAATCCTTGTTGCCAACTGATTTACTACATTTCCAAACACCTATAACGACCTTTCTCTCTTATTCTACCTATTCAAAATTTTCACAGCAACCAGTGCATACCCAAATCTTCTTACTTATTGCATTTTATAAAACCTCAATGGCTCTGAAATCAATAGGAAAAAGAAAGAAATCAAATGATACTGCTCCAAAAAAGATGAATCTTAATATTGTACTCTAGAGAAAGAAAGAAAGAGTAAATGGAAGGATGAATTCTCAATATGTCGAGTGCCATGAATCTACTCTCAAGAACATGAAGTATAGATTTGCTGAAGAGAGTAAGAAATGGGTAAAGAAAAGGGGATGAAACCCCTATTGGTGGAAAAACTGCTGAATCATGGCCAAAGGTGTCTAGGCCTTTCTTTATTAAATTTATTACTGCAAATTCTGGAATAAACAACAATATGAGTTTGATGTATGATATGACTAAAGGAGCATCAGGACTTCATGCTTGACAAATTTAACTCTAGACTGGATAATGACATTGCAAGGATGATACTTGTGGAAAGGAAAGTGATAAAGCTGAGGAATGAAGTAACGGCTATGAAGGAAGGCGTTAA
This sequence comes from Euryodendron excelsum, assembly GCA_033060915.1. NCBI lineage: Eukaryota > Viridiplantae > Streptophyta > Magnoliopsida > Ericales > Pentaphylacaceae > Euryodendron > Euryodendron excelsum. Next base: position 37,681,309 of record CM065383.1, on the reverse strand, counting down.
AGAAGAAATTAAAAAGGTTTTTAATCAAGATTTACCTTCTATGAGGAATAAATCTGATAGCATCTCGTCTCCTCTGAATTTTTTGAGGAAATGATGCAACCTCTTTTGGTTCTAAAAAAGATCAAACTTCTGGGGAAGAATCTGACAGAGGAAAATAGAGAAGCTGAAGAAAAAGCCGTAGAGTAAGAAAATGAACAAAGGACCAAGCTAACAAAGTATTTGAAAGAGAAAATGAAAAAGAAAGTGATGCCAAAGATTGAGTATAATCAGTATACTATGAAGAGAATAAGATGTCAGTTGAATGAAGAAAGAAAAGTTTAGTTCTTGAAGCAAGGAAGAACAAGATATGGATATCATTTTGAGGGGGAGGATGCTCCTATGAAGAGGAAAAATCTAAAGCAAGAAGAAGAAATTTCAAGAGCTGTAATGAAAATTCTTCTCATAATGACAACTTCTAGAAATAAGCAAATGAATGGACATGATGAAGGGATATCAAAATAATATGTTTACACAATTGAACACCAAAGTGGATAATGGATTTACAAGGCTTATGATTGTGGAGAACAAGGTGATAAGAACGAACAAAGATCGTGGCCGCCAAGATAAAAGAGTAGATTAGAGAAGAACTTGTACTATGAACTACAATTCAGCAAGAAGGGACTCAAGCAGAAATTTCTCTGAAAAAGAAGACAACACTTCATCCTCAAACTATGAGAAAGTTACATTTGATAATGAGCCAACTGTCGAAATTCTACAAGCCATTCCTACTCAAATCTGTTCATCCTCTACTCCCAAAAAAGTCCTAAAACCAAGGCCATACTATCTTAAATCAAGAACCATATCTTCCAACTCTCCAAAGATCCAGCTGAGATGACCAAATCCTCATTGCATGATTTGCATTAGCATTGCATTTATAAATTTAAATTTGCTGTTTACATAGATTATGATCTCAGAGAAAATTTATTTCGGTTTGCCATATTTTGTGAATGTTGAATTACCATCATTCATTTTGAATATTTTGCATACTAGTACATGTTTGGATGCTTATTATTCTTCTTAATTTGACGAATTATTGTTTCAAATGATTGAATGCATTGTCTATGTTTCTGTCCACACTGCTCACTTAGTTGTTGTCTGGCTGATTACTGATTTGGTTGATCATTGCTTGGTTAATTGCTGATTTCATAAAGAGATAATGTTTATGAAAATTGGGAAGAAATATTTTATATTGGAAAGAAAATCTAGAACATGCATAAATATTTTTTGTCATAAATTTGCATTCTATTTTTGTTGGTCCATTTTGACTAATTGACAAAAGGGGAGAGATACTCTATGAAAAATATATGAAAAAGGGGAGAAAAAGTATCTTTATTTTAAAATAGTAAGGGGAGCCTTACATGAAGCATGTACTTTAAATTCTTTAATACTTATACTTCACTTTTATTGAGTTTAATTACATATATTTTTAAGATTTTGTCATCATCAAAAAGGGAGAGATTTTGGAGTCAAGGTTGATCCCCATATTGATTTTGATGATAACAAAACCATATAGTTGTTATCTACTGATTTCAATTGAGTGTGCAGATTAGAATCATTTGATAACAACGAAATAATTGAGCTAATTAGTATCCAACAAAAAGATTACTTAGGTAATCTTATTCCTGAAGATATGGAAGAAATTGTCAACACTCTATCTGATTGTTGACACTTGACTGTAGAATGTAAAAGTATGAAAAGCCTTGAAAATTGCTCAATCCACATGGACAACATTTGGTTGCTAAAGACCCTCGATCCTCAATGTTCAAAAAGTCCACTACTGACTGTCAACGCCATGCATATGTGGCTGACAAGTTCCTTAGCTCCAAAGAAAGAAAAGCTAGGCTCTATCCACAATGCCTAACATCTTGATATGGAAGATTAAATATGCTGAAAGTTATTGTCGACACCCTACACAAATGGTCGACACCTTGCTCTAAGTAAAGTTATTCTTTGCTTATGCTCAAAGCCATGGTTAAAACACTCCAAGATGGTTGACACCTTCAAAAGTCAAATTTGAAAATTCAATCAAATTTCTAACACCTTAAAGTGATGGTCGACAATGTTGAAGAAATGCATAATTGCGATCTGTTGATCAGATTGTCATAATATTTTCAAGTGATGATCAGAAATATGAAGTCAATGAGCTATCAAAGTTAATAGTCCTAGAGGATGGTTGACATCGTGCTGAACTTGTTGACACCATCAAAGACTGATTTACAGAAGGACTCATAAAAGTGCCGAGAGTGTAAAAGGCACATTAGAAGATTATGAAAGAACAAGTCAAAGCTATTACTGCAAAAACCTCAACCAGATTGATGACACCTGCAGAAGAAGAAATGAGTTTTAGATATGGATATGGTTGACAACATCTATGGCCAACTCATTCAAAGTAAAGACCTTCGATCCTCATGTTTATATTTATTCCACTAATGAAGTATGTAGTTTGAACATGCCGTCCTTGAAGCATTGTGAAGGAAGCTCAAAAGAGAAGTCTATCGAGATTGATGACAATACAAAAGATTGGTAACACCTAAAAATCTGACAAAGCGAAAAGACTTCGCCGCGCAAGTAGATTGTTGACTTCTAATGGTTTGATAGGAAGCATTGAGCTACAGTCTGATAGGAAGCATTGAGCTAAAATATGCTATATCTACTATTTGAGAGAACTACCCATTGTATAGGTTTCATCTATTTCATTTGTAAACCTTGTGAGCTTGAGTGTAGCTTGGGTAATACACTTGTAAGATTGAGTGATCTTGGAAAACATCACTTGGAGTTGAGAGTTTGGTGTAAACTCTTGTGTAAGAGTGAGCTCGGCGCTCGGAGCAAAACCAGCAACTGTGTAAGGGGCTTTACATAATGGAATACTTTCGAAAGGATTGAGGAAGAAAGGATGTAGGCAAGGTTGGTAGAACCTCTGTAAAATCTGTGTGTCTCCATCTCTTTATTTTCTACTCTATTTTTTATTCACTACACATATATAAGCTGCCTATATATATATCTTCTATTGTGCTATTATTCCATTAGTGTATTTTGTTAATCTGTGATTATTGATTAAAGTTTTAAAAACCCAATTCACTCCGCCTCTTGGTTTGCTGTTTCGGGCCAACAGACTCGCCTTGGTCTCATCCAATCACCACCAGCAGACACAGTTCTTGCCACCTCTAGCTCTTAATCTAGAGGTTTTTCAAGTAGTTCTCACGGTTCTCCTACTTTTGGTGGTCCTCGTAGTTCTTTTACTCAGTCTACTGGGACATTTTTCAATCTTTCTTCTCGAAATGATGAATGTACATTCTACCATGATACTAATCATTGTCTACTTACCTGTCCTATTCAGGTCTACCAACACTGTCATCAGCGTGGCCTTGGTCACTATCGTAATGATTATCCTAAAACTCCTCACCGCCAAGACTTTCGCCCTAAGTCTGCTGCTGCCACTACTAAGGATTTTGATGTTCTCTCCTCTTCCTCTATAATCAGTGTCAGTGATCTTTATGTACTCTTTCAGCAGTTCATGACTACCTCTGGTAATCCACCTTCTACTGCTCTGTTTGCCACTTCAAGTATTTCTTCTTGGTTTTTTGATTCAGGGTGCAACAATTATATGACTTCTGACTTGTCTGCTTTTTCTTTCAAATCCTCTATATATGCTCTTCCTGTCATTTATACTGCTGTTGGCTCACCTATAACTATTGATCACATTGGTCATGTCTCCACTTCCACTCTTACACTTTCTTATACTTATTATATCCCTAAACTCACATGGAATCTTATCTATGTCGGTCAATTATGTGATATTGGCCTTACTGTCCTTTTCTTTTCTACTAGTTGTGTTGTGCAAGATCCGAAGACAAGACAAACTCTTGGGATAGGTCGTAAACATGGTTGAATGTTTCAGCTTATTCACCTTTATCTGCCTACTCATATTGCTGTTGTCACTTCTACTATTGCTTCATCTGCTCCCAACTCCTCTCTTGATATCTGGCACTCACGTTTAGGTCATGTTTTTATAGGTCGTTTACGCCTTTTTTTTGTCTAAGGGTGTTTTAGGCTCTGTCCCTAGTAAACCCTTGATTGTCAATCCTGTCAACTTTCCAAACAACTAGCTTTATCTTTAAATAACAGTACTTCTCTTTCCTTAGCTCCTTTTGATTTAGTTTACTCTGATGTTTAGGGTCCTTCCCCCACTTCTACTATGGGAGGATTCAAGTATTTTGTTATCGTTGTTGGGATCCCCTTTCTAAACATCTTCATGTCTTTCATTATGTTGTCTTTTAGGAACATAAGACATTGTCCTCCTTATCCTTCTTTCATTTATCCTCTTCTTTTTCCACCTCTTACTTCACTGATCCTACTATTGTGCTCTTTCCTGAGGATACTGATGTACCTACTACTGAGACGCCTATTATGCCGCCTATTACCATCTATTTAGAGGAGTCCCCGTTTATTAATCCTACTCCTCCTGTTAGATCTTCCTTGTTTGATCTATCTCTGCCCTCTTTCTCCACTAAGCCCACTATCAGGCGTTCTACCTTCGTAATTATCATTGTTTCTCCACTATTCTTGCTCATCACGAGCCTTGCTCCTATCTTGAGGCCAATTCTAACTCTCTTTGGTAGCAAGTTATGGATGATGAATTATAGGCTCTTACCAAGACTCACACTTGGGACTTGGTTGATCTTTCTCCTAGTAAATCTGTGATTGGGTATCGATGGGTATATAAGATCAAAATTTGTTCTGATGGTTCTGTAGAACGTTATAAAGCTCATTTAGTTGCCAAAGGTTTCACTCAAGAGTATGGCATTAACTATGAGAAGACCTTTGCTCATGTTGCTCGTCTCATTTCTGTTCAAAGTCTCGTTGCTATTGATGTTACCCAACAGTGGCCCTTGTATCAGATGGATGTCAAAAATGCCTTCCTCAGCGGCAATCTCTCTGAGGAAGTCTATATGCAATCTCCGCCTAGTTCTTCTCACTCGCCACATCAGGTTTATAAACTTCGTCGTGCTTTATATGGTCTTAAACAAGCTTCTCATGCCTAGTATACCAAATTCAGTTCCACCATTAGCAAATGTGGCTTCTCTTTTAGTGATTATAATTCTGCTCTCTTTGTTTGCAAAACTCCGCATGGCACTATTCTCTTACTTCTATATGGATGATATGATTCTCACTAGAGATTATGTGCATGGTATTTCTGAGCTCAAGAATTTCCTTAGCAGACAAGTTGAGATGAAAGATGTTGGTCCTCTCAGTTACTTCTTTGGTCTTGAGATATCTTCTATTTCTACTGGTTATTCTCCCTCTCAAGCCAAGTATGCCTCATATTTTCTTACTCGTGCTGGTTTCACTGATAGCAAGACTGCTTCTACACCTTTAGAAGCTAATGTGCGTCTCACTCGTCTGGATAATAAGCTTCTGTCTAATGCTATTCTGTTTCGGCAGCTTGTTGGTAGTCTTGTCTACCTCACTATTACTAGTCCTAATATTACATATGCTGTTCACCTAGTCAGTCAGTTTCTAGTTTCGTCGTGCTCAGTTCATTATGCTGCAGTTGTTCGTATCTTATGTTATGTTAAGGGTACTCTTTTCCATGAACTATATTATTCTCACCACTCTTCTCTACAATTTCATGTTTATTCTGATGCTGATTGGGCCGGTGATCCTACTAATTGACGGTCTACCACAGGTTTCTTCTTCTTTCTTAGAGATTTTCTTATTTCTTAGCGAAGTAAGAAACAAACCTTTACTGCACGCTCTAGCACTGAGGCTAAATATTGTGCATTAACTGATACTACTCAGGAACTTCTCTAGCTTTGGTGGTTACTTCAAGACATGGGTGACTCTCATTTTGATGCTACTGTTCTTCATTGTGACAATCGCAGCGCGATCATGATAGCTTATAATGATGTGTTTCATGATCGTACTAAGCATATTGAGATTGATTGTCATTTCATTCATCAGCATGCCATGTGTAACACAGTTCATCTTCTCTCTGTGACAACTGCTGCTCAAACTGCTGACATCTTCACCAAGTCTCATCCCCCAGGACGGCTTCATAATTTGGTTATCAAACTCAATTTGGTCTCTACATTACCACTTTGAGTTTGTAGGGAGCTGTTAATGTGAACAATGTTAATTTGAACAATGTGAACATAAACCTTCCATTGTCAAGCCAACAATGGAAAAGTTAAGTTAGTGTTAGGTTAGGTTAGGTTAGTGTTAGGTTTGTCTTTCATCTTCTCCTATATATAGGATACAATCTTCTTGTAAATTCACAACATCTTGTACAAAGCTTATACAAGAGAATTCTCCTTCTCATCTTATCTTTCTTTGTTCTTCCTACCATTCTAACAAAGAGAACACCATGGCCATGCCTAAATGGACTTTGCACTACCAGAAAAGAGGTTATTTGCGACGGAATATTTGCGACGGCTACTTATGCCATCGCAAATACCCTATTATTCCCGACGGCAGATGTACTGATGGAAAAAATAGCTTTTGCGACGACCCTATTCGTGACGGCAGAATTGCCGTGGCAAAAAACTTTCAAAACGACGTCATTTTGATACACAAATGCGACCCCCCCTTTTTGCGACCCGGTATTTGCGATGGCCGCTACAGTCGTAAATGTTTTAAGTGAAACGGCGCCATTTAATAGTTGAACGATGACGTTTTGTTCCCAAAGTGAATCCCCTCTTTTTTCTTCCTCTTTTGAGTCTTTCCCTCTGAATCACTTTTTGTCTGAGCCCTTCCATCTCTTCCCTCTTCCCTCACGTTGACTGAGACAGGGAGCGCCGCCTGAAGCCTTCGCCGGCGGAAGCGCTCGCTGCCTGAAGCCTTCGCCGCCGGAATCCCTCGTCGCTTGAAGCCTTCTCCGCCAAAAGCCCTACGATCGATCGAAAACTGGTAAGCTTTCGATCTATACCACTAAATCTACCATTCAGTAGATCAACCATTTACTTCTCTCTCTCTATATATCTACCAAATCTACCATTCAACTGAAAGTATTCTTGAAATTTTTTTCCTCTCCAGGTACGAGTTCCATTTTGATTTGTTTAGTTTATGGCGATTTTGAATATTTGTTTATTCTTGAAAATATTCATTGGACTTTTGTAGAAGAAAACTGAGAATAAACAGAACAGAAGAAAGGAAGTGCTAGGGCTTGGAAAGCACATTTCAATTCGTGCTAATTCAAAGTCATACCACAGGTCACCTATCTTAGCTTGTCTGCTATATATTATATTATGTGTGTGTGTATATATATTGAGAATGTGAATGTTTTCTCTGATTGTCTGTTCATTGTTTTGTTCAATCATTTTAACTCCTATTTCTCCCTCATTATCTTCAACATCGACAGACCCATCATTCCGTGAATACAGTTGATTGCTTTCTTGTGATCTCTAGGTTTGGGGATATCAAAGATACGGTTATGAATTTTGGCTTATCACTTTTAAGTCATGTTTCCTATGTTTTATGAATTTTGAGCATTTTTTTTCCTTCATATACTAAGGTTCTAAAAAGTTTTTTTTTTTTTTTAAAAAAAATTTGGCTTCATTATGATTTAATTGAATAGCTATTATTGATTATTGATTATAATTATGGGAAATAATATATCACTAGCAGGATATTATTTTTTCGGTTTCTTCAGTTTGTGTACACAAATTCCAGATTTGCTCTCTCCCTCTCTGTCTCTCTCACAGAGATTTCACTAGCGATTTCTTTATGACAGGAAATTCACGATCCTCTCTATCGTTTCATTCAACTTGGTATATGACAATTAGCAATTTGATCATAAATTTTAATCCATTCAAATTTTCTACTTTTCTATCCTTTAGCAGACAAATGAACTTGGATGTTGTGGTTATTTTAATTCTTCTAGATAAATTTTACTTTTAGTTTCTTGGTACCACATAGATTCTCATCCTTTATCAGAATAGCATTTAGATACACAGAAGGAAAAAAAGTGCATACCAAATTTAGATTGTTGGCATGTCTCCAGAAATAAAAAGTTCATAATTTTTTGTTAAAAAGCACCGGAAATGGCATCTTGGGTAAGACCACCTCATCTTTTTCCCCCTTTTTTTTTGGATGGTGGGGGTGGTGTTGTGTGTGGGCAATTTTTTTAGACCATGGAACATCAGATTAATTCTTAGTTTGAAGATGTATTAATGATTAGTTCAAGTATATGTCAATAAGCGCTTCTATGCAACCAAGAAGATATATGAAGATGCATTGATGATTTAATTATATTCTGCTTATATCTGTGATGCATTCTCCCTTTCAATTTCCAGATTGTCCTCAATATTGCTATTTGGATATTCTGGGGTTGGATACAAATTAGCCTACTTCAAGGCGTAAAGGGAAAGCCACTGCAGTTAAATAGATAAGGAAGGGTCATATCATAGCCATTGATTACATGTTTGGTATTTGAAGAATATTGGTTGTAGATTTGATTTAATTTTGCAGGTTCATGGATACAAGGCATTTGTCATGATTGGGGATGGTGCAATTGATCTTGAGGTAAGAAAATCTAAATGCCAATCTTCATTTAGATTTGAGTAGTACTATTGCTATTCTAGTGTGCGTATGAACGAAAAATTTAGAAAGGAATGACTAAAGGTGCCCATTAATTTTTTTTATTCCCATGGAAATTCTCTTGGACAACTCTATCTTCCTCTATTTAAAGTATGCACTTAAGTTCCTCCTTCCCCTGACTGATGCAGGTTGCATATCCATGCATGTTTTTTTAGTTGGTCAGATTATTACTGTGTTTGGACATTGCAAGGAGATGAAATCCTTAGGTATTGATTTCATATTATTGGCCTAGCGAAAAAAAAAAAAGTATATTAAGGAGAAGAAAAGATTTTCATATGCCTCACTTCACATAGCCTCATCGGAGATGACATTGGAAACCTAAAGTGCTTCATTGGAGAAGGCCAAATAGTTTTTTACTGCTCCTGCTTTTTTTGGCATCCTTTTCTGTATGAAGGCCGAATAGGGGTAGCTACTCCTTGTTTTGTAACAGGAGCAATGACCCTTTATCGGCTTTAATTTAAGTAACCTTCTGCATCCCTCAAAAAAATAAAAATAGATATGGAGAAAGGGCTACAGATTTTGGCAACATTGCAATAGCCAATGTTGCATAACACTTCAAACAACATCTGCAGTTTTCTCAATCCTCAGCTAATTTTTTACATGATCTGTTGAAGTTATCGGTTTCCAATATTCGATGTTCCTAAATTTACCAATATCTTAGGAATATTTCCCTTGATGTTTATAGCATGCTCATGTTCTTCTTCTTCTTCTTCTTCTTCGTTTTAGACTTGGCTGGTGAATCATTACCTTCTCCTGACCCCCTTCCCTTCTCATGACCCCCTTCATTCAGGTTAAAGGCAAAACTGGATCCCAAGTCTCTAGTACACAGCAAGAGACTTTACCAGTTAAGTTATTGGAACCTTTTCTAGGCCTCTTTTATCCTTGTGTGAAGTATTACTCTAACAGTAGTGATTGACTCAAAATACCATAGTAATGCTGATAAGACCGGTTTATGAACTCATTCCATTAAATCCTCCCCCGCGCTAATACTTATTCACCCTCTAAATAAGAATAATCCAGGGTAGAGAAATTCAAAAGAGCATCAATGAAAATGTGTAGCCCTTTGGGTTTTGTGTTCCTTAGATGTAGGGCATAGCTTGAACTACGTATTCATAGTGGTCATCCCTCTTCATTTCATTTTCTTTTGAGTTCCATCTCATAATACAATTAAGTACTTAAAACTAAACATGTCCAATGGTTTCACAATTATGTACATTTGATAATGCATAATCATCAATCAATAAAATCTGAAAATTAAAACTAAAAAATAAATTTTAGTTTGACTTCAATTATAACTGAATGTTGAATAGACTTCTTAAAAGTTAATATTCATTTTTTGTAAGGAATTAACATGTTTATTGTAAAATCATCAAACAAGAAAAATAGTACTTAATATTTCAGCCCTAGAAATTTAGTGCTAATAGTTTTTAGTACTTAATGTTTTATTTTTCCAAATTGGCTTTAATAGTTATCGTGGATCACTTGGCTTTTTCCACCTTCAGTTGCTCATAAGAATGGGAATAATTAAACAATCTGAAACTCATGTAGATCTAATCATAGCAATTAAGTACTTTTATTTTTGCTAGAGTAGAAAAGGACTCCCAAACTACTCGCATAGTAGTTGAATATTTTGCTCACAAGTTGTTTGGGTATTAAAACCTACAAATGAGCTCGGAACTCCGTCAAACTCGACACGTAATTAGATTTAGGCACGAGTGATATGTGGGAATGAACAGCACGGTCACCGGAGTCTCGGTTTGAGAAATGTAACACTTTTTTCTTCTCTTTTTCTTAACTTTTTTTAGAATATTAAATTTTTTGAGCCGTTTGGGTGCTAAAACTCCCAAATCAGCTCAGAACTCTATCAAACTCGACACATAGTAAGATTTAGGCACGAGTAACATGTGGAAACTAACGGCACGATTGTCGAAGTCCCGGTTTAAGAGATTTAATTTTTTTTCTCTTTTCCTTAGCTTTTTTTTTTTAAAAATAATGTATATTTTGAGCCGTTTGAGTACTAAAACCCCCAAACGAGCTCGAAACTCTGTCAACCTCGACAAGTAGTAAGATTTAGGCATGAGTGACGTGTGGGAACGAACGGCACAGTTGTCGGAGTCTCGGTTTGAGAGATGCAACACTTTTTTTCTAGTTTTTCCTTAGTTTTTTTTTAGAATAACATGTTTTTCGAACTGTTTAGGTACTAAAACCTCCAAACCAGCTTGGGACTCCGTTAAACTTGACACTTAGAAAGGTTTAGGCATGAGTAAAGTGTGGGAACAAACGGCACGGTCGCTAGAGTCTCGGTTTGAGAGATGTAACACTTTTTTCCTCTCTTTTTCTTAGGTTTTTTAGAATAACTGTTTTGCGTAATTGTATTAATTCTGTATAAGTGTTTTGAATTTTTTATTTAAAAATATTATATTTATTATTGTAGGATGGAGTAAAGGTTTCTTTACTTTATTTTGGTCTTCTGAAACTCAAATTAGCCGAAGGAGTTCTTATTAACACGAATTCATTGACAGAAATTGATGGCGAACCATTGGGTCCAAATTACTACAAAGTTTTTGTTCAAAATGCTCGAAAACCTAACACTTTATTAGAATGACATGTGGTTTGGCTTTCTCGTGATGTAAATTACATTTTTATTTCAATAAGCCCATATATTACATGCATATCTATTAATTTTATTTATTGTGTTATTATCATATCTAATATTTTTATGTTTTCTTCTTTTCAGGTTATTCATAAAGAATAGGTGGATGGTCTTTTTGTATTGGCTTATGTTGTAATAGACTAAAACTCTCTTTTATTGTATGAATTCTTCATTTATGTCGTTCTTTTTGTGAGATGCTATGTATATACTTTGGTTTTGTTTTAGATTTTAGTGGAAGATATATTGTTTGTTTGTTTGGTGTTGGATATATATATTAAAATGAAATATTAATTTTGTTAAGTATTTATTTAAGCATTTTGATTTTAGTGAATGTTTGAATTTGGTAGTTTTGATCATATTTAATGTTCATTTTATGATGGTAAATAACAAATTACAAAAATCATTTTCAATATGAACCAAATTTTTTTTTCATTTTTAGAAGTATTTGCGACAGCAGGAACCGTCGCAAATACTTCGGCCGTTTTAAATCAATTATTTTGAAATAGTATTTGCGACGGCAGAAACCGTCGCAAAAAGTGGGGTTATTTTTAAAATTTTATTTCATAAATCGCATTAGCGACGGTAATACAAACCATCGCAAAAGCTTATTCGCGACGGTAATCTTAACCGTCGCAAATAAAATTGCTCCCGTCGAACACTATTTGCGACGGCTTACATGCCGTTGCAAATAGTTTTCATGCCGTCGCATGGCCGTCATTAAAAGTATTTGTGACTCCACTATTTGTGTCGCCTAAAATGTCATCGCTCAGCCATCGCAAATACTTATTTGCAACGGCATTTTAAGTATTTGCGACAGCAAAGAGCCGTCGCAAATAGTGCCTTTTCTTGTAGTGTTGTGAGCTTACCATACCAGGGTAGTCTTGCAAGCTGAACCGTTTGGGGTATGGCCTGAGAGTTCGATTGATATGTGGTGTAATCCCCATGCACTTTACATTTCATACTTTTCACAAAAAAAAAAAAAAAAAGAAGGTATTTTCCGAAAGCATTTTCAAGCCCTCTAGAGCTTGTAGTTTCAAAAGTATTTTCAAAATTATTTTTTATGCAGAGCTTCCTTATCATTTCAAAAGTGTTTCTGACAACCACTGAAGGCAGGAGTATCCTTGCCTATTTCTGAAATCTCTGGGAGGTAGTTGGCATTTTGCTAAACTTCAAGAGAGGTAGGTGAAATTAACCCATGAAAATTCTTATATATTGCAAATTGTACAGCGATAAGATGCTTGATCAGTAAAACTATGCTGCTTTCATACAATCATTTTGAACTCAAATCACACATTGCGGTGAACAATCTGGGTTGGCCACACAAACCCTATTGCTTACTTTACGCTTCATACAAAATTTGTGCTTTTTCATTAGGTTAAATTTAATTACATTCAGCTCCATAATCATAAGTCAATTTTTTACATAATTTTTTACAAACAAAGAGTTTTATAAGATCTTGTATTTGAAATCTGATATTAAACGATACAGCATCTATAGGATAACTTCCGTCTTGAAGGTTATTTGGATTAAATATTTTAATAATATTTTCTCTACTATAATAGCCATAAAGAGAAAAAAAAATATGAAAAAAACAATATATGTACTAACTATTAAGTTACACTTTTAATATATATTTATTTATTGAAAGTAAATACATTAATTAAATTTTGATATTAAGTTTAATGAGTTATATTCAGAATTAAAAACACATAAATATAAATAAAAATATATGTGAATATATGTCTAATATCTATCAAGAAATAGTTATTTAAATTAAAAAAAATAATATTATTATACTTTAGTTTTTTAGAAAATATAAATTAATAGCGAAAAAAAACTAATTCAATTTCCATCAGTTAATTAAAATAAACATAGGTAAATCTTTTAATTCTATACAAGAATAATATTCGTCTGTAAAATTATTTAATAAAAAGTTAGTAAACTTTATGTGTTTCAAATTTTATATTTAATTTTTTTTCTTTTTGTGGGTAATTTTTTAATATAATTGAATAGATTTATACAGTGTGAAATGAATTAGTGATTCGTTATTTGTTCCTAGCAATAAAACATCATTAACCTTTTTTTTCATACATATGTTATTTTTTATTATCTAAAGGATTATATGTTGTGAGTTCACTAAAGTTAAACCGTACTTATGTCAATATATAGAATCTTAAGCATATTGCGACACATACTACAAAAATCATAATGGATAAAGTAAAAGTTATTTATCTTCTTTATTGATTATTATTTTACTAGCAGTGAATTCATGATATGCACGGACTAAAAATAATATACACGAAATGTGAAAAAATTTATGAAAAAAAAATTATCAATTTAAACATTAATAATATAATTAAACTAAATTATAATAATATAATATAGTATTAAAATAAGAAATCAAAAGTTGATTGTTATAAACGGAAAACCTGAAGTTGTAATAAGAAACTAAGTTTTATTGTGAACATTATAAAGTATTATTTTTTTATCTTAAAATTTTTTTAAGGGCCTATAGTGATTAAATTTATACATTAAACATGTTAAATGATTTTATTTACTAAGTACATTTATAACGCACATATAGCTACTTAAAAATGAAAATTATGTAAAAACCTCATTTCAAATCTTAAGTTAGAGAGATTTGATTTACCTAGATTAATTCAATTGCTTTAAATATTTACTAATTATAAATAGAAGATAATTTTTTTTTTGTATTTTATCCTTAGATCAACACTATTATGAGATATATAATATGATTATCTAAAAATTTTAAACATTTCACCCAACATCTAATTGATTTAATATATAGTATAGATAAATTTGTCCTTATAAAAAAACCTAAAGGGATTTGAATAGAAAATTTTACAGTTTTGAATTAAATGAAAGACTTCCTAAATTATAAGGGAATAACTTATGAAAATTTAAAACATATGAATACTAATATTTTGAATTTTATGAAAAAAATTTCTAAAATAAGATGAGATTTTAGTAAATATTTATTAATCATGAAAAATTAAAATTTTTTTATATTTTATTGTTAAACCTACACTATTATAATAAATTTAGCATGAGTAATTTTAAATTTTAAAAAACTAAAAAAAATTATTTTAGGTCTTTTAAAATTAAAGACCCAACAACATATTGCTATAAATAGATAGTTATAATTACTCATTATGTTAGTTTGCATAACATAATAATATGTCAAAACTTATTATTAAAGTAATAAGTTTCATGTAAATATTAGTATATATTTTAATTTTCATAAATTTAAGGGAGTGACTATAGGAAATATGTAATAATTTGAATTTTGAAATAAATGTAAGATTTAAGGAAAGTAATAAAATTATATTTATTAACCATTCAAATTGTAACAATGTTATTCTAATATTACTAAAAATTTAATTTCTAAAAATTTTAAGAGAGTGACTTTAGGAAATATATAATAGGAATTAAATGTCCATCTATGTACTATATACAATTCTATTAGTGAAAGGTTGCATGTGGTATTTTAATATTACAATAAACAAAAATTCTGTAAAAATTAAATTGAGATTTTGAAGAGCAAAAACCTCATAATATTCTGCTATAATATATAGTATAATAAGCTTACTAACCTTTCTTAATGTTATCTTTATTAGGTTTGTGTAAATCTACCAAAAAAATATACAAATATATAAAAATTTAAAAAAGTTAAATTGTTTTGAAAAGAGCATTACTTATAGGAATTTGAATAGATTATTAGATTTAGTTACTATATTGATTACAAATAATCCATAGTTTTAATATATTTTTATCTTTAATAACTTTTAAAGTTTCTATATTGAAAGAGTGACAATTCAAAAAATCCTACCATATTAATTAGATAACCAATGATTTTATAACATTTTTATTTTTATATTTTTTAAATTCAAAAAGTTGAGAAAAGTAGATCAAGACTTTGAATCTCAAAAACCTCCTAGCCTATTATTATAATATATAGTATAGATAGATTACTATAATATATAGTATAGATACGATTTTAATATATATATATATTTTTTTCATTTTGCAGCCCAAATGGCCGATCGTTGCGTGATTACTTCGCTCTGACGAATACTCAACAGTACGTTCGACCTGGTTGGGCCGTTGAGGAGTAGGCCCAAGTGCTGCATCTTCTTTGGACATTTGCTTCTTATGAGCTGCTTGGGGCCCATCAGGAGATCCCAAAATGGCTTATGGGAAACAACTTTTTCGAACCTACATGAAGCAGCAATTAGGTGGCAAACTTGGCCCATTTTTGCAGGAGATACTGTAAAAATTTCATTTGAAAAATTTTATTCTTATAAATTTTTTTACATAGAAAACTCCATTAACCAGAATGATGTAGCATGATAGTTTAAAATTTTGAAGAAAAAAGAAGGTATTTTGGTTTGAAATGAACAAAGCACTAACTTTAAAAATTAAAACTATCTATGTATCTTAGTCTCACTCCTTGGTAAACTGTATTTGCTCTAGCCATTTGTCAAATTTGGAAAAATAAAAGCTTAGTGGTTTTTAAACTTCTTTAAATGCTCAGGGAAGTTGAAAAAAAATGATTTTTATAGTTTGTTGGTGAAATTTCAAAAGCCTTCCTACCAACTAAACCCAGGCATAGAAAGAAATTAGACTAATCAAGTGGGAAATCAAGTGGCTATTTCCCTTTGCATGTAGGATAAAACTTAACACAGATGACAGCTCAAAGGGCAACCCTGGCCAAATTGGGTTCAGAGGTTTTTTCAAAGACGAACGAGAAACTTGGATCAAAGGATATTTTGGAAAACTTGAAGACTCTACCAGCTTAGAAGCGGAGCTTTAGGGTATAATAGAGGATTAACAATAATTTTTTCGAAGATGTCTCAATGACATTTAGATAAGAGTCAGATTCCCAAGTTGTTGTGGAGTTGGCCAAAATTCTTCTTACAAAGCATTTGTAAAGACACCGGATTCTTTTTACAAAGGTGCAAATGCAGCATCAATCATACTCTTAGAAAAGGAAAGGTTTAGAAAACCATTTTACAGAACCATTCAAGTGAGTCCCTTTGGAAAACATGGAGTGGATCTGCAAGAAGACAGCGATTCTAGAAGATGAGGCTGCTCAGATTAGGAGTATGCTAATTACAGGCATGACATGACTTGTGTTCTTTTTGAGAGGGTTTAACCCTTGTCTTTACAAATACCAAAAATAACAATAATTCTTTGCTGTTTTCAATTCTGAAATACCAAAAAATAAGCCAAATTTTGTGCATTACAGCATTTATTTTGGCTGGTTAGTTATTGACTTGCAATCACTAAGTGTTCTTCAAGAACTATATTCCATTCTCTCCCCATTATTCTTTTGGTTGAGCAAACGGAAAATTTGCAAGAACTCTAGATACCACAATAGGCTTTTCCAGTCTCAGTTTCTAAATATGAAAAATTAATTTTTTGACTTTTGCCTCTTTTGTAATAATGAAGTTCAAACCCTAAAGTCCACTCGCAATAGCCCAAACCCACTATTAAAGTACAAATGCTCCGAATTATAGTGATGTCACTTACCATTATGAGAGAAATTATTCTCTTTTAGGTTATAAATTAGCCGTACTGTCAACTCTGACACTTTAATGGAGATTTCAATAAAATGCTCCACTCCATCATACATTCAAAAAAAATTATTTGATACTCTTGGAGCACTAAGTGTCTTTACTACTCCTTTCAAATGGCTGGATTCCCCACCTATTAGATAAGGGGTATTTGACTCTTCCTAACAATAGGAACTCACCACAATGTAAGAGGTGAGACAATAATGACGTGGTACTCAAAGAACACTAAATAATTTTTTTTTTCATGGGTTAATGGAAAAGAAAATACTAGGTTCATACTCTGTTTAATATCATACTTCCATAGTAGTGTTCAGAGTCCCAGAATAGTAAAGGTTTTGGGAACTTCTCCCCTCCTCTCCGAATTTTAGTTTCCTATATATGACAACCAAACACAGGAAAATAATTTAATTCACAATTTTTACTCCTCACCAAGTTGCCAACCAAACAAAAAGATTTCATTTATTCCAACCATAACATCTTCTAACACGAGAATTATATAACTCCTTAACAAGGAGGGATTTTTAGCTTTAATGGCTAGATAAATTCAAGATCAGTTTTTTTTTTTTTTTTTTTTTGTGTGTTTTTTGAATCATAAGACTGCCTTCATTTTTCATGTGCTTTTTTTTCTTTAATTTTTTTTTTTTTTGAAAAGCAAGAATTTCATTGGTAAATAAAAAAACAATGTTCCACACATGCAGCAGATTACTGCTCCTAAAAAACCAAAAAAAAAAAAAAACAGGCTCAAAATAAATCCGGAAAAAAATCCTATGCCTCTTGCGCATAAACAATTAGCAATATGGTAATAAAACTTCAATGCCAGGAGGTCAAGAGATGATTGCTAAAACAAAATGTCATCACGGCCATGAGCATATATTCTAACATGAAAACCCTAGTCATGAAAACCGTAGTTACATAAGTAATACCTCATTCTATAGAGTTACGCCTTTGATTTAGAAGGAGCATCTGCAATAGTTCATTAGGCATTCCAACAACTCAAATTTCTGGGCCAGTACTGCCAGCAGAAACCTCAATCATACATCAAGCATATGATTCAGTCTCTCTCAAACTAAGCACAAACTCAAATGCTCTCATTTGAAGTCACTGCATTACAGAATTTTTAATTATAATAGACTATCTACATAAATGTCATCTAATTAGTTCATGTCTCACATAACTGTCATTTGCCTTGGCACTGACTGTCATCTAATACACTGTTCGGAAAGGAAGTTTCCAACCTCTTTCAATCATGCATAAAGCATATGATTCAGTCTCCCCCAAACTAAGCACAAACTCAAATGCTCTCATTTGCAGTCACTGCATTACAGAATTTTTAATTATAATAGACTTTCTACATAAATGTCATCTAATTAGTTTATATCTCACATAACTGTCATTTGCCTGTGCCTTTGCCTTTGCCTTTGCACTGACTGTTATCTAATTTTATGGTGAACTAAAAGCAATAATATATGTATTTAGAAACATGAAATTACTAAAATTAACCATGAGATATTTACATTTACAATGGTTAAATAAACAAAATAATTAAACAAATGAAAATTTTAGTATGTATCTTAAAATTTTATAATCTATTTTTGAGTAGGTATCTTCAAAAATGATAATTTATTTTTAAATTAGAGATGATTATTTTACATTTAAAATGGTTAAATAAACAAAATATTTAAAAATGATAACTTCAGTGGGTCTCTTACCAAATGATAATCTATTTTTTTAGTGGGTATCTTAAAAAATATTTAGTTACAAAAATTTAACCAATAGATTTTTACATTTAAAATATTTAAATAAACAAAGTGATTTAAAAATGATAAATTTAGTGGGTTTCTTAATAAATGATAATTTATTTTTTTAGTTACAAAAATTTAACCAAGAGATTTTTACATTTAAAATATTTAAATAAACAAAGTGATTTAAAAATGATAAATTTAGTGGGTTTCTTAATAAATGATAATTTATTTTTTAGTGGGTCTCTTAACAAATGATAATCTATTTTTTAGTAGGTCTCTTAAAAAATATTTACTTACAAAAACAAAATTACTAAATTTAACCTAGAGATTTTTACATTTAAAATGGTTAAAGAAAAAAGTAATTTAAAAATGATAAATTTAGTGGGTCTCTTAACAAATGATAATCTATATTTTAGTGGATATCTTAATTCATTTTATAAGCATGTTTAGAAGGCCATGGTCAACACAAATTTGAATAACATTGACTTACTAATTAATAAAACAAATCACACATAAAATAAATAAATCACGTATATTAAACAAATCCAATAACATAAATAAACAAATTCATAAAAGGAGACTTATATATCTATCTCTACAAATCATATAAATAAATCATATAAATTAAACAAATTCATAAAAGGAGAAGTATATATCTATCTCTATACATCATATAAATAAATCACATATATTAAATAAATCCGATAACACAAATTAGTAAACATTGTATAAGTATATACAAGTATATATATACTCTAACACAATATATATAAGTATATATCTACCTCTACAATATAAACATTATATATATGTATCTAAACAATGTATATATATATATACCTAAATAATGTAAAAAACGAGAGAAACTTACCAAATAAAATAAGGGGTAGGAGGGAGGTTGCTAGAGTGAGGGGAGCAAGGGAGCTGTTGAAGGAGAAGGGAGTTACTGGAGTGAGGGGAGAAGAGAAAGAAGATGGGCAGCTTTAACAAGAGAAGAAAAAAACCCTTTATGTAAAGCGTGGTTCAAAACAACGCTTCTTTTCTATATACAGTCTTCTCTATCTGAGTTACGTATACAGTCTTCGCAACCCCGCTAAAGCAAAAGTGCATTTTGAAAGTCCACTTTACATGCAATATGAAATAACTTCCAATGTTGCATGTTACAGGGAATAAATTTGAAATTTTGCGCCTGTTTGATAAAAAAGCCCATTTCCAGCTCATTTTACAAGAGCAAACTGAACGAAGGCACAACCGATGGATCCTAATCAAATTTCATAATGATAATTATACCCAAGCTCTTGACTAAAGATTCAGGTGATGTGAGCACCATGTGTTCTTGAAGCCCATATGACGAACACAAGAAACTGGAAGACAAATAAGATGGCCCAGTAGCTTGCAAGTCCATACTTGATTGTTGTAGCACAATTTGTAGGTTTCAAGATAAATTAAGGAGTTGTTAAGTGATTAGTTATGTTCAAAAAAAAAAGAGAGAGAGAAATTAAAATCAGATTTCATCAAATAAATAATAAAGTGAACAAGAAAACTAAGTGTTGGAAAAATAATCCCTATTTAATGCTATGTATATAATTAGTGATCATAACAATAAACAATTAGAATGTATCTAGTTATCAACTAGTAGCAACTTGAACTAGAAGACAACTAGAATTAGAATAAGAACAAACAGAATCGTAACGACTTACCCAATTATCGTTCGTAAAACAGAAAATTTAAAAATTAAAGAATAGACCGAATCGAGTGTTAAACACTATCTCCTTAAAGACAGATTCGCCCCCCACAGTCGATGCTCACAGGATGATGGGCATCTGACTTTTAGGATGAAACGATCTCAGTAGTCATTAGACAGCACTTCAGTAAAGACTGCTCGGCAGCTTCACAAAATGATCTGAATTTTCTCAGAAAATTATGAGAGAAAGAAGAAGAAAAAATATGTTCTATGCAACAAATTTCGGATTAAAATGAATGCTGGAGTGCTGCCCTTTTTATGGAGCCCAGGTATCTATTCAATGCATTGGTTCGAACAAGTACCTGCTACCAAATAGGGCCTTACTGGAGAGATATAACTCTTTGTCGAAAATGGAAAGTCGTTCCCCTTCACCGAAACGGTACCAGCCAACGTCCATACCGTTTGGAGTTCAACAAGCAACTAATTTGAAATTTAATTTCAAATCCTAACCCAAAAAGATAAGGATCGAACCGAACCTACGGCCCACGCCTACGTCCCGTCCCGTCCTAGATCGGACCGTACGAGCAGCACACACATGTGTGAAATATTGGATCTACCCATGGGTTCTATAGGTCCTCCCCCTTCCACAAAAGTAGGATGCCCCTTGGGGCCCAAACTTACTCCAAACCTGGGTTATATATGTACAACATGCCTCACATAAGAAATCATTGTGGGATAACCCACTTTCAATTATATAACTCATATTCAATGGGATGACTTTGGAAGCCAATAACTCATTCAATCCTACACGGATTTGAGCAAATAAATAGTCTAGATTCATCTCCTCATGGAGGTGAATCCAATGCACCAATGACCCAACATAAAGGAAGTATGAGTCCTACATTTATATTGGTTCAAAGATCAACAAAACAATGGGTTTAACACCCATGTTTTTTCTAACAATCCCCCACATGAATGAGATTGGCTAGAAATGAAAAATGTAAATAAGAATGCAGACTCAACAAAAAGAGAGAGAGAGAGAGAGAGAGAGAGAGTACAGGTGAAAAATTGTCGCATGGGAAAATATGGCGTTTGGCTTTAAACCTTCCCTAGTGAAAAACCATCGAGTTTATTTGGCTAACCAGTGAACATGATGTCTTAAATTGTTTAGCCGTTTGTATAAACCAAGACAATAGTACTCACACAGTTCCTTTCCAATCATTTAGTGATCCATTTGGTTGTGTTTATTTTGGCCCTGAACAATGCCTAGTAGATTCATGAGTACTCTAGAGAAATTAGTCTCAAGAAATTCTTATAGAAACGGCCCCTTCATACTCATATAGGTGATCTCTTATTAAAAGTATCCTACTATACTCCACTTGGAATTCCAAGGTATAAGAATCATTAAGAGCTAAGCTCATCCTAAACACTATCTACAGATAATCGCTATTTCATCATAGAAATGGACAGTAGAACGAGTTCCTTAGTGATTTTTCCTAAGTCATGCACAATTCTGTTATCCCATTGAACCTAGATCTTGGGATCTCCAGTCAGCTAGGTTGGGTTGCCATTATGGCAACTTTTAAAGTCATAGGCTTGAGTCCCATTTCTCTCGATGAGTTCTCCACTTGATATTTCATCAAGCCTTTTGTAAGCAGATCCGCAATGTTGTCCTTAGACTTGATGTAATCGATGGATATTATTCCATTCGAAAGTAGTTGTCTCACAGTGTTATGTCGTTGACGTATATGTTGCGACTTCCCATTATACATGTGGTTTTTTGCTCTTGCTATTGCACATTGAATATCGTAATGTATACAGATAGCAGAAACAGGTTTAGGCCACACAGGAATATCCTCCAAAAAATTTTGAAGCCATTCTGCTTCTTCTCCTGCTTTTTCTAAAGCAATAAACTCAGATTCAATGGTGGATCTGGCTATGCAAGTTTGTTTTGAGGATTTCCAAGATGTTGCTATACCTCCTAGAGTAAACACATATCCACTTGTGGATTTGGAATCTCTAGTGTTAGATACCCAGCTTGCGTCTGTGTAACCTTCTACAACAGCTAGATATCTTGTATAGTGCAACCAATAATTCAAGGTGAATCTCAGTTACTTGAGAACCCTAACTAAGGCATGTTGAGTCAAGGTTGATCCCCATATTGATTTTGATGATAACAAAATCATGTGGTTGTTATCTAATGATTTCACTTGAGTGTGCAGATTAGAATATCATCATTTGATAACAAGAAAATAATTGAGTTGATCGATTGAGTATCCAACAAGAAGATTACTTAGGTAATCTTATTCTTGAAGAGATTGAAAATGCTCAAGGAATTCAACAAGTATTGAAAGGAAGGATGCAAGCAACTAAAGATCTTATGAGAATTTAAGAATTTATTCACTATGAAGACCCTTGATCCTCATGGCTATATCAATCCACTAAAGCATCAATTGCATAAGAAAGGGGGAGCAAAAGCTTGTATGCTCTGAGATATAAAGCACAAAAGAAAAGGGGAGTAAGTTTCTGCTTATCACATTGAAGAACTTGTATTGAGAAGCTTGTTAAGAAAGATCAAAGATTGATAAAGTATGATGAGTTGATACATTCAGCAATCTCATAGTCACAACCTCATTTAGATGACTCTTACAAGACATGGAAGCTCACCTTGGAAGATTTGAAGATGTCTTGAAAGTATTGATTAGAAATCACAAGAGTTGGAAGCTTCATTGAAGATTATATTGAAGTCTTGAATAGATGGAAGAAGTTATAGAAGAAATCAAGTTGATGAAGATCAAGCAAAGAAATTGAAGGAGTTCAAATAAGCATGAAAGATCAATTGAAGAAAAGAGATCTTAAGTCTTGGAAGCTCTCTTGAAGATTTTGAAGAAGACTTAGATCAATGGAAGAAGTGATTTTAATTGAAGAACTCTAAATGTAATCCAAAGTGTATTGATTTTATCTTGAAGAGTTGAAAGTATTCTTGAAGTCAACATGCTTTGAAGAAGTCTTTTCAAGCATTAAAAAGCTTAGTTGGATGATCCTTAAAGAGTTTGAAGATATTGAAGAAGATTGAAGAAATATTGCAAAAGTTAAGGATTTTCCTAAAAAGAGTCGACCCCTCAAGAAAAGAGTCGACTCATTCGAACAGAGGCTGAAAATTCTGATGGAACATTAAAAGAGTCGACCCCTAGCATAAAAGAGTCGACTCATTCTAACAGAGAGTTGATTGTGCAGTTTTAGACCAAAAGAGTCGACCCCTAGCACAAAAGAGTCGACTCAATTGGGCAGAACCTTCAAAAATCTGCTGAAACACAAAAAGAGTCGACCCTTGCTTAAAAAGAGTCGACTCATTTAAGGCAACGGCTAGATTTTTGAACGTTGTACTCCACCGTTTTCGTATCAAATGGTCTCCCATCCATCTGCAACGGTTATAAGCAACTCAAGGCTATATATACAAGATCCCCAACATATATATGATGATGAAGAACTAGAAGAACGTGAGAAGAACACAAGATTAAGTGCTACAAAGTGATATTTCGTCTTCTACATCTTAAACTCTGTTTTTATTCATTTGGAGGGTTTTTGAGTGAGCTAAAATTTGTTTATCTACTCTTTGAGAGAGAGTTATTCATTGTACAACCTTCATCTGTTATTGGGTGGGTTTGTAAACTTGTGAGTTTAAGTGTTCTTGAGAAAAACACTTGTGAGTTTGAGTGTAGCTTGAGAAAAACACTTGTAAGTTTAAGAGAAGCTTGGACAAAATCTCTTGTAAAGTTTGAGTGAAGCTTGGACAAAATCACTCGTAAATTTGAGAGAAGCTTGGACAAAATCTCTTGGGTTTTGAGAGCTTGAGGAAGAGCTCTTATAAGAGTAAGCTAGGCACTTGGAGAAAAACTAGCAGCTGTGTAAGGAAAGTTTACATAGTTGAATACCTTCGAGAGGATCGAGGAAGAGAGGACGTAGGCAAGGTTTGGCTGAACCTTTATAAATCTGGTGTTCTTCATCTCTTTGCTCATATTATTTCCTTACATTACATCTTATTGTTTGCTTGCTTGGTTATTAGTTTGATTGCTCACTGCTACATTGCTTAAATTATTTTTAGTTGCATTGTTTGATATAATTTTTATAAAACCCAATTCACCCCCCCCTCTTGGGTTGCCTATTTGGGCCAACAAGGCCTTCCAGTGGTGTGACCCTGAGTTACTCGTATATCTACTCAGTCTTCTTACCATATAAGCAATATCTGGACGTGTGCAATTCATAAGATACAATAAACTGCCAATTATCCGTGAGTATTGTAATTGAGATATGCCCTCCTCGTTGTTCTTGTATAGATGTAGATGGCCATCTATGGGTGTGCTCGCTAGATTGTTATCAGATTTACTAAACTTATCTAGTATTTTTTCAACATAATGGGTCTGTGATAACGCATATCCCTCAAATGTTTTAGTAATTTTAATACCAAGTATAATATTTGCAACTCATAGATCCTTCATGTCAAACTTACTGTTCGATAGTTTCTTAGTGACTTTAATGATATCATTATTACTACCAATGAGAATCATATCATCTACATAAAAACAAATAATGACATTACCATTAGCAGTGTTCTTCACATAGATACACTTGTCGCATTCATTTATCTTGAAGTCATTTGATAGCATAGCTTTGTCAAACTTCTCATGCCATTGTTTCGAAGCTTGTTTTAGTCCATATAGAGGCTTAACAAGTTTGCATACCTTTTTCTTTTTGCCAGGAACAATGAACCCTTCAGGTTGCTCCATATAAATCTCCTCATTCAAATCTCCATTTAAGAATGTCGTCTTAACATTCATTTGATGAATCTCAAGATTATCTAAAGCTGAAAAGGCTATCAAGATTAGTATGGACGTTATTCTGGTTACAGGAGAATAAGTATCGAAATAATCCACTCCCTTAGTCTGCTTGCAGCCTTTGACTACAAGTCTGGCCTTGTATATGTCAATCAAACCATCTGCTTTCATCTTCCTCTTGAATATCCACTTATATCCAAGGGGTTTGTTATCAGGTGGAAGATCCACTAGTTCCCACGTATGATTTTGCAGAATTGACTCAACTTCACTATGAATAGCCTCTTTCCATAAAGGGCCTTCCGGAGAGGACATTACTTCTTTGTAACTCTGAGGTTCATTATCTAACAAATATGTTAGAAAGTCAAGGCCGAACAATTTTGCAACCTTTGTTCTTTTACCTCGTTAAGGTTCAGTGTCTTTTCCTTTATCCACAGACCTATGGTCTTGATCTATAATGGTATCATGAGTCCGTTTAAGCGAACTTAATCCATGTGTAGACTTATATAGAAACTCCTCCTCAAAGAAGGATACATTCCTAGACTCCATTATTGTATTCATATGAATGTCTAATATTTCAAATTTGTGAATGAAAAATCAATATGCACTACTATGTTCGGCAGAGCCAATAAATATACAATCAATTATCTGTGGTCCTAATTTTACCTTCTTAGGTAAAGGAACCGCTACCTTGACCAAACAACCTCATACTTTCAAGTATTTATAGGACAGCTCTCGACCTTTCCACAACTCATAAGGGGTTTTGCTAAGTTTCTTGTGGGGTATCTTGTTGAGAACATAATAGCAACGCTTCCCCCCACAAATGTTGGGGTGTCCCAGAACTTATCAACATAGCATTTATCATCTTTTTTAGATTATGATTCTTCGACTCAGCAACTCCATTCTGCTGAGGTGAATAAGGTGCAGTGGTTTAATGTATGATATCGTGTTTAGCACATAGTTGTGCAAATGGTGCTTCATATTCACCACCTCTATTACTTCTTAACACCTTAATTTTTTTGCTAAGTGGATTCTCAACTTCACTCTTGTATTGTATAAATATGTCTATTGCTTCATCTTTACTTCTCATTAAGTAGACGTGATAGTAGCGAGTGCAATCATCAATAAAAGTTATGAAGTACTTTTTCCCACATCGAGTTTGAACATATTTCAAGTCATATTGAATTAGTTCAAGTGGTTCTATACTTCTTTCAATTGATTTAAACGGAATTCTAGTCAACTTTGCCTCAACGCAAGTTGGACATCTATGATTGGCATTAAAATCAAGTTTAGGCAAAAACTCTAAATTAACTAATCTACGTATAGTATCAAAGTTAACATGACCTAATCTACCATGCAATACATTTGAAGACTGAAGCAAGTAAATAGAAGATATAATATTATTACTAGAAGGCTTAGGAGCCACGGTCATTACATTTAGTTTGAAGAGCCCATCGCTCAAATAACCCTTTCTCACAAACATTCCTCCCTTAGTAAGAACAAACTTATCACTCTCAAACACCAACTTAAAGTCCTTCTTACTTAACAATGAACCAGAGAATAAATTCTTGCAAATGTCTGGCATATGGAACACCTCATTGAGAGTAAGTTCTTTGCCGAAAGTCATTTTCAAAATGAACTTCCCTTGACCTTCAACCTTCGAGGTTGTCGAGTTGCCTATGTAGAGTTGTTCACCGACCACTAATTTGTAAGATGTGAACATCCACTTATTGGCACAAATGTGACAAGTGGGCCCAGTATCTACCCACCATTCTTTAGTATTGCCAACCAAGTTTACCTCAGAAACTTCGACAGAGAGATTCAAGTCTTCCACATTGGCACAGAGATCCTTGATCACATTGGCTTGAGCAAATTTCTTCTTGTAGTTCTCTTTATTCTTCTTCTCAAGATCCTTCCACTTGCAACAATCCTTGGCTATATAACCAGTCTTGCTACAGACGTAGCATTTCCCTTTGAACCTTTTGAAATCGCCACCAATGGAATCTCGATTGAATCCTTGACCATCATCCTTTCGCTTCTTGTTGTTGCGTTTAACTTGCTCCACCACGTTTGCCTTTGACACTATAGAGGTGTTGACAACTTCTTCTCAGAAGCACGATTATATTCCTCAATTCTTAGCTTGACGATGAGTTTCTCAAGTCTCATCTCCTTGTGCTTATGCTTCAGATAATTTTTGAATTCTTTCCAAGACGGCGGTAATTTTTCAATTATCGCAACCACTTGAAAAAATTCACTCAGTACCATGCTTTCAACGTGGATGTCATGAAGTATAACTTAGAGATCCTGGACCTGGCTAATAACTATTTTAAAATCAAACATTTTGTAATCTAGGAACTTACCGACCACAAATTTCTTTAAGCCAGCATCTTTCGTCTTGTACTTCTTGTCTAGAAATTCTCACAGTTCTTTCACCGTTTGCACGGTACAATACACGTTGTAGAGTGTATTATCCAATCCATTGAGGATGTAGTTCCCACATAGGAAATTGGCATGTTTCCATGCTTCTACCGCTGCAACTACTTGTTGGTAGGACTCATTCTCTTTCAGAGTAGGAACATCTTCATAAAGAAATTTTGCCAAGTTTAGAGTCGTCAGGTAGAACAACATCTTCTGTTGCCACCTTTTGAAATCAGTTCCATTGAACTTCTTTGGCTTTTCTCCGTGATTCGTCAGCACAATCGGTGTATGCACATGATTCTTTGACACAGTCAGTGTCAGCATAGTGTCACAATCACAATAGGAGTAGGAGTATGAGTAGGAATATGAGTAATATAAGCCATTTTTGAATTAAATAATTTTACACAAAATTTGAGCACTAATGCAGAGACAATATAACACGACACTAATTAACACAGTTAAAATAGAAAAGAAGAAATTTATCTTCAAGATTATTGGAAAAATAATCCCTATTTAATGTTATGTGTATAATTAGTGATCATAACAATAAACAACTGGAATGTATTTAGTTATTAACTAGAAGCAACTTGAACTAGAAGACAACTAGAATTAGAACAAGAACAAACAGAATCGTAACGACTTACCCGATTATCGTTCATAAAATAGAAAATCTAAAAGTTAAAGAATAGACCAAGTTGAGTGTTAGACATTCTCTCCTTAAAGACATATTCTCCCCCATAGTCGGTGCTCACGGGATGATGGACTTCTGACTCCCAGGATGAAACGATCTCAGCAATTCTTAGGCAGTACTTCAATATGGGAGGAAGAAGAAGAAGAAGAAATATGTTTTATACAACAAATTTGGGATTAAAATGAATGCTGAAGTGCTGCCCTTTTTATAGAGCCCAAGTACCTGTTCAATGCACTGGTTCGAACAGGTGCTGCCAAACATGGTCTTACTGGAGAGATAAAACTCTTCATCAGAAACGGAAAGTCATTCCCCTTCACCGGAACGATACCAGCCAACATCCATACCGTTTGGAGTTCAACGGTCAACTAATTCAAAATTTAATTTCAAATCCTAACTCAAAAAGATAAGGGTCAAATCGAAGCCACGGCCCACGTCCACATTTCGTCCTAGATCGGACGGCAGCGGCGGCGGCGCCTGTGGAATATTGGGTCAACCCTTGGGTTCTATAGGTCCTTCCCCTTGCACAAAAGTGGGTTGACCCTTGGTGCCCAAACCTTACTCCAAACTTGGGTTATATATGCACAACATGTTTCACATAAGAAATCAATGTGGGATAGCCCACTTTGAACTGCATAACTCATATTCAAGGGGGTGACTTTAGAGGCTAATAACTCATTTAATCTTACACGAATTTGAGCAATTAAATAGTCTAGATTTTTCTTCTCATGGAGGTGAATCCAACACACCAATGACTCGACACAAAGGAGGTGTGGGTCTCACATTTATATTGGCTCAAAGATCAACCTAATGATGGGTTTAACATCCATGTTTTTCTAACATTAAGTTCCAAATCACTCCACGAAATATAAGAGAAAGAGAGAATTAATCACAAGGCACAGTAAATTCTCTAGAAATGACACTCAATTGGCAATGCTACACAGTTGAGGACTAGAAGGTCTATCTCATTAGTAACATTCATAAAAACCTAAAATGTCTAAACCTGTTATAAAACTAAATGAAATTGAAGCAAACAAAATATCAAACACAGTATATAATAAAACTAGTTCTTCTGAAACTGTCAAATAATAATTAACTAGCTCTTCTAGAACTATTTGGATAGATCTTCTTGATCACTCAAGCATGTATTGCTTTCATAAGACAAAAGATAAAGACAACAGAAATTTAAATAGTGTACTTACACTCTGTGCTTTTTCTTTCTTCTTCTCTCTTCTTTCTTTCTCTCTTTTCTCTCTCTTCTGTCTCTCTCTCTTTTCTGTCTTTTTTGTCTCTCTCTCTCTCCTTTTCCTTTCTCTCTCTTCTCTCTCTTTCTTTTCTTTCTCTCTTCTCTCTCTTCCTACGCAGTTCCTTTTATAGGTTGGGAATGAAGTAGGTAGCCCCATGTGATAGCACCAGCCGTCAGTCATCTACTAACTCGTTTCACAACACTCCCCCTTGGATGACCGTTATAAGAAACTTCAGAAAACTTGAGCAAAGAAAAATAGGAGCACTAAAACTGCCTCGTTAAAACCTTGGCAAGAAAAACCCTATGAGAAAAAAAAACTATTGGCGAAGGAAAAAGAGTGCAGTCTGCGACTCCCCCTCATTCATACATCTAGTATGAAGTTGAAGTTTATAGCTTCAATTGTTCTGAACTTTAAGATGACGCATGCCAATGTTGTGTACCAATTTCTCAAATGCTACAATTGGGAGTGCTTTAGTAAATAAGTCTACCAAGTTGTCACTTGAACATATCTGCTGGACATCAATATCACCGTTTTTCTATAGTTCATGTGCATAAAAGAACTTTGACGATATATGTTTGGTTCTGTCACCTTTGATATAGCCTTTCTTGATTTGTGCAATACATGCTGCAGTACCTTCATATAATATTGTTGAAGTATCTTTGATCGAGGATAGTCCGCAACTATCTTGAATATGTTGGATCATAGATTTCAACCAAATGTATTCTCGACTTGCTTCATGAATTGCAATGATCTCAGAATGATTTGAAGAAGTTACCGTTCATGTCTGCTTCACTAATCGCAAGGATAAAATTGTGTTACCATAAGTAAACACATACCTAGTTTGAGATCAAGCTTTATGTGGAATAGAAAAGTAGCCAATTACTTCATGTTGTGACTCTTTTGAATAGAATAAGCCCATATCAATTGTCTCTCGTAGGTAACACAGTATATGCCTAATTTCTTTCCAATGTTGTTGAGTTGGTACAAAACTATATCTTGCCAATACGTTGACAGAGAATGTGATATCAAGTCTTGTACAATTTGCAGAAGATATAAGAGCACCGATTATACTAAGATATGGTACTTCAGGACTAAAAAAATTCATTACCATCTTCTCGAGAACTGAAATAAACTATCTTGCTGTACATCAATTGATCAAACATCCATTGGAGAATTTTATGGATGAGCTTGTTCAATAACATTTTTCTTTCTAACAAATGCTTCATCTGCAAGACAAGACAATAATTTGTTCTCCCAAGGTATTTAAGTTCAAAGTTATTCTTTAAATAACTAGTAACTTTTGTAATCTCTTCCAGAGACCAATAATATTCAAAATTGCAATAATAAAAAATCCAAATTTTAGAAACAATGTATGCATAATTGTACTATTCATATATCTTTCAATCAATATTTATTGGGGATAATTGTACCATCTGCGTCCAGATTGGTATAACCCATATAAGAATTTTCATACATATATCATTACGTAATCCACCATATGAATAGACTATTATACAATTATTAGATACATATCTAGTTCTTCTGAGATTAACAAATTAATCAATAATATGAATGTAATTGTATCCTTATAGGATAGAATTTCTCATTATAGTCAATATCAAGTCTCTGCGAGAAACCTTCTGGTACGAGTCGTGCTTTGTATCGCACTATTCTATTTTCTCATTGCGCAAATACCCATTTATATAAAACCGGTTTTACATCTTCAGGTGGGTGGACTACTGGTCTGAATACTTTACAGCTTCTGGTGTTTGGACTACAGGTCCGACATCTGCTGGTGTTTGGACTACAAGTCCAATATTTTCATCTTCTAGTGTTTGAACTACAAGTTTAATACTTTGCATTATGCTAATAAGTTTAATTCTAACTTAGTATTTTCTTTTCATTTTGATCGATCATATTATCGATATTTGTCGACTATATGTGGTTTAGTCTCTGCATTACATCTAGTAATTGCAAAAGTCACTTTAAATATAAATATGTTAGCAACGACAATATTATTTCTATTCCATCGTTCTCCTGTATTCTCATTATTATGCATTGAGATCTCATTATTGTCAGGTACCATTTCTTCTGCAGGGGATATCTCTTCAGGAGGTTTATCTTCTGAGAATTCTTTTATAGAAGTTTCTTTAGAAAGTTTAGATGATGAAGATTCCTCTTCTGGAGGTTCATTTTCGTCTTTAAGAAATTGCTCTTCAAAAGTTCCTTCTTCAAGAAGGTGCTCATTTTGTTGTGCTTTCCTCTTTCTGAGAGTTTAATTTTTGCACCGACGTACCTCTCACGCTTTTCATGTGCTATTATATGAACATATGATTCTATAGGGACATCAACATATTGTCCTACAGGGACATTAATATGTGTTATAGTACTAGCAGCTAGTATCGATATGATTTGATTATCATCTTTGTGTCGGTGAATGCTTCAGGTAATTGATTTGCAATCATATAGAAGTAAATAATTTCTTTGTGAACTTCAGATTCACATTGACTTGTCTAAGGATCACGCTACGCCTTATCTCCCCCTAATGGTGGGAAAACTAACGCAAAATCTATCCGCAAAATATAAGAGTTAACAGTAAATAAAGATGTAACCATTGTATATATATGCATAAATGAGAGATATATTAGCGGATGTCCATGAAAATTGTAAAGTATTAGACATATCATTGCTGATCCTAGATGACCAAGATGACCATATTAAAATATAAAATTCTTTTAGGATCAAATCACTTCTGGTGCATCACTTCAGATGCTGTCATTACAGGTATTTCATAAATGTTTCTGTTGTATCACTTCAGGTGATTTCACATTATGAAAATCTTTTGGGTCAAAAAATAAAAACTTCTGATTTATCACTGCAGATAATTCCTAATATAATATAACCTAGAAGAAAAGCAGTAAGTTTCTCTATTATATGCTTCTAGCATGAAAAGAGAAGTGTAAAGCAAGATATTTTTATTACTTTTATTACTATATTCTTTTTCATCATACGCTCCTAGTATAATAGAAATAAAGTAAAAACATCTGTAAGAGTTGAATAAATTTCTTGTACTGCTAGTAAAATAAAATGCATCATCAATATAAATTTTTATTTCTCTTGACCACATTATGTTAGCTTTTATAGATCACAACTCTTCTACAACTTAGCTTGTCTAGAGCCTTCAATCAATTTGTAATGCTTGATATTATTTTAATATTACTTTCAGCTAATGTTAAGTTTACACCATATCAAAATATTGTGTGCGTTCTAATAATGTCTACTAGACATATATTTTTTTCATTCATATTTGTAATAATTGACGCATTGGTATAATCTATGTCTTCAAATGTAAAATTAATATAATGTTTCATTGCCAAAATTATTCTATCATAGCAATCTATTGAATATTTAATCATCGTACTACAGGTACGTAACCAATAAAACATCTTCGTACTTCTTAAAAGATTTATTCAGCAAACATTTTTCTATTTTATTTTGCTCATATTATTCCACTTTTAGTGGCATTTACAGCCTTCAGAGTATCTCTAACAATTCAATGCTTATTACATTGTAATCACATCTGTGACAATATTCATGACCATCAAATAAAATTACATTCACTTCAAGGAATGATATAAATTTGGTCCAATATATTAGCTAATCAGAGCACTTGATTGAGTGAGCTACACCACGCTGGATCTATACCATCCATTTATCACTTCAGGGATTGATACATATTATAAATTTGTATTTTATTCTAAAAGATGACATAACACTAATGAAAAACATAGGAACAAAATGAGGAACAAAATCAAAATAATGTGAAACTCATAAATAGTATCGTAAATAGTAATGTAAAAAGTATGCATGAATAGTAACTTAACTATTTACTCTTATCTTTTATTATATTTACACGATGTGTCATTGGAATATAATTTCTGAATTAACACTCTCGATATTGTTACTGCTGGAGCACATTCGAGGCATAAAATATATATTTGTCTATCATATCTTCATCACTCCACATTATTTTTATTATGGACGTATTTGAATAATAAAAATTGTGCTCATTCTTTTATTTGGCAACACTGTGACAACTTCAGGTGCACTAAATCATTGTCTTGCAACTTCAGGTGCATTCAACCATAATCTTGCAACTTCAAGTGCATTTATTGATTATCTGGCAACTCTAAATGCATTAAATCATATTAAGCTTTATGTAAAATTCAATGATGATACAATGGTAAACTAACATAGGCAGCGGCCATAATAAGCATAATTAAATAATAGCAGCAACATAAATAAAAGCAGTAGCAGGCGGCAAGCTGACCTTATAAAGTAACAATAATTTAATAAACTACGTGCAAGCCTTAATAAATATTCCATAAGAGCGCTTGATTGCTTTTATTATATTTCTAAAATCATTATTTCTGGAATGATCTAAATATAAAATATTTAAAGCAACACGCATAATAAAATATGACAATCATCAGTTAATGATCATGTTAAAACATTTACCGAACATAATAATGTTATGTGGGTATTATAATAAATGGCAACTAACAGAACGGTGAAAAGTATTACCATACTATTGATTACATATTGTTTATTATATATTACTATGCAATTACTATTCATTACTGTTCATGAATAGTGATCGATATATATATATATATTATATCATTATTTTTGTCTCCATTGTAACTTTCAATTCAGACATCAAAATATAATCAAATCACATGTCTATGAAAAGCTATTGAAAAAAAGATTTCAGATTTATAAATATCATAGCAAAAAACGCAAAATCTGGAAGAAATGAAGTAACAAAATTTCGAAATAAATACTGTTAATCTCAATAGTTGAATTACTGTTCATACTATTTATGCGAATTGTGTGAACAGTAAAGAATTCAAAATGAAGATAAATTACACAGAAAATAAAGGATGAACACAAAGCACGTAAAGTATTGTGCTGATTACGTGTTATAAAACTAAATGAAATTGAAGTAAGCAAAATATCAAACACACTATATAATAAAACTAGTTTTTCTGGAACTGTCAAATAATAATTAACTAGTTCTTCTAGAACTATGGGGATAGATCTTCTTGATCACCCAAGCATGTATTGTTTTCATATGACAAAAGATAAAAATAATAGAAATTTAAATAGTGTACTTACACTCTTTGCTTTTTCCTTCTTCTCTCTTCTTTCTCTTTCTCTTTTCTCTCTCTTCTGTCTCTCTTTCTTTTCTGACTTTTCTGTCTCTCTCTCCCTCCTTTTGCTTTCTCTCTTCTCTCTCTTTCTTTTCTTTCTCTCTTCTTTCTCTTCCTACGCAGTTCCTTTTATAGGCTGGGAATGAAGTAGGCAGCCCGATGTGATAGCACCAGCCGTCGGTCATCCACCAACTCGTTTCACAACAAAACCTGTATTACCTAAAAACACCATTATCCAATTTATTTTTAATTTCAAAACACTAAATTTAGCAATAGAAAGCAATTTTTTTTTTTTGCTATGGATTTTTTTTTCGCCCCCCGGGGGGGTGGTGGCGAGGGCATGAAATATATTAATGTCAAAAATACAACTTATTCACTAACTGCCAAAACTGCTAAGCTTAATGTTAACAATGCATATTTGGCGTTTTGGCACAAGTTGAATAAAATAAAATGACTGGAGATGTTCTAGTAAATTTTAAAAATTTTGTGGGCCGTGGCACCCGCCGACCCTTAATGCACTTGTTAATTTTGTACATTTCGTCAAATGCAATTGGTATCATTTGCAGGTTCCAATCCCATACTGTAAAGAAAATTTAGCTACAATCGATTAGATGATATATTCAGCTATTTCATGCGTTCTAAGACAATATTACAAGTTCTTGCAGTAGGAAGCATGTATCAGATACCTAATAAAATTTGCAACAGAGCCCATGGGCTATGGCAATTATAGTCAGAAGTCATATAATCGAAGCAGCAAAAAAAAAAAGTCATATAATCATATTTAGAGTGCAATAGCAATCTTGCAGATGGTCAAAAAATATATTTAAGGTTATGGGAGATCAACTTACAGTGTAACAAATTATGCGGTGCTAGATACATATATTTATGTATACTATATATTATAGAAACAAGTTATTGGGTTTTGATGTTGAAAGACTCAATTTAACTTTCATGAGTTTTTAAATTTTAAATTATTAATATCATATGTGTCATAATAGTATTGGTCTAAGTATAAAATATGATAACTTTTATTTTCTTTTACCTAATATTCAAATACATTAGATATTTTATTTTAAATTTCCTTAAATTCAAACTTTTAAAAATTTTCCTTTTTAAAAGGAAAAATATAATAAAGCTAAAGTATATACTATTGAATTGGCTATAAGTCAACTAAGGTTGATATCCAACCCTTTTTTTAAAATTTTTTTAGCTTTTACATCGTAAAATCAAAATTATTGCTAAAAGCTTATTGGGCACAGCCATAAATGACCGGATTTCAAATTGTCCAATTTTGTGACTTGAAATTATGAAAAGTGAAAAATCTTAAAACAAACTATTTAAAATGAAATAAAAATAATCCTTAAAATTTAATTCTTCAATCTTAGTAACTTATATCCTTCAATTTCATATGTTTAACTATATGGCTTCAAATTTTGGTTGATCAAAAAATCCAAAAGAAGTCATAAATAGAAAACAATAATAAAAATATCCCATATTTGAGTTAGGCTGTTATTTTTAAATTGGGTCAATTTTATCAATAAATATTTTATCACCAATCACTCTAACAAATCCGTGTGATGCTTGGTTATTATTATTTTTGTAGTTACTTATTAAAGGGTGTCTTATGTATTTTTTTCAACATAAAATAGAATAAATATTGAGTCAGATATTTAACCCTATTAGTTTAGTCAAAGTTACAAATATTGTTCGTACATGAGGTCATTAATAATAAGTCAAACCTATCTAACTTTGAATTTAAACTATTTTTTGATAAATTTTTAGCTTTAAATGACAATAGTAATTCACTATTTAATAAAACCTATATTAGTTTTGTAAAGTTTAAGAATATAAATTAATTCGTTTATTTTTATAAAAAAATATATACATTTTTAAAATTTATTATCTATATCTCCTGTATAGCAGGAGTTTACTACTACTGCTAGTGTAGAGAGAGAGAGAGAGAGAGAGAGAGCCAGCAATATTAAAGAGAATCGCCTATAAAACCAAGCTAGCTAGATGGGACCACAATCATTGATACACTTATCGGTGCAAGACATGTTTAAAGCTGTGTTTTGCAGCAGCTTTTTTCACTAATATTTTTTGTGTTTAATAACTTTTTTAAACAAAATTTGATTTTTTATTTTTTTATAGGCTTTAGGTTATATATTCATTTAAAAACTAAATTTTGGTTAAAAAAATCACTAAAGGAAAAAAAAAAACTATTTTAAAGTGGAACAAAATTGACTTTCTTCAACCATTGGTCACTTTTTGTTTATGTTTTGTGTATGTA
The DNA here is from genome assembly GCA_033060915.1 of Euryodendron excelsum. Taxonomy (NCBI): domain Eukaryota; kingdom Viridiplantae; phylum Streptophyta; class Magnoliopsida; order Ericales; family Pentaphylacaceae; genus Euryodendron; species Euryodendron excelsum. The sequence continues at coordinate 37,644,311 of CM065383.1, read as the reverse complement.
TAACATTAAAGCCCATGAAAATAAAACAAATAATTCATTTAAAAAAATTATTAATTGAGCAAAAGCTATTTTAAAGGGTAAAGTCAGAATTTTTGTTCACTAGGGACGAATTTCATACAAAAGCATACATGAAATTATTTTCTAATTGACAAAATCTATTTTCCCTGATAAGTAAAGAAAAAATTATATTACAGACACCAAAAAAGAAAGTTCTATACAAAGACTGTATATACTATTCAATAAGGACAAATGTAAGTCTCACTAAATTCAACAGGCAAACTACACTTTATTTATAACTTAAAATTAAACAAATATAAATAAAAAAAATTAAAATATAGTGGAAGTTGCCTAGTCAATAGGCTGCTCCCCTTTAGTAAATCCGCCCTGCCTATCCCAATTAAAATCTTTTATTGCCCAGAAGATAAAACCCGAACAAGTTAAAAGAAGAGGAATTGTTTTTTCAGAAGGGCGCCTACCCATTACTTTGAAGACCAAAAACCTACAAGTCTCATATAATCGAAGCAGCGACCAAAAAAAAAAAAAGGGTCACATAATCATATTTAGGGTCGTTTGGAAGGAGTTTTCGGCTTGGTTTTTTTTTTTTTAGCTTATAAATAAATAAAAAAAAATTCAATTTTTTATTATTTTTTATTTTTGTTTTTTGCTTATCTTTAGCTTATAGAAGTAAAAAAAAACCAAATAAAAAAAGTTTAAAATAAGCTTGACCAAACGCTCCCTTAAAGTAGTGCAGCAATCTTGCAGAAGTTCAGAAAATTTATGGTGTAACAAATCAGCCTACAAGGTATTAGCAGTCATTTCTAGCTATTATTTTCCTCCCAAGGGCAGGTTCTTACGCGTTACTGGTTAGAATATTTGCATAAAATCACATTTTGTAATTCTTATCAACACAAATAAATTATAGCTTTAGGCCTTATTTGATAATTCTATTCAGCACTTAAAGCTGAATAGATTAAGTAAAAATAAAATAAGCTGGTTTGATAATCCAAAATAAAAAAGCTGAATATTTTAAGTCCTGGACAAAAGTAAAGAACAAAATATTAAGTAGCTTCTCCCTACTTATTACTGTTTACTTAATATGCTCAGTTTTGATATTTTTTTTTTGACCTAATTTTGCCCTCGCTTCCCTCTCCTCTTATTTCATAAAATAAACACCAGAGAATCAGAGATCGAAGTTCTCCTCAATGGAACCTTCCGCCATCTCCAAGTTTTCTCTCTCTCTCTCTCTCTCTCTCTCTCTCTCTCTCTCTCTCTCTCTCTCTCTCTCTCTCTCTCTGTACGTGAATTTTCTCGATTATTTTGTATGTGTTTACTCTTTGCTCTTCCCTTTTATTTTTTTTTCTGTTCTTCGATTGAATCTATATATATTTTTTCTTTACTGATCTCCTACCGTTTTGCCTCACTCCGTTCCCTCTTTTTTTTTTTCTTCTTCTTCTTCTCCCTTCTGTTTTGCCCTCATCCTCTAATCTACCTTCTTTTTTTTTTCTTTGTTTTCTAATTCTTTTCTTTGTGTGTGGGAGACCGGTTTGCGACGTGAGTGGTGATTAACACCATCCCACGTCCCTGTTTCGAGATTTTTTTTACTCCTTTAATTTTTATTATTATTTTATTCTTAAATTAATTGAGACTTTGAGTGATTCTCCTAGAATATATATATATATATATTATTTTGTGTATTCCTTACCAAACTGAATCGCATGAAACTGCCAATGAATTGAAAATTATTTTATGCATCATGTGGGTGTATCTAAATTCATGACTTTAGGATCTTAAGTGGATTAAATCTAAATCTATTTACTTGTAGGGATGGCTTCTAGTGATAGTGGTAGAACAAATTAGAAATATTCGAAACTCTATAAAATTTTTATTGATTTGTGCTTAAAAAAATCTATAGAGAACGGTAAAAATGATGGTAATTTCAAAAAAGAGAGTTGGGATTTTTTGCTACTTTAATATTTGAGTATCAAATTTTTTGCTACTTTAACATTTGACAAAGTTTCAATGATCAACATAATTGTTGATCATGTTGCTGATTTTTTATTTATATTGTTATGATTTTGATTATGCATATTTTTTTATTTAATTAATTTGATTTTAGTTTTACAATATTAATATATGAACGGCAAAGTTAGAAAATGAATAAATTTAAGACTTCAACTCTTTATACATATCAAACAATTTATCTAATTCAGTGCTTAAAATTCAATACATATTAAACAGTTTATCAGCTTAAGAAATTAGCATTCAGTTTTCATGACTTAATTTTCAGTTTTTGATTTTTAGTTTTCAACTTTATCAAACAATGCCTTAGACGAAGTTTAGTTAAAACATAATAAAATACAACTTGGTGAATATAAAATAAGTTAAAAAGAAAATACAAAAACTGGTCTGTAAGAATTGAGAGGCGTGATATCAATGCTCTAAAGCAACTGCGCCTCCCTACATGAAGGTACAATTGGACATCAGCTGCTCTAAGATTCAACCCAATTTGCTCACAGTCTATCTTCTCGAGAGTCACGTCTATTGGAAGAACAATGAACCGTCTCAGTCACGATTGCCTATAAAACAAGTATACAAAATACAGAAATTATAGAGAATAAGAGTATGTATATATTTGTATGTCTTTCTATATGTTTGTACGCCCACTCAACAAGGTCTAGCATGAGCATTATATAGGCTTCACTGACTAGCAGTTATAGCTATTAAAATCCCTAATAATAATTAATAAAAGTTGTAACGATCCAATATAAATAATGTCATAAACTCTATAATAAACATTATAATAAAACTTGTAACCGACTAATTAAATAATAAAAATAAAGTTTTGAAATTTAATAAAAGAATAATTTTATTCTAATAATCCCCCACAAATTTTAAAACTTTAAAATACAAACTTGTAACAAAATAATTAAATAATATAAATAAAGTTTTGAAATTTAATAAAAAAATAATTTTATTCTAATAATCTCCCACAAATTTTAAAACTTTAAAATAAACAAAAATAAATATAATAGGTTTGGGCAACCTTAATACTATGTGTAGGTGTCTTTTGGACTTGAACCTTACTTAGCATTAACAGTTTCTCTCTGAAGGATCATAGTGAGACTACATCTTGAACTAGACTCTTTCAGCCAAAGTTCAACATGTCACACACACAGTTGTTGGCCCAAGAAGGCAACCTAAGAGGGGGAGTGAATTGAGTTTTATAGAATTTATATCAAGTAATGCAACTAAAAACAGTTTATGTATTTCAACAATAATTAATCAAAGTATATATATCAAACAAGTGAAGTATATATCTAAGTATATATTTATGTAAGCATGTATAGTGGGCAAATAAGCAAAACAGAGCAAGGAAAGAAAAGCACCAGATTTATAGAGGTTCGGCCAACTTTGCCTACATCCTCTCTTCTTCGATCCTTTCGAAGGTATTTCACTATGTAACACTCCTTACACAGCTGTTGGTTTTGCCAAAAGTGCCCAACTCACTCTTACAAAAGCTCATTCCCAAGCTTTCAAAACCCAAAAGATTTTGTCCAAGCTTCACTCAAACTTACAAGTGTTTTTACCCAAGAACACCCAAACTTACAGGTTTACAAACCGACCTAAGTGAAATGAATAAAGGTTATACAATGGGTAACTCTCCTAATGAGTAGATGAACAAGTACAGCTCAATGAATAATCTTAAACACTCAGCAAAAATATGTGGTAGTTAAAGCACAGGAGATTTTCAGCTTCAAGCTCTTGATTCCAATGGTATAATCACTCAATTCATCTGTATAGAAGCTGTATGTATATGATATTTAAAGCTATGGATCGATTCTAGCCGTTGGAGAAGTATGGAAGAAGTTTTGGTGGCAAATTGCACCATAACACTTGTCAGAAATATAGTCGTTACTGTCGGGGGTCGACTCTTTTTATAATTAATCGACTCTTTTTGCAGTCTGCTTCAATATTTTGCCTTGACGAGTCGACTCATGACTTGTAGGAGTGGACTCTTTTGGTCAGAATCTGCAGACTCAACTCTCTGTCCCAATGAGTCGACTCTTTTGTAGTGAGGAGTCGACTCTTTTAAGTAGTTTTCAAAATTTTTAGGTTCTTTTAAAATGAGTTGACTCCTGAATAATGAGGGGTCAACTCTTTTGAGTCTCCAGTAGTTTTTTAAGGCTCTGTTTGAAAGAGTTGACTCTTAAAACTTAAGGGATCAACTCTTTTTACCAGAAAACTTATTTTTGCAGCTTTTCTTCATTCTTCTCTAAAGTCTCCAATCTATTCAAAGATCATCCAAATAAGCTTTTTAAAGTTTGCAAATACTTCTTCAAGGCTTGATGAATTCAAATACATCTTCAATCCCTTCTAGATGAATTATCTTCATTTTAATTATTTGTAGAGCTCTTCAATCATCATTGCTTCATCCATTTATTCAAGTTTCCGTCAAGATCTTCAAGAGAGCTTCCAGGATTTAAAATCTTCATTTCTTCAACTGATTTTCTATCCTTCTTTGAACATCTTTATTTCTAGATTTCTTCTAGGATTCTTCAATCAATATAACTTCTTCATAGGCTTCAACAAATCTTCCAAGAAAGCTTTTCATGTCTTGTGATTTCTTCTATGCTTTCAAGACATCTTCAAATCTTCCAAGAAAGCTTCCATGTCTTTGAGTTAGTCTCTTTTTCTTTGACATCCATCATCTTTGAAATTCCTTCATTCTCTTATAATATCAACTTTGTTGAATACGTTATCTCATTATACTTTTCATTCTTCATTCTAATTTTTGTATCACAAACCCTCCATTATGATAAGCTTCAAGTCAAGATATAATAAATAATTAATCTGCACACTAAGTAGAATTATTAGATCATTACACCATATTTTGTTATCATCAAAATTAAGGCATTAAGTCAACAACAGTACCAACAATTAGACATGTTCATGGATTGGTACGATTATGACCATGCACCGATCTTGATTCTCATCAGAGTTACTAGAAAACAGTCTAATTCTCATAGTTGCAGTCTCACAACGGCTCTCACTTAGGTGAATTCTCCAAGGGTACATATGACGAGAATATCTTGTGAGAGTTTACCGGCCTTGAACTCATTCAGGGTTAAATCCTTCCTTAACATTCACATTTCTACTACACAAATGCCTTAGGGATGAGCAAGAGAATATCTTTAGTGTCTCTTAATATAATAATGTTGGGTATGAGTCACGCAGTATGGATTATTAATACCCGTTGAACTTTCTTCATGGGGTCTTCAATTATAAAAGACGGGTTACTTACCTAGGTAACTCTCTGTAGGCTTATGTTTATTTCCCTCAAACATATAAAAGATCTAGCGTTACGCACTAGCCTAGAGGCAATTAATTTTATATAACATGTTAGCTTTTCAAGCCTGCCTCAATATATAAAGAATTTAGCCTCCAGGACCAGTCCATAAAAATTATTCACATTGCGAAAACCTCCATAGTGATGCCACGTGCCAACTTGCTAATATTCTTAGAGCAATGTATAAATATAGTTCATTCTTACTGGATCCGTAGAAGCCATAGATATCAGTGCTCCCATATAAATATATGTGTAATAAGCCATTTGAACGCCACCATATAACAATGATAGAGAAGCTGTGTCTTCTAGAGCATATAGAATACCAAAGAAACATAGAGAAAATCAAGTGAATACCATCATAGTACAAATAATAAAGAAATCCAAGTCTTCATGAGCAATAAGAGATATACTCCTTCATAGAGAAAACTATACTAATCATAGAACATATACTGCTTATAATAAGTATCTCTATCTTCTTGAGCCATGAGCAATATGGAATACTAGAATAATAATGAATATCGTTGTCTTCTTAGGCAATAAGAATTTAGAATACCATAGAGAAAGCCACAACTATAGTATTGACGCAGCTGATAGATAATAATGAATATGGTTGTCTCTGTGGCAATAAGAATTTAGAATTCCAAAATAATAGAATAGAACTCCTGCCATTGAGAAAACTTAAGGATGATCTCACATGCCATTGATTCCCAGCACAAAGGTATACTTATAGAAGATCCCATACGCGGCAGATTTAGTCCAACTCCCATAGAAGTGATTCCTTGGCAATGCCATTCAGAGAAAATTTATAAATGAAGAATAAAGAGAACATCTTATGTCCCTGTAAAATTTTCAAGCAAGTTATAGCCTCATCTAACGAAATGTCAGTTGGCGTATCAATTCAACCCCCACATTTTCAAAATTAAATTGCAAGAGCATCAAACTATATATAAGTATCCTCAAAATGTAATCACTAGAATTATAATCCAATCATTAATACTGTTACTAGTTGGTGAGAATTAAATTGCTAGCAATTTTGATCATCCTATAGATGACTGCCTTGACTTATCCAAGTTTGATGTAGTCTACAAAAAAGAACATCATCATAAATATTATAAAGCCCAGCTCATACTTGAATTTCCAACTCTCATCAGTAGCAATAAACCGTCATTTTCAAGTGATGCAGTGGGATCAGCAGAAACCGAAGCAAAGAAAGAAGCTGCTGCATAGCAAAAAACCTCATAGCCAATCAAGGTCCCGTTAGAATTGATAAGAAACATATATCTCCAATGAATTCCATCAACGAGTCCAGCATGACCAGTGCAACAACTAAACCAGAGTGTCAGTCAGATAAATGCCTCTTGGTTTTATCTAATCGGAAAACCAAGATAACAGAGCTAGAAGTCCAGTACCAGAAGTTATGAGAGAAACCATAGAAAGAAGAATAAAAACCCTTTTATAATATTCCTCCATAAACTGATCACTGGTGGAAGTCGAATACAAAATAAAGACTGTAATAACATGTTCAATCATATAAAGCCGGCCAAAGAAAAACCGATGCAACCGACAGCGGTACTGAAGTGAAAAATACTCAGAATTTTCATAGTTAAACACATCAAGTACTCCTGCATGAAATCTTATCTTCTTTTCCTTTCCCACAAACAGTAGATAGTAAGAAACGAATTCTCAAATCAAAACACCACTGTAAATCAAATGATAAACTCCTTTCGTGTCTTGTAACCAACCAACAAATAATAAGAATACATATGACAAATGTAACAGTTAAATATCATTCTTATGATGGACAATTAACTGACCATATGAATAAATGTCAGTCATCATAATAGCAAGCATGAATGCAATCTCGCAACAGACTACGGAAGATGCTATTATGCAATACATAGGATCATATCTCCATCATCAATGCATTAATAAGAAAATATGTAGCCGACAACATGCTATAATATACAATACAGGTGAGACCGCATTTTTATTTATTAGGATTCCTGTTACTGACTAGAATAAGCAATTTTCATTTCTCACGTTCAAAATCCAAAACAGATACACGATCAACCAAATACAAAGCATGCAAGAACAAATACACGGGCTAAAGATAGATTCATCAAGTTAGACGACAATTTAACACACACACATGTCATGCAAAACCCATTCACGGAATGTAACTGTAGGATAATGATATACTAAACTGAATAGAAGAAACCTACTACAAACAATTTGTGTAAACAAACCATATGTTAATATAATATAGTTCAACTGACAAGTCATTTTACCCCAAAATTATAAACTTACAGTTGCTTTAGATTGTTCGAAGATTTGCGTAAAAACATATATTGTAATTCTCATCAACATAAATAAATCATAGCTTTAGATTAAGTCTATTTAAAATATAATAAAATACAACTTGGTGAATATAAAATACATTAAAAGGAAAACACGAAAGCTGGCATGTGAGAATTGAGAAGCGTGATATCACTGTTCTAAAGTAACTGTGTCTCTCTACGCGAAGGTACAATCGAACTATCAGCTACTCTAAGATTCAACACATTTTGCTCACAGTCTATCTCCTCGAGAATCACATCTATCGAGAGAATAATAAACCGTCCCAATAGCGATTGCCTATAAAATAAGTATCCAGAATATAAAAATTGTAGAGAATAATAGTATGTATATATTTATATGTCATTCTATACGTTTATATCCCACTTAACAAGGTCTAATATAAGTATTATATAGGCTTTACTAACTAGTCTTTATGGTTATTAAAACTCCAATAATAATTAATAAAAATTGTAACGGTCCAATATAAATAATGTCATAAACCCTATAATAACCATTATAATAAAACTTGTAACTAACTAATTAAATAATAAAAATAAATTTTTAAAATTTAATAAAAAAATAATTTTTTTTCTAACAGTACTCACCCAGCCGCCACTGGAAACACCAATTTGTGATGTGCTAGTATAGATATAGATACATACATAGAGCCAGCCATATGAAACAGAACCGCATGTAAAACCAAGCTAGGTAGGAGGACCACAGTTATTGATACACCTGTCGGTACAAGACATTTTTAAGACTTGGCTTGACACCAGCTTTTTTGCTGAGATTATTTTGTGTTCAATATTTTTTAAACACAATTTTATTTTTTTATTTTTATGAACTTTTAAGTTATACATAATTATTCAAAAACACAAATTTTGGTTTAAAAAATCAATAATTAAAAATGAAAAAGCTGTTTTAGAAAGTAAAAAAAACTTGACTTTTCAACCAACGGTCACTTCTTGTTTATTTTATGAGTATATATAACACTAAAGTTCATAAAAATAAAAACTAAATTTTCATTTAAAAAAATTATGGGTAAAGTACATCGACCTCCCTTGAGATATTTAACAATAACAGACAATATTCCCTATAGTTTTTTAAATAACACTGACCTTCCTTGTTAGACTTGTCACCTTTAACTGCTTTAACTGTTAGAGCGATTTTACCACTTTACCCCTAAGTTAAGTGAAGATATTTTATTCTCATTTATTTTTATCTCTGATACTAAACAGTCCTTATTCTCCCTCTTCTCCAGGTCCGGCCGTAAGCTCTTCTCTTTGTATTTTCTTTTTCTCTCTACCTTCTCTCTAATAGACACTAAACCATTTTGAAGACAAAAGAAAAGGTGAATTTAACCAGAAAATTAGTTAAACTATAAGCTGAATTTCTGAGTTTAAATAGAGAGAAAATTAAATTTAATGCGTACATGCAAATCTTTGTATCTATATGAGTATACATATATATATATATATAAGTCAATCTCATATTATATATGATGTAAAGATCGCAGATGATGAAAATGATCACCACCCTGGTCCCTGTTGCAACCCTTGATGACGATTTAAGCAATTTCAAATAGCAAATAATTAGTTAGAATTTGACGTATGGGTTGGGTTTGGTTTCAAAGGTAAATTAGTTTGAATTTCTGCCAATTGCTTCAAATACCTCTCTCTCCTAAAATGCTCTCACTATTACTGAAACCCACCTTCACTCATCATCCATAACTGTCCAAATCCCATGACCCACCACCAAGATTCATATAGTAATTCTCTTCACCCTCACTCAATACACACAAATTTGCAGAACACATTCATTGTTGGCAAAAAATCATGTATAATACATACATATGTATATATGTATATATATACACTGGTATTAATTGAAGATGTGCGCTGAAAAATTAAACTAAAAAAGCAAACAATTTACAAACCAAAGCATAGCGTAGAATTAGCCATAATTTGATTGTAGAAGAAAATGTGGAGAGAAAAGGGTTATTTTAGAGAGACGGAGTGAGAAAAAAATTACAGGTTTTGTTTCAAAGAGAGAGAAAGTGTGATGGATTTTGTGCATTAAGTAAACAGAGTACAACGTGGGAGGGAAATGGGAACTGGAGTCCTGGACACCATTGCAGAAACTTCAATGGTGAGAATTAAATGTAAACCCATGACTAAACTGATTGGTCCCAGTCAAAGCCAGCAAGCAGTGGCACAAGAAATGATAGTGACGATACTCTTTTCAAGGCGAGAATGAACCACAAATTAGATAATTTGCTTCCCCTTTTAATTCATATCTCAAGTCTGTTTAAATAAAGAAAAAAAAATCCAGCGGTTGCCGAAAATAAAGCTACTGCTACTAACAGAAAAATAATACAAAAAAGGTAATGAAGAAACATAAACAATGAGTGGACTCGTGACTCATTCCCTGCTTCTGCAAGCAACGTGACTCGTTCTCCACTTTTGCATGCAACATGTTCCGCTTCCGCAAGCAACGTGACTCCAACGTCCATGCAATGGCACACCCACATTCCATGCAACAACACACCCACTCCCACGCCCGTGCAACGGCACCCAAAGACACACCCACTCCCACACCCATGCAACGGCACCCACGTTCTAACCTTATCCTCGATACTTGGGATTTGGTTTCGATTGCCTGCCTGACCTTCTCGGCTTATCAATACACCCTCCACCAAGTGGACGCTTGCCCTCAAGGTCCATGCTGGGAAACTGGGCCATAAGCATTTGAGGTGTCTCCCACGTTACCTCTTCCACAGGCAAGTGATTCCATTGGACCAAACTCTCTTCCACAAACATGTCGCCCTGCTTGACCCAACAAGTATCAAGGATGTGCTGAGGGGCTAGGATGATAACCCCCTCGTCTGAAACAGGCAGAAGCTCTGTAAAAGGTGCTGCACGTGCGCCAACAAATTTCTTTAGCAATGAAACGTGGAAAACAGGGTGTATGTGGGCTCCTTCCGGCAACTGGAGCTTATAGGCAACGGCTCCGATCTTCTGTAAAATACGATACAGCCCATAAAATTGAGTTACGAGCTTCTGATGGACACGTTTGAAAGCGGACTGTTGTCGATACGGATGCAGCTTAAGAAATACCATATCTCCGACGTCGAAGTTGACGTCCTTCCTCTTGAGATCGGCTATTTGCTTCATCCTATTAATAGACACTTCTAAGTTGCTCTTCAATTGTTTCAGCAGCTCATCTCTCGTGACTAGGCTTTGGTCCACCTCATTGACTGGTGACAAACCCTCTTTGTAAGCTAGAATAAGCGGTGGAAGGCGCCCGTATAATGCCTGAAACGGGGTCATCCCTGTGGATGCGTGATATGTTGTGTTATACCACAGCTCTGCCCATAGAAGGTAGTTGGACCATTTCCGAGGCCATTGATGGATGAAGCTCCTCAAATATTGTTCCACACACCGATTGACTACCTTCGACTGGCCATAGGTTTGCGGCTGATAGGCGGAGCTAAGCTGTAGCTTGGTACCCGACATTTTGAAAAATTCCTGCCAGAAATTGCTGATAAAAAGTGGGTCTCGATCGCTCACAATGGATTGAGGAAGACCATTTAGCTTAATCATGCCTCCATAAATTTTTTCGCCACCGTTTTAGCCGTAAAAGGATGTGCTAATGTAAGGAAATGAGCAGACTTACTTAACCTGTCAACGACCACCAAAATTGTATCCTTCCCATTGGTGGTTGGTAAACCTTCAATGAAATCCATCATAATGTCATCCCAAACCTGGCAGGGAATGGGTAATGGTTGTAGCAATCCTGCTAGCGCCTATGTTTCGAATTTTACTCACTGGCACACTTCACAGCTTTGCACATACTCCTGAACTAACTTGTACATTTTTAGCCAATAGAATTGTTGGGTCAATTTCTTAAACGTGCGCAAAATCCCTGAATGTCCCCCTAAATTGGTATTGTGCAACTCATGTAATAACTTGGCCCGAATGGTTGAATTGCAAGGAATGACCACTCTGCCTTTGAACACTAATAGGCTATTGTGCCATTTGTAGGGTCCGTCAAGTTGATCTGTGGCTAGGCGACCCAGGGACTGTACGTATGGATCATCTTTGGAGGCTTGCTTGATTGCTTCCCATATGTCCACTTTGGACACGTGGAGATGATGGAGAATTGGGCTGTCGGGCTTGCGTGAGAGGGCGTCGGCAGCTGAATTTTCACGGCCTTGACGGTAGACAATCTCATAGTCGTAGCCTAAAAGCTTGGCCACCCATTTTTGCTGCTCCGGTGTTACTACCCTTTGCTCCAAAAAATACCTTAGGCTTCATTGGTCAGTTTGAATGAAAATTTTCCTCCCAAGTAGGTATGGTCGCCATGCACGAATTGCTTCAATGATTGCTAGCATTTCCTTGGCGTAGGTAGACCAAGATTGTTTTGCCACTCCAAGAGCTCGGCTCATAAAGGCAATGGGCTGGCTTTGTTGAGATAGGATGGCGCCAATCCCTTCTGCAAAAGCATAAGTCTCAATAGTAAAGGAGTCGTTAAAATTGGGCATGGCCAAGGTAGGTGTGGATGTCATTGCTTTTTTTAGAGCTATGAAAGCTGCTTCCGCTTCATCTTGCCATTCAAATTGCCCCTTTTGAGAAGATTGGTAAGAGGTCGTGCGATAATGTCATAGTTTTAGACAAACTTCCGATAATACCCTGTTAAGCCTAGAAAACCACGTAAAGCAGAAATGTTAGTAGGCCGTGGCCATGACACCATAGTCATAATTTTGTTGTCGTCGACCTTCACCCCATGGCTGGAGATAATATGCCCCAGATACTCCAGTTCTTGCAGCCCAAATGCACATTTACTCATTTTGACAAAGAAATGATGCTGCTTCAAAATTTCTAAAGTTTGTGTTACATGCATCAAATGCTCCTCCCACGTGGAGCTATAAACTAAAATATCATCGAAGAAAACCAAAATGAATTTTCGAAGGTGCGGGTGAAAAATTGAATTCATGATGGACTAAAATGTGGAAGGTGCATTACAGAGACCAAAAGGCATTACTAAGCATTCATAATTGCCGTTATGAGTGCGGAAAGCTGTTTTAGGAATATCAGGTGGGTTTACCCTTACTTAGTGATAGCCAGCTCTCAGATCGAGCTTGGTGAAATAGGCAGCACCATATAACTCATCCAACATATCATCCATTGTGGGAATGGGGAATCAATCCTTGATGGTGGCGGCATTAAGGGCTTGGTAATCTGTGTAAAATCACCAACTCCCATCCTTTTTTTTTTCACCAAGAGTACCGATGAAGAAAATGGACTGGTACTAGAGCGGATGAGCCCCGAGTCAAGGATATCCTGGACCTGCTTCTCTATTTCGGCTTTCTGAAAATGAGCATATCTGTAAGGGCAGACGTTAATGGGCTTCGTCCCCTCCCTTAGCGGAATACCATGGTCAACTTCTCGAGTTGGTGGCAAACTAGTAGGTTCCTTAAAGATTTCAACATATACGTCTAGAACCGTCTGCATGCTTCACTGTATGTTCTCCTGCGATGCCACGTCGATTGCCACTTGGAAACACACAGCAAATATCTCGTGCCCTTGGTGGAATTCCTTAGAAAGCTCCTTCATTAACATGGCCTGAATAGCTTGGGCATCAAGTCCCTGCAATCTCCGTGCTTGATCCTCCCAAATAAATTCCATGGTCAACCGTTTCCAGTTGCATACCACCGAGCCCAGCATTTCAAGCCACTGTACGCCCAACACAAGATTTAGGCCTGATAGAGGCAGCGAATATAGGGTGAGAGAAAACTCAGTGCCTTGTAAATTAACCAATACCTTCTCATATCGCCCTTGGCAGCATAGCTTCTCTCCATTTGCCACACGGACCGTAAATGCCTCCGTTGGTACCACGGCTAATCGAAGCATGCTGGCGACCCGTTCACTGATAAAGTTGTGTGTTGATCCGCTGTCGATCAGCACTATAACTTCTTAGGAGCCAATCCGGGCTGTTAAGCGCATGGTCGTGGGCACAGTCCACCCTGTCAATGCATGAAGAGTGATTTCCGGCTCTGGTTCACGCTCCGGCAACTCACCCTAGTCCTCTTCCACGGCCTGCTGATCAGTGATTTCTTCGCACCCGATATTTGTTGCTTCGAGGTGTCCTTCAAGTAGCAGCAACTGGGGTTGTTGGCATCAGTGCCCTGTCGTGAACCGCTCATTGCAGTTGAAGCAAAGTCCTTGCACCCGGCGGCGTTGCATCTCGTCCCATGTCAACCTCCTGACTGGAGCATCAGGTGTAGCGGGGGCCACTCGAACTGGTTGTGGAAGAGCGGGTAGAGCTCGAACAGGCAGTGGGGATCGCATGAACCTCCGTTGTTGTGTGAGTTGGTCATCCCGCATTCTTGCCAAACTAATGGCATCTTTCAGTGTGTGTGGTCTGAACATCCGAATTCCATCGGCAATCTCGGCCTTCAAACCACCCATGAACGTCCCCACGAGTGCCTTTTGAGTCCAACCCTTGACTCGGTTCCCTAGCCGCTCGAACTCGCGCTAATAATCCCTCAGAGAACCCACCTGCCTGACCCGTGAGAGGGCCTCGTCGAAGTCCTTGCAGTCCGAGGGTCCAAAACGTGCCCAAAGCTCCTCTTCGAAAACCTCCCAAGTCAGTGCCCGTCCCTCTTGCCGAAGAGCCTTTTGAACCCACTGCCACCATTGGTTAGCCTCTCCCTCTAAATGGAAGGAAGCTAACGGCACCTTCTTAGCGTCAAGAATGCCCTGGAATTCAAAAAATTGGTTGACACGATCGAACCATTTTGTTGGGTCGTCTCCTGCGAACTTTGGAAATTCCAACTTCGCCATCTTGGATGAAAACACTTGCCGGTATCCTTCCGTCTCATCGCGGCCCTCCTCTCGGTTGGCTCAAGAATGACCAGCTCGGTCATTAATGTTGTTGTTGGAGCCTTCTTTGACGGAGATCAAAGCTTGGGACAATCTATTAATGGTGTCGTCTAGATGGTGTAGTTTGTCGGTCATTCCGAGCTCCATGCGACTCATCCCGTCTTGAAGCTCACCGAGTCCTACCTCTAGATGCTCGAGTCTTTCTTTGTTTGATGCCATTGCAACCTTGCTCTGATACCAAATGATTGGTCCCAGTCAAAGCCAGCAAGCAATGGCGGAAGAAATGATAGTGACGATACTCTCTTCAGGGTGAGAATGAACCACAAGTTAGATAATTTGATTCCCCTTTTCATTCATATCTCAGGTCTGTTTAAATAAGGAAAAAAAAACCCAGCGGTTGCCGAAAATAAAGCTACTGCTACTAACAGAAAAATAATACAAAAAACTTAATGAAGAAACATAAACAATGAGTGAACTTATGACTCGTTCCCTGCTTCCGCAAGCAACGTGACTCGTTCTCCACTTCTGCATGCAACGTGTTCTGCTTTCGCAAGCAACGTGACTCCAACGTCCATGCAATGGCACACCCACATTCAATGCAACAACACACCCACTCCCACACCCATGCAACGGCACCCAACGACACACCCACTCCCACGCCCATGCAACGGCACCCACGTTCTAACCTTATCCCCAATACTTGGGATTTGGTTTCGACTGCCTACCCGACCTTCTCGGCTTATCATAAACCACCATTTCTCTCTTTATAACATTGTTTGTTGGGAAAACTCAACCTGTTATACACACATTCATGTATACTTAAGAGGCACTTTCTTTTTTCTTTTATGTTCCTACATTTATGTGTACGAATTTAGTAGAGAGATGTTGGATGAGAAGTGGTAACGGTATTGGTGATTGTGTTTTTGCAATTAATTTGGAGAATTTTGGTTCGCGATGATGGTGGGTTGTGGCAGTGGTGCGGGTATGGGGCCACTGTACAGTTGGCAATGTTATAGAGATGGTGACATCCAGGTGGTGGTAGGTGGGCAGGGTTTGGCAGAGGTGGCGATGGTCAGGGTGATGGCCACAGCGGGGGTGGTGATTGGGTGATGATGAGAGGGAGGAGGAACGATCGGTACCGGTGGTACTGGCCGAACTGCCAGACTTTGAAGAAAGAATAGGGGAATGTTCAAGTGTGATGAGGTATGTGACAATTTCTTACTAGGTAAGGTAAAGAGATGGGTAACGGGTGTTTGGTTGTGAAGATAAATAAAACCTTTTCACTTTTGTCTAGTAGTGAAAAAAAAGAGCTTAAGAAATCGAATTACATAAAACATTTTTTTAATAATTATGATTGGACAAAGATTGTGTTAGCATATTACCAAAAATGTCCTCCACAAACAAACTTAACAACTTCGTGCCTTTTTCCTGTTTTATTTTTTTTTTTTTTTGCAGGCAGATGCCAAAACTTCAAAGGTAACAGGAAAGCAATAAAGTTTTCCGATGCAAACAAAATAAAAACAAAAAACAAAAAAGCAATAACAACAATAGTTGTCAATACCTTATACTGCCCAGGCAGGTAAATTAAAAGAAGGGTAAAATTAAAGTCAAATACCATTTCGGCTAATTTTTTGGCCATTACAGGTCTAAGTAGGCTTTTACTAAGAGGAATTTAATTGAGTTGCATCGGATTTGTTCTCCCTCGTAAACCAATAGATCGAATTTCTAAATCCTCAGTGGACAATGACCATGTTACAAGGACAAAATAAAATAGAGAGGACAAAATTAAGGACTCCAATTCAACGAAAAATTGCCAAAAGAAACAATATTGTCCTCAATAGGCCAGTTCAAATTACAATAAGAGGGGTGCTATACACCTATAGGGTAAATTACCCATCCACAGCTCATTTTACAAAAGCAAACTGAAATAAGGCACCACCGATGGATGGATGGATCCTACTCGAATTGCACAATAACAAAAGTATAAACAAGCTCTCAACTAAAGTCATTATTTGGCGAGAACGAAGTTGTTTGTTGTGAATAAACAAATAATACCATTAGATTCATGTGGTATGAGCACCATGTGTTCTTGAAGCCCATATGCCAAACACAAGAAACCAGAAGACAAATAAGATGGCCCAGTAGCGTGCAGGTCCATACTTGATTCTAGTTAGCACAATCTGCAGGTTTCAAGAAATTAGAATCAGATTACCCTTCATTTCTTCACGGAAAAATTCATATTCCTATTTTCTTGATCAGAGCTGTAGCTCGAACAAATAAACAATAAAGTGAACAAGAAAACCAAGTTGGACTCACTAACCGAAATAAGAGAAATGAAATTAATCACAAGGCTAATACACTAAGTTCTTTATACATGATATTAAAAAAAATGGGCAATTCTACGCATTTAAAGACAAGAATGTCTATCTCACTACTAATATATATAAAATAAAAATAAAAAAAAACTGAAATATCTATACCTCATTACCTGAAAACACCATTACCCAAGTTTTTCTTATTCCAAAACATTAAACTGACCAATTGAAATTTTTTTTTGCTGTTTATTCGCTTAGTATTCCACCTTTTCTTCTATGTGTGGATCAGTATATATTAATGTCAGGAATACAACTCGTTCACTAACTGACAAAACTGCTAAGTTTAATGCCATCAATATTCTTTTAGGCCTTTTATATTTGAAACCCTCAACATTTACAACTTCAATTTTCTATGTGAACAGTTGAGGCTTCTAAAAGTAAGATATTAGGCTTTGAATACCCAATTCTTTTCGAATTGCTTTTTATTTACAAGCTACTTCTTTTCACACAATATAAGCTTAAAAACAGAATAATTGTTAATTATTTTCATATAGTGAATAAAAATTACTTGTTAAGAGAAAAATGTACAATTTTCTTAAACTTTCACACACACACACACACACACACATATATATATATCAAATATATATCTCAAACTTAATATAACCCTTTCCTCATTATGTCTGTGTCGTAATTTTTTCCCAATTGTGTAGTATACTCGTATAAATGTCCCATTATTATATTGATCAATCTTAGATGCTGATAATTAGATGATTCCCGGAGGCTGAGAAGTCATTTTTCAAATAACAAACTTAAAAAGGAAACAGCTTGATGAGTATGTAATTTAATCAACAATTTCTCTCACTTTTATTTCCCAAGTTTGGCAATAGATTCTGCCAGTGAAGTTAGCGTCATCAATTTTAAGAGACCTAAATATCGTATTGATAATTCTTAACAGGTCATAGTTGTAGAAGACCATACGAGAAAACTATAAAGAATCATGTTTTCCTATGCTAATTAAGGACTGAAAACATGAAAAGTGGAGTTCACCATTAACATCACTAACCATAATATAAATTATTTTTAGTCCAATGAAAAAAATAAGGTCAATGGAAGCAAGAACAAAAGAATAAATATCTCACAACTTACAAAGCGAAAGAAGACTACAACAGTTAATGCACAAATGCCTCCAAGAAGAATGTGAAGACCACTTCTGGCAGTTTTCTGCAAGCAGGAGGAATTTGTAAGGTGAAATATATTCAAGAATAAACAAAGAAAGAAAATAAATTGAGAAAAAGCTTAATGCAGCAGCAAAAGCAATTGATATCATACATATTATCAGAACTCATTTAGTTAAGTCTTAGTATACTCACACAAAATTACTGTTCATCACTTTGAATTTTTTTGAATAGAAATATATCCTCAACAAAATTTAGCTAGATCCGACTTCATTGCAGAATAGCACCACTAGGGGAAGTATCATTGAGTGTCCAATTAATGAGATCATAACAAAGGACATCTAGATGTAACAAGCCTCCCATAATTTTCACTAATAAAGCATATTCAATTTAGAGAAGTATTTCAAAGATCTGTAGCATAGACTCTTCAAATGAACAAAGTGCTCATGCTTGGACACAAAAGGATATAGACAGGGATATGGATTTGTGTCCGACATGCGTACCCCACAAACAAGGCCAACAAAGGAAAGAATGAACAAACTCATTGCACTAACAAGTCAGCTTAGATTCCCTTCCTTTGCTTCCATATTGCACAAAGGTCGGCCTAGGTCAAGAAAATAAATTCCATACAACAAATATTCTAATTTAAACTTAGTCAAGACTCCAAACTGAAACATACCCTAACATATAACTTTTCAATAAAACTGACCTCTACAAGACACACTTCAACTTAAGGACCTAATAATAGTCTAGTTTCCTCCAAAATGTTAGATTACTAAGGTTCTCTTCCCTTTCCCCTCTGGCTGAAATAATCCCTCTGCACCAGAATTAACTTTCCACTTTGAAAATGTACACTGTTATGCATTAAATGCATTCCCATCTATTGACTACATTATGAGATTTCATTTTTTCCCTCATGTGACGTATTTATTGGCTGTGGTCAAGTTGCAATTTATTGTAACCAAAGGGTACAGTTCAAAATTGAGTAGTAACTACTTACTGACTTTTTTAAAGCACGGAGAATATTTTGTGACATCCAAAAAAAAGGGATTTGGAATATAACTCAGAGACAGGGAGTAAGCTACTTGGGCTAAATCCAATGCACTCGACAAAAACAACCAAACATAAATTGCTAGTCAACAAAAGGGAAGGGGGAACAATCTACTTGGAACTGTATCAAATGAAATAGATGAGATAGCTGTATATTTCAAATCCTCCCACCAATAATGTAAGTGTCTTATAAATCAATGATCCCAACCTCCTTTCATTAAAACAAGGCCTCTGATGCATCAGCTACTTAACATCTCCCACCTAATTACCTCTTCAACTCCCAAACAAACAAAAAGTAGTTGCAAGTTATAGGGCGTATGTCCACTCCTAGAACAAAAAACCTCAATAGTACTTTTGCAGCTTCAATTCCTCTATCAAGAAACAGCCTTGTCACTACCAGTTGGTATTGTTCTTACTTATACAACTGATCATACTCTTGACAGTAACACAAGAACACAAGCAGATTTTCACCAACAACGACATGCTGTTTCAGTAGCTTTGGTGCATGCTAATGCCTCACAAAATAACCTAGTTCTAATACCCCACACAACTCCAGAAAGTTCATGATACTATTTCCTCTCTGATCAATGACAGTTCCAAACATCCAGTACTTCCAAAAATTCATAATAGACTCACAATAAGTCACATGGCTATTTAGCCTTGAACAAACCTGCGTCTAGTTCAAAGTCAAATAATAGAGTGGAAAACTCAATAGAGCTTTGAAAATCTAAATCCACCACCCATCAATAAATAAACAAATAAAAATACAAGAAAGAGGAATAAACTATAAGCTAGGAAGTACAGACAAGGACATGCAATGAGGACACCACAAGACAAGATATGCAATAAGGACACCCAAGACATGGACCTGCTGACGAGGTGATTTTCAAAAAATCCAAGCCATGACATGGCTGGCATATGGAAAAAAATATATGTTTTATATACTATTTATATGTCACATATAGAAAAAATTTACTCAAAACAACTAAAACAATTGCAAGATAACACTAGTTCATATTAAAAATGTCAAACTAGTATAAAATCACATTACTTTTATTTTACAACTGAATCCCAAATTATTTTGCAACATTTTTCATGTGTGTTTAAGTGATGGACACGTGTGTCCTCCAATTGTTTGAAGCATGTCTAGTTCTAAAAATAAAATAAAAATAATAGGATACAGTTGGACGGTGTCCAACAGGTGTTGGGGAGTGTCCGACAATGTTGTATCCGACATCTAACATGGACACGAAAACTTCTGAGCGTATATGCTTCTTAGACTATGAGAGAGAGAGAGAGAGCTAAAAAAATTTCTAACGAAAAAATTTAAAAATTGGGTTGATTTCACCTACCTCATTTGAGGTTTGGCAAAATTGCAACTAGAGAACTCAAAAAATTTCTAGCAAACAAAAAAAAAAAAAAATTGGGTTAATTTCACCTACCTCATTCGAGGTTTGGCAAAATCGCAACTAGCCCTCAAAGGGTTTCCAAAATTAGCGAGGTACTTCCTCTGTCTTTTGTTAGACAAACCAAATCTCCTTATCTGTTAAAGGTTGACCTAATTAACAACGGCTTACTGAAAGTGGTGGTGGTGATGGTGGAGGAAGATAGTTATTGCGAGAGGTGGAGGTGGAGGTGGAGGCAATGGCACTGGTGGTAGCTGCAAGTAGTGCAAAGTAGCTCAGTGGCTTTGGGTATAGGCTGTCGGATTCTGTGGCGATTGTGGGTAGTTTGATGGTAGAAGCGATGGTGGAGGTTGTCAGTGGAGCTAATGTAGTAGGAAGGTTTTGGGCACCTAAGTGGGTGACAGTGAAACTATACTGCTTTCCTGCAATCATTTTAAACTCAAAGACTACATCAACCCAACTATTTGGGTTGGCCACACAAACCCTATTGCTTACATTCTACTCCATACAAAATTATGTTTTGTTTAAATCATAATCACAGGAAAGGAAGAAGAGAAAGAAGATGGTGGTGATGACAATACGGTTTCTGAGTGCGCGTGCGGCTTGAGTGAAACATATTAGCACGAAAGTTGAGAAGGATAACAAGAACGTAATCATGCACCATATGGGTCTATTCTTTGTTAATTAAGAATATTTTTGCCTAGATGTTAATTTATATACACCATCCAGCATTTTCAATAACCTCGATACATATGCAACCCAATTGTAGGAGGGACAAAGATTACATACTGTTTCACTAGAGCAAAAGTAAAAGTAACAGTGATAAGTATCTGCCACATTCCCTATCCAAAGAACATCATTTTGGGGGACAAACAAATTATCTGCATTGCAAGTTCAAACCCTAGAGGTTGAGAAAAATACCTCAAGATTGCATGAACAGAAACATTAATACAGATTGTGTTTTTTTTTGTTTTTTTTTTAAATTTCATAGCATTACATTATGATGAATTTAGTGCTTGTCCAAACAGAATAATAGAGGTAGAGCTTAATCAATTACAGAAGCTCATACCTTTACCTGTCATTGCGGGAGGTATAGTATTAGTAGGGGAAGAAATGCCTAACACTAAAACAAAGATTGAAAGCAACATTAGACCAGGTTTCTGAAAATATTTAATTTGCCGCACTGAGGTGCAATGGCAAGATTTGCCCCTTCCCTTAAAGACATTGCACTTATAGACTTATAGTAGTCAAAGACCATATTCTACCTCAAGGAAAGATTGCTCTGTTTGGAACTATCTTTTCATCTCATTAGAAGAGAGAAAACTGTCTTCAGAACGTAAGCAGAGATCAATAATATTTTCTAAACCCTCAGAGAAGGTTTACAATAGTTACATAAACTTTTCCGAATTTTTAATTTCTGCAATTCAGAAATCAAACTGTCTTTTGGTCTAAAATTTGTTCAACTTCTGCACATTAAACCTATTAAAAATGTAAAACATCGCTATCTTTCTTTACCTTTCCCTGACAATTTCCCTCATCAATCAATTAAATCTCCTGTTAATTCCTTCTTTTTGTCCGTTTATCTTTCCGTTACATGTTCGTACACCTCTCTCTCTCTCAACTAAGATTAAATTTCTTTCCTATTTGATCATATCTGCACTCTCTATCAGGTTGCACGAAATGTAATCCCTTATCCTGTTGCGCCACCTGTGCATCAAACACTTCTACGGCACAATGGGGTTTCTGTCCCCCTCTCTCCTTCTTGTTAATAAATACAACTTAAAGACTGCTCACAATTAATCCCCTTCTTCGATCTTTTGACATTTTACTTTTTTTAAGATACCAATATCCCATTGAAAGAAGTATAGGAGTTTTTATGCCACACATGCACAGAGAGAGAGAGAGAGAGAGAGAGAGAGAGAGAGAGAGAGAGAGGTAATTCAATCTAGGGACAACCATCAAAATAAAATTAACAAAATAATTCAACCAACCAATGAATGGAAAATGAAGGGAAAACCATTAATTCAGGAAGGTAAATCACTAGTATTTTCCTTTTTCTTTGTATAGATCACATTTGACCACCACAATTTTAAAGCCAACATATATGGCACTAGAATGTGGGCATTTGTCTTTGACTCTATGCTTATTTTCTTCGTAGGGCTACACATATATGTAAGTATGTATATGTGCATGCTAATCTTAGAGACAATTTAACATATACCCTCAATGACAAGCTATGTCCAATCATGTGTTTGTTAAACCATGTTATTCCACATTTGTCAGTATGATCCAGTTTGCATTTTATAGAAATTCTAGACCATTGATACAAGAGAAAAATAGTGTTAGTAACAAACATAAGTTAATAAACAAGAACACAGAGATTTCCACATACCTTTCCAACACGAGGAGCAATAAGCCATGCCAGAGTGACAGTAAGCAGCCCCGTAGCAAGCAGAATCCCAGTACCCTCCACAGCCCATTTTGTCACAGGATTTTCAGCAGGGACAACTTCTTCAGTGACAATATTAGAAGGTTGTTCGGTGACAACCAGTGAAGCTGTGGCAGGATTGTTGTTATTATATGGATTAAACCACAATGAAATTTCACTTAGCCTTTGCCTTCGAATGGCAGCAACAGCATCTGGGTCTACACCTGAATTTGTCTGCACCTGTGCAGGGTTAGGTTCCCCGTTGGCAGTCCTTTCTCTCAACTCTTCATAATCCTTCAAAGAAACTAAAATCTTTTTGAAATCTACAGTTCTAATATTTTTTGCAACACGTCCACAAATTTCACAGATGGTGGATCCATGGTTCACAAACCATTTGAGTGCACATGCGTAGTGTACCAAAGCAAGATCATTTTTGCAAGAGCAACCTAGCTCAATTAATGTGTCTTGGTGGTGACAAAAACCCATTTCTATATCAGTATTACAAATGAAAACCTCGCCGTTAGGGCTGACGAACTCAACAAATCCAGATTCTCCTCTACCACTTCTGTTACAAGAATCATCACTTCCAACATCTTTCAAGACTGCTTTACAATGAGGCCTTACATCCTCACTGCTTGTATGTGCAACTCGTAATGGTGGAGAGATACCCAAAAATCCCAATACAGCATCTCCCCTCTTATCAGATTCAGCACAATGGCATACACGACAAGTTCCCAAGCCTGCCTCCTTGTCTAAACTGTGAGGTGATACAGAATAATTCCCTGAATCGTCACTCTCTGTGGGTGAGGAACCTTTATCACTCACTCCACTTTTAATTGTTTGTGGCAAATTCTCCTTACCCATCACATTACAGGCTAAAAAATTGTATTTTTTCCTTACAATCACCGCACCATTTTTCACTTACTGAAGTTCATGATGACAACCTCCATATTGCACATTTCAGAGAAGGAAGCAGTTTAATTCCCATACATAATTGCTGTGACTACTTGAACTTGCAGCTGTTATCATAATCCAAGACCTTGGTTAAGGAGAGAAGAGGCGAATTAAATATGTGATGAATAAAGAATATCCTACTTTATGTCTCCTACAAGTATACCGTGTATCTAACTGAAAATCAAATGTGATTTCTTCTGAAATTTAAGGCTGTAGCAATGCTTCCTTGGACAATAAAGAAATCAGTACTTACTGCACTGAGTGGGAAAAAAAAACACGAAAGAAAGAGAAAATGGTCTAGGAGTTTAAAACCAAGAAAATTCTAAAGGATCTGATTAATTCTTTGTTAGTAAGGAACAGTTTTTATTACATCAACAACATTACTCATTCTAAAATCTATGTAAATGTCCAACTTAAATATAATATGGAGCACAAAGCAAATTGTTTTATTAAATGATTATCAAGAATAAGGCAGCTTTAGCATCTTATTTCCAACAATTACTAATTGCAAAATCTACGGTTTTTCAACCACTTGTAAAATCTATGTAAACAATTCCTATCTAAATATATTATAAAGCACAAAGCAAACTGTTTTACCAAAGGATTATCAATAGCAGGAACTAGGAAGTCTAAAGGATGTGTTTCATCAAGCTATTAAGAGTACAAATTGCATCAAACAATTACTAATTGTAAAACGATATGTAGAAAATCCTATAAAAAATTGTATGGACCAAAAAACCAAATTGTTTCACTAGCTGATTAGACAATCATCGTAGTCCTAACCAACCACACAGAAGATAGAGTCACCCCCTTAGGATTCCATATATAGAGCGAGAAACCTGTAATTCAACAGATTATAGTTTGCCATCAGAACATGCCTGCATGTCCTTAAACAACAAAACTCAACGTTGACGGACAAAGAGATTGAGGTAATCTTTTGCCATCCAGTTTTTCCAATTTCATTTATAAAATCACCTCGTTCTAATACAACTTCCACAAAAAAAAAAAAAAAAATTCCAAAGCAACAAAAACTTAAAAATAGCATCCACGTTTGGCACTACTCGCCAGAGAAACCCACTAATTGAAATATAAAACAATACCCATCACTGCAATTGAACTAAATTTAACCGCAAAGCCAGAATGACAAAAAATAATGAAAATTCACAAGAACATATCAATCAAATACCCATCAATAAATGCACTCATTTACTAACAACAAAAATTCAGACAAAGGATAGAAATACAAAAGAATCATCAAAGATTTCACAGAACCAGACGTCCAATTCTCAAATATTATCCTCAACCAAGCAATATCACAAATTTGCATGAAATGTCACTTACTGCGAAGATAAAAATCATATAATACTGCCATACAACTATAAATGTAAATATTATTATTAGGAAATAGAGAAAGAAACGAACCTTTGTGAGTTGCGAGGAGGGGAAGCACACATGGATCAGACTCTAAATCGATCAGTAAAAGTAATTGTATGGTTGATTGGTTGGAGATCTAACTCTCTCTAATCATTCTCTCTCTCTCTCTCTCTCTCTCTCTCTACCGACTAAACCACTTACTTTTTCTACCACGAGTCACGAGTTGCGAGTTGCGAGTGAACGTCCCTGTTAATGCTTTTCTTGAATATCTGGAATTCTGGCACTCTCAAATTAATCTCAAATAATCTTCTAGAACTGTTTGGCACTTGGCCGAATTTATTACTACGTTAGATTGAATCGTTAACTAGCCTAAGCTAATTTCATTTTTAATTCCAAATATATCTATTGAGTTAATATTTGCTATATATCTAATGATAAATTTGTATTTTTAATTTCTTGATATGTGAAATCCAAAAAATAAAAATTTTGATATACCAAAATTATTCAAGATATTTAATAATATTTTATTAACTTTTCTAAATTATCCGAAGTGATATTGACAATTTGTGGTCTATTTTTGATAATTCATATTTTTTGGTGTGAGATATATTCTTTGGATCAGTATTTTGACAATTTGGAGTACATTTATCGGTAATTCATATTTTAGTGTGAGATATATGTACATATTTTATTGTGTTCCTTCGTGACGGCCTTATGCTTGTTCTTGTTTTGCAAGAGTACCTCATCGTGATGTGTTTTATGTATACATCGTAATTAGGGACAAGTCAGGATTTCAACTTTGGAGGGCCAAGATAGACTTAATATATATGTGTACAAAGTAAATTTTATATATAAAAATAAAAATAACATTTGATTAAAAAATATTAGTAAAATATCACCAAAATTATTTTTTAATGAACAGGTTAAGCGATATACCAATAAAAATGACACTAGACAACATTTCATGTCATGAGTTCCAATCACTAGTTCAGACGAAATGGAGAGCATATTATATTTGTTTTTTTTTTTCTAAATTTAGCCTTAAATCTCAGTTAATTAGGCAAGTATACTTCTATACTATATATTATAGTAATAGATTAGGAGGCCTTTGAGATGTAAAAACTTAATATATTTTTCTCAATTTTTTGAATTTAAAAAATATAAAAATACAAATGTCATAAAATCATTGGTCAATATAGTAACTAAATCTAATAATTTATTCAAATTCCTATAAGTGATGCACTTTTCAAAGCAATTTTACTTTTTAAAATTCTTATAAATTTGTATTTTTTTTTTTTTGTGAGTTAGATTTATCCAAACCTAATAAAGATGACATTAATAAGGGTTAACAAACTTATAAAATAACAATTAATGAAGAAGATACATAAATTTTACTTTGTTAATTGTGATTTTTTTTTAGTGTATGGTGCAATACACTTAAGATCATGTATATTGGCATAAATACGATTTTATTTTGACAAACTTATAACATATAATCCTTTAGATAATGAAAAAAGGACACATGAAAAAAAATTAATGATGTTTCATTGCTAGGAACAAAAAATGAATCACTAACTCATTTCACATTGTTTGAATATATTCAGTTATATTAAATTATTACCCAAAAAAGAAAAAATAAATACAAAATTTGACACACATGAAGTATACATAGGTAAAGTAGTCATTTTATAATGTAAAACTCTTTCGGCCTAATGGGTTTGGATTACGCGAATAAAATAGTCATTTTATTATGTAGGATTCTTTACCAAATGTATATGAAATATAATGGGTTTGTTTTCAGTATTGGAGGGGTCATTTCACTATTTAAATTTTTTAGGACTTGTTCTATATCCTATCTAATGGGGTTTCTTAGACATTGGGGAGTCATGCCCCCCTCAGCCCTATGCTAGCTTCGTCCTTTGTTTGTAATTCATTTGAATGACAAAATTATTGTTAACATGAGAGAGAGAGAGGGAGAGTTATAATTCATTTGAAAGAAGAAATTATTGTTAACATTAGAGAGAGAGATTGAATTCATAACCTGAAAATCTTACATGTACACATTGACGGACACAAATAAGCCTGTCAATGGATCATGTCTTGTTCAGATCTGATAGACCAAAATCCTATCAAATCCAAATATTTGGGGATTGGATAAATGTGGACAAACTTGATCCTCTAAATGGTACCCGATTTGAATACTCGACCAAACCCGATAATTAAAAAAACAATGTAGGTGGAAGAGTGTGATACATACTACAAAGCTGAATAAGCTGAATTTGGAGGGAAGGGTTTTCAATATATGTATATATATATATATATATATTTTGGGTTGTTAACTGCATGGATTCAAAATATTCTAATATCTTTAATATTGTTTAGAATATCGAAGTCATGAATAAAAAAATATCCAATTACAAACACCCTATGCTGTATGAACGGTTTTTTGAAAAATAGCTTGCAATTTGTGTAAGTCATAAACAAAAATTAGGGAAGGAAAGTTATTATTTACAGTGCACAAAAGCATCTAAAAGTGGAACAAAATTAGAGTATGCACAACGAAAACCAAAACAGGTAAAAACATTTTTTAAAAGGGGCTTTTGTTGTTTCTTGGTGTTCCTTTAAATGCGTTTGGTAAATGACTATAACCAAATTAGATCTATGATAAATGGAAGAATCAAGGAAGAGCCAAAAAATTAATATTGGGAGCTGATGGGCAGTTAGATATAGTTAATTCGGTATTTACAGTCTGCAGTTTGTTAGAAGACCGAATGGTTGGGTTCCCTCCTCCTCTGTGAGGAAGATTTTATGCTCTCTGCAAAAGTAAAACTATTAGTTTTTTTGTCGGAGCTAATGATTACATGCAAGAAATTTAATTTTAAAAAAAACTATTTTCTCAACTAATAAAAAATCCAAATGATATAATAAATATATAATGAAGAAGTCATACAAGAAATAAACACCATTTTGACATTCACATAGAGAGGATAGGCTCATCCATTAAAACAAAATGACAAAATAGTTTATTTACAAACAAATTGATATTTTAAATAAAATTATGACTTCTCAAAATTGGGTTAGGTCTGTAATCGGATCTGGCGAGGTTGTCCATATTCAATCCGATAATAATCAAATCAATGGATCAAAGTCTTGTCAAATTATCATATATGGATCTATCGAATAAGGTCATATCAGATCCGGATGAGAATCAGCACATTGACTAGCCTAGACAGGAGGGAGAGGCAACATGTCCATAAACTCTCAAAATTCTCCTTACCTCTATAGTTTTTGGCTATTTCAAAAGGTGTATTGGCCCCAAAAATTTAAGAAAATTTACCTTAATCTCTCTAAAATTGAAAAAACAAGTTATCTTGTCCCCCAACAAAAATCATGTGTCTGCTATTTCATCCATAGCTCTCCGCTTCACATTGACCAAAAGAAGAGGGTTAATTGACAAGGGAAAAGAAAAAAAAAAAGCACTCCCTTTCACATAGGTGGGTCCTATTTTGTGCGAAAAGGGAAATGAAAACAATCATAATGGATATGAATTTAGCAATGTTTATATATATATACCCACAGGAGAGCGATCAATGTTTTTAAGTCCTTGGGTTTAACTTCTGTGTTAAGAAACAAAATTTTGCATTAGAATGGAAGTGGTTGTTGCATTCAGGTTGGTTGAGTTGGCTTGAAGCTCTTCCTTCAAAGTAGGTTGTGATGATGCAGTAAACTTGTAGGTCCTTACTTCAATCAATACTCAAATCATGCAACAGTCGAGGAGCAAACAGATAGTACTGAGCATCGATGGGGGTGTTGGCCCAATACTCTTGGATGCCTAAGTTAGCACAATTGGGATGTTGAAATTATAACTATAAGTAGTCAATAATGGCGTGCCTTTTCTTGGGGTTGAACCCTTCATTTATAGTTGGCTCATTCATTGATCCTGGCATGATTGCTTGCCCTAATCTCGGTGTACGCAGGGGTGTAATTTTAGTTGATTCCAATTCCTTAAATCTTGGTTGACCACTTATGGATAATGGAATGGAGAGAGCATCATAGATGGGATCTCGGATTCCCAACTAGTGACAGTCTCTCAAAGATTAGGCCTCGCATCATGTGTGTCGACTACAGCTATGTGCCCATATGGTGGGCACGTGGATTCATCTCCACCCTTGGTTTGACTTGAGTTGTTTGAACATGTTTTGGCGGTTTTGTTTCTCTTGGACACTTTGAATTCTTGCCCAAGCACCTAGCAACTTCTCCGATTCCACTTGCTTCTCAAGTTCCTCCTCAGAAGCTTTCTTATTGGGAAATCTAGTAACTTCTTTCTCCTCTTTGCCTTTTCCTAAGTTTTCGTGCTTTCATTTTACTTTGCTGCATGCCATACTCGTTCTAGAGAGGGTACTTTCTCCACTGATCCATTATTTGACAGTCCATAGTGTTGCCCCCAATCTTGCTGGGTTTGTTCATAACTTGGGTTTTGTAAACCAGGTGTTTGTTGATTTGACTAACCCTATCCAGAGAGTCTTTGAACCTTCTAATCAACTAGGGCTTTTAGGAACCATGGCAAACCCTGAGGACGTTGATTCCTCGTTTACCAAACGTAATGACCCCGCCTTCAGAGGTCCCTTGGGTCCCCAAGATAGACCCAACACCTCAATGGAAGTAGATAGCATATCTATTAAAGTAGTAGAGGCTTTAATGCCTGATGTCTCCATGGGTCTGGCAGTTGCCTCCGCCAACGATGGCAATGTTGAGGCAGCGACTGACCCTGGGGAGATGGGCACAGTCAAAGATGAAGAGGTGAAATATTATACTCGACAGGTGTCACCCAAGATCACCTTGAAACTAGTGAAGTGGTTGTGGTAGGCATGCCAAATTCCCGAGACAGTCCGATTCAAGATGCTTGCCCTTGGAGATCGGGCTCATAAGGTTGGAGAGGGCGAGATCACCCTATATAAGGAGGCTTTCTTGGCCGACATGAGGCTTTCTTTCCCCTACTAGTTAGGGAACTGATGGGTAGGCTGGACCTTGCTCCAGTCCAATTGGTCCCCAATTCTTAGTGCCTTCTAATAGGATGCATGGTTCTGTGGGAGGTGTTCAACAATGGTTAGGAGCATCTAACCATTGAATAAGGGTTCTTGTTACTGGTGAAGGTCGCATTAGATCCTGACTTGCATTAGTGTTTTTGTGTAGCTCGGAAGCCTGGTACCCTGTCTGCTTGGCAGCAGGCAAACATCGAGAAGGAAAAGGCTCATCTTGTTAAGCGTTTTGAGGCCCTTGTGAATGTTGAGTCTTTGGGTACGTATTATTCAGCCCTAACCCTTCCATTCCTGCCCTGAGGGCTAAGCACCTGACGGGTAAGTGCCCCAGCCCTGCCCATGTCAAATAATGTCATACGTGTCACAATTTAAATGGAACATCATATCACATAAACATAATAACGTAGTTTCTCGCAGCAACAGTCAAGACAATGCCTTGGTAACCTTGCACATGACCGTTAGCCCCATACATGCTACTGTTATTCATAGTTGATCTTGCTACATTTTTCGGTCCCTTTGATCCTACAATATTCTTTTCGGCAATCGACTCTTCCACTTTCGAAACAGAACTGATGAATGGATTCGTACTTAATTGCATATTTCTCTACTCCAATAATGAAGAACAGAATAAGGGGTTTATTAAGATGAACTTAAATGCATACCTTCACATTTTACCCACAAATTATAGATGTTGTGTTAATATCAACTATTAAAGGCTTACCTATAACTTTTCCAATGGTGAAAAAACTTTTTCTTGATAATATTCCACTGGAAGCTCTAGAAACTTAACCCAAATAGTTAATTTGGTATTCTTAGTTTCTAATGGTTTGAAATTGGGTTCCCATTTTCTTATTGTCTAGTGATCCATGATCACCCATGGTGTCCCCCAGTGTACACCCCGTAGTAATCCTCTGGCATTTCAAATTTGAAGAGATCATAATTGTATCCCAAGTACGAAGTGTCAAAATTGCCTTGCAAACCCCAAATATTTTTAATGCACACGTATATTGCTCTGTAACCTATTGTTTTGCCCAATAGCCTTACTATCAAACAATCCTTCCATGGTCTTCTTATTTTCTTGATAAGCTTAGAAAGGACCATTACTTTAGGTATGCTTTGCAAATCATCTCCTTCATCTTCCATGGGGCTATCAGCTTCTTTCGGATCTTCCCCATAACCCATGTCATCAGTATCTAGATTTTTAACATTATTATAAACAAGAAAACCCTTTCACCTATGCTAATGTGAGGGCTTCTTTAAAGGATTTGGTCTTTGGAACTCCCTCCCTGAACTAGATACCTTTCCCACGTTGACGATTTGTAGTAGCTGATCCATTCATAACTTTCTTTGTGCTCCTCTCCAAGTGATCTGTTTGGGGTAGTAGCCGTTGGACTATTGAAACCTATTTAATGCTTAAACCTAATTGTACAAAGAAATAATTCAAATCCTTATTTATACATATCCACAGAATAATAAAGCACTAGAGAATACTTGAGACAAATTGAAATTTCCAAACTACTTGAATTTACAATTGCTTGAGGTGTGCTTGATTAAAATCGATTAACTAAGCTAATCAATTACACTCTAATTAAAATCGTATGCATGAAAAGTAAAGCATGTTAAGCAAAAATATTAACGAATAATATTTAATTGAACAAACACTTAACATAATCTCACTCATATAATAACATATTATATGAGTTCTTAAAGTGTAGGTCAGACTCATTCAAGATATAATGTATCCCTTAATTACAATCCCTTGTTTCAAGGGAATACCCTTTGATTCCAACTTAATAGAATTTAATTGGATTTTTGACAAATTTAATTTAAGTGAATATTTGGGTTCACAAAGGTTATGATTGTACTCATTTGAGTGGGTTGCCTACGTATCCGAGTCGAAGAAGTCCAGACTGGAATCAAGTCTATCGTAGTTCTTAAGAATATAATATTTAATTTTGGTTTGATTTAATTTAAGTGAACATTGTGGGTCCACAAGGTTGCGACTGTACCCATTTGAGTGGGTTGCCTACGTATCCGAGTAGAGACAAGTTCGGACTGAAAGCAAGTCAACCGTAGTTCTAAAGAAAATAATGTTTATTTTTGTTTGAATTGGGTTTAATTTGAGTGAATGTTTGGGTCCACAAAATTGTGACTACACCCATTTGAGTGGGTTGCCTACGTATCTGAATCGGGATAAAATCCGAACTGGAATCAAGTCAGCGTAGTTCTTAAAAAAAATTATTTATATTTATTGTTAATAATTTTTTTAATGTGATGAAAATAAATAAATAAATAAATTATATTTCACCATCATTTCCATCAACTTTAGCATGGACTAGGCCGGAATTTTAAATATTTTGAAACTTAGATATCAACAATTAGGTCAAAATTCGGGCTTGTGCATGTGCTGCATATTTGAAGACCCAAGTCTTAATAATACAGAAATCTGGGCAAAAAGAATTGGGCCAGAAATCTAGGTCAACAAACTTAGAACATGGGTTGTAATAAGACTTCTTAAGTGGGCTAAAAGAATTTGGGCCAACACTTAAGAGCATGGGTCAGTAAAACTTTTAATGGCCCTAAAATTGAGCCATTACTAGGCTGTGATTTCTGTCTTTAGAAGACTTGTAAATTTGGGCCTTGAAAGAAGACCAAGAATTGTTTTTTGGTCGGCCAAATTGAAGTCTTGAGATTTTGAAATTGTGGGCTCATGGGAGCATGCATGAGATTGAAATTCTTATTAGTAATAGATGGAGCCCATCCATACTATTTCTTTTAATTTCTCCAAACTTGTACCAGTGACTTTTCAAACTGATTACCATCATAGATTGATAATGCTTTGTCAATTAAAGAATCACAAATACATTTTTCTTTTAATTTTTGGTTATATCACGTAGATCCACTTGCAGGACATATACAGAAGACATAAAGCCTCCTATAGTCACGTGAACCACTCCCAGACTTAGGTAAATTTATTCAGTCACATCTATTAATTTTGTAACTATATTTACATTATCATCAGGAAAAGATCACTCTGCAGGCTCATATATATCCCTTCAATTATCAGAATCAGAGACCAAGACATGGTTAAACTGGGGTGATTTTATCCCCTTTATTTTCATATCACCTCTTTTATATTTTTTAAGATTTTCACTATCCTTAAAAAGGCTTAAAATTAATGGCACATGGGCCGTCATGGAACTTTTAGGGCTTGAAACTGAGAGCGCGTAGTGCCATCATAGAGCCTTGAGGACTTGAGATTGAGGACATGAAAGCCGTTGGGAAGCCTTGGAGGCTAGAAATTGAGGGTGCGTGGACTGTTTTGGAGCTTGTAGGCTCAGAATTGTGAGGGCGCGTGGGCCGTCTTTGAACTTGTAGACTCGAAATTGTGAGGGCGCGTGGGCCATCTTGAAGCCTTAGAGACTTAAATTTGAGGACCCGAGACCAATCATGGAGCCTTTAGGACTTGAATTTGAGGGCATAAGAGCCGTCATTGAGTTACTTTAATTTTGAACTTTAAGGCCATACAGGGCAAAATTAATAAATTAAAATCCCAGCAGAAGATATATATATCTATATATATCTTAAATTTTGAACATGTGAATTTATTATTTTTTTTAAAAAATAAAAATACAGAGTCCCTTTTAAAACTCAAATAATCTCATTTCCCTTTGTAGATAAGACTGAGTATTTGTAGAGTTACAAAACGCTAAAAACACCTAATTTTATTTAGTTTAAAATTCAAACTATCGTAGGTTTTCAAGAAACAGAATAAAAATATTTGAACAATAGCAGGAGAGCGTAGAATACAAAGACCTTAACAAATTTTTGAAAAGAGAAGAAGAAGAGAAGACATAAATTATACCTGCAGGATTCGCGTATGTAACTAGACACACCGTGTATCCCTTTTTTTAATACTAATTTTTGATCTTTCTGCTTTTTTTTTTTTTTTCCTGAACTCTCTTGTATTTTTCTCCTACAAACCTGCGTTCTTTCGTCGTTTTTTTTTTTATACTTTTTTATCGCTGTTCCTCGTACTCCGTCCTCATAATCAGACTTTTTGTTTTCTTTTTATAATGCATCAGCAAAGCCCATGTTCTCCATGCTTCAATAACTGTTTTCATGGTGGATTATGATTGCAACGTGGTTAGCGATGTGATGACGTCTCCTCACGTCTTTGTTCCAGAACCACCTTTTCCATGCACTAAATTACTCACATGTTGAATCTAGTTCTACAATGCTCTTTTCTTTTTATTTTTCTTTAATTATTATTTTATTAAGAAGCCAGAAACTTGGCATGTTGTTTGTGGCCAAAGAACATGATAACTCTTGCTTGACTTGGTCAAAAAATTTTGTAAGACTCTTTAACCGATTGTTATTTTAACATTTTAAATAGGGAAGGTGTATGGTTGACCCATATCTTGATATAAACATTAAATATGTATATATATATATATATATATTTTTTGATTTCACACATAACAAAATTTTCTTTTTTTTTTTTTTTGTTTATACATGAAAGACTTTTGGTTGGCCTCCTGTATAATTTAAAAGGAGTTTAATTGACTTAGAGTCATGTGACTTTAGGACCTTAATATGATTGTTGGGATTATATAACTCCAAGAATGTGTGACGTTTCTAAATGCCTCACACTATGAATTGGGTTATTTTGAAACCAATCGTCAAATTTATTTATTTATTTTTAAAATTTTGTTTTGATTTCTAACAGTGCCCCCTCGAGTATTGTATATGTTAATTAATGAACATGTACAGGGCTCGACCATTATTTATTTGACCCCCACCATCTTATTTTACTTTGGCTCTAAGCCCACTCTTGGTTTTGGCTGTAAGTCTAAATTTTTGGTTTGATGCCCAATTTGAAATTTCAGACTTAATGCCCAATTAAAAAATTTTAGGCTTAATGCCCAATTAGAAAACTTCATGCTTGATTCCAAATTTTAAAAATTTCAAGCTTGATGCCCAATTTTAAAATTTTTAGGCTTCATGCCTTATTTAAAAATTATGGCTTGATACCCAATTAGAAAATTTCAAGCTTGATGCCCTTTTTAAAAAATTTCTAGCTTGATGCTCTATTAAAAAAAAAAATCTGGCTTGATGCCCAATTTATGGATTAATGTCCAATTTAAAAATTTTCTGGCTTGATGCCAATTTATTAAAATCATATTATTATGATTTTTTTTACCATATACTAAAATGATTTTATTTCTTTATTATTTGACAGGAGTGGATGCATACGGTGATGTTGGTTTGCAATAAGCAATTAATGAGGATGGAAATGAATATATAGATGGCCCCTATTATAAAAGATCAGTTCCCATCAGTGATATTTCGATACAACTACCTTCTAAAAGTCAAGTTAATTGGACTCCTAATGATAAATTACCAACTGAGATTTTGGAATTTGGTCCGACAAATGATGAAGGTGTTGTAAAAGTTTGCAGAAATCGTGGTCCTCAATTTGATGCATTGACATTAGTTCTAGTGAACAATGAAGCTCATGGAGATAAAATTTTTATGGTTGAGCCAAATTTTTATCCTATTTTGCACAAATTTTTAAAGGATAAGACTCCTTGGGAATGTGATTATTTATTTCTTGACTGTGCGAATTACCAATTCTTTCTTATGGAATAGACTAAATTAATTATGGGGAATTACAAGGATATTGTTGATCAAGCAGGCATTTATGGTGCGGTAGTCGTATCTCAATATCCTTATCACATTGCCCCCAGTGTTATGAAAGTGTTTATTGAACTTTGGAGTCCTTTGACTAATACTTTTCACCAAGGTGGCGGTGAGATGAGTATATCATTTCACGATTTGAAGGTTATTGGAGGTCTTCCGATTTCTGAAATTCCTTATGAGGAACTTATACCTACCAAAAAACAATTATCGAAGATAGATAAAAATGGAAAGGAAATATATTTTTCAACCATTTCTGAATTATTGTTGATTCACATGAAATTGTGTATTCATCTTGGAGTTTCAAATGTGACATGGTCACACTAGATAGATTACTTTTATCGAGGGGATGCAACTTATGGGGCATATGGCAAGTTTAGATTCTCTAAAATTCCCAAGCATGACCAGAAAATTTTAGACATGCCATTAAAGATATCTGAAACTGCAAACTTGACTGCTTTCTTGGCTCTTTGACTTAGAAGGTATTTTTTTAATTTTATTTATAAATGAAAACTTATTTTAACATTTTCATTCTTCTCTTTTTCTCTTGAACAGGTTTCTATTTCCATACAAAGGTTATAAACTGAGACCTGAAACTTTTGTTATGGCATCTTTGATGGCACATGGAAGGAAAGTTTCACTTGCACCAATAGTGGCCGGCTTTATATACCGTAGACTTGGTGAAATTTCCAAATGTCCCAAAGGATCTAGTTCAGCTGGCTTAGCTTTTCCAATTCATTATTTAATTGGTTGGTTGGGAGAACATTTTTCAGACCTTTATAATGGCAGGCAGATGAAAGATTTTCCTGAATGCTACCCATTACTTGCTAGATATTCAGGAATTATTGCAAAGTCATTCCATATATGTCAAGCAAGAGTAATTTTTAGGGTGGAACAACATGTGAGGTATTCTACAAACCCTTTTGAACAACTTAAAGATATTCAACTCATGGATGATGGGAATTTTTCTATCGATCAATTTGAATTTTTTATGAGCATTCACTCTACTAATATACCTATCCGATTTGATCTTAAAATATGGGTAGAACCCTACTACCCAAATAGGTTTGCTCATCAATTTGGATTTGATCAAGGTGTTCTAGCTAATGATCTTAATTTTGCCGTTGTTTAGAAAGGCATTTGTGGTATTGAACGTTCAGCTGTGGCACAAGCTTTACTATTTTATCATAGTACTCATGCACTCTTTTACATTCCCCGCATGTGTCGCATAGGTTCTTGCTCATGGTGGTACTGTTCTTGGTGAGTGCAAAGTTCTATTTCTTATTTAGGGCCCTCTGTGCATAAGGTTCAAACAACTTTGACAAAGAAGTGGGTGAACAAGACAGATTGGATTTTTATCATTCAAAATATCAATGATGTTCCAAAGAGCGTACAAGGAGCTATGAAACTTTCTGAGATTGATATTAGTGCTTTAAGACTTGATGCGGTTACTCAAAAGCTTGATGTGACTACGACGAAGCGTGATGTGAGTTTAAGTCAGAATTATCGTGATGGTAAGAAGGCCAAAGTTCGAGCTCATGTAGAGAGTTTTCCTAGTGACAAAGATGATTCATATATGTAAGCACCCCATTTTTGCCCGCTCGGCAGTCTCCAGTCCGTCCAGACTTGTATTCAAGTCAATATGGACATATTCTGAGTCAACTCAATTTTTCAAGTCTAATCCTGTCAATCAATCGCTTCGCTGGCCTATTGGGCCCAAATAGAGGCAAAATGACCCAAATGCCCTTGGGGGCATTGTTCGGTCCAATTCCAATGGGTACGTCTTCTCAAAGACGAT
Source organism: Euryodendron excelsum (assembly GCA_033060915.1). Taxonomy (NCBI): domain Eukaryota; kingdom Viridiplantae; phylum Streptophyta; class Magnoliopsida; order Ericales; family Pentaphylacaceae; genus Euryodendron; species Euryodendron excelsum. The sequence goes on along the minus strand of CM065383.1, from coordinate 37,606,501 downwards.
AAGTCCCCTTTTCTAGTCCAATTCCAGTTCAATTCCAATTCCAATTAAATTCGGCACACTCGAGAAAGTTGATTCCTCGAGGCGGTAAGTCCATCTTGTCTGGCACATTTTCGAAGAAACTCTTCGGAACGGTAAGTCCTTCCAAACCCGTCGACCGAGATGAGACCCCAAGTCCTCGAGATGGTAGAACAGTCCACCTTTGGTGCTTACTAGCCCGCCAATGAAGCAATGTCCGTTTCGGCAAGCCTTCCGAGAAAGTTGATTTCTCAGGCACTAAGTCCACCTAACAGCTTCGAGAGATTAGGCAGTCTCTGGAATTATCGCGATCCGTTAGAGTAACGGAAGTACTCGTAAACATCGCAACCGTCAAAATGGTGGAAACACTTGTAAACAGGTCGATATAAGGAATTGCCAGAAAACCCCTATATCACGGGACCGCCGTTAGAGCGACGGAAACACTTAAAACCCAAGTCAACACCAGTGCTTGCTAGCCCACTTCGGTGAAAAAATGACCAAACTGCCTCTAGGGCCATTTTCGGCACGTTTCTCGAGACAGTACCTAAGTCCTCAGAATGATAAGTGCACCCTTCCAAGATTGTCTTAAAGACAATTTGGCATGATTAGGTGCCTTCTAGCCAATTTCGGGCAAATTTCGAGACATTCCGGTTAAGATGATCATTTTGCCTCTAGGCATCCGAACGCCCGAGAACCACACCGGCTCTGGGTATCAAACCGGTAACCTCATGAAAATGTTTCTTATAGTATTCCCGACCTTCCATAACCTTTTCGAGTTATTCCGAGTTAGTTCCGGTAAATCCAGTGCAAAATGACAGTTTTGCCCCTGGTGGTCCGGTCTTTTTTTCCGACCACACTGGCTCTGGGTAACAAACTGGTAACCTCTTGGGACATTCTAAGTAATGTTTCCAAACCTCAAGTCTTCTTTCGGGACATTCCGAGTCCATCCCGGTAGTTTCCTGGTCCAGTTAACCGTTTTGCCCCTAATGGCCCAGTCAACCTTTTTAACACATCTCGTCATCAGTTTTCAAGTCTATTACCTCTGGGACACTGTTCTAAGGGTTCCTATCCCTTTTCGGCCTTCCGAGTCATTTCCGGCCTTTTTAAATCATTCCCAGACTTTCCGGAGTCACTCCTAGTGAAGTCAGGCTAAAAATTGCATGGTAGTCACTAGTACAAGTGCCTAATCTTCTGAAGATACGTTGCTTGCCGACCTTAAAACTTTCCTAAGTGGCTAGCGCTACTAGTAGTGGCTCCAAGCCAAATTTTGGTCTGGCGTTACTAGGAAGGATTTTTAGCTTAGCGCCACTGTAACAGGCACTAGGTCATTCTTCTCTCTATAAATATAAAGTCTTTTTCAGCCTGAAAAAGGTCCGCAAATTTAGTCTAAAAAACCTCCATCTTCGATATACAGAGCTCTTAGCCTCCCTAAACCCTAGTCTTCTTTAGGTTTTCCAAACCTTAGCCTCCATACACAAACCCTAGCTCATATATACTCCCATACACTCCTATACACTCCTATACTAGCCTCCAAAGCCTCTATTGAAGACTTAAAGTGCTATAATCCGAAGCTCCCGAAGATCAAGACAAGCCTTTGAAGACTGTCGCAAAGCAAAGCGAGGACTGAAGTAACGCAAGCAAGTAAATCAAAGCGAATAAAGAAGACACAAGGTAGGCTCCCTATTTACGTTTACGCAACTCCCCCTTCTCTCTTCTCTCTCCGAACCCACTTCGGTTTTCTTCTATTTTAATCCCCCATCTTTTTCCCTCCTTTTCTTGCATGCTTGAAACAAGGGACTTTCCGGTCTATGTGTAGGATTAAGCTATTGAAGGTCACCGTGTCAGGGGCTTTCTCTTAGTCTAACCGGAGACCACGTGGGTTCGGCCCCCTTAATTATGTGGTGAAGCCTTAACCTTGTATGTTCACAACTCCAACTTGCATTGTACATATCATGATCTTGCATTCTTCCAAAATTCATTTTCCAACTTGTTTTCAAAACTTGCATCAAAACTGTTTTCAAAACTTGCATTAAGTTTTCTTCTTCAAAATCTATTTTCAAAACCCCAATCCTAAGGTGATTCTAGCCTTTCCATAGCTAGGGTTGCTTTAGGGAAAATGTTACATTTAAAGTGACCAATATGATCCATATTTTCAAATCCTTGTTGTTTTCAAAACCACTATCTTAGAGTGGTTCTAACCTTCTTATGGTTAGAATCGCTTTAAGAAAGTGAGACATTTTTATAGACTTTCCAAAACTCTCTTTCTAAAAAATTTATTTTTCAACATACTTTCTAAAAACTTTCTTCAATCTCCTTTCCAAAAATTTTTTTTAAAAATTCTCTTCAAAAATCTATTTTTCAAAACTCTTTTCAGACTCCTTTCCAAAAAGCTCTCTTCAAAGATTCACTTTCTAAAAACACTTCCTAAGTTTCATTCCTAAAAACTCTTTCCAAAAAACTATTTCCCTAAAAACACTTTCCTAAAAACTCCATTTCCAAAAACTCTCTTTTCAAAATTCGTTTTCCAAAAACTTCTTTCTAAGATTTCCTTCCAAAAATCTCCCTTTCCAAAAACTCACTTTTCAATAATCTCTTTTCTTAGAGTCCAAGTTAAACCTTAGAGCCAATGGTTAGGAAACTCTAATTTTACTTCCTAAAACATGATTTCGAATCTTGCCTCAAAACCTAGTTTCTAAAATCTCCTTTTTTACATCCAAATCATAAATTTCCAAAAACCTATTCCCTGCATCGAATCATAGACTTCCAAATCTAGGGTTTCTAAAACTTCATCTTTCTAATTTCATGCCAAATCAAATCCTCCATTTTAGGAAGCCAAATCCAATCTCCCCATTTAGGAAACTAGATCCAATCCTTCGTTTTTAGAAACAAAATCAAAACGCTTCTTTTAGAAACAAAATTCAATCCTTTGCTTCAGGAAATAGGAGTCTCAATCTTTCCTAATCTAAATCTTTCCTAATTCAAATCCTTCTAAATTTCAAATCCTTCCTAAACCTTAAGTTTCCAAAACTTAAACTTTCAAATCTTTCCTTACACTTTAAGCTTCCAAATCTTCTTAATTCCATACCTTTCTAAATTTCAACTTTCCAAATCTAAATCTTCAAATCTTTCTTAAACTCAAACTTTTCTTAGTTTCAAATCTTTCTAAAACTCAAACTTCAATCTTTCTAAAATTCTGAACTTTCTAAATTTCAAATCTTTCCAAATTCAAAACTTTTTAAATTCAAAGCTTTCTAAATCTAAAACTTTCTAAAATTCTAAACTTTCTACATTTGAAACTTTCTTAAGTTAAAACTTTCTAAATTCTAAACTTTCCAAACTCCAAATTTTTCTTAAACTAAACTTTTTCTAATTCAAACTCTTTCCAAAAATCAACTCTTTCTTAAAAAGAAGACTTTCCAATTTCAAAACATTCCAATTTAAAACTTTCCAATTTTAACTCTTTCCTAATTTGAAACTTTCTTAATTTGAAACTTTCCTAAAACGAAACCTTTCTTATTTCGAAACTTTCTTAAATTAAAACTTCCTTAAGATGAAACTTTCCTAAAACAAAACTTTCCTATTTTTGAACTTTCCTAATTTGAACATTTCCTAAATCCATTCTTTTCCTAATCTTCCAAGTTCAATATTCGAGTCAAATCTTTCTTAAATCTCAAGTCTTTTCTAAATCCTATCTTTCTTAAGTCTAGGTTTCCTAAATCTCAATCTTTCCAAAACAAGTCCAAATCTTTCTTCCAAGTTCTATATTTCCAAATCAAAGTCCAATCTTTTCAATTTCAAATCTTCCATTCTAAGTTCAAATCAAATCTTTTCTTCAAATCAAAATCTCTTTTTCCAAATCAAATCTTCTATTTTAATCAAATTCTTGTCTGAACTACGGTTGTCTTGATTCCTCAAAAGGGATACGTAGGCAACTCTCATGGGTGGGGTTATAACTTTTTTCAATCTTCAATTCCATAACTCTTTTCAAATCTCAAATTCCATGATCTATTTTCAAACTTCTATTTCCATGATTTATTTCTAATTTCTATCTCTAAATCTCTATTTTAAATTTCTAAAACCTTCTTTTCAATTTCAAATCAAGTTTCTCTTTCAAATCTATTTCCAAATCTATTTTCAAACTCTCTTTTCTTGGACTTGCATATCATGTATCATATCAATTTCTTTCTAAAAATTCTTTTTTAAAAAGTGAATAGTTTTGGACATATAGTAATTGAAGACTCTGAATGATGAATCTAGGGTGAATAGACATGTGGGTACTGTAAGGGCGGGGTAGGGTGATGGCTTAATGCGTTTTTCTTGCACATAACCAACCTCCGAACCTAGATCATTGTTTTCAAAGACAAAAATAGAGTTATTTTCAAAAAGGGCTAAATTATTTTCTAAAGGTTGCCAAACAACCTGTTTTCTTAAAAACCCTCTCTTGAGGAAGTATTTTTAAAATCGTTTTCAAAAACCCTAAGTGTGGTCTTCGGATTGTGCTTAGTTTTTTAGGTGACCTAACTCACCTTAATCAAGTTAGGTAGCGACGCCAAATATTTTTCAAAGGCCCTTTATTCAAAATCAATTTTCAATTCAAACCTACTCGCACTCATTCTTTTAGGAGGATGAGTTCTAATGAGAGAGTACATTATTTTTTCCGCTTGTGTGTGTATTCCTCGAGTGCGAAAAATCTAGGTGCGACAGCTAGCGACTCCACTGGGGACACTTAGAGAGTTAGGCCATAGTCATGTCTCTTCACTCTTCACCCATGTAGAGTATTCAATTAACTTGTCTACTTCTATACACTTTCAATTTTCAAAATCAAATTTTCAAAGTTATTTTTAAAAAATGCATTTAACTCTATTCATATTATCTTGTATTAAGCTTGCCATCCGCATACTCTCTTGCATCTTTGTTTTGTAGGTGTGTTTTTTGTTTACAATGTTATTTTATTAACTACTATGTATGAATGTGATGAACAGGATGGATGAGAGTTGTTGGGCTCTTTCCTCTGCTTTTAAACATTACACACACACTGCACGTGCACTTGCATTCTGCATACTTGCATTTTTACTTGATATGTCCCTTCTAGTTAGAAGGGGGAACGGTATATTGGTTGTGGACAAGATACTGTGTCAATTTCTTCGCCTACGGCCTCTTGATGGTTCCCCTGCTCGGATCTCTAACTGATCATGGCACCACCTCGGGGAATGGGCCTAGGTTTGAAGATCGGGGACCGAGCCTTTTTAGGAAGTATTAGTAAATACTTAACCTCATGCTCATATAGACACCTTGCATAGATGAACCTCTGCCAGATTTAAGACACACGTACCGTTTTCAAAACTATGGAGGAAAGGGCAACTGCTTTTACTTTCCTTTATACATGTTTATTCCTGTTGTTATAATGACTGTATTCTTACCGTTATAATGCATGTCTAACTGCTCATGCATGCATGTCTACCTTGCTATTGCATTCTCTCTCCTTATACTCTTCGCATCTGTATTCATACATTTCATATTCTATGTCAAGACGAGAGTTCTAGAGTAACTCAAGTCACCGCATTCTCATGCATATGATTAACCTAAAGAGAGTGACACCAAGGTCATTCTCCCTTACATTAAACCTACCCAAACCCTAAGGGTTCCCATGTAACCCTAAGGACTCATGGCATGCATATCAATTCATTCCATAAGAGGGGCTCCAATCCCTCTATGCTCACGTAGATAGGGTTGCTAAGAAGACAAGGGGCAATCAATCAACAAGGTCTCTCAGCGACCTCCTTGACATCGAATCCAAAGAAGATGAATATGAAGGCTCAAACATAATTTAGGATTTCATATGTAAGAGTAGATAGAAGGAAGTCCCAAGGAAATTATGTTTTAAACCCAGAGGTTCCATGTACCTCTTTTCCATAAATGAATAAATGTAAGGATGAGTATAGATTACCGAATCCATGGTAAGGTGCTTACATACGGGGGCAAACCCTTTACCTCCAAAAGTGAGCCAACACATCATGATTAGTTACCCTTTCAAGTAGGGACACCCTAGGACATGCATTGCATAAAGCTCTCTAAAAATCAAAAACTGACTTACAATTTGTGTTTTTGTCTTTATGTTTCTTTTTTTTTCATTTACAGAGATCACTTGGCACTGAGTCAACATTGCTCCCAAGAAGGGGCAACATCCACCTAGGGACCCCATTATCACCCGACAAAGAGCCTCACTGATGGCTGCCAACACTGAAGAATCATCTCAGGTCTCTCGGAAAGAGGTCAACGAAATAAAGACCAAGATGGATGAAATGCTCAAACTCATTCAAATTATGGCCATGAAGGATACTACTACAATCCCGTCATCATCCATGACCTCGTCCAAAGACCCTGAACTCTCTAACCCAAGGATCATGCTTCAATCTAACAATGCTAGGAGGAACAAAGAAGATGCCAAAGGGATCAACACTGAAAAGGAGGAGACCACACTACTCTCACCTGCTGTAAAAAGGACTCCCTTAGACCCTCTCAGTCTGAAAATTCAAGGGCTAGAGGATTCACTACAGAGTCTCCATGGCCATGACACCTACGGTTTCATTCCTACGACGAGCTTTGTTTCTTTCCTGACCACCCAAGACCTGCTAGGTTCAAAATGCCTGACTTCCAGAAGTACGACAGCACTAGTAACCCCATTGCTCATCTTCGTCTTTATGCTGCAGCACTGAACGGTCACGGCAACGATTCGAAGCTCCTCATGCAATTATTTCAACACAGCCTCATTGGGTCTGCTCTACAATGGTTCGCCCGTCTGGACCTAAGGAAGATCACCACTTGGATTGAGTTAGTCAATGCATTCAAAACCCAATACCGTCATAACATCGACCTCACTTTCAATTGATGGCCCCTGATGACAATGAGTAAAGGTGAGAAGGAAAGCTTCAAGGGATATGCCCTGAGATGGAGGGAGGCCGCTGCACAAATCAATCCCCTGCTAGAAGAAAAGGAGTACGTGTAATTGTTTGTGCACACTTTCTAAGGTATATACTACAACAAGCTTTGCACTAGTGTGGAGAAGAGTTTCTCTGAGCTCATCATGCAAGTGAAAATGATAGAGAATGGCCTTAAGATAGGAAAGATCACCGATCCCTATGCAAAGACTGGAGAAAGCTCTACTAACGTAGCCAAAAAGGTGGCTACTATAAGGGGAGTAATCAAGAAGGAAAACGAGGTGTCTGTTGTTCTGCCAGGCTAGCACCCTAATACCGTCCACCACTGCAATCACACATTATTACCTACCTTAAACATGCCTGTTCCAACCTTTAACTATGGCCCTGCCGAGGCACGACCCAACTTTAATAGACCTGCCTAACGCATCCGTACTTTTGACACCTTAGCCTGCACCCAAACTGAGGCCTACCATAACCTGCTAAAGAACAATATCCTGAAGCTCATACCTACTCGCCCATTGCCAAGGCCTCTACCCTCGACCTTCAATGCCACCCTCACTTGTGGGTACCATTCGGGTGGCCAAGGGCATGATACCGAAAGCTGTTTCTCTCTCAAGCACAAAATTCAGGACCTGATAGACAACAAGACCATCGATCTACGACCGGTGAATCCTGCCCCAACCCCCAATGTGACCACCAACCCTTTGCCAGACCATACCATCAACATGATACTAGTAGAAATAAAAGGTAAGAAAGAGTTCAATGGGCCCATGGCTGAAGATTATGAGGTAGATTGGGAGATTGATGAAGAGGATGACTAGGAGGAAGATCTCCCATTATGCCAATCCATCTTTATAACTCGAACGAGGTGCCAGATTCTTCTGATTGGCCAATGGAAGAGTCAATGCTTATGAAAGAAGAATTTGCTGAAAACATGGCTGTTGATGGATGGGGTGATGAGTTTCTGCATCCAAAGTATGCCTTGGCGGAACGTCATTTACTCGAGAACCCTTGGCCCATGACCAAGTACAACTATGAAGACATGGGTTGGAAGTTAAAGGAGTTGAGAGCACAGACGAAGCCGTTCGAGTTAGAAGGAAGTGAACTAGCCATCCTATTTCCAGAAGAACCTGTTGCAAAGAACAAAAAGGAGGTCAATGAGTGTACGAACCCTATTTTTGCTTGTTCGGCAGTGTCCAGTCCGTTCAGACTTGTATTCAAGTCGATATGGACATAATCCAATCTAAATCAATTTTTCAAGTCTAAATCTCGTCAATCAATCGCTTCGCAGGCCCTTTGGGCCCAAATATAGGCAAAATGACCAAAATGCCCTTGGGGGCATTGTTCAGTCTAATTCCAGTGGGCATGTCTTCTCGAAGACGGTAAATCCCCTTTTCAAATCCAATTCTAATCCAACTTTGAGTCCAATTCCGTTTCCAATCCATCCCTCGAGAAAGTTGATTCCTTGAGGTGGTAAGTCCATCTTGTCCGGCATGTTTTCGAGTGAACTCTTCAGAACGGTAAGTCCCTTTAAACCCGTCGATCGGGACGAGACCCTAAGTCCCCGAGATGGTAAAACAGTTAGCCCGCCAATGAAGCAATGTCCGTTTCGGCACGCCTTTCGAGAAAGTTGATTCCTCAGGCACTAAGTCCACCTAGCAGCTTTCAGAGATTAGACAGTCTCTGGAATGATCACGACCCGTTAGAATAACGGAAATACTCGTAAACATCGCAACTGCCAGAGTGGCAGAAACACTCGGAAACAGGTCGATATAGGGAATTACTAGTAAACCCCTATATCACGGGACCGTCGTCAAAGTGGCAGAAACACTCAAAACCCAGGTCAACACCAGTGCCTGCTTGCCCACTCCAATGAAAAATGACCAAACTGCCCCTAGAGCCATTTTTGACACGTTTCTCGAGACAGTACCTAAGTCTTCAGAACGATAAGTCCACCCTTCCAAGATTGTCTTAAAGAAAATTTGGCATGATTAGGTGCCTTTTAGTCAATTTCGGGCCAATTCCGAGACATTCTAGTTAAGATGACCATTTTGCTCCTAGGCATCCGAACATCCCGAGAACCACACCGGCTTAAGGTATCAAACCGGTAACCTCCCGAGAATGCTTTTTTATAGTATTCCTGACCTTCCATTATCTTTCTGGATCATTTCGAGTCAGTTCCGAAAATTTTGGTGCAAAATGACCATTTTACCCCTGGTGGCCCGGTCTCCTTTTCCGACCATACCAGCTCTGGGTATCAAACTGATAACCTCTTGGGACATTCTAAGTAATGTTTCCAAATCTCGAGTCTCCTTTCGGGACATTCTGAGTCCATCCTGGCAACTTTTCAGCCCGATTGACTGTTTTGCTCCTAGTGGCTCAGTCAACCTTTTCAACACATCCTGTCATCATTTTTTGAGTCTACTACCCCTGGAATGCTATCCTAAGGGTTCCTACCCTTTTCGGCCTTCCAGGTCACTCCTGGTCCCTTAAATCCTTCCCAGACTTTTCGGAGTCACTCCTAGTAAAGCCAGGCTAAAAATTACATGGTAGTCACTAGTACAGGCACCCAAATCTTCTGAAGATACATTGCTTGCCGACCTTAAAACTTTCCTAAGTGGCTGGCGCCAGTAGTAGTGACGCCAAGCCAAATATTGGCTTGGCGTCACTTCTAGTAGCGTTAGAAGAAATTTTGGCCTGGCGCCACTGCAACAAGTGCCAGGTCATTATTCTCTCTATAAATACAGAGCCTCTTCTAGCGTAAAAAAGGTCTGCAAACTCAGTCTGAAAACCCTATTATTCGATATACAGAGCTTGTAGCCTCCCTAAACCCTAATTTTCTTTATGTTTTCCAAACCCTAGCCTCCTATACACTCACATACACTCATACACTAGGCTCCAAAGCCTCCATTGAAGACTTGAACTGCTACAACTTCGAAGCTCCCGAAGATTAAAGACAAGTTCTCGAAGACTGAAGCGAAGCAAGAAAAGCAAGCAAGTAAAAAAAGACACAATGTAGGTTTCCTTTTTTACATTTACGCATCTTCCCTATCTCTCTTCTCCCTCTGAACCCACTTGGGTTTTCTTCTATTTTAATCCCCCATTTCCTTCCCCCTGCCCCCCCCCCCCCTTTTTGCATGCTTGAAACAAGGGACTTCCCGGTCCATGTGTAGGATTAGGCTATTGGAGGTTACCGTGTCGGGGGCTTTCTTTTAGTCTAACCGGAGACCATGTGGGTTTGGCCCTCTTGATTATGTGGTAAAGTCTTTAACCTTGTATGTTCATGACCCCAACTTGCATTGTGCATATTATGATTTTGCATCTCTCCAAAATTCGTTTTTAAACTTGTTTTTCAAAAGCTTGCATCAAAATTGTTTTCAAAACTTGCATTAAATTTTCTTCTTCAAAACTTATTTTCAAAACCACAATCCTAAGGTGATTCTAGCCTTTCTATGACTAGGGTTGCTTTAGGAAAGTGTTACATTTAAAGTGACCAATATGGTCCATATTTTCAAATCATTATTATTTTTCAAAACCACTATCTTAAAGTGGTTCTAGCCTTCTTATGGTTAGAATTGCTTTAGTAAAGTGAGATATTTTTATAGACTTTCTAAAAACTCTCTTCAATCTCGTTTCCAAAATTATTTTCTAAAAACTCCCTTTAAAAATCTCTTTTCCAAAACTCCTTTTCAAAAAGTTCTCTTCAAAATTTCCTTTCTAAAAATGCTCCCTAGGTTTTCTTTCCAAAAGCTCTTTCTAACAATTTCTTTTCAAAAATCTATTTTCCAAAACTCTTTGCAAAACTCTTCCTAAAATCTCTTTCCTAAAAGCTTCTTCCAAAATCTTCTTTTTAAAACTCCTCTCAAGTTCACTTTCCAAAAACTCCTTTTTAGGATCTCTTTCCAAAAATCTTTGTTTCCAAAAACTCTTTTTTAGATCTCTTTCTAAAAATCTTCCTTTCCAAAAATTCTACTTTCCAAAAACTCTTTACCTTGGAGTCCAAGTCAAGCCCTAGAGCCAACAATTAGGAAACCCTGATTTTTCTTTCCCAAAAACATGATTTTCAATTCCTTATTTTGGCCTTAAAACCTAGGTTTCCAAAACTTCTTATTGTATACATCAAAACTATATATATTTCCAAAACCTATAGTCTTCCCAAATCTAGGATTTTCAAAACTCCATCTTTTCAATTCCATGCCAAGTCAAATCTTCTTTTTAGGAAACCAAATCCAATCTCCCCCGTTTAGGAAACTAGATCCAATCCTCCATTTTTGGAAACAAAATCAAAACACCTCTTTTAGAAACAAAATCCAATCCTTCGATTTAGGACATAGGAATCCCACTCCCTCCTAATCTCATACCTTCCTAAACCTATGGTTTCCAAAACTTAAACTTTCAAATCTTTCCTAAATCTAAACCTTCCCTAATTCCACCCTTTCCTAAATTCCATACCTTTCTTAATCTAACTTTTCAAATCTTTCTAATTTCAAATATTTCTAAACTTCCAAACTTTCTTAAGTTAAAACTTTCTAAATCCTAAACTTTCTAAATTCCAAATCTTTTTTACTTAAACCTTTCCTAATTCAAAACTTTCCTAATTCGAAATATTTCCCAAAATGTAACTTTCCTAAATAAAAACTTTCCTAATATGACACTTTTCTAAAATGAAACTTTCCTAATTCGAATCTTTCCTAAATCCAATCTTTCCTAAATCTTCCAAGTCAAACATTCGAGTCAAATCTTTCTTAAACCTCAAGTCTTTCCTAAATCCTCTCTTTCCTAAGTCTAGGTTTCCTAAATCTCAATCTTTCCAAAACAAATCCAAATCTTTCTTCCAAGTTCTCTTCCAAGGGTCAAATCCTCTTTCAAGTTCAATTCTAAGTCTAGGTTCAAATCAATTTCCTAATCCTTCAATTCCAATTTCTAATTTCTAATCTTCTATTCTAAATTCAAATAAAACTCCTTTTTCCAATCAAAATTTTTATTTCCAAATTGAACTTTCTATTTTCATTCGGACTCTTGTCCGAACTACGACTGACTTGATTCCTCAAAAAGGATACATAGGCAACCCTCATGGGTGCGGTCACAACCTTTTTGCAATTTTCAATTCTATAACTCTTTTCAAATCTCTAATCTATTTTAAAAATCAAATCAAATCTATCTTTTCAAATTTCTTTTCAATTTCAATGTCAAATCTATCTTTTCAAGTTTCTTTTTCTAAAATCCAATTAAGTTCTTTTCCAATTCATTTCCAAATCAAATCTTTCTATTGCATTTGCATATCATGCATCATGATAATTTCTTTTTAAAATTTCTTTTCTAAAGTGGATAGTTTTAGACATTTATTAGTTGAAGACTCTCATAGGTGAATCTAGGGTGAATAGACATGTAGGTACCGCAAGGGCGGGGTAGGGTGATGGTTTAGTGCGTCTTCCCTACACGTAACCAACCTCTGAACGTAGAATCACTGTTTTCAAAGACCAAAATGGAATTATTTTTAAAAAAGGGCTCAAATATTTTCCAAAGGTTGCTAAATAACCTGTTTTCCTAAAAACCCTCTCTTGAGGAGATATTTTCAAAATTGTTTTCAAAAACCCTAAGTGTAGTCTTCGAATTGTGCTTAGTTTTTAGTTGACCTAACTCACCTTAATCAAGTTAGGTGGCGACTCTAAATGTTTTTTAAAAGCCTTTTATTCAAATCAATTTTCAATTCAAACCTAGTCGTACTCATTCTTTTAGGAGGATGAGTTCTAACGAGAGAGTACAGTATTTTTCCCGCTTGTGTGTTTATTCCTCGAGTGCAAAAAAATTGGGTGCGACAATGAGGCTGACAACCATGCCATCATTGCCGACGTGTCCAGAGCTCTAGAAGAGGCCTTTGCCTGTCCTGCCTTGGCCAAGGACCCAAATCACAAATGGGGTGTTTTCACCCACTTTCTTTTTATCCCTTTTATTTTATGTCTTTAAATTAATGTTTACATTTCCATATTGCTTAAGAACTCTATGCTTGTTATAAAAAAATAATAATAATCAAATGATAGTCTCTTCACTCATTACTGTTATCTTATATCTCTCTTATGAATGGTGAATGTTTCCTACACAAAGAGCATGGTTTATCATATGGAATGACCTGACTTGGAGGGATGATAGCATGTGTTAACCACTTGCCAAATGATCAGCTTTTCAAAAAGAGAAAGGATAAGGATGAGTGAGGAAACTACCCAAAGGTAACACTTGCAAGACACCGAAGCTAAGCGATGAGTGACCAGATTATCAAAGTGAAGAGGAGCCATATTTCATTTTTTCCATATAAAAAGAAAATGTGTTTATATTCCCTTTGCTTAACCCTTAGTGCCTCGCATCAAACGAAATTTTTCTTGTCAACCCCGATCCAAGACTATCCTCCCCACGCTGGGACAAATAATAATCGAAAACTCTAGGAACGGTATCCACCCTCTATCGTGCTCGGGCAGCATTGAAGGCTCTATAGATCAAGCAATCTTGTTCAAAGTGAAGAGAGGCCCTCACTTCATTTCCCATACAGTCAGAAATAACCCCTTGAGCCATTTATCTTTTTGAGAAAACCCCAACCTAGGGATTACTGCCCACGATGGGTTAGATGGAATTGTGAAGAGAAAGGTTTAAAAAAAGTGTTATAGAATCGTTTGTCTTATAAAAGGAAAGAAAAAAGATGAAAGGAAAAAAGAAAAAAAAAAAGAAGCAAAGGAAAAGAGTTGCCAAGGGGCAAGAGGCCAAAAAAAAAGGGGCCCTAAAGAATACTATGATTGTGCCATCTTAAAAAGTGTAATGAGAAGGGCCGAAAAAGGAGAGACTCATGAAACACGTATAGAAAGGTTAAAAGACAAGAATCATTTTCACCCTAAGAAGTATATAGTAAGAGCAACGAGGAAATTTAAAGGTGATCCTAGGTTATAAAGAAACCCAGTAGAAACAATAGGTTCGAGCCTTTATCCTTTCTTGTAAAAACCCAAAACCATGACCTACATTACAACCCTGTTGAAGTCCACTCCGATTAAAAATGGATTGCTTGATCTAACTGAGCTAGACATGCTGCCGAAGCTAAAGAAGGATGCTAACCCTGCTAGGAAAAAATAGTCAAGGGTGGTATGGATTTAAACATTGCTGAAAGCAACATCGAATTTGAACCTACATATCCCGTTGTTTCAAAAACCCCATAACCTAGCCTATATTACGGTCCTACAGCAAAGTCTCCTCAGATTGAAAGACTGGCTGCTCATCGCTCTGCTAAAGGTCAGGTAAGCTGTTGCCAAAACTTTGAGAGTTGAGGGTTTCAGCCCAATAGTCCTATACACTAACCTCGAGACAGAGAATCAGAGGCGGTCAAAAGGTTGAGAAAAATACGAAGTACTATCATTCGGTCAAGGTAAGGTTGAGCCAAAGGAGAGGCCAGGCCCTCGAAAAGGAAGGAGTTACCATTCCAAGGATACTAAGTTTGATAGCACCCCTTGTCATTCTATTAACTAGTATATTTCTAATATGTGCATACATATAAAAAAAAAAAAATCAGCATGAGCTTTGCATACATAGGACATAACTCCCTGTAGAAATAGAAATCACTAATACAATATTATCTCGTGTAGTAAATATGCAACATCGTCATCCATGCATTTGATCATATACTTAGCTGTGAAAATCTTAAATATATTTTCCTGTCCATGCATCTAACTATCATAAACATCCATCTTTGTACAAGATTTACAAAATAAAAACTGTCTAACATAAATACATCTCAGGAATAGGGGTAAAGGACGATCAGGGTCTACGGCAAGGGGCATCTGTCAAAGATCAAAGTCAATGTTCTCGGGATCGAATTCCCCAAAACCTGGATCCGAAGGAGGCAGACAGCTACTCGAAGCACCAGCATCCTGTAAAGAAGACAGAACCAAAATCAGTAAGACAAAGGAATAACTAAACCACAGTAGAGCAAAAAGAAGGAAGGAAAAGACGACATACCCCGCCACTTCCTATCTGGGCTAACCGAGCCATTAAGGAAGCCACATCTGCCTGATACTGATCTCGCTCTATCTGGTACCGATCCCTTTGAGTCCTCACAACGGCAAACTCAGCCTGGGGCACGTATCCCCCGGCACGGCACCACAGGTCGACCACCTCCTGGCTAACGGCATATCCACTAACTATTACCTTGAACGGAGTGAAGGCACCCACAGAATGAGCCCCGAAGTGTGCAACATAGTCTGTATCTGGAGGAAGCAGGAAACCGGCACCCAGCTGACGCTCCTGATAAGGGATGGGAACTCCTGCCACCAAAGCTCCAAACATATACTCCGGCGGATCTCCTGCTAATTGGAACTCCTCATGAAACTGCCGCTAGTGTCGATCTCCCAAGTAGGACTCCCAAGAATCGTCGCTAAGAAAAGCAGCCCTCGACAGGGACAACGGGACTAAGTACCTCACCGTCTCATAATGAACTGACCCGATAAAGGGCCTCCAAGTCACGTCCCTCGCCTCAATAAACTCTAGGTTCGCTCGTAGCATCACGAAGTTAGTAATCTCTGATCATTGGGCCACCCGGTCACGAGCCCACCTCAAAGCACGAGGGTAAAGGTCATCCTCGATAATTGCGGGGCAATGAACAGGCAAGTACTCGTAGCTCCACCAGACAAGAAAAGGCCAGAAACGAGTCATGCTGCCCCAACGAGAGGAGGTCCGGGCCGGTATCGATCGCAGGAAGTAGCTAAAGGAAAAGGACCCCCAATCCAGCTCAGACAAAGCCCCAAGATCAGCTACTATGCTCACCAAACGAAAAGGCATAAGCGACTTGTTATTGTTGCAAAAGTAGCTGAAGATGATGTACATAACAAGTCGCTGCCTTATGATGTCTCGTCGGGCAAATGATGGCTCAATAGCAAAGATACTGTCATCCCGACTAAGCCAGGAAACTGGAAAAGCAGAATGCTTGGGAGGGGGCAAATCCAGCAGAATGCATGCCTCGTCTCTACTGACTGACTGCAAGGTGATCTGCCGACCAACGAAAGAAAGTCCCGTGATGATAGCCTAGTCTAAGGGGGTGGGACCCAGCTTAAAACCAATAAAATGGAAAGTCCCAGTCTCTCTAAACCATCTTTTGATAAGCGCCAGCACCAAATGTCGGTTCAGGCAGTTAGCCTGTAATCCCATGAAAGCCCAGAACCTAATCTCAGCCAAGAAAGCTTGGTAGGATGGAGCGGCCCGCAGCACGGTCACAAACACCTGATGGACAGCCCCTCTAAAAGTTGTGTGTATGCGTGGAGAAGGAAAATTTTGTTTAGAATACACATTGGGATGATAGGCAAGATCTCCTAGTGGTGGAATATCCGGTATCTCCAGGTCGCTCAGATCAGCATCCATCTATTTATGTCTAGAGGAGGCTCTCCCGTAATCAGTCACCTGATCGCCAAGACTCAATACCTCCTCCTCCACACCTACCTCCTCCTCAAAGGCCTGCTTAACCAGAGGAAAGGGGTCGACAGGTGGCTTACTCCCCTGTCCACTCTTACTAGACGATGCCTGTCCAGCAAATCGCCGGCTACCCCTAGATCGACTGGAACCATTGGCAGAATCTGTCCAGACCGCCTTCTTGGAGCGGCGTCTCCTCTTGGAACCATTATCTGCCATCCTGAAAAGGTAAGCTAAGATAAAAGGTGTTAATATACGGTATATGTATAAGAAAATAAAAGTAAAAGTAAAAGTAAAATAATAATAAAATAAATAAATAAATAATAAAAACAAACAACAAATAAACAAAAAATATAAAAAGATTTCAAATAATAAGTCAAAATGAATTTTCTACACATTTTGATTTTAAAATTCCACTTCTAAGTCAAAATGAATTTCTTACACATTTTGATTTTAAAATTCCACTTCTAGGTCAAAATGAATTCCTACACATTTTGATTTTTCAACTTCGGGTCAAAATGAGTTTTCTAAAATCTCAAGGGTTTTCTATCTTTTTTCTTCAAAAAGATTTTATTTCAAAACCTTTTCCAATTCTTTCCTAATTTCTAAAAATTTCAGCAGAGTTTCGTTTAAAAATGATCTCTACAACACCCACAACAACAACACAAAACATAAACCATGCACTCTACAAACATCACAATCACATAGCACCAACACCCGTACACACTTTTTAAATTTCTAAATTGTTTTTTTTCAAAAGACTTATTTCATTTTTCAACAAATCAATGGTTTGCAAAGTTGCAAGAAGAGCAAAGTGCATAAAGTAAAGCAAATAAGAAGATACAAAGTAGGCTCTCTATTCACGTTTACGCAATTCTCCCCTCTCTCTTCTCTCTTTGAACCCACTTGGATTTTCTTCTATTTTAATCCCCCATCTTCTTCCTCCCCTTTCTTGCATGCGTGAAACAAGGGACTTCCCGACCCATGTGTAGGATTAGGCTATTGAAAGTCACCGTATTAGGGGCTTTCTCTTAGTCTAACCGGAGACCACGTGGGTTCGGCCCCCTTAATTATGTGGTGAAGCCTTTAACCTTGTCTGTTCATAACCCCAACTTGCATTGTGCATATCATGATCTCACATTCCTCCAAAATTTGTTTTCCAACTCGTTTTCAAAACTTGCATCAAAATTGTTTTTAAAACTTGCGTTAAAGTTTTCTTCTTCAAAACTTATTTTCAAAATCACAATTCTAAGGTCTAGCCTTTCCATGGTTAGGGTTGCTTTAGGAAAGTGTTACATTTAAAGTGACTATTATGGTCTATATTTTCAAATTATTGTTGTTTTCAAACCACAATCCTATAATGGTTCTAATCTTCTTGTGGTTAGAATCGTTTTAGAAAAGTGAGATATTTTGAGAGACTCATAAAAGTCCATATTCAAATCTCTCTCCAAAATCTCTTTTTAAACTTACTTTCCAAAACCTCTTTTTAAATCCTCTCAAAAATCTCTTTTTACATCTATTTTCTAAAATCTCTCTCCAATTTCCTTTCCAAAATTGCTTTCTAAAAATTCTCTTAAAAAATTCTCTTTCCTAAAAACTCTCTTTTCAAAATCACTTTCTAATAACTCCTTTCTAAGGTTTCCTTCTAAAAATCTCTCTTTCCAAAAATTCACTTTCCAAAAATTTCTTTTCTTAGAGTCCAAGTTAAACCCAAGAACCAATGATTAGGAAACTCTAATTTTCTTTCCTAAAACATGATTTTTTTAAGCTTGCCTCAAACTTTAGGTTGGCAAATTCTGTTTCTACACCAAAACCATATGTTTCCAAAACCTATTTCCTATCCCAAAATCTAAGATTTATAAAACTTCACCTTCCAAATCCATGCCAAAATCCAATCTTCTCTTTAGGATACCAAATCCAATCTCCTCACTTAGGAAACTAGATTCAATCCTCCGTTTTTGAAAATAAAATAAAATCATCTCTTTCCTAGAAACAAAATCCAAATCTTTCCTAATTCGAATCCTTCCTAATCTCATAGCTTCCTAAACCTTAAGTTTCCAAAACTTAAACTTTCAAATCTTAATCTTCCCTAGTTCCAACCTTTCTTAATTCCATACCTTTCTAAATTTCAAATCTTTTCAAATCCAAAACTTTCTTAAGTTAAAACTTTCTAAATTCTAAACTTTCCAAACTTCAAATCTTTCTTAAACTAAACTTTTCCTAATTTAAACTCTTTCTTAAAAAGGAAACTTTTCAATTTCAAAACTTTCTTATTTTAAAATATTCCAATTTCAAAACTTTTCAATTTTAATTCTTTCCTAATTCAAAACTTTCCTAATTCAAAACTTCCCTAAAACGAAACTTTTCCTATTTCAAAATCTTTCTTAAAACAAAAATTTCCTAAATCGAAACTTTTCTAACATGAAACTTTCCTAAAACGGGACTTTCCTAGTTCGAACCTTTCCTATATCCGACTTCCTTAATCTTCCAAGTCCAACGTTCGAGTCAAATCTTTCTTAAACCTCAAGTCTTTCCTAAATCTCATCTTTCCTAAGTCTAGGTTTCCCAAAACTCTATCTTTCCAAATCTAGTCCAAGTTCTCTTCCAAGGGTCAAATCCTCTTTCAAGTTCAATTCTAGGTCTAAGTTCAATCTTGATTTCCTAAACTTCCAATCCAAATTCCAGCTCAGTTTCTTTCTTCCAATCAAAATCTTCTATCAGACTCTTGTTTGAACTATGACTGACCTGATTCCTCAAAAAGGATATGTAGGCAACCTTCACAGGTGCGGTTATAACTTCTTTCAAATCTCCAATTCCACAATCTTCTTCAAGTTTCCAATTCTATAATTTATTTTAAGTTTCTAATTCTAAAATCTATTTTTCAATCTATTTCCAATTCTTTAATCCTTCTTTCAAGTTACAAATCAAGTCTTATCTAAGTCTATTATTAAAGTTAAACTCTTTTCTTTTCATACATATCATGCATCATTCATTTCTAAAAATTCTTTTCTAAAGTGGATAGTTTTGGGCATATATTAATTAAAGACTCTAATAAGTGAATCTAGGGTGAATAGATATGTAGGTACCGCAAGGGCGGGGTAGGGTGATGGCTTAGTGCGTCTTCCCTACAAGTAACCAACCTCTGAACCTAGATCACTATTTTCGAGAGACCAAAATAGAGTTATTTCAAAAATAGGGTTTAAATATTTTCTAAAGGTTGCCAAACAACATGTTTTCTTAAAAACCCTCTCTTGAGGAAGTAAATTTCAGAATCGTTTTCAAAAACCCTAAGTGTAGTCTTTGGATTATGCTTGGTTTTTAGGTGACCTAACTCACCTTAATCAAGTTAGGTGGCGACTCCAAATATTTTTCAAAAGCCCTTTATTCAAATCAATTTTCAATTCAAACCTAGTCACACTCATTCTTCTAGGAGGATGAGTTCTAACGAGAGAGTACAGTATTTTTGCCGCTTATGTGTGTATTTCTCAAGTGCGAAAAATCTAGGCACGACACCTAGGATTGCCTACCCAAGGCATACTAGGATAAGCATAAGCATATAAGACTTCACCATCAACTTGGAATGCTACTTGAATTGCCCCCTTAGGGAGTGAAACTGTGGGAAAAGAATTATCTTTGTCATCCTCAACCAAAGATATAGTATTTGAAGTTGCAGCAACTTCCTTAGAAGGAGAAAACTCTTCAATAACAAGTTTCCCATTTTTAATCATTACTTGAATGACGTTTTTCAAAATGTAGCATTCTTTGAGTGAATGACTAATAATTTTGTGATAAGGGCAATACTTTGGATCATCAATTTTGTCAACTTCGGAAGGTCTCTTTGGTTCAGGTAACTTTATAGATTTTTCTTTCATCAACTGCTTGAAGATAGCTTCCACGTCATCATCATGGAAACTGTATTTCACCTCCTTTCTTTCTTTCAAAGAAGGTCTTTTTGCCTATTCTTTGTTTCTACCACTATTGTTTTCCTTGGTATTAACAAATGTAGCCATTGATTCTCCTTTCTTCGTTGACTTCTTATTACTTTCAGTTTTCCTTTTATCTGAAGTTCTGGGTTTTTGAGTTACACTCTGTTGTCGAGCAATTTGTCTTTCAATATTGCTGGCTTTTGAGATGAGTGCGTCAAATGTTTGGAGCTCTGCAGTACCCATAAATGTTGCTATTTCTGGTGACAAGTTGTTATAACACATTTGTACAGCAGACTGTTTAGTTAACTTCTTTGAACATTGAAGGTTTAAACTTCTCCATCTTGTGATGAAATCATTTACACTTTCATTTGACTTTTGCCTAGCGTTTGCAAGATCTATGATAGATACTTTCTTCTTTGAACTTACAAATTGAGCTAAGAATGCCCTTTGCATGTCATCCCAAGTAAGAAAAAAACCTGGTTGTAACTGTGTGTACCAGGTGAACGTTAATCCTTTGAGGGATTGTACAAATTGCCTTATCAATAAGGCGTCTGATTAAGCTGACTCCCCACTGGCAGAATAAAAATGGGCCAAATGTTCTTGCGGTGACCCATTGATTCCATCAAACTTCTCAAAGTGGGGTTTCTGATAACCAGGAAGGATTGGGATTGTATCATAATGAGTAGGGTATGACTTACGATATCCAGCTACTGGAGGAGTCATAGATGCTTAAAAATCCCTAATCCCCTCAGCTATCAATCTTCTCAGATCAACTTGCACTACTGGTGCTGCCGATGTTTGAGCCTGCTCAAGAGGGTGCACATGTTCCTGTGCTGATGTACTTGCTTGAGTAGCCACTTGAGCAGCCAAAGCAGCAATTTGAGTATATTTTTTGGCCAATTTTCATTGCATTTCCTGTACTTGTTCTTCAAAGCTGGTTGTACCAGTCATGAGCACAGGCATATCCGTACATTGGGATTCTTCTTCAATTGTCACCTTTTGAAATTTAGAAATCAACTCAAGTGGAAAATTGTCTTCCTCAAATAGAGATTTTGAATCTCCATAGAGAGGATTCTCACAACTTGCTACTGAGCTCATTGACTTCCTTAGACTTTCTACTCCACTTGACATTGATGATTCTTCAAACGTCATAGTTGGTTGTTTATTATTAGGGGGCTTCTTTGAAATGCTTGACTCTTTGAGAGTGGATTTTGGCATAACTTGTGCCTTTGACCGAATAACTGGACCATTGTAGGGCCTTGTATTATCTACCGGCATAAAGGGTATCTCATGTACATGCTGTATTTCCTTTGCTAGTAGAAAACCTGAAGAGAATGCCCATTTATCTTTTTCCTTTTCTGACTTAGCACCTTTAGACTTCTCAGAGCTAAAATCAGAAAGCGAATACTGAGCTATCTCTGGAGTATTAGGGATTTGAGGTATTTGTTCTTTACCTTTTAATCCCTTTTTATTCTTTGACCTTTTGCTTTTCTTGATGTTCTCTGTGATAGTCAAAGTAAACCCCTTAGAGAGTTTGAAAGTTTTTACTCTTTTAGTTGATACTGTAAAGAACTCAACATTCTTAGGCTTTGACAAACTTCAATTCTCTTAAGAGTCTTTGCCACCTCTACCTGTGGAGAAGAGCTGGCCATCACAGACATTGTAGAAGGCAACTCAATTGGGATTGACCCAATCCAAATTTGGTTTGGAAGTAGTTGAGCTTCAGCCTTTGGCTCTGTCTTAACAGCAACAGTTTCAACTTTAACCAATTTCTTTGCAAGGGCTTTCCCATGTTTCTTGCGCAAAGTCTTGCGCTTCTTTGAAATGACCTTGGATACCATTACCGGAGTTGCCTTTGTGCACTCCATTTTGGCGACTTTTGAAGCGGCCAAGATTGCAGTGAATTTGGAAGCAACTTGGGTGATGGCCAAGGACGGGCGGTCAAGTGTAAATGTCGTGCGGTAACCACCCTGTTTAATAGCTTCATGTGCTACTGCTTGGATCTTGTGGAAGTAGATCACAATCTTTAGTGCCATTGAAATTCATTTAAAGATAACCCCAAATAATTAATCTTTAAGTTAGAGATGAAAAGGAGAATGGGTCCTACTGGGCATGCCAAAAACTATGTTAAGCAAAAATATTAACGAATAATATTTAATTGAACAAACACTTAACATAATCTCACTCATATAATAACATATTATATAAGTTCTTAAAGTGTAGGTCGGACTCATTCAAGATATAACATATCCCTTAATTACAATCCCTTGTTTCAAGGGAATACCCTTTGATTCCAACTTAATAGAATTTAATTGAATTTTTGACAAATTTAATTTAAGTGAATATTTGGGTTCACAAAGGTTATGACTGTACCCATTTGAGTGGGTTGCCTACGTATCCGAATCGGAGAAGTCCAGACTGAAATCAAGTCTGTTGTAGTTCTTAAGAATATAATATTTAATTTTGGTTTGATTTAATTTAAGTGAACATTGTGGGTCCACAGGGTTGCGACTGTACCCATTTGAGTGAGTTGCCTACGTATCTGAGTCAAGACAAGTCCGAACTGAAATCAAGCCAACCGTAGTTCTAAAGAAAATAATGTTTATTTTGGTTTGAATTAGGTTTAATTTGAGTGAACGTTTGGGTCCACAAGATTGTGACTGCACCCATTTAAGTGGGTTGCCTAAGTATCTGAATCGAGATAAAATTTGGACTGGAATCAAGTCAGTGTAGTGTTTAAAATTTTTTTATTTATATTTATTGTTAATAATTTTTTTTAATGTGATGAAAAAAAATTATATTTCACCATCATTTCCATCAACTTTAGCATGGATTAGGCCGGAATTTTAAGTACTTTGAAATTTAGATCTCAACAATTATTTCAAAATTCGGGCTTGTACATGTGCTGCATATTTGAAGACCCAAGTCTTAATAATATAGAAATCTGGGCAAAAAGAATTGGGCCAGAAATTTGGGTCAACAAACTTAGAACATGGGTTGTAATAAGATTTCTTAAGTGGGCTAAAAGAGTTTGGGCCAGTAAAACTTTTAATGGCCCTAAAATTGAGCCATTGCTAGGCTGTGATTTCCGTATTTAGAAAACTTGTAAATTTAGGCCTTGAAAAAAGACCAAGAATTGTTTTTTGGTCGGCCAAATTGAAGTCTTGAGATTTTGAAATTGTGGGCTTATAGGAGCATGCATGAGATTGAAATTCTTATTAGTAATAGATGGAGCCCATCCATACTATTTCTTTTAATTTATCCAAACTTGTACCAGTGACTTTTCAAACTGATTACCATCATGGATTGATAATGCTTTATCAATTAAAGAATCACAAATACATTTTTCTTTTAATTTTTGGTTACATCACGTAGATCTACTTGCAAGACATATACAGAAGACATAAAGCCTCCTATGGTCACGTGAACCACTCCCAGACTTGGGTAAATTTATTCAGTCACATCTATTAATTTTGTAACTGTATTTACATTATCATCAGGAAAAGATCACTCTGCAGGTTCATATATATCCCTTCAATTATCAGAATTAGAGACCAAGGCATGGTTAAACTAGGGTGATTTTATCCCCTTTATTTTTATATCACCTCTTTTATATTTTTTAAAACTTTCACTATCCTTAAAAAGGCTTAAAATTAATGGCACATGGGCCGTCATGGAGCCTTCACGGCTTGAAACTGAAAGCGCGTAGGGCCATCATAGAGCCTTGAGGACTTGAGATTGAGGGCATGAACACCGTTGGGAAGCCTTGGAGGCTTGAAATTGAGGGTGTGCGTGGGCCGTCTTTGAACTCGTAGGCTCAAAATTGTGAGGGTGTGTGGGCCATCTTGAAGCCTTAGAGACTTAAATTTGAGGTCACGAGAGCAATCATGGAGCCTTTAGGACTTGAATTTGAGGGCATAAGAGCCGTCATTGAGTTACTTTAATTTTGAACTTTAAGGCCGTACAAGGCAAAAGTTCATAAATTAAAATCTCAACGAAAGATATATATATATATATATATGTCTATATATATCTTAAATTTTGAATATGTGAATTATTATTTTTTTTTAAAAAAAGAAAAATATAGAGTCTCTTTTAAAACTCAAATAATCTCATTTCCCTTTGTAGATAAGATTGAGTATTTGTAGAGTTACAAAATGCTACAAACACCTCATTTTATTTAGCTTAAAATTCAAACCACCGTAGGTTTTTAAGAAACAGAATAAAAATATTTGAACAATAGCAGGAGAGCGTAGAATACAGAGACCTCAGCAAATTTTTGAAAAGAGAAGAAGAAGAGAAGACATAAATTATGCCTGTTGGATTTGCGTATGTAACTAGACACACCGTGTATCCCTTTTTTTAATACTAATTTTTGATCTCTCTGGTTTTTTTTTTTTCCTAAACTCTCTTGTATTTTTCTCCTTCGAACCTGCGTTCTTTCGTTGGTTTTTTTTATCTTTGTTCCTCGTCCTCCATCCTCATAATCAGACTTTTTGTTTTCTTTTTATAATGCATCAGCAAAGCCCATGTTCTCCATGCTTCAATAATTGTTTTCATGGTGGATCATGATTGCGACGTGGTTGGCGATGTGATGACGCCTTCTCACGTCTTTGTTCCATAACTACCTTTTCCATGCACTAAATTACTCACATGTTGAATCTAGTTCTACAATGCTCTTCTCTTTTCGATTTTTCTTTAATTATTATTTTATTAAGAAGCCAGAACTTGGCATGTTGTTTGTAGCCAAAGAACATGATAACTCTTGCTTGACTTGGTCAAAAACTTTTGTAAGATTCTTTAACCTATTGTTATTTTAACATTTTAAATAGGGAAGGTGTATGGTTGACCCATATCTTGATATAAACATTAAATATATATATTCTGATTTCACACACAACAAAATTTTCTTTTTTTTTTTTTTGTTTATACATGAAAGACTTTTGGTTGGCCTCCTGTATAACTTAAAAAGAGTTTAATTAACTTAGAGTCGTGTGACTTTAGGACCTTGATATGATTGTTGGGATTATATAACTCCAAGAATGTGTGACGTTTCTATATACCTCACACTATGAATTGGGTTACTTTGAAACCAACTTTCAAATTTATTTATTTATTTTTAAAAAAAAATTAATTTCTAACAAAGCAATCACACGATAGACATAAAATTTTTATTGTGGAGACCTAAAATGGAAAAAAATCACGAGACCTAATCCAGCCCAAGTTCCAAGCACTATAATCAATCAAACAATTCATAAAAACAACTTACAACTATACCCATTTGAAACCTACGAATCTAAGTTGATATGAACTTGATGGAATACACCGCAACTCACTGTTCTCCCATACTTGAATCACGACGAACCCACACTATGAATTGATATCTTGATGAACCACCAAGACGAGCTTTTTGAACCATTGAAGATTTAAAGTTCTTCTTTGCTAAGGAGGCAACACTAGCTGCTAGGGCTTCATAGGAGCTCTCAAAGATCTTTTAGAATATGTTTTTTGCTCTCTAAAAACTCTCCAGCCCTTTTAGGAATCGACATTTGCTGTATATAAGAGGTGAGAGAGAATCCAAGTTGAATACATTACTGAATACACCCGATTCTTTCTTTCTACCATTCCATTCTGCTGCGAAGTCTAAGAAGCAGAGAATTCATGCCGAATACATTACTCACCATAGAATTCTGTATACTCTGAGTTTTCAAACTCTTTGCCATGATCTGTCTAAATCCTTGTGATGCAATCAATCTAGGTTCCTTTCTCTTTGCAATCTCATGCATAAGTTCCTAAAAACAGAAAAAGTATTAGACTTCTCTTTAATGAAATCAACCGAAGTAAATCTAAAAAAGTCATTAACAGTAACAAAAATATACTTTTTACCTCCAATGCTTTCTGTTCTCATGGGACCCATCAAATCCATATGCACAAGTTCAAGAGGATATGATGCAGAGATATGCCTAATTTTCTTATGTACTGTCTTGGTTTGTTTGCCAATCTGACATGCACCGCACACACCACTTGAGGATTTTCCTAGTTTAGGAATTCCACTTATCAATTCAGAACTAGATAGCCTAGATAGGTTTTTGAAATTTATGTGACCTAATTTCTTGTGCCATAGTTCAGTATCATCAATCTTTACAGAGTTACACACAAGTCCACCATTAGACACAATCCCATAAGAATTATTAGTGGTACGAATACCAGTCATCACACATTCATCATTCGTACTCATAATTAAACATTTAGTTTTTGAAAAGTGAACTTCATGCTTTGCATCACAAAGTTGATTGATGCTAATAAGATTTGCTTTCAAGCCATTGACAAATGAAACATCATCCAACTTCGTTATACCTAGAGCAACTACACTTCCTTTTCCTACAACTTTAGAAGTGTTCCTATCACCAAAAGTTACAAACCATCATCATAATTCTCAAGGTTAGTAAAAAAGACTTATCACCACTCATGTGCCTATAACATCCACTATCTAAATACCATGTATGAGAATTATGAGCTTTCAAAGTAGTATGGACAACATTAACTTAAGGTTTGACGATCTCACCTAAACAGCCCTAGTTTTCGGTTTTTCAACTTTTCTGGTGGGCTTAGGTTGAGATCTAGATGTAGCTTTGGCGTTTTGATTAACATTAGTCTTTTTCCTACCACTCAGCTACTGATGTGGTCTTTTAAACTCAGTATGAGAGTTAGAATTCCACTCAACAAACCTATTATGCATGAATCCATTGTTTTGTTGTGGCCTAACTTGTTTTCTAGATTTAGTCTGAACATAATCCCAAGGTAGACCATGCAACTTATGATAGAAAGGGCTTGTGTGTCCTCAAATACCACAATAATGACAAGTAAGGACAAACTGTGTGGTATATGAAAGATAAGGTTCATAGAATGCATCATTTCTATTTGAAGGAGGAACATACATGTTCTTACCTTTAGATGATGATGTCTGGGCTTACCAACTTTGAGTTTTTGCTTTGAAGATGATACTTGATTTGAATATTCAATTCTAGTCATGTTGGTAGCATACCTTTTAGCATTCCATATTTCATCTATCTTATTTGAACCTACATTAAACTTCTTGAAAGCATTAGTAGCTTTAGCACTAGAAGTTACAAGTTTTGTAACATTCTCTCCAAGTGCCTTTCTAGTTTCAGTACATGAATGTTGTTCTTTTTCAAGGGCAATAAGTTTATCAGATAAAGTGACTCAATTAGCTTTCAATTGACTCACAAGAGTTTGAGCTTCAACAACCTCATTTTTCAGTGTTTCAACTTCTTCTAAAACCTTTTTTTAAACTTAAAACCAAGTTTTTCATTAAATTTTGGTTAATTTGAAATATTGAGAGTACAATTGATCATAGACTTGTTAAAGATCACCCTTCTCATCATTATCAGAATCAATTTCATCAGGTTTAATAGACTTATCTGACTCACCTTGACTTTTAGTTTCATATAGAGTATGAGATGATCCATCATGCACAGATGCAGTAAAAGCTGTAAAGTTACTTGAGTCTAATTCAGTTTCAAGTTCATTATCATCTTCAGGCTTATAATCATCCCAACTAACGGTAAACCCCTTTGTCTTTCCTTTCAGCCTATTTGGGCATTCTTGTGCAAAGTGACTATACTCATGACATTAAAAACACATAGCTTTTTTAGATAGTTTACCTCCACTTTTAACGAGATTCTTTCTAGACTTGTTCTTATTAAAAGGTTTTCCTTTGTTCTTATCAATGTTAGAAGATTGATCTTTGTTCTTATCGGAACTAGAGAATTGACCTTTTTTCGGTTTTTGAAAATTTTCTTAAATTTATTTGCAATAAAGGCTAATTTCTCTTGGCCTAATTTTGAGTCATCCTCATCTGAGACATTATCTACGTCTTCCAAAATGGTTTTCAAAGCAAGATATTTAAGAGGACTTTTCTTTGGTTGACATAAATTCACCTCAAAAGTCTGTAAAGAACAGACCAACTCCTCCACTTTCATAGAAATAACATCTCTACTCTCTTCTATAGCAGTAACCTTGGTTTGGAATCTATCCGGTAAAGATCTCAAAGTTTTTTGAACAACTATTGAAAAGGACATTCTTTTACCAAGGTTAAAACTTGAATTGATAATGTCACTTAATTTTGCATACAACTGATCAAAAGTCTCTTTTTTTTTTTTTTCCATTCTCAATTTTTCAAAGCTTGTTGTCAATTGTTGGAGTTTAACAATTTTGACAGTAATAGTTCCATCAAGTGTAACTTCTAGTATATCCCATGCCTCTTTAGTCAAAACTTGACTCGCTTCGAAAACTACAAAATAGAATTAGTACCCCGCAAGAATACGGGGGTCGCGATGAAGTATAAATCGGAAGATCTGGTATTGTTCTCTCCCAAGGGACCTAGCCCAATATAGACTCTAGCACTCAACTCACACTAACCTAACCTAGGATTGAATTGCAATTAAATAGGAGAATTGGATCTAAAATAAAAAGACCGAAAATGTTTTACGTTTTTTATGATGGTTTTGAATTACTAACCTAATGCAATGGAAATTAAAGCAATTAACACTAGACAATTAAAGTAAAGCAAAGTGAAAATAGAATTAAAGCAATTAAAAGGGAATTGGACTCAAATAATCCAATCACTCAATTTCATCCAAGGTTTCCAATGGGATTTATAACTCAAATCAAACACAACATTTAAGTGTGTTTGATTCGGAAGATTTAACTTTGAAAATCGATAATTCTTAAGCAATTGAAATTAGATACATTGTTCAATGGGGAATCAAAGGTTAACACCATCAATACAACTTAATCAATACCAAATTTGTGGTTTGTGCATTGATTAGTCAAACATAGTCAATAACCTAGGTTTTCTAAGGCATCTTCAATCAATTGTTAGGAATGAATTTCTAGCAATTGTGGAGTATTTTTCTAGTCAAGAGTCCTAAATTAATACCATTGATTTGGGTGATGAAGATCCCCAAACTTAGTCAATAATCTAAGTTTTCTAAAATTTCACACCTAATTACTAGAAATTCAAATTCTAAGAAAATATGGCAATTAATCCATGAGATACCTCCAATTGAATTCCTTGGATTATTTGGGTAATTTTCACATTTAATCCAAATGTAAATTCTAGCTACTTGAATACATCATAACAAAACATGTAAGAATGTAAAGAAAGCATGTAGAGACTTAAATCTAAAATTTACTTGAACATTAAAGATGTTTGGTTACAAAGAAAATGCAAGAAAGTGAAAGAAAGTGAAAGAAAATACAATACAATAGAAGAAAACTATAAGTTTTACACCTATACTACAATTAAAAAGCTAAATTTAAGCTAAAAATGAAGAAAAATGGAAAAACTAACCTTCTTGGAGCTTCTCCCGCCGCCCCTCTATCTCCAACTAAACCTAACTATACAAAAAACTTACCAAAAAAAAACTTAAAAACGCAGCTTCGGACGCAAAAAATGCACTCTGGATGAATAGTAACCGTTTGGATGCACCGTCCGAAAGCACCGTTCGGACGGGTGAGAAGTACCCGTCCGATGAACAGTGACTGTTCGGACGCACCGTTTGGACGGGCACTATTCATTGATTCGGCCTAGCAACCTTCCAATTCGATTTTGACCACCTTAGAGGCCGATTTAGCCGATACACATTAGATAACAAGTTGTAGCTCTTGAAGTCTTCTTTCCAATGCCACAAAAATCAGCTCAATCAGATATCGAAATGAAAGGTTATGGCCAAAATACTGAGACGGGTTGGACTTCTCATCATTGGTTTGCTCGTTTTGTACCCGCTTTGATCATTCTTTGCATCTATTTACCTTTATTAACTCCTATAACCTACAAAACACACACAAAACAGAATTAAACAAATAACTAACTGAAATAAGAAAATTAGCACTAATCTATGTCTAACAAGGTGTGAATTAAAGGCATATGATTACACTTTTAGGGTGTAATCACAATTCCCAACTTACATTTTGCTAGTCCCTAGCAAAAACTATAAAAAACATAAAGGATAGTCTCCACTTTCGTAGGAGTCACGGGTGCATTTAGCTTATGCACTAAGCTTTCAAACCCCTAGGTTACTCCTAGTGGACGAGTAGTGTCTCGTGAGGGTTTT
This sequence comes from Euryodendron excelsum, assembly GCA_033060915.1. Lineage (NCBI taxonomy): Eukaryota > Viridiplantae > Streptophyta > Magnoliopsida > Ericales > Pentaphylacaceae > Euryodendron > Euryodendron excelsum. The sequence continues at coordinate 37,576,045 of CM065383.1, read as the reverse complement.
CAGTGATGATACCCACAAACATCCTTATATGAATTGCCAATTAAGATAAGAATAAGGAATGGATGCATAATCCTACTCAAGTTAACATTGATGCCACTCCAAACTCCACACTTGCATTAATATGCAACAAGTCATACAAAAGAGAGGTTCATTTATGTGGGTGAAGAATCATGCTAAGCAATACAAATGAACTCACTTTTACAAATCCACCCTTTTAAAGTTTTGATTCAATTCTCACCAGACATACACTCGCAATTAAAGTTCCACATGGTTCTCATAATGGTATGCTCAACAATGGAGTAAATGTAAATAGACAAATCAAGTGAGCATACTAATTACAAAAACCGAAAAGATAGAAGTGTATCAATATTAGCATAGCTCCATGTAAGAATGTTCAAAGTTAAGCATTGATTCAAAGAAATTGACAAGAAATAGCTTATACTCTATTGAAAACTTCAATCAAGCACACCTTGGATCAACTATGCCATGTAGAGGTGAAGAGGGCAATGTAGAAGAGGTGAAAGGCAAGGGTAAGGAGAGGGAGCAAATGGTCATATCATGTGTGATCAAGGCATGACATGATGAATGCAAAACAACTACAACTCTCCCTTTTCAACTTTTAATACACAAAATCCACTTCTCACTCTTTTCTTGAAATATTTTCAACGTTTGAACTCCTCTTTCACTCTTTTCTTCCTCTTATTCTTTTTTTTTTTTTTACTTCTTCTTTCTTCTTTTTTTTTTTTTTTTTTTTTTTCTTACTTCTCCCTTTTTCTCTCCTTTTATCATCCCTCTTTAGATTCAACAACTCCTTTTCATATTACAACATACTTGTTTGCATTGAATTTCCCAAATCAATCTCTTCTCTCTCTCTCTTTTTTTTTTCTTTAGCAATGCAAAAACACTCTTTTCTCACTTAGGTGTCCCTTTGCAATACAAGAGATGAAATCGCTTTGCGCTTTCTAATAAAAGTAGAAGATCAACAAGGGTCAAGGGAAATCCACTGTTTGACAACGGGAAACTTTTGGCTATGAAGAAGAAAATGGCATAGAATCATATCCAAAGTTGTACAACTGAAGCATTTCATAGAGTACAAGTGTCAATAACAAGATCAAAACTCAACTCATGAACCAAAACAAGCATAATGAAGCTATTGAATGAAATGAGGGTGAAGAAACTATCTTTCAATAAACGTAAACGCTCCAAAAGGCGATAAATTCTCTAAAGCTCACACGGTAATAATCTCCACTAATGTAAGGGTGAAAGTGCCAAGACTAGTAACAAGTTGTGTTAAAAAGTATAATTGTGCACAATGATGTAATCCCCTCTACAAAAGCATGCATTAAACAATTCCCACTACATGTTGGGTATGAGGAGTGATTCAACATCATCTTGAGTAAAGATACATGCAACAATTCCTATCTTCCAATCTCAAAAGGCACCTTCACAAGTTAAATGATTTTTTTTTTATAGGGTGCTAAACAAATGAACAAAAACAAACTAAACAAAGGAACAAAAAACCAAAAAAAATAAAGGCAAAGCCCCTATCCCACCCCCCACTTAAAATGATGCATTGTCCTCAATGCATGAGAACAAAGCATGAAATGCAAATACATGGTGGGAAAAAGAAAATGGGGTGCTTAAGGCACCCCCAACTTAAAATCAGAAACAAACTAAGAAAAACAAAGAAATAAAACAACTACTCCTACTCCTACCCAAATTAGAGTGAAAAAATCACCCAATGCCACAAAGTGGGAATTGGCCATCATCCCACACCCCCAACTTAGAGATTTTCAAAGAATTCAGGCAAACATAAGAATAGACAATGGCCACTTCTTTGATGAACTCAAGGATGGAATATTGAAGTACATAGGGGTAAAAAGAGTTATGATATGTAGAAAATAAAGAATGATCATGCACAAATGTGCCAATAAAGTTCATGCCATGAAGTGCTTGACCCTCCCCTTCTTTTGGTCGGCCATGGGAATGGTGTTAGGTTCAAAGGTTGGGACATGGAGCTCTAAAGGCTCCAGTAAAATAAGACTAGGTGCTAGAGGTGTAAAAATAGAGATCACATGATCTCTAGACACGGTAGGAATGACCTTTAAACCATCAACATCCTCATTGATAAGCACATTCCCAACATCAAATAAACCAAAGTCATCATTAAGGGTAGACTCATCTCTACCCCTCTCTTCTTGGTTAGAGTCCCAAATTTCGGACTCCCCTCTCTCACACTCTTCATCCCTAAATTTATTTTCAATAATTTCCTCACTTTCCTTAGGAATGTCTTCCTTAGACTCAAGGTCTTGGGAAAAGGTGTTTTGATCAATGATTTTCTCATTCCTATGGTTAGTGATGGGATGAGCGGGTTCATTTAGACACCCTTGGTTAGTAGGAATGATTGGAGATGACACAAGGAACTTGTCCTCCTCTTGGACAACCAAGGTTTTCATTAAAATAGTCAACTGACTCTTTATCTCATTAAGGCCCTCATCTATTCTAGAGTTCACTTCTTGAAATTTTGTGGCTTGTTAAAGTGTGTCCTCTAGATTATCCTCTATATTGTCCGCTTGTGTGCCAATGTGAGGAGTGTGATATTCCTCATAGGGTAAAAATTGAAATTGGGGATATTCACAAGGTGGATTTTGGTAGGGTGGAGGTGTTGTATGGTAATAGTCAAAGGGCTCTTGAGAAGGGTGATGCTCAAAATAATGATGTGAATATGTGCTCTCGTATCTCCTACCAAGGTTAAATTGGTCACCCCCCCCCCCCCCAACCCAAGAATGGGAGGTGGTCGTGGAGGCTCCCTTTGGCCACTAGCTCTAAGGTGTTCCCTAAGAGACATGTTGGATGATAAAACGTGTGAAAATCTACCACCAAACATAATGGAATGCACAATGAAAATTGGATGCAATGCACAAACAAATGTAGCGCACAGCGCCTCAACATATCATACACAACAATGCTCAATAGTGTTCCATCCAAACCTCCAATCTCTACATAAAAATTCGACAAATTTAATCAAGTTCAATCTAACCAAACCTCCAATCTCCACAAGTTATATACCACCAATTTGCAATACACACAATCCCTAATTCTCCTCTAGCAATCCTCCAATCAAATTATTAAAATAAAACAAAATCTATACAAAACAAACAAAACAAGCCCAAAATAAAGAGAGAAAGAAAGAATGAAAATCCAACATGGTATTTACACAAAAATTGGAACGAAGTTACCAATGGCCTAAGCCGAAGATTCCTCTGTCGTGGTAGATGGATGGAGATCCAATCCACCAACTGCTCTTCAATCCAAAGCTCGGTAGTGCTCGCCTCGTGCCTTTAGTCCCCGGCAATGGCGTCAAAACTTGACTCGCTCCAAAAACTACAAAATAAAGTTAGTACCCCGTAAGAATACGGAGGTCGCGATGAAGGATAAACCGGAAGATCTGGTATCATTCTCTCCCAAGGGACCTAGCCCAATATAGGCTCTAGCACTCAACTCACACTAATCTAACCTAGGATCGAATTGCAATTAAATAGGGGAATTGGATCTAAAATAAAAAGACCGAAAATGTTTTGGATTTTTTATGATGGTTTTGAATTACTAACCTAATGCAATAGAAATTAAAACAATTAACACTAGACAATTAAAGTAAAGTAAAGTGAAAATAGAATTAAAGCAATTAAAAGGGAATTGGACTCAAATGATCCAATCATTCAATTTCATCCAAGGTTTCCAATAGAGTTTATAACTCAAATCAAACACAACATTTAAGTGTGTTTGATTCAGAAGATTTAACTTTGAAAACTGATAATTCTCAAGCAATTGAAATTAGATACATGTTCAATGGGGAATCAAAGGTTAATACCATCAATACAACTTAATCAATACCAAATTTGTGGTTTGTGCATTGATTAGTCAAACATAGTCAATAACCTAGGTTTTCTAAGGCATCTTCAATCAATTGTTGGGAATGAATTTCTAGCAATTGTGGAGTATTTTTCTAGTCAAGAGTCCTAAATTAATACCATTGATTTGGGTGATGAAGATCCCCAAACTTAGTCAATAATCTAAGTTTTCTAAAATTTCACACCTAATTACTAGAAATTCAAATTCTAAGAAAATATGGCAATTAATCCATGAGATACCTCCAATTGAATCCTTGGATTATTTGGGTAATTTTCACATTTAAACCAAATGTAAATTCTAGCTACTTGAATACATCATAACAAAACATGTAAGAATGTAAAGAAAGCATGTAGAGACTTAAATCTAAAATTTACTTGAACATTAAAGATGTTTGGTTACAAAGAAAATGCAAGAAAGTGAAAGAAAGTGAAAGAAAATAGAATACAATAGAAGAAAACTATAAGTTTTACACCTATACTACAATTACAAAGCTAAATCTAAGCTAAAAATGAAGAAAAATAGAAAAACTAACCTTCTTGGAGCTTCTCCCGCCACCCCTCTATCTCCAACTAACCCTAACTACACAAAAAACTTACAAAAAAAAAAACCCTAAAAACGCAGCTTTAGACGCAAAAAATGTACTCTGGATGAACAGTAATCGTCTGGACGTACCATTCGAATGCACCGTCTGACGGTCGTCTGAAGTGCGTCCGAACGCACCGTTCGGACGAGTGAACAGTACCCGTCCGATGAATAGTGACCGTTCGGACGGGCACTATTCACTAATTCGGCCTAGCAACTTTCTAGCTCGATTTTGACCACCTGAGAGGCCAATTTAGCCGATACACATTAGACGACAAGTTGTAGCTCTTGAAGTCTTCTTTCTAATGCTGCAAAAATCAGCTCCATCGGATATTGAAAGGAAAAGTTATGGCCAAAATACCAAGACAGGTTGGACTTCTCATCACCGAGTTGCTCATTTTGTACCCGTTTTGATCATTCTTTGCGTCTATTTGCCTTTACTAACTCCTATGACCTACAAAACACACACAAAACAGAATTAAATAAATATCTAACTAAAATAAGAAAATTAACACTAATCTACGTCTAACAAGGTGTGAATTAAAGGCATATGATTACACTTTTAGGGTGTAATCAGTAGCCTCACATGTTGACACACGTCTAAATTTATGTGGTGAGAGAGTGTTAAAGATAGCATAGATACCATTACTATTCCAATCACTATTTTCGTAATAAATTTTATCCTAATTTTTTGCTTCTTTAAAAGTGGTGGTTGGAATAGTAGGTGTAGACGAAGATGTACTTATAGTAGTGTGGGGACTCCAACCATAAGTAACAAACAACCAAACTCGTTCATCTATAGATCTAAGAAAAACTGTTATACGAACTTTCCAGTAGGCATAGTTGGTTCCATTAAATAGTGGAGGTTTAGTGGTAGAGCCGCCTTCGCGTGGTAAATCCATGTATTCAGATAATCAAGACCTCACTTTTTGAAGATAAAATTATTTTTGAGTGTCCGGCTCTGATACCAATTGAAATTTATGAACTATTTGGATTTACAATCACTTGGAGTTGTGCTTGATCAAAATCAATTAACTAAGCTAATCAATCACATTCTAATTAAAATCGCATGCATAAAAATAAAGCAATCACACGATAGACATTCGATTTTTGTGGTGAAAACTTAAAACGAGAAAAAATCACAGGACTTAGTTGTTAAACCAGGTGGCAACCCAGAGGGGGGGTGAATTGGGTTTATAATTAAAAATTAAAATTTAAAATAATCCAATACACTTAATTTCCAAGAGGTGAGATGCAATAGAAAAGATATAAAATATTAATCTAGTTAAGTAATGAATAAGACAAGCTAAGATATGATCAATGTAAGATTAGTACAAATGATTCAAGTGTGTGTGTATCTCAAGTATATTAAGACTATATATAAGAAAGATATTAAGCAAGATATAAAAAGAGAAAAGAGAAGAGATCAAACACAACGATTTAAAGTGGTTCGGTTGGCTCCTTTTATGCCAATCCTACGTCCACCTCCAAGGCTCCTTCCTTCGGCAAATTCACTATTCTTCAAATAGCTTTACACCACTAGCTTTTCCGGTTGCTAGCCAACCTTTACACCAAGTGTTTTGTTCTAAAAACACTTAAAAAATAATCCTTTGTTTTGCTCTCCAAAACAAAGCACCAAGAAGATCTTTTTCTCTAAGTGTTTCTCTCAATCACTCAAGAAATAAATCATTAGGGTTTAGTAACCCTTTTACAAATCATATAGGGAAGTTGAATCTCACAACAATAGATACAAAACTCTCAAGAGTTGAATAAAACAATGAAGATCAAAGATGAAATGGAATGATGAAGAAGTAAAGCTAAAAACTTGAAGATCTTGATGAATATCACTTTCTATGCTCAATCTTTGTAATCTCTTATGTGAACTTGCTTCTCTTGTATATCTCTATATATAGAGGAAGAGTAGTGGGTTATTTACAACTTAAAATCAACTTCTAGTAGTTGGAGAGGTTTGAACACATTTCTTCTCATTTGAACAAAGTTGTTGCTAGTCAAGAATTGAATTTCAAATATGATTGCTTCTGTTCCTCCTCGATTTTCTCCTTGATAACATTCAAATTTGAAAATATTTATAAGAAAACAGTTGTAGATATGGAAGTTAGATTTTCAAAACCTTAAGAATCATGTCGATCCAACAGCCAAATCAAAATTTATCATCAAATTACTCAAGATGTCTTTCAGTTGTCATATTTGAATTTCTGCAGAGTTATCTTCACTTCCACCTCAATTTTCTCCCTTATAATGTTTGAATTTGAAAATGTCTATAAGATAAAAGTTGTAGTGATAGAATTCGTATTTTCAGACCTATAAGAATCATGTCAATCGAATGGTCAGATCAAAAGTTATCATCAAAATACTCAAGCTGTCTTCCAGTTGGCATATTTAAATTCTACAGAGTTGTCTTCAATTCCACCTCGATTTTCTCCTTTATAATGTTTGAATTTAAAATTGGCTATAAGATAAAAGTTTTAGCCTTGAAAGTCATCTTTCCATATTAATAAGAGTCATATATATCCAACGGTTAGATCAAAAGTAATGATAAAATTACTCGAGCTATCTCCCAGCTGTCATACTTTAAACTTCTGCTCCAATGTGTCACCTTTCAGCTCAATTTTGTCCTATAAGACGTTCAATTCACAAAATTCTCATAAAATACCATTTATAGGAATTTGAGTCTTATTTTCAATTCTACAAAAATCAGATCAATCCAACGGTTGGATCAGAAGTTATATATATAATACTGAAACTATCTCTAATGAGCTTTTTTACCATTATCTTTGACTTAGTCTTCTTTTTCATGCTATGCATTCCTTTTAAGTCTAAGACTAACAATAACTTCAAAAAATGTTAGATAATTAACATTTAAAACATAAATAAAACTTAAGTGATATATCATTGAAATGCACAATATATTTAAACTTTTAAAATAAAATTTTTTTAAAAATCTTAACTCATACATCAAACACACTTTATTATGAAATCTTGAGATTAACCAAATTTTAATCATTAAAACATTTATATTTGTTATCATCAAAATCAATTAATGAAAACTTGAGGCTAACAATCTCCCCCTTTTTTTATGATGACAACCATTAATTATTTAGAAACATATATAAGGTAATTATCTCAAGATTTTTTTAAAAAAATGATTATATCTCCCCCTCACTACTGGACTTCTCATAATAAATCAATATTTACATCTCAATCTCTTTTAGAAACTTTATATTTCTCCCTCTTTGTCATCAACAAAAAGTAACATAGTAAACTAATATATGCTCCCCCTACAAAAATGATAATATAAATATTTGTCATTCCAGTAAAAAAATTCATCAACATCAAGTATTTATATAATAGGATTAGGCATACCAAGTTCTCTTCTTATAAAACAAAATCTATCTTCACTTAGGGGTTTTGTGAAAATATCAGCTAATTGGTAGTCAGTATTAACAAATTCAAGAACAATATCACCTTTTTGAACATGATCTCTTATAAAATGATGTCGAATTTCAACATTTTTAGTTCTAGAATGTTGGATTGAATTTTTAGACAAGTTAATAGCACTAGAATTATCACATCTAATAGGAATATGATCAAAATATGATCCAAAATCTTCTAATTGTTGTTTCATCCATAAAATTTGAGCACAACAATTTCCAGCCGCAATGTATTCGGCTTTAGCAGTGGATAAAACAACTGAATTTTGTTTCTTACTAGACCATGAGATTAAAGAGTGTCCAAGAAATTAACACGTGCCACTAGTACTTTTTCTATCAATTTTTCTACCAGCATAGTCCGCATCAAAATATCCAATTAAGTTGAAAGATATTTCTTTAGGATACCACAATCCTATATTTTGTGTTCCTAATAGATAACGAAATATTCTTTTAATAGCAATAAGATGTGATTCTTTGGGGCATGATTAAAATCGAGCACACATGCACACACTAAACATGATATCGTGTCCACTAGCAGTTAAGTAAAGCAATGAGCCAATCATACCTCGGTATTTCTTTTCATCTACCGGCTTACCATTTTCATCTTTGTCAAGATTTGTAATAGTACCCATTCGAGTCCTAATAGGCTTTAAGTTTTTCATTTCAAACCTTTTTAATAAATCCTTTATGTACTCGGATTGATTGATGAAAATGTCTTCCTTAGATTGCTTAATTTGGAGTCCAAGAAAGAAATTTGATTCTCCCATCATACTCATTTCAAATTCTCCCTCCATACATTTAGAAAATTCTTTGCACATCTCTTCATTAGTAGCACCAAAAATAATATCATCAACATATATTTGTATTACTAACATGTCATGATATTTATATTTTATAAAAAGAGTAGTATCAATTTTTCCTTTTGAAAAACCATTATCAATAAAAAAATTTACTTAATCTTTATACCATGCTCTAGGAGCTCATTTTAAACCATATAAAGTTTTTGTAAGTTTGAAAACGTGATTTGGAAAATTATGATTTTGAAAACCAAAAGGTTGTTCAATATAAACCTCTTCTGAAATATAGTCATTTAAAAATGCGCTTTTAACGTCCATTTGGTAAAGTTTGAAATTATTAAAACATGCAAATGCAAGCAACATTCTAATAGCTTTAAGTCGAGCTACGGAAGCAAATGTTTCATCAAAATCAATTCCTTCTTCTTGGTTGTAACCTTGAGCTACCAATCGAGCTTTATTTCTAATAATAACTCCGGATTCATCCATTTTATTTCTAAAAACCCATTTTGCACCAATCACGGAATAGTTATTAGATCTTGGAACTAAAGTCCAAACCTTATTTCTTTCAAATTGATTTAACTCTTCTTGCATAGCTAAGATCCAACTTTCATCATTTTCAGCCTTTTTAAAACATTTAGGTTCAATTTGAGATAAAAATGCTAAATTACCACAAATATTACAGAGAGAAGAACGAGTTTTTATACCTCGTGAGGGATTACCAATAATTAACTCTTTAAGATGATTGCGTGCATACCTCCAGTCTTTTGGCAAGTTTTGTGCATTTTCTTTGGATCCTTTTTCACTTGAAGGAAACTCAGTTGAACTTTCTCCTTGATTCTTTTCTATGGAAGATTGCTTTAAAGATCCATCTTATATTTGAATAATGGTAAGATCTTCCATGTTTTGTTCAATATTTATATCATCATCACTTGCAATTTTCTTAGAAGAAACATTGTTAGATTCATCAAATGCTACATGAATAGATTCTTCCACCACTAAGGTTCTTTTGTTAAAAACTCTATAAGCTTTACTAAATATAGAATATCCAAGAAATATACCCTCATCGGATTTAGTATCAAATTTACCCAAATTATCTTTGTTATTATTCAAAACAAAATATTTATATCCAAAAGCATAGAAATAACTAATATTAGGTTTTCTACCTTTCCAAAGTTCATATGGAGTTTTCTTAAGAATAGGCCTAATCATAACACGATTCATAACATAACAAGCGGTATTAACGGCTTCAGTCCAAAAATATTTTGATAGATTATTTTCACATAACATTGTTCTAGCCATTTCTTCAAGAGTTCTATTTTTTCTTTTTACTACACCATTTTGTTGTGGTGTTCTTGATGCCAAAAAATTATGTTCAAAACCATTTTCATCACAATATTTTTCAAATTGCAAATTGTCAAATTCACCACCATGATCACTTCTAATAGTTGTAATTGTAAAACCTTTTTCATTTTGAACTTTTCTACAAAATTTTACAAAAATGTGTAATGCATCATCTTTATGTGCAAGAAAAAATATTCATGTATATCTTGCATAATCATCAACAATGACAAGTACATATTGCTTTCCACCCAAACTAATTGTCCTAGTTGGACCAAATAAATCCATATGTGATAATTGTAATGATCTAGAGGTAGAAATAATATTTTTAGAAAAAGAAGTTCTAGTTTGTTTTCCTTTTTGACATGCATCACAAAGTTTATCTTTTTCAAATTTTATTTTTGGTAGTCCAATGACTAAATCATTTTTAGAAAGTTTTGAAATTAAATCCATGCTAGCATGTACAAGCCTTCTATGACATAACTAATTACTATCACTTATAGCCGAAAAATATTTTATATCACTAGAAGATATATCATTAAGATCAATAACGTATACATTTTCATGCCTATAACTAACAAATAATATTTTATTATCTATGATATTTTCTATAATGTAATGAGTATTTTAAAAAATAACTCTATTTCCTTTATCACATAATTGGCTAATACTAATCAAATTATGTTTCAAACCTTTAACAAGTAAAATATTTTCAATAATAGGAAAAGGACTTTTACCGATATTACCAATACCAATAATCTTTCTTTTGTTATTGTCTTCAAAAGTCACATATCCCCCATCTTTGGGTACTAGAGCTGTAAACATTGATTCTTCACCCGTCATATGCCTTGAGCAAGTACCATCAAGAAACCATCTTGCTCTTTTGGATTCTAGGCAAACCTACAAAAACAAATCAACAATTAGTTTTTGGTGCCCAAACTTTCTTGGGGCCATGGAGATTAGTTTTAAAGTTACTTGAACTCACAATTTTTTTAGGAATCCAAACTTGTTTGACTCCAACATATATATTTTTTTGAAGTGGACAAAAATGTGGTTGATGACCTTTCTTATGACAATAATAACATGTAGAGTGTAGATTACTAGATAATGTTGTTTTAAATAAATTTTTGTAAAACTTTTGCTTTTGAAAATGATTGTAACCAATTCCAACTTTGTCAAAAACACATCTTTGTTTTCTAAGTAGCATATCCAAAATTTCTCTTCCTTTTACAAACTTTGAAAGAGTATTATTCAATTCGTCAACTTTTATTTTCAAATTATTATTTTCATTTTTCAAATCATTTGAAGTTTTAAGTTTGAAAGATAAGTCTTCAACATTTTTTTTCAAAATTTCATTTTCATTTTTCAAAGATTCATTTTCTTGAGAGAGAGAAGAAATAATCTTTTTGAGGGCTAAATTTTTTATGCCTAATTTTTTAAGATCATCATGCAATTCCTCAAAAGCATTTTGTAATTCTTTATAACAAAAATGTTCATTAAAAGTATCACATACCTCATTGTCTTCCTTTGCCATTAAGCATAGGTTGGCAACTTCATTATCACTTTCTTCGGAACTATTATCATCATTTTTTTCCCAAGCCGCTACCATAGCTTTCTTTTTGTCATTTTTCCTTGAATATTTGAGTTGAGGACACTTGATGTTTACATGACTTGGCTTTTTGCATTCATAACAAATTATTGTATCCTTTTTGTTATCTTTTTCTTTTGCTCTATCAGTCTTTGAAAATTTTTGTTCGGCTTGCTTTTTCTTTTTTAAAAATCTTTTGAATTTCTTTGTAATCATGGCAAGCTCCTCATCTTCATTATTAGTGTCTCCATCATTGCTATCAAATTTGGAGGAAGTGGTGGATGATTTCAAAGCTATATTTTTCTTCTTTTTGCTTTTATCGTCATCCATTCTCATGGTAAGCTCATGAGTCATGAGTGAACCCAAGAGCTCATCCAAAAGCCTCGTGAGATCTTTGGCTTTTTGAATTGCAGTTACTTTTGGCTCCCAACTCCTTGGTAAAAACCTAAGAATCTTTCTCACCATTTCAACATTAGTATAACATTTACCAAGAGATTTCAAGGTATTTATAATATCAGTAAATCTAGTAAACATATCAGAAATAGACTCCTCTTGATTCATTTTAAACAACTAATATTTATGAACAAGCATGCTAATCTTAGACTCTTTGACTTGATTAGTTCCCTCATGTGTAACTTCTAATTTGTTCCAAATTTCCTTGTCCGACTCATATGTAGAGATTCTATTAAACTCATTCGGATCTAATGCACAATATAGTAAGTTCATGGCTTTAGAATTTCTTTGAATACTTTTTAAGTCATTCTGATTCCATTCACTTTCTTCTTTAAGCACTTTTTGTTCACCTATGATTTTGGTTGGTATTTTAGGACTATTAACTATAACTCTTTATAATTCGTAATCTACAGCTTGAATGTAAATTCTCATCCTAGCTTTCCAATAATTATAATTTGTGCTATTAAACAAAGGAGGTCAATTGGTGGATTGACCTTCGGCAAGTGATATTCCTACTATGGTTGCCATTATCTACTCTATGACGATTAAGCCAAATACTAGAGCCCTTGCTATGATACAAATTGTTAAACCAAGTGGCAAAGCCAAGAGGGGGGGGTGAATTGGGTTTATAATTAAAATTTAAAATTCAAAATAATCCAATACAATTAATTTTCAAGAGGTGAGATGCAATAGAAAAGATATATAATATTAATCTAGTTAAGTAATGAATAAGACAAGCTAAGATATGATCAATGTGAGATTAGTACAAATGATTCAAGTGTGTGTGTATCTCAAGTATATCAAGACTATATATAAGAAAGATATTAAGCAAGATATAAAGAGAGAAAAGAGAAGAGATAAAACACAACGATTTAAAGTGGTTCGGTTGGCTTCTCTTATGCCAATCCTACGTGCACCTCCAAGGCTCTTCCTTTGGGCAAATCCACTATTCTTCAGATAGCTTTACACCACTAGCTTGTCTGGTTGCTAGCAAACCTTTACACCAAGTGTTTTGTTCTAAAAACACTTAAAAAATAACCCTTTGTTTTGCTCTCCAAAACAAAGCAGTAAGAGGATCTTTTTCTCTAAGTGTTCCTCTCAATCACTCAAGAAACAAATCATTAGGGTTTAACAACCCTTTTACAAATGATATAGGAGAGTTGAATCTCACAACAATAGACATAAAACTCTCGAGAGTTGAATAAAATAATGAAGATCAAAGATGAAATGGAATGATGGAGAAGTAAAGCTCAAAACTTGAAGATCTTTATGAATATCACTTTCTATGCTCAATCTTTGTAATCTCTTGTGTGAAATTGCTTTTCTTGTGTATCTCTATTTATAGAGGAAGAGTAGTAGATTATTTGCAACTTAAAATCAACTTCTAGTCATTGGAGAGGTTTGAACACATTTTCTTCCCGTTTGAACAAAGTTGCTGCCAGTCAGGAATTGAATTTCAAATATGATTGCTTCTGTTCCTCCTCGATTTTCTCCTTAATAACATTCGAATTTGAAAATGTCTATTAAAGACAAGTTGTAGATATGGAAGTTAGATTTTCAAAACCTCAAGAATCATGTCGATCCAATGACCAGATCAAAAGTTATCATCAAATTACTCAAGATGTCTTCCTGTTGTCATATTTGAATTTCTACAGAGTTATCTTCACTTCCACCTCAATTTTCTCCATTATAACGTTTGAATTTGAAAATGTCTATAAGATATAAGTTGTAATGATAGACGTCATCTTTTCAGACCTGCAAGAATCATGTTAATCGAATGGTCAGATCAAAAGTTATTATCAAAATACTTAAGCTGTCTCCCAGTTGGCATATTTGAATTTCTGCAGAGTTGTCTTCAATTCCACCTCAATTTTCTCCTTTATAACGTTTGAAAATGGCCATAAGATAAAAGTTTTAGCCTTGAAAGTCATCTTTCTAGATCAATAAGAGTCATAGATATCCAACGGTTAGATCAAAAGTAATGATAAAATTACTCAAGCTATCTCCCAGCTGTCATACTTTAAACTTCTACTCCAATATGTCACCTTCCAGCTCAATTTTGTCCCATAAGACGTTCTATTCACAAAATCCTCATAAAATACTGTTTATAGGAATTTGAGTCTTATTTCCAATTCCATAAAAATCAAATCAATCCAACGGTTGGATCATAAGTTATATACATAATACTGAAATTATCTCCAATGAGCTTTCTTACCATTATCTTTGACTTAGTCTTCTTCTTCATGCTATGCATTCCTTTTAAGTCTAAGACTAACAATAACTTCAAGAAATGTTAATAATTAACATTTAAAACATAAATAAAAATTAAGTGATATATCATTGAAATGCACAATATATTTAAACTTTTAAAATACAAATTCCTTAAAAATCTTAACTCATACATTAAACAACTTTATTATGAAATCCTGAGATTAACCAAATTTTAATCATTAAAACATTTATATTTATTATCATCAAAATCAATTAATGAAAACTTGAGACTAACACTAGTCTAGCCCAAGTTCCAAGCACTATAATCAATCGAATAGTTCTCAAGGACGACTTACAATTGTACCAATTCGAAACCCATGAATCTAAGTTGATACGACTTGTATACATCACAATTCATTGTTCTCTCATGCTTGAACCATGATGAACCCACACCATGAATCGATGTCTTGATGAACCACCAAGACGAGCTTTTCAAGCCTTTGAAGATTTGAAGTTCTTATTTGCTAAAGAGGCACCGCCAGCTACTAAGGTTTCATAGGAGCTCTCAAAGATCTTTTAGAATATATTTTTTTGCTCTCTAAAAATTCTCTAACCTTTATAGAAATCGACCTTTGCTTCATATAAGTTTCTAAACAAATTTTTCAGTGGTGGCCGCGGCGACTAGGGAGCACCAACGGTTGACCCTTAAAAACTTTTCTCGCCGGCAAGGCTGCGGCGCCAAGGCAGCTTAAAGGTAATGCCACTTGCTATCCATCTTTCACGGGAGCTTCAAGGCTGCCTCTCTTGCTTCATTCACTTCTTGAGGCAGCTTCAAGGGGGCGCCAAGATAGCTTCACTCTCTGTTGTTCTTCCATGCACCTCACTGCAGCCCCAAGGTAGCTTCAAGGGAGTGTCAACCTCCTGTGATGACTTTTTCATTCTTTTAAGCTTCTTCGGGCATTTCAAACACTCTTTAGCATTTGTTTAAATTGTCATCTCTTTAACAACATAACCAGCTAAACATCTAAAGCTATTACAAGTTTTTGACTCATGAATTTAACCAATAAAAACTAAGATCTTACACAAATTATCAAAATCAAATCTGCAAAAGATAATGAATGCATTCTGTGTATAGCTAACATGTCAGAGCATAGTTGTAAAATTCAAAGTAGAGTATGAAACACAAAAGAGCATAAGTTGGTTAATCGGCACACACAAAAAAAAAAAAAGAAGCATAAGTTGGTTTATCATCACACTAGGAACTCAAAATAATTACATATGTGCATCCTTGATTGTATATGCAATTTAGATAATAAAAAATATAAATAAAAAAAGGCAACATAAAAGGAAAAGATGTGGGAAGAGCTGGGGGTGGGGGTGGGGGAGGTGGGGGAAATCAATTACATAAAACCAAGAAAAAGACCAAATCAAAAAGCAAGACCAAAATAAAACTACAAATGAAGCAATCCAATCAGGAGCACATGAAGCGTAACAAATAGTTGCCTTGGGTGTATCACATCCACCAGAGATTGAACTCTTACCATAAGTTGCAAAGTTCAGATTCCATTCGGTTGATGTCGAATGTCGAATCCATCCAATCTACATTGACATGCCAAAACAACTCTAATCAATCAAGTTTTCTGCAAATTACATAATTTGATAAAAAGACACCACAAAAAACAATAAAAATTCAAATGCAACTGCTTCATAGATGTACAACCGTTGATGTCTGCATATATACCAAATAAAACTTCAAATGCAACTGTTTCACAATCTACAGTTATCGAAGTTTTTGCTTGCACAAAACGTAGATAGATGATTATGCTGTAATATTTTTTTACTTACAAAAATAAGTGGCAAGCTATTATTAAATACTTCTAGTATCAAAGTGACTCACGGTAGACGAAGGAGAAAGCAAATGAAAGTTCAATAAATACATTAGAAGGAAAACAAAAACTATGAAACAGAAGATTAGAATACTTATACTTACTCTCAAAGGTCTCAATAAATCAAATCATATGAGTCTAATCCCCCCGGTAATGGCTAATACAAGGGACAGTAGTTTGCTTGATAGGAAATTGGGCACACTATGCTCAGTTAGTTTATATGTTCTCTTTACTAGAGCTTCCATACCTATAACATAGCTGCTAAAGTCCGTAACGCATAGAATGGCCGCATTGCAAAGGACAATTCTTTCTTTCTACCTGAAACACCTCTCAGCATTTCCGATTGCACCACTTTCTTCAACCTGGGTACTTGCGAGTGCTTAAACACAAAGATAAGAAGTATCATCAAATAGTTGGAAAACTGAGATAGCAAGGAATTCCAAATCTAGTAAAGAAATGCATTTATGTGATGCCTTCAACAAATATGTTGGGATCAATAGCAGTGTATTGGGGAGAACAGCTTGCCCATGTGCCAAGATGCACTTGAAGCCAATCTGGAAGAATGCTATGAGGAGCACCAAATATTTTCCACCATGTGTGGAACCATCCTGGAAGACCTTTTTTTTTTTTAAGGATTTGTGGTGATAATTTAATCCACCAAGAATGCTTCTTTTTTGGATTTTCATAATAAAAAGCTAAAGTAAAAGCTTGGATATAATCCCAATAATTATAAGAAACTTTATCAGTTCTAGAAAGATATGCTTTCTCATTATGAGGAATTAAACCCCATTCTTGTGGAAAGATTATTTTCTTAATATAGCATTTGCTAAAATTAATAGGACCAATTTTATTGGTTATATTTTGATAAAAATTTGTAAATTCACAGGAATCAGTGACAGTTAAAATATTTTGCATCACTGTCCTATTTTTTCCACTTTGAAAGGATGGGAGAAATATTGAAAATATTTTTCCATGAGATACCATAGATCATTTTCCCATTGGATATCAATGGGTTCTAGTTCCAGAATATGATTTGAAAAAGGAAGAATTTCATACTCAGGAGGTTTATATGATGAACTTTCAACCAACTTAGCATAAGACGCATCCTCTTGAGATGGTTGAGATTGTTGGCCAATCTGCCCTAGTTCTTGTCTCTTTTGTTCAATAAATTTTTGAACATTGTTGTAAAGGGATCATTTGCAGATATAAGTGTAGGAGATTTGTCAGGTTTAGACCCTGAACTAGAGGCTTTGTGGGTATATCCATGTCCTCTTCCTCTAGGGTTATTGCCCCTTCCTCCATGGCCTTTATCAAAGGGGATCATTCCTGTAAAAATTCACGAGTTAGAAAATCAGGTAAGGAATTATGTTTCCATTTGATATAAGATATATCAAAATCAAAAGCAGCTAAACGTGATTGCCATCAAGCAAACATGTGTTTAGAGACATCATGTTTAATGTCTTTACTGAATATATATTTTGCAGCTTAACAATCTGTCTTAAGCAAAAAAATTTAGTTTAAAAGGTCATCCTGAAATTTGGAGACACATTTTACAATAGAAAGAAGTTCTTTCTTAGCAGTTGTATATTTCAACTGGGTAGTATTCCATTTTCCAAACATATAACGTACTAGAATCTCTTTTTTGGAATTAGATATAACCTGAGTAAGTATACCACCATAACTAATTTGGCTAGCATTAGTAGTTACTATTTTAGCCCAATTAAGGTTAGCTAAAGATAAACAGAGCAAGTTTTTGACCTTGGCCTTTATCTTTTTGATAGCTAGAGTATGTTCGGGAGTCCATGAGGAAGGATTCTTTTTTAGTCTATCATATAGGATAGTTGAGTCTTTAGCAAGACCTTTATAATATGAACTAATGTAGTTCAAACTTCCCAAAAATCTTTGTAATTGATTCTTATCAAGAATTTCATCAGGAAATTTAGAAGCAAATTCAATACTTCTATCAATAGGAATAATATGTCCTTGATGTATACTATGTCCTAAAAACCTTACAGTAGTCTGAAAAAGTTTCATTTTGGGAGTAGAAATTACTAAACCATTTTGTAAAATGATTTTTTTGAAAATATCCAGATGTTTAAAATGTTGCTCAATATGTTGAGAAAACACAAGAATATCATCAATATATACAAGAATAAATTATGTATATGGAATGAAAATTTCATTCATTATATTCTGAAATTCAGGGGGAACATTTTTCAACCCAAATGGCATAACATTCCATTCAAAATGTCCTATAGGAACAGTAAAATTAGTTTTATATTTATCAGCTTCAGCAATTTGAATCTACTAATAACCTGATTTTAAATCAAATTTTGCAAAGATAAGTGCCTGATGCAGGCGATCTAACAAATCTTTTTTGCTAGGAATAGGATATCGAATCCATTTTAACACCTGATTAAGAGGTTTATAATTAATAACAAGACGGGGAGCCCCTCGTTCCTTTTCAGCATTCTTATATACATAAAAACCAGTACAACTCCAAGGAGAATATGATTTCCTAATGAGGTTTTTATCTAATAAAGAAGAAATTTTCTCATTGCAATATTCCAAAGTTTCGGAATTCATTTGGCAAGGACGAGCCCTAATAGTGATCATTTTATCATTAAAATTGTCTTCATATGGAAAAGAAACAATATGCTTCTTTCTATTCCAAAAAGCATTAGGATGATCATTACAGATTTCTGTAAGAAATTGCGAAGAAATCAATTTGATTTTTTCTTAGATTTTTGGTTTAACAAAAATCTCATCGATCATAGAAATAGAACTTTCTTTTTGTAGGAAATTAATTTGCTTTTCTTTTGCAAAAAGCATATCTTTAATTTCATTCAAAAATCTTGTTTGAGGGTCAGTTATAAACTGAAAAATAATGTTTTGACCATTTAAATTGGTGTAAATGCCTTGTGAATCAATTTTTTCAATAGGCATGATGGAATGCAAGAAAGGAGTACCAAGTATTACATGGTGTTGTAAATTCTTAACAAGAAGAAAACTAGATGCAATACAAACATCATTATTACAAATATAAGTATTTGTAATTTTAAACTGAAGTTGTAATTTATTACCACTAGCAGAGGTTAAAGAGTGCTTTATTTTTTCAAAGTATTAAGTAGGGATTAACCCTTCTTAAACACAACTTAAATCAGCTCTGCTATCAATAAGAGCAATAAGATTTTCAATCAAAAGTTCATTATGAACAAAAAGAGTGATTTTAATTAACCACTTTTGAAAGTTACTTGATTCAGAACTTCCAAATACTCAGGAACAGTGGAGTCTATTTTTAAGATAGAATCTAAAGCTTTAGAACTAGTAGAATTTCTATATTGTTCTAAAGTACTAACCCTAGCATTTAGTCTTAAATTGTCAGTTTTTAGAGATTTAATCTCATCTTTTAACTGATTTATTTCAGTTCTTAAATCCTGTAGAGTCATAGGTTTACTAGGTGTAGGCTGTAATCGAGCCATAAGTTCAGACATGCAATAAACATTAGTAAAATCAGGAGTATCATCCTGTTTAGTCTGTTTTAGATAATTTTGAATCATCTGAGCTTTGGTCGTACTATCAAGAATTTGATTTAAAAATTTTATTATATTCTCCTGGTCTTCGGTAAGCATATTAATACTTAAGCCATGCATACCTATTATGGCTTTGTAGTAATTACTACATTGACCAAAACAACCTTGGTCGTTTTAAGGGTGGTCATATTCGCTAGAAGAGAAAATATCATCTTCAATTTGTTGAATATCATCAGAAATTTCAAAGTCTGGTGAAGACTCTTTAGGTTCTTCCTCACTATTAAGAAGCAATTTAGCTAGAGTATCTTTCAGATGCTCATCAATTTGAAATTCATTTAACTTTTTGATTAGGCATTTATTAGAATAATGACCAAATTTTCCCCATTTATAACACCTAACTTCCTTTAAGGAAGTAGGCTTCTTTTTACCTGTCTTTTTTCTCACATATTTATGAGAAGGTTGGGTGGTAGGAATATTAGTAGATTTCCTTTTCTTTTTTTTAAATAAGATTTGGAAGAATAATGTTTCTTCTTTTTCGATTTCGAGGATCTCCTAGAATCCTGAGGAGGCTTGAGAGTATCCATAGCAAATTGATCATAGAAATCTCCAAGTTGATTTCTTTCTGTGAGTTGTTGTTTTTTAAGTTGACATTTTAATTTGATGTCATGACATAAAGCTAAACCTTCTTGTATACATGCATCAATTAAACTACCAAAAGAATGTGTATAGTAAGGAATTAAGACACCATCATGTCTCGTGCGAAGGGCTTTGTTAACCTTTTCAGCAAAAAGATATGGGAGTCTATCAATGAATTTAGACTTCCAATGATCACTAGTAGGGCCAGAAAGTTGCATGACTCAGTTTAAAAATTCATCCTTATACCATCTAAAATGGGTAAGGGTAGGACATCTAAGGTTTTGAAGTAATGTCATAATATTTTCATGGTTACTAGCAAATCTACTAGTAAAATGATTAGCAATAGCAAGACACAATGTATAAACTGCATCTTTATGAAAGACCATATTATGGGGGTTTTTAGGGCTTGGAGTTAACTCTTGTTTTAATTCATCCAAAATTTTTGAACGGTTTGCTTAGGACAGATAATTATCCCATCAGCTGTCGCGCTCAAATTTTTTGCACTCGAGGAATATACATACAAGCGAGAAAAATACTGTACTCTCTCGTTAGAACTCACCCTCCCAAAAGAATAAGTGCGACTAAATTTGAATTGAAAATTGGTTTGAATTAAGGGTTTTGGAAAGAGATTTGGAGTCGCCACCTAACTTGATTAAGGTGAGTTAGGTCACCTAAAAACTAAGCATAATCCGAATACTACACTTAGGGTTTTTGGAAAAAGGTTTTTGAAAATACCACCTCAAGAGAGGGTTTTTTAGAAAATAGGTTGTTTCGCAACCTTTAGAAAACATTTAGCCCTTTTTGAAAAATAACTCCGTTTTTGGTCTTCGAAATCAGTGATCTAGGTTCGGAGGTTGGTTACATGTAGGGAAGACGCACTAAGCCATCACCGTACCCCGCCCTTTCGGTACCTACATGTCAATCTACCCTAGATTCACCTATGTGAGTCTTCAACTAACTAATGACCAATCCTATCCACTTTGAAAAAGAATGTTTAAAAAGAAATTTAATATGATGCATGATATGCAAGTGCAAAAAAGAGAAATGAAAAATAGATTTGGAAAAAAAAAGATTTGAAAAAATAGATTTGAAATTGGAAAGTTTTAGAATTTGGAAATTGAGATTTGAAAATAGATGCTTGGAATTGGAAATTGGAAATAGAACATAGAATTGGGAACTTGAAGAAGATTGTAAAATTGGAGATTTGAAAGAAGTCGTGGAATTGAAAATTTGAAAAATGTTGTGGAATTTGAAATTTGAAAGAAGTTGTGGAGACCGCACCCATAAGGGTTGCCTACGTATCCTTTTGGAGAAATCAGGTCAGTCTTAGTTCGGATAAGAGTCCGATAGAAAATGGAAGCTATTATTGGAAGAAAGAGATTGAATTGGAAATTGGATTGGAAGATTGAGAGATTGAACTTTGATTGGAAGATTTTAAAAGATTGGTTTTAAAGGACTTGGTTTTAGGAAACCTAGAAAGACTTGAGACTTAGAAAATATTTGACTTGACTTGGAAGGATTTTAGAAAAGATTTGACTCAAAAGTTGGACTTGGAAAGATTAGGAAAGACTAGATTTAGGAAAGGTTCGAATTAGGGAAGTTTCAAATTAGGAAAGTGTCATTTTAAGAAAGTTTTGGTTTAGGAAAGTTTTAACTTAGGAAAGTTTTGGAATTAGGAAAGTTTCAACATAAGAAAGTTTTAATTTAAGAAAGTTTCAATTTAGGAAAGATGTCGATTTAGGAAAATTTCAACTTAGGAAAGTTTTAGGTTTAAGAAAGTTTTCATATTAGGAAAGTTTTGACTTAGGAAAGTTTTAACTTAAGAAAGTTTCATTTTAAGAAAGGTGTTGAAATAGGGAAGTTTTGAAAGTAAGAAAGTTTTTTGAGTTTAGAAAGTTTTGAAAATAGGAAAAGTTTAGTTTAAGAAAGATTTAAAATTTGGAAAGTTTCAACTTAAGAAAGTTTTTAAATTTGAAAATATTTGAAGTTTTGGAAAGTTTAGAACTTAGAAAGTTTTAGAATTTGAGTTTTAGAAAATCTTAAGATTAGGAAAGGTTGAGTTTAGGAAAGATTTGGAAAGTTAAGATATGAAAATGGATAGAATTAGGAAAGGGTTGAGTTAGGAAAGATTTGAAAGTTGAGTTTTAAAATTTGGGAGAGATTTTATGTTCAAGTTTTAGAAACTTAAGATTTAGGAAAGTAAAAAATTAGAAAGGATTCGAACTAGGAAAGATTTAGACTAGGAAAGGTTAAGATTCCTATTTCCTAAAACAAGGGATTGGATTTTGTTTCTAAAAGAGAAGGTTTGATTTTGTTTCAAAAAACGGAGGATTGGATCTAGTTTCCTAATCAGAAAATTGGATTTGGTTTTCTAAAGGGAAGGTAGGATTTGACAAGGATTTAGAAAATGAAGTTTCTAGAAACCCTAGATTTGGAAGTGTATAGTTTTGACGTAAAAAATAGGTTTTGGAAATATAATTTTGACGTAGAAAATGGGAGGTTTTGGGAACCTAGGTTTTAAGGCAAGTTTGAAAATCATGTTTTTGGGAAGGTAGATTAAGGTTTCCTAATTGTGGGTTTTAGGGCTTGACTTGGGCTCTAAGAAAATGAGTTTTTCGAAAGTGTGTTTTTGGAAATGAGGATTTTTAGATAGAAATCCTAGAGAGGAGTTTTTAGAAGGTGAATTTGAAGATAGAGTTTTTGGAAAGAGATTTTAAAAAAAGGAGCTTTTGGAAAGTATGTTTTTGGAAACGAGTTTTTTAGAAGGAAAATCCTAGAGGGGAGTTTCTAGAAGGAAGATTTTGGGAAAGGAGTTTTTTAGAAAGATTTTTGGTAGAAGATTGTTGGAGAGAGTTTTTGGAAAGATTTTTAGGGAGCATTTTTAGAAAGTGGATTTTGGGGAGAGTATTTTGGAAAGGAGTTGAAAAGGGGAGTTTTGAAAAATAGATTTTTGGAGGGAGTTTTTGAAAACAACTTTGGAAAGGAGAGTTTTAGAAAAATATGTTGAAAAAGAGATTTTTAGGAAAAGAGACATTTGAAAAGAGGGTTTTTAGAAGGTATAAAAATGTCGCACTTTCCTAAAACGATTCTAACCAAAAGAAGGCTAGAACCACTTTAGGAAAGCAGTTTTAAAAACAACAAGATTTGAAAATATGAACCATAAAAGTCACTTTAAATATAACACTTTCCTAAAGTAACCCTAACCATGGAAAGGCTAGAATCACCCTAGGGTTGTGATTTCGAAAACATGTTTTGAAAAAGGAGATTTTGATGCAATTTTGAAAACAAGTTTAAAGCAAATTTTGAAAACGAGTTTAAAAACGATTTTTGGAAGATGCAAGATCATGATATGCACAATGTAAGTTTGGGGTCGTGAACATACAAGGTTAAGGTTTCACCACATAATCAAGGGGGCCGAACCCACATGGTCTCTGGTTAGCCTAAAGGAAAGCCCCCGATACAGTGACCCTCCAATAGTGTAATCCTACACATAGACCGGGAGTCCCCTTGTTACAAGCTTGCAAAGAAAGGGGGGGAAAGAGATGGGGGATTAAAAATAGAGAAAACCCAAGTGGGTTAGGAGAGAGAAGAGAAAGGGGGGAAGTGCGAAAATTTAAATAAGAAGCCTACCTTGTGTCTTCTTTATTTTGCTTAGCTTTGCGCGCCTTGCTTTCTTTGGTCTTCGCTTCACTTCAGTCTTGATCTTCGAGGGCTCGTCTTCAGTCTTCAAATCTTCGTAGTTGCAGCAATCCAAGTCTTCAATGGAAGGTTGGAGGCCAGTGTATAAGTATATAGAGGTGTGTATGAGTGTATATAAGGCTAGGGTTTGTGTATGGTGGCTAGGGTTTGGAAAACCTAAGGAAGCTAAGGTTTTTGGGAGTGTATGAGCTTTGTATATTGAAATATAAGATTTTTAGACTGAGTTTGCTGACCTCTTTCACGCTGGAAGAGGCTCTGTATTTATAGAGATAGGATAGACCTGGCGCCTATTGCAGTGGCGCCAGGCCAAATTTTCTCTTGGCGTCACTCCTAGTGGCGCCAGGCCATTTCTTCGCTTGGCGCCACTACTAGTGGCGCCAGCCAGCTAGGAAAGTTTGTTAAGTCGGTAAGCAATGTATCTTGGGAAGATTTGGATGCCTGTACTAGTGATTACCATGCAATTTTTAGCCTGGCTTCACCAGGAGTGACTCCGGAAAGTCCGAAAATGATTTAAGAGACCGGGATTGGTCCGGAAGGCCAAGAAAAGGGCAAGAACACTTAGAATAGTGTCCCGAAGGTATTTGACTTGAGAAATGAGGATAGGATGTGTCGGAAGGATTGACCGAGCCGTTAGGGGCAAAACGGTCAATCAGGTCGGAAAGCTGCCAAGACAAACTCGAACTATCCCGGAAGAAAACTCGATATTTGGAAACATTATTGAGAATGTTCCCAAAGGTTTCCGGTTTGACACCCAAAGCTGGTGTGGTAGGAAAAGGCGACCGGCCCACCAGGGGCAAAACAGTAATTTTGTACCGGGTTTGCCGGAATTGACTAGGAATGATCCGGGAAGGTAGAGGAAGGTTGAGAATACTATAAGAAGCAATCTCAGGAGATTACCGATTTGATACCCAGAGCCGGTGTGGTTCCCGGGGCGTTCGGATACCTAGGGACAAAATGGTCATCTTGACTGGAAAGTCTCGGAATTGGCCCGAAACTGACTAGAAGGCACCTAATCATGCCGGACTGCTTTTAAGACAATCTTAGACGATTGGACTCACCGTTCTGAGGACTCGGGTGTGTTCTTGAGAAACATGTCGGAAAAGGCCCAAGGGGCAGTTTGGTCATTTTTCACTGAAGTGGGCTAGCAGGCACCGGTGTTAACCTGGGTTTTGAGTGTTTCCGCCACTCTGATGGCGGTCGCGTGATACGGGGGTTTGTTGGCAATTCCCTATATCAACCTGCTTATGAGTATTTTCACTACTCTAACGGTTGTGATGTTTGTGAGTATTTCTGCTACTCTGACAGTTCGCGATCATTCCCGAGACTGCCTAATCTCGGGAAGCTGTTAAAGGGACTTAGCGCCTGAGAAGTCAACTTTCTTGAAAAGCGTGCCTAAACGAACATTTCTGCATTGGCGGGCTAATAGGCGCCAAAAGTGGACCGTTCTACCATCTTGGGGGCTTGGGGTCTCGTCCCGGTCGACAAGTTTAAAGGGACTTACCGTTCTAAAGAGATTTTCTTCGAAAAACGTGCCAGACCGTCTCGAGGAATAAACTGTCTCGAGAGAGGGGTTGGAATTGAAAAGGGGTCTTATCGTCTTCGGAAAGACGTGCCTGATTGGAGTAGATTTATCATCTCGAGGAATCAACTGTCTCAAAAGAGGGATTGGAATTGGAAAGGGTTCTTATCGTCTTCAAAAAGACGTGCTTGATTTGGAATTGGAAAGGGGACTTACCGTTTTCGGAAAGACGTGCCTAATTGGAGTAGATTTACCGTCTCGAGGAATCAACTGTCTCGAGAAAGGGATTGGAATTGGAATCAGAAAATACAATGCCCCTAAGGGCATCTTGGTCATTTTGCCTCTATTTGGGCCTGGTGGGCCCGCGAAGCGATGGACAGATGGGATTTGGATTTAGAGAGCTGGTTTCGATTGGAATATGTCCATATTGACTTAAGTACAAGTCTAGACGGAGTGTAGACTACCGAGCGATCAAAAATGGGGTGCTTACACAGCCTTTTAGGGTGCAAGTAAAACCACGAATTATCATTTGGGCTATAGTACGATCAAAATTATTATTTTGCTTACAAATAGTAGTATACATAGTCATTTTATGAATCATGTAAAAAATTTGCTTATCTGCAAACTATCTAAATTCCATTCATAAATGGTTTTTCCCTGATAATTATTTTGAATAACATTATCATTTTCTTCAAATAAAGCATCTTGAGGGGTAGGTCTCTTATAATAATAGTACTCTAACCTTCTAGGTTTGTGCTCTATTTTATTTAGTTCAGTTTCAAAATTATTTAATTAAAATTCATCTGGGTCAAATGGTCTCTCTGACTCAGTGTCTGATTTCTCAGATAAAGTTTAAAGTTTCAAAGACTTTAATTTGTTTTCTAATATAGGGGCAAAATGGTCATCTTGATTGAAAAGTCTCGGAATTGGCCCGAAACTGACTAGAAGACACCTAATCATGCCGGACTGCTTTTAAGACAATCTTAGACGGTTGGACTCACCGTTCTGAGAACTCGGGTGTGTTCTTGAGAAACATGTCGGAAAAGGCCCAAGGGGCAGTTTGGTCATTTTTCACCGAAGTGGGCTAACAGGCACCGGTGTTGACCTGGGTTTTGAGTGTTTCCGTCACTCTGATGGCGGTCGCGTGATACGGGATTTTGTTGGCAATTCCCTATATCGACCTGCTTATGAGTATTTTCGCTACTCTAACGGTTGTGATGTTTGTGAGTATTTTTGCTACTCTGACAGTTCGCGATCATTCCCGAGACTGCCTAATCTCGGGAAGCTGTTAAAGGGACTTAGCGCCTGAGAATTCAACTTTCTCGAAAGGCGTGCCTAAACGAACATTTCTGCATTGGCGGGCTAATAAGCGCCAAAGGTGGACCGTTCTACCATCTTGGGGACTTGGGGTCTCGTCCCGGTCAACAGGTTTAAAGGGACTTACCGTTCTAAAGAGATTTTCTTCAAAAAACGTGCCGGACCGTCTCGAGGAATAAACTGTCTCGAGAGAGGGGTTGGAATTGAAAAGGGGTCTTATCGTCTTGGGAAAGACGTGCCTGATTGGAGTAGATTTACCATCTCGAGGAATCAACTGTCGAGAGAGAGGGATTGGAATTGGAAAGGGTTCTTATCGTCTTCGAAAAGACGTGCCTGATTTGGAATTGGAATTAGAAAAGACAATGCCCCTAAGGGCATCTTGGTCATTTTGCCTCTATTTGGGCCTGGTGGGCCCGCGAAGCGATGGACAAATGGGATTTGGATTTAGAAAGCTGGTTTCGATTGGAATATATCCATATTGACTTGAGTACAAGTCTGGACGGAGTGTAGACTGCCGAGCGGTCAAAAATGGGGTGCTTACACAGCCTTTTAGGGTGCTAGGAAAACCATGAGTTATCATTTGGGCTATAGTACGATCAAAATTATTATTCTGCTTACAAATAGTATTATACATAGTCATTTTATGAATCATGTAAAAAATTTGCTTATCTGCAAACTATCTAAATTCCATTCATAAATGGTTTTTCCCTGATAATTATTTTGAATAACATTATCATTTTCTTCAAATAAAGCATCTTGAGGGGTAGGTCTCATATAATAATAGTACTCTAACCTTCTAGGTTTGTGCTCTATTTTATTTAGTTCAGTTTCAAAATTATTTAATTAAAATTCATCTAGGTCAAATGGTCTCTCTGACTCAGTGTCTGATTTCTCAGATAAAGTTTAAAGTTTCAAAGACTTTAATTTGTTTTCTAATATAGAAACAAATTCATTTGTGGAATTTAATTTAAATCCCTTTACCTCAATAGGAGGTTGGAAAGTAGCCTTAGCTACCTTGGATGATTGATCAATTGGTGATTTCGTTTGATAAAGTTGAGTACAAACCTTTTCTAACTTTTCTTCCAAATGGAGAAATTGTTGACCTAAAGTTTGTAAAAACACATTAGTATAATTACTTTATTTAAAAGCTTTGTTAAGTTTTTTCATGGTAATTGTAGCCATATCTGCAGCAGCCGGCTTTATAAAAGCAGTAGCTTCCATAGTTTGAGAAGAAGAACCAGTAATACGAAAAGGTTCTATTAGAGGAAATATGGAATGAATTATAGATCCAGAATTTGTTTTTCATTCCTTTGATTCCAAAACATTAATAAAATGGGTTTCTAAATAATATTTTAAAAACCATGGAACAAAGTGTTCTAGCTGTTGAGTCTTAGCCAAATGATCATAATATTGATCCTTAAATTGATCAACTTCAGTTTTACTGAAAGTAGTAAAGTAACATTCACGGAATGGTGCATAATATGGTTGGGAAAACTCTTTATTTAGAGCTTTCCTTAAGAAACTTCCTAGTTGTAAATCCATTAAATTTGAAAATTCATTTCAAAGGCAGTAGGTATTGCTAATGGGGTTAGTGGTCTTGGCTCACCGTAGGTATTACCTGGGTAAATGCCATGGGGAATTTGCTGGTCAGAAATTCTGACATTAGAGACATCATCCTGGAGTCGAGATGTAGAAACTCTAGAAGGTTGCGGTAAAGAGATCTTGTATGCGGGAATTGAAGATCTGGATGAGGAGGATCTAAAAAGAGTCCTCGATTCAGATACATTAGAGGGACCTTGGGTAAACCATACCTTGATATCACCTTCAAGAGTCTGGGTGATTTGGTCAATCTCCTAATGTATGAGGGGAATAGCAGGGGTAGCCTGTTGAAGTTGCCAGGTTTCAGGGAATTGAATTTCATCCCATCTAATTTGCCTATTGGTCGCAATGTTGGGACTAAGCAAATTAGTTTCTACCACTACAGTATTACTAGTGGGACTAACAAGTTTACAATTAGGACTCAAAGT
Organism: Euryodendron excelsum; assembly: GCA_033060915.1. NCBI lineage: Eukaryota > Viridiplantae > Streptophyta > Magnoliopsida > Ericales > Pentaphylacaceae > Euryodendron > Euryodendron excelsum. The sequence continues at coordinate 37,547,095 of CM065383.1, read as the reverse complement.
ATGTAATACTTTATAATAAATCCTATAACTGAGACCTAAAGTCTCAGATCCAAGTTTAAAGTTATAACCATGAAATTTCAGACAGAGACTGACTGCATCAAACAGATTATCATTTGTGAGGGATAGCTGAAGATTAGGGTATGCATTAAAATATACAGGTCCATGTGCAACGCTAGATTGCATAATTCCCATAAAGGAAGGTTTCCAATCTAAACATCTTGCATCTCTTAAAACAGCTAAGAAACTAGTTAGTAAACCACTTATATTTAAGGGTTTAAAAGCAATTTGTACTAGGCCAACATGAATAAAATTATACTTCGCTTGATATCTATCAATATCTTGACTTTTCAATAGTTGAAAAGTCTGTTCATCAGTTCCAAATTAATGGTCCTTTCTAGGTCTTAATAATCTAGCCTGTTATATCAAAAGTTCCTACCTTATCTATGGTAGTCGGCTTGACAATAGGTATAACCCACTTGTTAAGAGATTCTTGTTGGTCTAGATATTCATTTACCTCAACATTTTTTAACTTCTTCTTAGAAGAAGTAGCAGCACGAAATAAATTCATTTGCAAAGTAGAGTGGTATGTAATTCCAAATATAAGTTGATTATATGTAAACTATGTCAGAATCATAATGTTTTCTATCTTCGACAATATGGTCATGGACTAGTCACGGCTGTTAACGACTTACTGGCACATCCCTTGTTCACCCTAATTATACTGGGTATATCCATGGGATAACAAAATTAAGCGCGACTTGGGTATCGCTCCAACTAGGCCATGACGATTGTGGAAGAAAGGCAACAATATAATTCTAAAATAGGAAACATATAACTCGACCTATATGAAGAATTACATACCTGTCTTTGAACATACCTGTCTTTACAGTAATAATAATAGTAATAAGGATAACAATAATAAATATATATATATATATATATATATATCAGGATACCTTTGTACAAGATGAAAGTTAGAAAGATATATATGAGAACACAATACTTCAACACTTATATTCACGATACTCACTTTTCCAACTCTGAGAACTACAAGCGGGAAGAGTCCCCTTTATAGACAAATGAAGGGAACTGTGCGGACGTGAAAATAAAGTTACATGTCCGAAAAGATAAGGACTAAAAAAACACAGACAATAAAAATTACAAATCACGTGGGTGAGATTCCATCCCAAAGCAATCTGCCTTGTTGTCCTATTGTCCCATTATTGTCACATGGGACAATTAACCTTTAGTCTTGTCCTGAGGTCTTCTTTGTCCTGCTTTTTTGGCTTTTTACTCAAAATGTTTGAGCATGGCATCCCATAAATCAATATTTCCTAGAATGCTTTGTGTGTCATCCTTATTACGATCTTGTGATTCATCTGTCAACACAGTGTGTTGTGAAGACTGTGATCTCATATCTTCATCTCCATCAAATTTTGATTCAGAGGGGAATGTGGCCATGAAATTTTCTTTGACCTATTGCATACATTCATACATAATTTCGTTTTAGATTATGAGAGGATTCCTCATTTTTAATGAATTTCGAAAGCTTGCCAATTTGCTAGTAAAAGGAGATGATGTTTGGATATTTTAAGTTCTTTCTCCTTTTGATACCCTTCAATAACAGCAATTAATTTTGCTGAAATTTGGTCCCTCTTTGTCAAGTTTTTTCCAGTAGCCAACATGAAATTGACGAAAGATACATAGGAGATTATCCTGATTTTTCTTCACAATATGAGACAACCTCCAAATCCAGAGAATTTCAAATTCAGTAAAGAAATGCATTTCTGGGATGCCTTCAACAAATCTGTTGGGATCAATAGCAATGTATTGGGGACAACAGCTTGCCCATGTGCCAAGATGCACTTGAAGCCAATCTAGAAGAATGGTATGAGCACCAAATATTTTCCACCTTGTGTGGAACCATCCTGGAAAACCTTTTTTAAGGATTTGTGGTGATAATTTAATCCACTAAGAATGGTTCTTTTTTGGATTTTCATAATAAAAAGCTAAAGTAAAAGCTTGGATATAATTTCAATAATTATAAAAAAACTTTATCAGTTCCAGAAAGATATGCTTTCTTATTATGAGGAATTAAACCCCATTCTTGTGAAAAGATTATTTTCTTAATATAACATTTGCTCAAATTAATACGACCGGTTTTATTAGTCATATTTTGATAAAAATTTATAAATTCACAGGAATCAATGACAGTTAAAATATTTTGCATCACTGTCCTATTTTTTCTACTTTGAAAAAGATGAGAGAAATATTAAAAATATTTTTTCATGAGATATCATGAATCATTTTCTCATTGGATATCAATGCCTTCTAGTTTCAAAATATGATCTGAAAAAGGAAGAATTTCATACTCAAGAGGTTCATATAACGAACTTTCAACCAACTTAGCATAAGATGCATCTTCTTGAGATGGTTGAGATTGTTGGCCAATCTGCCTTGGTTCTTGTCTCTTTTGTTCAATAAATTTTTGAACATCGTTGTAAAGGGGATCATTTGCAGATATAAATGCAGGAGATTTGTCAAGTTTAAACCCTGAACTAGAGGCTTTGTGTGTATATCCACGTCCTCTTCCTCCGAGGTTAAGGGGCGGCATCTATTGAGAGTGGATTGACGGTCTTGAGAGATTTCCAGCATAAGCAGTAAACTAGTTGATTCTCTTTCGCCTAACGGTCAGGTCACAAGGCATTGATTTGAAACAAGCTACGCCAATATCGGAGAGCCGGGGTGGAACCAGAAGTCTTGAAAAATTAAGTAGACGAAGAAACAGCGCTAGCCTAAGTGGAAGAATCTCCTGCTTCATCCAAATGTGTAAAATATCATGAACTCGCTAACATTACATGAGGACATAACACTTGGGGTGAAATTTTTACTAATTCCTCTTCTGTCAAGACACTAAATGATATTTTCGACAATAATGAGCAGAATAGTTGACTTCTCTGTTTTATTTTTGAGGGCTTATTTGCTGGCCCTTTCATTTGGCATTCTATATTCCAGACATCATCATTGTCATCGTCTCTTTTGTTTCGAGGAATCGATACCTGTCGAGTAAAGAATATGAGTTGAAATTAAAGAAATTTATACCAGCAATAAATTCTTATTCATATGACAGTAATCCACACAAACAACACTAGTTCTATGTATATGGAGGATTAAAAGAATAAAAAATTGTTACGATATAAAGAAGGATTATTACCTGATCCATCAGTATCCATTCCAGCTTAATTATAATACTCCCTGAGTGTCCCTACTCAAAACAAATTTTTTATTTTGACAAAAAAAAAAAAAGAAGAAGAAGAAAAAAGAAAATGACAATTAACTTTGGGTATGAAATCAAAATCAGGACAGAATATCGATTTAGATGCTAGGATCAACAAAAACAATTACCTATATTTTCTTCTTCTGGAGAACAACCGTTATAAAAAGTTCAAAGCCTTTGGCTTGGCCCGAGATTCCCGGGAGCGAGGGGTAACGAAGCTTTTCTCAGTTTCCTTGGGGGAAACGAACGCGGAAAAACGAGGCAAAGTGTCATGGAAGAAGAGGCAATGCTTATATACAGTGCTCTTGCTGTGAAGAAGAGACATGGAAGAAGACGAGATTCCCGGCTGCAACTGGTTGTGTTTGGAATTTTGTGATAGAAAAAAAATAATAATTATAATGGGTAATTGCACTTTGGGTTTAAGAATGCAACGGAACGGGTTCACGGCTTATACTAAACCTCACCCCACTCTTGGGCTGCGTTTGGTTGAGGGATAAAAGTGGGAGATTAGATTGGTTATTTTGTAAGTCTTACAAAATTTATATTTGGCAAAAAAAAATTTTATGGAATTAATTATTCTTACAAATGATTAATTCCTCACAATGGAGGATAAGTAATATCATGGAAAAAGTGGTATTACTCATCTTCTCCCCTTAGAATAAACTCTAAAATAACATTTTTACCTTTTTTCTATTATTATAATAAGTTAATATAATATTAAATAACTATATTATAATTTAAAATTAATTTTTTATTTTTAATGTGATATTTTGATGAAATAATATTTCTTATCTCCATCATAATCATATCCTAACCAAACGTAGTATGAGTAATCCTTCATCGCATTAGGTATTACTTATCACCCATCACTACTTTCTTAATTCCACAGTATTATTTATCTCTCATTTTATTATCCCGCAAACAAATAGGGCTTTAGTGAAAAATCTTCATCCCGTGTTCCTCTCTAAACCTGTGACGGGTTGAACTTTTTGACCACGTCCAATCCTATTTAAACTAATTAGGTTTGGGCTAACCCCACATAAATAAAAATAATTTTTTAAGATAAAAATTATACAAGTTATAGAAGTATAAACACAATATAGAATTGAGAAAAAAAATCTATACTCCAAAAAATTACATCAAAACCATAACCTTTACTTTTAGGAAAATAATATATGTAATTATTTTTCTCAATCCCTTTTCTCATCCACTACACACAAGTAAATGGGTCCCATATGAATTTATTAATGTGAGTCATCCAACCTCGTTTTTAGTGAGTGAGAAATGAAATTGTATATAACATTAATTTACTTTTATTAACAAAAGGAATTTTGTATTAGTAATATTTAATAGAGATATTTATTATATTTCACAATTAATTGGGAGGGGTTCGAGGTGATGTGACTTATATCCCACCCCAAACCCGAGTTTTGTTTTCTTTCCCATAACTCGCCCCCTAACTCATTTATTTATATCCCAAACTTGTACTAGAGGGCGGGGTGTAGCGGGCTTTAGGTTTTTTAGGTAAATTTTCATCCTTATTTAGGCTCCATTTATTTCACAAAATAATGAAGGAAGAAAATAAATAAATTCTAGAAAAATGGAAAATTTTGGTTTTTATTGTTGTGAGAATTTAAAATTTTTAATAGAATTTTTTATTTTGGATATTCATACAAAAGTTGTTCTTTTTGATGAAGATACTGGATAATTTAGGAAAGAGTTCAAATTTCTCACACCCAATGTATTTTTTGTATGATTTTATTAAAAATTAGTTCTTATACTTTATCCAAATATCATAAAATAATGTCTACAAAAAATTTGTGGTTATGTAGGAAACAAAATGAAAAATCATGAAAAATAAATTTTATACTTCCAAATATTTTCTAAGAAAAAATTTCTTCAGCAAATTTATTTTTCAATGAAACAATTGAAGCCTTATTAGCCTATTGTTTGAATGAAAAATCACACGACCTCATTGTTCGAAGGTGAAGCATACTTTTTTGTGGTTTGTACTTGAAGGCAAAATAGATAGGACCGTAACAGATTATGTAAAATAACAAAAATGCTACTATAAAAGTTAATTCTTTATTTTGACACAAAAGTATAAAATTATCTTTTTGATAGTTCATTTTGAAGAGATGGAACGATGAAAATGCTCCTAGAATACAATTTTTGTTAATTTTAATGGTTAACATTTATTTTGTAGTGAAATTCAAACCACATGAGCATTATGTATTCACTTAAACCACCGGCATAGTTGTCAATACCGTCTCGCCCAGTGTACCATTTTTTCCATTAGTACATAATGTCGCAGTCCCAAGATATTACCAAGTGTAGCTTTGAATTTATTGCTATAAATATTATATATTCATAAATAATATATATTTGGGTTAATTATGCAGGAAGACCTTGTAGTTTATTTCATGTGCTAATTTGATTTATGTAGTTCCAAATGGAATAATTTTGCCATTTAATTTTATGCAGTGTATTAAATTAGTCCAAATGATAAGGTCAGTCATAAAATTGGATGAAAAATGATCACATAATTAGTCTAAATGATAAGGTCAGTCATAAAATTGGATGAAAAATGATCACATAACTCTTCCTTTCCTTCTTTCGATCTCTCCTCCACGCGTGGTGGAGGGAGTATGTGCCAAGAGGGGCACAAGCCCACCTCCAATTTTAAAAATTGTACTTTTACTTATAGTTTTTTTTATTCTTTTCAATTTAGTCCTTAAAATTTAGAATGCACCCTATCAAATTTTAAAATATTTTTGTGGGCTCAATAAGAGTTGAGTCCAAGACCAAGAGAGACCAGCTTAACGAGGTCGGCCTATAAGTGCCAACCTATCGGACAAGGCCCATGTCGATCAGAGTTAAGGACCAAAAGGGGCTGGCCCATGGATTGTAATCCAAAAGGCATTAGCACTAATAAAATCTATAATACGAATCATCCTAAGTACTAGAACAAATAAATGATAAGTCCAATGCATTAAAATGACTCAAACAAAGAAGATTCCTAGGAGAAAAGTGACTCCAATTCTCAAAGGGAATATGGCACTCCGAAACTTATAAATATCCCCATGTACTAAAGGTGTAAGTTACGTTAACTTAAGTTCTAGCTCTCTATATTTTATTCGATTCATTGTGATTAAGGTTGCTAACTTAATCATTGGAGTATTTTTAGCCTAAACAAAGTCGAGACATTCTCATCATCTTCTTCTCTTATAGATTGCTCGCGCTCGTCGATTCGGTTTAAGAGTTCAATTAAGCCTTTCTAAAAATCCCACCTACAATTGGCATCATCTGTGGAAAGGACTGCACAATGATGAGTACCAGCTATCTCAGAGGAGGAGTCAATCTCATCAATAGGGAACTAGATAACAGCCATGATGTTTGTAGTTACGACGGCACTCACCAATCAAGTCGGCATGATGATGATTTGGTTTAAACTCTAGGAGGACGTTTTATCAAATCGGAGATACAATTTCCAGGAGGCAACTAGCTGGAAGGATAGAAGGGTCTAGGACGGGCTCCACAGTACGCCCAAAATCCAAACTATCGAAGGAGCTATCGCAGGAACTTGAACCCATCACCATCTAGTGGCCGCGTACCCAACAATTTATCACTTTAAACAAGTGAGCGAGAGATCCGGTAGCGGGATGAAGAGATTGCATACCTCAGGTCATCGATTGAAGCCATAAGGGAAGCAATTGCTAGACGAGATGGACGAATACCCGACAGATCTCCAGATCAGCGGCAGAGAAGGAGGAAAAATTCAAGAAACATAAGCCCCCTGGCCACACAAGCAATAAGGA